>CAJVGC010000591.1:30083157-30395657 GCA_910822075.1 Senecio squalidus | reverse complement strand
TATGTACCACCGCTCTTTATTAAGCCCTTTCATGTGTCGGGTTGGCTGACAACAGGTACGGTCCATGGATGGACACAAATCTAGTAGTTCCATTAGGACCCCGCCGATGCAGAGTGATTTTTGATTACTTCCTTGATGCTTCTCTTAAGGTAACTAACTCTACTTGGAATCCATTCCACATATACATGCCTTGTTGATCCATAACAACTTGTTTTCTATAGGATGACGAAGCCTTTGTCGCTAAGAGTTTGGAAGACAGTGAGCGAGTTCAGGTATAAAGATTTATGACTGTCTGGGTAATATGTACGTATGTAAAAGCACCATATGACCCGGAAGTTTTATATGATTTGTAGATGGAAGATATTATGTTGTGTGAATCAGTTCAGAAAGGATTGGAATCACCAGCCTATGACACTGGTCGGTATGCTCCTATGGTAGAGAAGGCCATGCATCATTTCCATTGTCTGCTACACCACCATCTCATCAAATCATTCCAAAAATAATACTGTTTTATGTGTTTACTTTCGGAACATTGGTAGGCATTTGCCAAATGCAAATATTTTTATTCGGTCCAGATTAGCAGTGGCTTATCAAAAGAACGCACACAAAGAAGTTTAGTATTTGGGTGTAACGGAGTGACAGTTACGCAGGGTAGCCAAACAGGTCAGAAGGAGTTCTCATCAAAACATAAAGGACATCAGGTCGGTTTAAATAAAACTCTTATTATATTTTATAAGAGATTGGACTAAAATACTAAGACTTTCAACCCATTTGAGTCGTATCCTCTTGAGCTATATATCTTCTTATATCCAACGGTTAATTCGACTTGAATAGGATGTCTAGGTTTGTAATGGTATGCAAATAAACAAATTGGGGGGCTAATATAATAAAACACACTATTCCAACATATACAACTTGTTCGGATTAAGGCTTGCGCAGAATGAAACATCAAATAAACAATATACTAAAAACATCACACAAACCCTCGAAACAATGTACCAACCGAACATAAATCCAACCAGAAAACAACTCCAGAAAAGCACCATCATGTTCTTGACCCAAATCCAAGAAGGGTTCAAAACCATACTACCGTTAGATGTAATATGTATATAAGTTGCTGTTAGCCTTTGATTATGTCCAAAAGAGCAAACACTAATAAGAAATGACTACTACCCTTTCAACAGCTCCACTGTAATCAAGAATCCTCCTCGTTTCCTTTGGATGAACCTGTGATAATAAGAAGCAATAGTTGTAAGTTAGAACTGTCGACCATCTGTTTTCTTACTCGGTTGATCACGGAAGTGTTTTAAGTCCAAAAAATGTACCTCTGTTTCTACGCCTTGTACACATTCCAGTAAAATACTCACTGAAGGGCTTCTTAGAGACGGGTATCAATTTGCCAAGAACCGCAAGGGGCCAACTAGTGAAGGGTCAAAAAAGATTGACAAATGAGGATGATTTGAAAAAGAACAAAAAGAGAAAAAAATCAACACTCAAACGTGATTTCAAAAGAAAACTGACCTGACAAACCCGATTGCAATAGACACCAACCACAACTGCCAGCTGAGCCTTACGGTTGAAGTGAATTTCCCAAGAAACATGACAATTACTACCTGGAATACAAGATTATGAGATATGTACATCCGTTTGTGACAGATAAAAAGAGGGGATATAGTGTCTGAATCTTACTTGAAGAACGACAGTAAAGGCCACGATTCCCATGAACAGACGATTTTTAGTAACTCCTTTGAAAACATTAAACTCATCAGGCTTCCTAGCATTAAATTCATTGAATATCTGCAGAAAAAAAATGGTTGGATGAGTTATATAAAACAGAGTTGCAAGAAGAGATTTTGCTTATAAAATAATATAACAGCATAATTACCTGAGCAAAAACAAAAGCGTTGAAAATGAGAGTGTTTTTCTCTTTGATAGCATGCTCGTCAGGGTCATGCTGTGTATGTAGGAGTTGTCGACCTCCAAAATTGAGTGTAAGGAGAACCGCCACTTGATAAAAAGCCTAGAGTTTCATTGCATCATAGATATCATTAATACATTCAATTCAAGAAGCATGACATCACTCACTTTCAAACCAGACATACCTGAATTAACAAATTCCTCCACATAATATTTGTAATGAGTGGTTCCCTGAGAAGAGAAAAAACAAACAAATTACAAACTAAAATTATAAACCAAACTCAATCCAGTTAGCCAATGATCAATCATTGCAAAATATAACCTGCGGCCAACGGGGTGTCGATCCATGAGGTGGTCTGTGGGTGGTTCAGTGGCGAGAGCAAGGGCACCAAGAGTATCCATGATAAGGTTCACCCAAAGTAGCTGGCACACAAATCAATACAAATTAAAATATAATTCTTGCATAGTATTGACTCCAGATTTCATATCAAGATAATGAGATTGAGATACCTGCACTGCATTTAGAGGGACATCACCAGAAGAAACTGCTGCGACAACGTTAATGATTAGTGCAGCAACATTTACAGTAAGCTGGAACTGGATAAATTTCTGTATATTTGCATAAACAGATCTTCCCCAGCGAACCACCTGTTGTGAGAAGACACAAACACATTACAATTTTCTTACTGTTTGTAATTCAGTTTATTTAATCACAAGTAGAAATGAAATTAATTACCTTTACAACAGATGAAAAATTGTCGTCTAAAATGATGATGTCACTACTTTCCTTAGCCACCTCAGTTCCAGCAATTCCCATGGCAAGCCCTATATCAGCCTACAGTTGAATGAAATTTGCAAAATTATATTAAACAGATGGGTCTTTTATTGGATATAACAATATACAGAAAAGAGTAGAGAACCGACATAGAGAAGTTAATTTGGATAAGATAAGTAGGTTATTTATTTTTGTTACCTCGTGTAAAGCAGGGGCATCATTAGTTCCGTCTCCAGTGACAGCAACAACATGCCCTCTCTTCCTCAGTGCTTGCACAAGTAGCAGTTTATCATTAGGAGAAGACCGTCCCATCACCTGTTTCACAAACCATGCATTCCTAAGTATTTCAACTACAAATAAACGAAAATACCTCATTTATATTAAGCTACAGTCTTTCAACATCAACGTTATAGTAAAAACACATACCGATATCTTATCAGCTACTTCTAGCCTTTGTGATTCAGACATTGCACGAAATGACTTCCCTTCAATCAGGTTTGGCTCACTCGCGTCTGCATCTGAAGCTAGTATTCCACACTCTAAAGCAATGGCTTTGGCTGTTTGGAGATTGTCACCAGTCACCATTCTCACCTGCATGGATTAAATAAATGAGATAAGTACCAAGACGATGAATCAAACTGATCACTGGAACCATGCAATCATTCTATTTTCAATAAGCATAAAACCAAATCTGAAATATAATGAAGTGTACTACCTTTACACCAGCCTTTACGCACAGTTGTACAGCTTCTCTGACACCAGGCCGACAAGGATCCTACATTGAAAACCCATGTATAAATAACTTTCAGAACACCAATTACAAAAATGATTAAAATTGCACATGCTGAATGCTAATAATTGCACCACAGTCTGGAAACTGTTCCCAAAGCATATACAGTTTGAGTTTCCAATAAAGACCATCATACTCCTAACTGGAGAACACAGAATAAACAATACCGAGTGATCCGTACATACCTTCAAACCAACAATCGCTAGCAAAATAAGATCACTCTCAGGCAATGCCCAGTTTGACAGTTCTTCATCACTTGGCACAGTTCCTTCAAGTGGTAGGTAGGCAATAGCAACACACCGCAAACTACTACCAGCCATATCGTCGATCGCCTTTTTGAAATATTCTACCTGTAAGTAAAAGACTAATTAACTCTTGATCATCAGTAATTACAGAAAACTTCCAAAAGAGATCCGTGAGACCATGACTAAAGGTTTTCATATACAAGTTAATCCACGGCAAAAACAAAAAGGAGTCTGTAATGTGATAAATTAGTGAGCTCTCAGACCTTTGCTTCATCCAGGGGCACAAGCTGTTCATTACTATCCATATATCTTGTACATGCAGCTAACACTATTTCGGCAGCCCCTTTCCAGTGTACATGAACTTCAGCATCAGACTGAGAAAATCAAAGAACAAAAAAATATATGTTAATGGCTTAAGATATTCCAGAAGCAAGAATTATCAAGTTTCTATTTTATTTTTTTATTGTTTGAGAGTTTTTTATAGCATATTGCAGCCATTACCACACATGAAAAACTTAAGAAAAATTCAGCGTGTTTATCAATACATTTTGCTAAATAAGGCTTTTCCGTGCAATCTTTTTTAGTTTTTTATGTGTTTATGATATACTGCAAAGGCTATAGGATTACCCGTTTCACTGCAACGCCGCCTCTTTTCTTCTCCGAGTTAAATGGAAATGCATGGATAATTGATGACTCTGCCCTGACAGCTTCAAAATTCATTCCAAGCTGCAATTATAACAAAATACATCGTAAGTATCATCGAGTATCCGATATAAGAACAAAAAGGTGTATAAACATATGAATGAGAAACTAACATTAACCCCCCATTGAAGGATGGCTTTCTCTGTTGGTGACCCAGAAACTTCAATATCTTTGCCACCCTATAAAACACCAACAATGGCACATTAAAATAGTCATTCTCAGAATAAGTTTAATTACTACACCTAATATACTTATCAGAGCCTACAATACAAATTCTGAAGTAGCTACCTCTGGCAAAAATACACTGCCAGTTGTATTCTGAGCTACACTTTCGATGAGAAGGGATACAATCCTGGACGGTAATTCTTGCTTGTTGTTTGGCGGATCAATTTTCTTCCCACAAATATAAGCCTCAACCACGGTCATCTAAAAAAAACCAAAAACATGTAAGAAGAATGAAGGATTTTTACTTTTTGAAGAAAAATAAGAACGAAAAGAGATTTTGTATAGTTCCATCACCCCGTATATTATCTCATAATATGAAAAGAAAAAGTTTAGTACCATATGGACCATTGTAACCAAATAATAAGAGAAAGAAGTTCCATTAAAAGCAAGTATCATACCAAATTTAATGTCAGTGTTCCAGTTTTATCACTGCAAATTGTAGTTGCAGAGCCCATAGTTTCACAAGCAGATAGCCTCCGAACCTGCACTTGCACAATAACCAACATCAAACAAAATACAGGAAGTCACGGCCTGGGAGTTTTGAGGAAACATTATCAAACTTACCAGTGCTTTGTCAGCCATCATTTTTCTCATTGAGTACGCAAGCCTGTAATTATGAACAACATAGACAGGTTAGTCATTCAAAACTTAATTTGAAAACAAGAGTACAAGATAAATTAAGGAAGACATCAACATATCAAAGCAAATGACTGAAAGAAAGAAAAAACACAATATATTCGTAGAAACTAATTACTTACGTCAAGGTGACAGCTAATGGAAGCCCTTCAGGCACAGCAACGACGACAATAGTAACCTATACATTATTCATGAATTAATAGATAGAAATATAACCAAATGAAAATTTTCATCTCAATACATGTCCTATGTTGACTGTCGCGTGTCAAAACATATGTTCTACCCTTTAACAACGATTTGGTCATTTGGTCACTTATATTGCTTTTCCTGTTTGGAAACTGTTATTTGTTGACAAATTTGTTCAACCAGTAATATTTTTTAACAAATTTAATTTTCGAAGTCTAACAAATGCTATATTTAATTATCAAACGTCAACAGGACAATAGTTAACTATACATGCGGAAGATACATACTGCAACAGTGAAAATCTTGATTGCACCATCCACAGCATCTCCAACACTAGTTTTGCCAGCAATAAATTGTACGGTTTTATCTGGATTCTTCGTATGCCCAGTGAAAAACCTAGAAAACGCATTGCCATCTCAAAGATTTACAAATTTGAAAAGCAATATAATAAAATAAGTATCATATGAAACTATGCAGTACCTAATGAGAAGGATGACAAGAACCGACACAGCTACCACTAGCCCAACTATACCAATAAACGTTGCAACTCCATTCAACCGCACCTAGTCAAAGTCAGTCGATAACAAACCTAATAAGTAAACTTCGTAGTTGTATAAAATTGAAAAGCGCACAATATCTTAAATCTAATCAGAAAGAGAGTAATTAGAACTAACCTGTAATGGTGTTTCCTCGCCGTTATCTTCTGAGATACTAGCCATTAGCAATCCCCATTCGGTATTTATTCCAACACTAGTAACCTAAAAAGCATTATGTAAACAAAATTATTTTTCAGAAAGGCACAAAGTCAGACACTCATTACACACCTCTGTCCCTACTAGGACTTGAACCCACAACCTCTCGGTTGTTGGGCCATAAATAATAAAATAAAGCTGCTTTTCTACATAATGCTCCGATGAAATAATGTCATCATGTACTATAAGTACTATATATAGCATCAACAATAGACATATATAGCATTATTATCAATAGACTTATAGCATTTTCCATACCAGCATAGTACCGTAACCGTCAGCCACCTTGCACCCAGACATTAAAAATGGTGATTTGTGATCTTTATTAACCTGTTGCACCATGGAAAGTTTATGTTATCTACCCAAAAATTAACTAAAAAATTGTTATATTAGATTCAACGGAACTCACAATTTTACTCTCCCCGGTCATACTTGATTCATCAATAGCAAGGGAGTGACCAGAAATTAATAACCCATCAGCCGGAACCTGGTTTACGATTTAAGTGTAAACAAAAAGTAAGAATGGAAACTAAGGATTATGTCTCTAAAAGGATATAAGCAATTTTATCTGACCTGATCACCGATTTTTAGAGTTATGACATCCCCCACAACGATATCAAATATGGAAATTTCAACCCTCCTTCCACCTCTTACAACCTGCAATTTCATAAATTTTTTCAGCAATACTAATAAACATATATGAAAATACGTAAACATTGATAAAAACCCACCTGCAATTGTATGTTCTGCTTCTCCTCATTCAAGTTTTGAAATTGGAGTGATTGTTTATAGTCACTAAAAGCTAGAGAACAGGAAACAGCGGAAGAATGTTAAAAAGATGATAAAATAATTGTGTAACACAAACTCTAACATAATAAAAAAAATTGATGAATTACCTGTAACGAGTATTACAATCATAACAGCCAAAGCTATGCTTCCCCCATCATACCATCCTTCTTTAATCCCCTGGAAGAGAGAGAACAAGTGAGAAAATAGAAATATATGTTTTCTCACCGTAAACGAGGGTAAATGTAGCAACTGTTAAAAAGACTTTAGTCATTAAACCTCTGTTTTTATTCCCAGTGCCAATGAAGCCGCAGCAGCCACCATCAAGATGATCAAGGTGGTATCTCGACAGGCATCAAATAGAAACCTCTATAAAACACATTGCATGCAATTATTACAAATCACCGAATAAATAAATAATCTAGCTAAGAAAAGAAGTTCATTAAAACAAGTAAGTACCCAAAAGCTCCGTCCCTTCTTTCGTGGGTATGTGTTTGACCCAAAGACATTTTTCCTATCTAATATGTTTGACTCATCGTCATGAATTCCTTTATCCGGATTTGTCTTTAACTTTTCAGCCAATCCGTTAACCTGCCATGTTCAAGTGAAATTATCAACACTGTTAACCACAAGGAGATGAACCAAAGGGCTTTTGTGTGTGTGAGAGAGAGGTAGAGAGAGAACTTGAGAATCTTGATCTATCATAAACTTACCCCTCCAAAGTTCTGCAAAGCAGCAAAATCATGATCTCGTGTCATTGAAGCAAGTTGCCCCGGACTAACATCATAATCACCCGTCGGAATGGGAGAGGGAGGTGCTCTTGGGGTTCCTGTTGCACAGATGACGTTATAAGTTGATTCAATATTAACACCTAAAATGTAAATATTAAGAAAAATACCATCTGGTTTTTGTCCAGCTGCTTGGAAAAGGTAGGATGCCTGAGATAACAACAACAATGGATTACAAATTTATCCGTAAATTCAGTATACATTTAACAATGTATAAACATAAGATAGCCTTACCCGAACAACTTGTACATGAGTTCTGATCTTTGCTAAACTTTGTTTCTTCTCTTCCTCCTTTTTCAAATCCAAGGTGTAACGGAATCGACGGGAAGCATTCAACACAAGTGCCGCTTGCTATATCAAACAAATTCTAGTTAAAGATGGAATACAATACTTTTTAACATGCATAAAAATAGGAAACCTGAAGCAAGTTATTTACTACACTTTACCATTTAAATATTAACTCAATCATTTACATAACCGACATTTTCAGCAACAAGCCAAGTTAATTGTCATTGTGCGAGAATAGATGTATCTCGATTCTGCATTAGCAGTATATCTAATCACATAACTACATTCTATATATCACTCTCTTTCCTAAAGAGCAGACCGTTATTACCCCATCATATAAACGAACATTTAACAAGAAAAACCACATCACATTTAAACATGCCAGCGAAAACATTAATGCTACATATAATGAGCCATTTATATAGAATCACGTCGTTAAAAACAGGTTGTTCTTGCAAAGACCTGGTCCCAAACTTACATATTACATGTCAATGTTTAAAAAACCGATAAAATCGTGAACAAAAAAAATAATGTCAAGTGGATGCAAGTCCCCAGTCCCCGCAATTAATATAATTATATTTTTCTCCTTTTCAGAAACTTCTACAATAATCTATAATATAAAACACACTAACAGAAAACCGCAATTAACACTAATCCATAATATAAAACATAATTATAGAAAACCGCAATTATCGCCAAGACGAACACAACTCGAAAACAACATTTGCTCAAAAATCAAGAGATAAACACAATATATGAAATCTATATGGAGAGAAGTTACCCTCCATCTTTTAAGTCTATCAACAGATGCTCGTTTCGAATGACCGATATCAAACGGATCAGAAACCGACTCATACTCATCAAAACCACCGCTATTTTCACCACCAGTCTCCAAATCCTTACGGTGTTTTCCACCGCCGCTACTCATTGCTGTAAAAACTGTCGCAGGAGAGATGACACACCACACCGACTACTCAATTCCACAAACACACACTAACTGTGTGTAAACAAACAACAACAACAAAATTCAAGTAAAAATCATAACAACAAACGAGTGATGTGTTACATCTATTTATTTAACAAAAAGTTACAGTAATATGAACGCGTTAGGGTTTCAAATTATGCGCACATTAACTTCAATGGAGCAACGAATATATATACAGAAAATGTATCTATATATATATATACATATATATATGATTATATTATAGTATTGTACAGTAGCTTAAAAATTACATAAAGTTTTAGAGAGAAAATTGAAAATGCACCTCTAAAGAGAAAAAGAGAAACAGGGAAAATAGTATGAAGAAATTAGATAATGGGGTTTTATAACAAGAATTAGTAACGAAATTTCGTAGCAGTTTCCTTTTTAACCTGATAATTTTGGAATTAATAAAATAAAATTTAATTTAAATTACATTTTTACTTTTTAATAAATAAAAAACAAATGTATATCGAAAGAGCAATGCTACACATACAAATGAATTACAAAAGATAACTTACAAAATGATATGGCAAATGAATTCAACCAATCATATAATCCTACTAATTCTCTTTTATATTTTTTTTGTCCACTACTTTTTGAACATATCATTTTATAAAAATATTTTTGTAAACCTTTTTATAAGTCTAAACTTTCTTATATCGAAATAAGAATAAGAAGATTGTTATTTAAATTTATGATTTGTTTGTTTTTTGTATAAATGAAGATACGCGTTTTTGCCTTTTTTTAATTTTTGTTAATTATTTAATTTAAAGAAGTAAAGTGTATATTAATTTAATATTTTAGAAGGCAGAATAAGGAAGGCACGTAGTGAGAGTTGGACTTGGAATAAAGGTATGACATTCTTAAAATGTGACAGGTGGATCTCATGTGGCAATGCCGCTAAAATAGTAAACATTCAATCGAAATCAGGAACACCAACATCTATTTATTACGATGATACTTAAAAAAAATTATACCTTAATCATTTGAACGTTGAAATATTATAAGGTTACTTCAACTTGTGACTTAGGTGCTGTTCTTTTTTGAGAAAAAAGTCCGAATAGACTCTGAACTCTGACCCGGTTAGAGTTTTTAAAAATTTTGTTGTTCTTTTTTTTTTTTCAACCAGAGACAAAAAACCTCTTTTTACCTCTGATTCAACCCTACATAAAAAACCTCTGATTACCTCTTTCTCTTCACCAGTAAGTTTTCCATCCTTAAATTCAAGTAATTTTTGATTTTTTTTTCAATGGTTTGTCACTTGATTTCGTTATATAAATTGATATTGATGATTGTTTGTTAGATTTAGGTGATGTAATTTTTTTTTAATATGTATTTGTTTTCGATTGCATATAAACTCTTACTATTTCATTGACTTTTATGTGAACTTTTCTTTTGTTAATTATTTTTATATCTTGAAATTGATGTTAGACAATTAGTTTATTAATTTGTTCAATCACGCTCATGCTAAACTTAGAAACGTGATTTAGCGTGCTTTTGGTGTTTTGAAAGCACGTTTTCCCATCTTGAAGAGAATGGCTTCGTATTCTTTGGTGAAACAAAGAGATATTACCGTTGCATGCTTTGCTATTCATAACTTTATACAAAAAGAAGGATTAAGTGATGAATTTTTCTCCGAATATGATCGAGGTGAAGTACATGCTAACGAGAATGTACAAGATGGGAACGAGTACGATGAGGACGAGGTTCAACCACATAGAAATACAACATATCAACAATATATGATCAATTGTCGAGATCAACTTGCGGCACAATTAATGCAAAAATGTTGAAAATGTTGTTTGAATATTATCTTTATTTGAAAAATGTTGCCACTATGTTTGAATATTTTTATGAATGTTTTTATCTAAGACGGTTTATAAATGAAACAGTTTAGTACTAATATAGTAAAACAGATGTTACGAAGGAAAAAAAAACACAATATATTGATTCAGATTCAGAGTTTTGGACCACCTCTGATTATTCAGAGCTGGTATTCAGATTCAGAGGAAAAACCTTTGGTTCAAAAGAATAGCACCTTAGTTTAAGTAATAATATTGATTCATTTTTGATGAATTTATCATAAAATTTTACGGTTTAAATGGTTAAGATATGAAGTCTTTATGAGAAAGTCACATATTCGATTAAAATTATAAAATTTCACAATTCAGATGGTTAAGGTATTATCAAATTAACTTAAACAAATTTGGTATTTTATTTTGAATAAATCTCTTAAAACTAAGTTTTAATAATTATTATTAACTCTCATTTATAAATGGTCAAATTAATAACCTTTATTATTTAATTATACAATATAATTGTTCGTTAACTTGTTTGATAAATTTCAAAATAATAAAAAATAATAACTGGTGTTTAAGAAAAATGATACAAATATGCTAAATGTTGTTAATTTGTTACTGCTATAGAACCCGTGAGATCAACGACGATAGAAAAGTGGAAGTACAATAGCTTTTTGTTCGAATTTTTTGGTTCTAAAAAGATTTATGTAGTAAAAGTTTAGAGTTCGTCCCTTTAGACAAAATAAAAAATTATACGAAAACTTTGTCGCTTCATCATTTTGCATAATTAAAAAAGTTATTTAAGCGTTTACGTTTCTGATACATTTTCATTCGTATTTGTTATATATATATATATATATATATATATATATATATATATATATATATGAACAATTTTTAAATTTATGAATTTTGATGATTCTTATGCACCCCTTTCTTGTATATTGTGCATAGCATCTCGGAGATTCAACATGAAATCAGGATCATCGAAATTCATCTTCTTTATATACATATATATAGAGAGATGTGGGTTTAAATGGAAACAATATAAACCACTTTTCAATCAATTATTTAAATACCCACTTTAAATTAACATATCTTGAATATAACTAGGTTTTGGGAAAAAAATAATTACCCCGTTAGAACAAGCATTTAGTTCTCTTTCAAACGAGCACTCACATTATATACTTTCGACGACTTTTTTTTTTTTTTGAGTTTTAATATATACACCAGTGTATATACCAATTCGCCAAAAACACATTCGAACCATATATTTATTTATTCAATTATAACAAAATTATACCAACGAGCACCCACTTCAGTATATATTTTTTTTGAAGTAAAATAAGTAAAAAAATAATAATAATTTATAATATGGGTAATTTTGAATTATATTTATTTATTCAATTATTACAAAATTTAAAAAAAAGAAGTTTTGATATTCATCAAAATATTTGTCGTTTAGGGGTTGTGAATCAAATTTATTGTTTTTGTGGAGTAAATATTCATATTTGAAGCACAACAATAAAACTATCTAATTTTTTATGTTCAACAAAACTTCATTTTTTAAAGTTTGAGATATGGTTAAAATGAACGATAATACAAAAATTCTAACGTTATAGATAACTTTTTATTTATTTATTTTACTTATTTTACCTTAAAGTTTGTTTTATAAAACTAATCAATCTCTCTCTCTCTCTCTATATATATATATATATATATATATATATATATATATATATATATATATATATATAGAGAGAGAGAGAGAGAGAGAGAGAGAGAAAAAAGTGAATATGAGGCTGTTACACATGTAAGCTTACATGCAAAACTCATCAAAAAATATGTCGTTTTGTTAAAAATTCTTCAAATATATATAATTTTAATCATATTTATTAAACTAACTTTACAAATTTTTATTTATTCAAATCTTTTTCTTCATTAATCGTGTCTTTTAAAAATATAAGTTTTTTTTTCATCACTGGGCATCTATCGAAGTCACTTATTATAACTTCTTCATAATAAATAATGACCCCCTGCATTTTGGGATCACCTTTCCCTTGATGAATATAGGACAAATCAAGCGTTGAAAAGCATTTAAACCACAAAACGACATAGTTTTTAATGAGTTTCGCATGTAAGCTTACATGTGTAACATCCACATATTCACTTCCCCCATATATATATATATATATATATATATATATATATATATATATATATATAATCAAGAGCCAACATGGTTCTGATACCCCTAATGATACGAATTTACAAGCGAAAGATCGAACGATTGGATAGTATATTGATCCAACTAGACGTATAAATGGAACAATGGTGATAACAAAATCAAGTCATATTGATTTTTTATAGAATTAAAATAGAAAACGCGATTTAGAATTGAAACAATTGTGAATTGGAACAACAATTCAAAAGAAAAGGAGAATTCCATGTTTATTATTCAAAAACTTCGTTTCAAATCTGCAAAAGTCGTTTACATACATAGGAAAAATAACTAAACCCTAGAACAAAAAGATGAAAATTGCAAAACACAGTTTATGGGCCCAGAGCCCTACTGCGCCACATCGGGAAAGACCAAAAACCAATTCGACCCGAAACAACCCTCAATGTGCCGTAGTGAAGCTTCAGCCTACTCCCAACGCGTTGCCAACTTCCAGATGCGTCGCGGTGATGTCTTGATGTGTTGCGGTGAGTCCAAAGTGAAAACTTGAGCCAACAAACCTCCCAAGTCACCAAACAAACCCAACGAGCCATCGTACCTTCCAAGACTTCGTTTCCGATCAAAAGTAACAACTCTTTACCATCCGAAACCGCATCATATAGTTGAGAAGATAAGTAAATGTGATGAAAAGAAATCTTTTCGTAGGAAAAGAAACTAAGGTTCGTGTCGACCGTCGACATTAATAGTTCTAATATTTTGTTTTTGGTTTATTCTATTAGTGAAGTTGGTAAAAATTAGATAGGTGTCTCATTTTAGTATTGAACTAGTAGAGACTCGTGCGTTGCACGAGTCCGGGGATTTATGTTCCAGCCTGTACTTTCACCCAATGTTCGCAAGCCAAGAAAAAAGGCATCGTCTTCGTCGGATTATTTAATTCGCAAACTATATTTTTTATTACATACTAAAAATATATATATATATATATATTATATATATATATATATATATATATATATATATATATATATATATATATATATATATATATATATATATATATATATATATATATATATATATATATAGGGACTGATTCATGCGAGAACTCCTATTTCTGCGAGAACTGCGAGAACTCTTAAAAAAAGTGTCAATTAACATGTAATTATGTCTATTGATATGTAAAAACTATTAAATGTTAAAAACCTAGTAAAAATATAAATGCAAAATTAAAAAAATTTGTATGAATTCACGCGTATTTGGAATTGTTCACATGTGAACGTTTTTTTTCAAAAAATGAGTTCATATATGAACGAAAATTTTTTACGTTATTTTATATGATTTTTTTTTAGTTTTTTACGTTTATATTTACTTGATTATTAATCTCCGAAAGAGTTTGCATGTGAATGAACAAAGTGAAACATGATTTAACACTTTTTGTGAGAGTTCTCGCAGTTCTCGCAAAAAAAATAGTTCTCGCATGAACCATTCACTATATATATATATATATATATATATATATATATATATATATATATATATATATATATATATATATATATAAAGCAAGTGCCAGGATTCGAACCGCGGTCTCCTCGCAGAGAAGGCCGCGCGCTTACCACTCTGCCAACCCCCTTTTTGTAATTGATACGATAAACATTGAATTTAAAGACAATATTTTACTATTATAATAATAATAAAGGACACAAACTCATATGCACCATCAACTTTAATCTATAGAGTAATGTTCATAAATATTTTGGTAAGCCATATATGTTATCTATAAAAGAAAAGAGGTATCGACATTGTTTCTATTTTATGTCCATGTAGTGGGAACTTGATTGTAACTTTATATCATAGTGTGGCTCTTTGCAAAAAAAAATGTGATTTGGATAGTCTAAAATTTCTAGTGGTAGGGTTTTGGTGACTTTAACCTAACACACATATTGGAAATCATTCAACAAAAATGGTGGTAACATCTTGTCGATGAGACAAACAAAAGCATAGGCAAGAAATGGTGTCGATTACAAATTATATCATCTTGAGAAATCGAAATTGCAAAGGCTTATATCATTTGTGTCCATTCCAAAAGTAAATGGCTATTTTATTTCTTTTTCTATGATGTAATAGATCGATATTGTATGATGTTGTCACCATTATCGTTAAAGTCCAAAGTTTTATTTAGAATAAACGGATACTATAAACAAAACTGTAACATGTTGCATTTTGATAGTTCAAACATTTTTTCTTCGAAATTAATGCGAATGATACAAACTACCCACTTTGTTGACTAATTATAGATTGGTTTGTTATAGAAAAAGGTCGATACTTGTATGAACTCTTCATACTTTATAAGTATATAGTAAAATACCCGCGCGATGTCGCGGTGATAATAAATTCCGATTAATAATTTTCTTTGATGGTACATATTTGTTACAAATAACTTTATAAACAATTAAAATTTCCGGATATAAACATTCAATTAGTTGGAAATCTAAAGATTAACTCTATTTATTTGAAATTCCATACACTAAAATTGATTGTTTTAAATTTATGGAAAAAAAAATTTAATTATTTCAATTTTTAAATATATATGATAAGTGTGTTATAGAATTATATTTATAATATTTTAATATTTAATTAGTTAAAGGGATAATTTAGTAATTTTGTTATGCTTAAATTTCAACAGTTTATATCAAAATGCTTTATATTGTATATAGATAACAATTTTTACATTTACCTAATAATCAAATATATATAAACAACATTTCATATCTAACATGTCGTGGTACCTCTTTATTCCTTTTATAAGTGTTATTAGTTCTATTTTACTACCATATACTCGTACTTATTATACTTACCTATATTTATTTTTTTGCTGTAAAATGCACATGGAATGTTCATTAATTCATGGGATTTCATGTGACAATAAATCCTTATTTTCATGGAAGTTCATGTGGTACCATGCTCCGTCTATTAAAAACATTTAGGGAAAAATAGTTTGCTTATATCATATTCATATATCATAATACAAAATACTCATAATGCATAATACCTAAGACTTATTTATTGTAATCGACTTCAATCATTTGAAATGACAAAAAACAAATCGTAGAAGGTATATTGGCACGAGGAATTGAACGTGCTCATGGCCAAAACATTAGAAAGGGTAATCAGAAAGAAATTTTGACTATTTATCGTTTAGATTTTAGAACACTATTTGGAAGTAAATGGAAAATGAATATCGACATGATCTTAACTTTAGGGAATACTGCACATAAATTTAACAAATTTTTGCTAAATTGTTATTATATTTTTGTAACAATCTTCCCTTAATATTGTACGAAGAGTATAACTTCAAATCCCGTTAGTTTTTAAATTGGATAGGTATAAACAAATCCATATTATTATGGGGTTGATACCCATATTTACACGATTCATTACCATAAAAACAAACTAAAGTTCTCATTCTCATTCCCGATTTTCAAGCCCTTAAATCAGACACATACTTAATATATGCGTCGTGTTTTTCTACGATAAAAAGTTAGTTTACATGTGAGATGAATGTAGCCACTTTCTTGTTCAATAATTTGTTTTTAGAATTCTTTATTATCGTTACAAATGCAAATAAAGTAGATTAATAAGTTTTTAAACCATTGTTAATATTTTGTTAACGTGTATAAAAATACTACCCAAAAATAGGTGTTACAACATCCTTTTCAATGTCTCATCTATTTTAAACTTTATGTAGTTTACGTTAATATATTCAACACCATATGTCGATTCATTATGAACTATCTAAAATATCTAACAATTTAATGTCGACAACATAGCCCAACAGAACCATTTTTTCCCACCCAAGATATTTTAATATCCATAAATCATTAAACACTTTATCTTCAAATATAAGACTACTATGTCCGTGGCAAAAATATAATAAATTTATGTCGACTACCAAATCCAATGAAAATGACAAAAACAAAATAGAATTAGTGATCCGACAAATGGAACATTTGAGATGCCTATTCAACCCATTTCCCAAAATTCTTTTATTAAGATTAAGAAAAAAGGTGGCATAATACATCTTTTCTAAATATGCTTACGCGTTAGTATAACGAGAATTAACTAATTTCCGCTCGTTAGACTATAAGACGTGCATAATATATCGTTTCAAAAAATGCTTACGCGTTAAAAGGGAAAAAAGTTTTTAAGTTGTTTAGGTGGTAGTTTATAAAGCTTCGGTTTTCATAAAATGTCATAATGATAAAGACAGGCGGAGTCAGATTTTTATATTAGAGAAGACATGTTATGTATTATCGATACAACACATAAAACATATGTTGATAAGGGATTGTTATTTTTTTTTAATTTTTTTTTCCATTAGAAATAGATTCGAGCTAAAAATCTTATATAAATTAGGCTCGCTGAGGAGGATGAGTACACTCCAAACACCCATTTATCTTCGACGCGGATGATGTACATATAAAAGAATATTGAACTCTCGTGATATGATTTATCTAACCTTTTAAAATCAAATATTTATGATTTCTATATACTAAATTAGGTAATATAGATTTTTGTTATTCTACTTTTCTAAGCAAGAAGCCTTGGATTATAAGCAAAGGTTAGAATAACATATACCAAAGAAAAGTGGTGAATATTTATATTTTTAATGTAACTCTCCTTTGGAATATTTATTCTTTTCTGATAAAGGAAAGTAAAAAAGAAGAGACAGAATTTGATTATATAGTTGATCAATTTGAAATAGTTCATGGACCTTTCTTAAGAATATCGAGTTTTAAACATTTTAATCGAGTTTATAATTATTGGTATTTACGCATAAATCAAAACGAATAAGCTGTTAATGGGGAATATTTACCCTTTTTTACATGGATTTATATTCGGTCAAATTGATCCGCCTCTTTAACCAATCTATACATAACTTTTTGCATCAATATACGATCTTTCTACATTATACTAAAATCGAAAAGGAATTCGACTGTGTACAACAAGATTGTTAAGATCCCGATATTGATTTTAAAATTTTACGATTTTACAATCTCCTTTACCAAAAACGATCCCGATCCCGCATACGATCTTAAATCATAGGATCTTAGCAGGATCTCGATCTTGATCTTAAGATCTTAGGATATTTGTACGATCCGATCATATTTTTCTTGAATTTGAAAAATAAATTAACTCAATTAAGTAATCTATATCTATATGATATTTATTACACGCGTTTCATCGAGTTCAAATATGAAGAAATCAATAATTTTCGACATATTATTAGCAATTATATGAATTATAGATTATATAATTATGATAAAAACTTATTTTGATAGAATTTTACAATCTCGATCCGATCTTATGAACACAAAAATAATTCTAGATCGAATCTCGATTTTAACAACCGTGTTGTACACTCCCGTAAAAGTGTAGGGTGTTTTTAATCAGGAAGGTTAACCAATCACGTCGAGTGTACCAAAAAGCCCACAAGGCCCAACCCGATTTTATTACCTAGTACAATGTTCGTTTAAAAGAACCAAAACATACGGATGGAATCATGCAACACAACATGTGGCATGGCACGCTGTTTTATAGGTTATTCAAATAAGTCGTGTTTTTCGCGGTTTTCCCATATATACATACGCAAGTAGCGGTTTTCTATATACTTTGTTCCTTAGAAAACATTTTAGTATATTACCCTCAACATATTTTTTTAATTTAGTACAAGTCAAATGTGATTTTATTTGTTTTATAGGCCGTGGTTATAAATAACGTAAGACGTGGCGTGGCGGCGAGATCAAGTCTCAAGTTTTGTAAAACATGACGAGACATGACGTTTTTCAAGACGTGACAAGGCGGCAAAATTTTAATAAAATTTAGAACTTTTATATATACTTGTATATATATTTACTCTTATTAAGTTGTATCAATAAGCAATAAATTAACAAAAAGTCGATGTTTTTACATTTTAATATACATCTAATTTAAATATAGTAACCAATTAAACAAAAATCAATGTTTTCAAATTTTAATATACATCTAATCTAAGATATAGTCACCAATTTATAATCAAAAAATATTTATAGCTATTTTTAAATTATTTTAACAGTTTTTAAGTTTTTTTTTTATTTTTTTTTAATTTTGTTTTTTTTCTTCATAACGCGTTATAAAAAACTTAGAAAATAACGCGTTAAAGCTCGCCATGGTACGCCTTTTAACGTTTTTTTGACGTCACGTTTAAAAACGACGTCTTACATGTTTTTGTAACGTCGGTGTCACACCTCACGCCATAGAGCGTTATTTATAACCTTTTAGACTATAAATTCATATCAATTCCTTATATCAAGGCGTAATTTGGACATTTAAATTGGTGGTATGTAATACCTTTTCTACATCCAAGCGATAGAAGTCATATAACAATCAACAATGAGAAAAATGAACCACTTTGTAGTGACATATAATTTTAAGAACTAGATTGGTTTAATAATAGTTTAATTTTATAACGAAGTAAAGTATGTCTTGTTACCAAAAGAATATATTGTTACAATAAACTGTGGTGAGCTTTGTCGTGTACTATTCGTGTTGGAAGTGATCAATTAGGTGAACCACATATGACCTATTCAGGACTCGGTGAGTTGATGGAAGCTTTAAAGCTAGTACATGATGCTATAACATCATTCCGTTACTTTGATATCGTCCCGTTGATTCCTAGTTACTTGTATGATATGGTTCGAATAAGTTTGCATCATGCATAAGGGAAGCAATAATCATGCAAATTCTATGGCAAAGAGTGCTCTTCCAAGAGTTGTTCACACTTCAAGACATTTCAACACAAATAATGCTCAAGTTAAAAATAGGACTCTATGTATTTATGTTAATTAGTTGGTCTATTTAAATTCATTTATAACAGGAAAAAAAAAATAACATCTTAGTAGAGTCGAATGGTTTGATTCGTTTCCGTTTTAACTATTGATTTAGACTTTAGCATGTTTGACGTATTTAAGATAAAATCAGATCTTAAATACGTCAAACACGCTAAAGTCTAAATCAGTATTTATATACAACTACAATACCCATTTTTCAATTAATAGTTTGAAATAATCTCTTCTTACTAAATATCATTGCAGCTTAATTTTGCATTAACTTGTTTCCAATCCATCAATCGATTTTAAAATTAAACCTTAAAAACTAAAAAATTATATATATAACTAATCCATTAGCCTGTGTACAGTTCAATTGACCCGACCAACCCATTTATAATATGTTTCCAACACATCAACCTAAAACTTAAAAACCGTGTCAAGATTTGTGATTTCAAGCCACCAACCAGATTAACTCGAAGTCATCAATCTGAAACGCGTAAAATTTCCCCCTACAAAAAAAAAAGGAAAACTTATCAAGAAGTTGGCTGGAATGACATTAAAGTAGAAAGACATGTTAATCACTTTCGCTAACACCATATATGTATTGTCCTTATGAAATTTTGTTAGGTTATCGATGAAGTTGATGATACATTTGAATCGTTTAATAATTAACATTATTACTTGTTTAAAAGTAATAAATACATGCAACGATGCTTACTTTTAATATTAAGTGTGTTTCTAAAATTCTAACTTTCTTTTACCAAGTTTAGCATCTTAAAGGGTTTAAGTACAATTGAGGCAATGTAAACAGAAGATTGTGACTACATGTGACTTGCTAGTAATATTACTTGGTAAACTTCCAATTGCTTGCTTAATTACAAGGTTTCTCGAAAGCGTTTTCTTTTAGAGTACATTTTCAACATGCATTTTAAATATTTTGGAATAATAAATAAAAATGTCTAATGATTTTTTAAGCCTTTTCTATATGTATATTTTATTTTATAACAAATTTATTAAAGCAAGAGTCATGCATATCTTTAAATGGACCAAACCATGCACAAAGTAAACAAATATTTCTTGTATGGTAGCTTGTATGATTCCATTATATATACATACACATCTTTACCATATTATAAAATATTTAAAAGGAAAATGCTAAACGTAGTCTACGAGTTATGAGTAAAAACGATTGAACGGTTGATGTATAAGTGATAAAAACATGACCTCCTGTATTTTTGGTAGTTCTTTTTAGGGATTTTTGACGGTTTCTTCATATTGGTTATTGTACAATATCTTTAAGGTTAAAAGTTATTCTTTAACAATTGCCTTAAAGCTACGATTTCTTGAGCAAAACATAAGCTGTGCACTTGATTAATATGATAAATCCAAACTTTGATGTACTTCCTAGTGTAGATTTAAAAAAGTACATACAAAAGTTTGTAAGTAAATCCGGAGAACCCGCCCACCTAGATTCACCCTTACATATTATATTAGGATAAATCCTCGTATAGACATATTACATTAGGATTGATAAGATTTGGGATAGGAAAAATCCCCTAACAATTGATATTAGACCTATGCATAACTCAACTGTTCAATGTAGATAATCAAGCTCGTTAGCTTGAAACCCTTTGGAAACGATACATTTGGCTTTATCGGGCCAGGTTACTATCATTGAAGGGAAGACCCGTGAAATATTGATTTTTGAGGGAAACATTGTTAGGTATAAATCATATGACACAAAAGAGATTCACCTGTTCTAATGTACACAACATTAGAATAAAACATTATATAAAATTGTTACGTCTAGAAAAAAGACTTTTTACGCCGACCTACACAAACACCGTGAGAAAGAAGCAAAGTTAGTAACACGAATATGAGTTAATATAATGAATTAATGATGTTAACAAATAAATAAAAAATGTAGACTATTGAAAGAGATTATTCCTGAAAACAAAAGTGAGCCCAATACAAGATTGTTGTAAATTGAAGTGGGCTAATTTGAGCCCAATTCTTCACACCAGCAAATTCAAATATCCCAACGAATCTTAAACCAACAATTATAAACAGAGGGGAATTGGCACATTGACTAGCCCATGGATTCCTTCCAGCCGAAATGACAATAGTGTGTACATGTCCTTGCCAACCGTATTTGGAACATGTTCCTGACTAAAACGCAACATACTTAACACGTTTGTAATTTCACAAAAAAATAAATGTTGTCATTATGGTTCATTGTACAATTTTCTTGTAATCATTACTTCCATATTATTTCTATTATAATGAGTATATTAAAACGATGAATGCGAATGAAAATGAAACTGAGAACGTATTGATGAACTTCTGAAAAATTCATCTATCAAGTTTATTTCGTGATTGTAAGTACTATGGATGAAACTAGAGTGGTGTCATTGATCTTAGGTAGACCCTTCTTGGGCATTTTTGAGCGATTGATGTCAAGAAAGGACAAATTGTATTGGCGTAAAAACTAATTTCATTGTTTTCGTGATTTTGGAAAAGGCTTAGCCGTAACTTATTTGATAAATAATGTACTAGAAATAGTACGTTCCACAGGGCATTGTTGATTTTATGGCATTGTTGATTTTATGATGATTATAATGTTTCGTTAATCTTGATTTGTTTTAGAGCGTACACAGCGGGGCGTTAAAACCCCGCGTTAAACACACCCATGCCGGCTTCATGGCCGGCTGGCCGCGTTATACGTCATGCCATGACGTCCGCGTTACATACCCAACACGCGATAAACAATTTTTATTTTATTTTCTAACGGTAAACTAAAAAAAAAAAAAAAAAAAAAAAAAGAAGGCCGTTACATAGCCGTTGGATTTGATTTTTTTTTTCTTTCAAAGTCTTCAACCAATTCTATAGATACCCAACCTTAACTACAAAAACATACACCAAGTCATCTTCTTTCTCTCTAGAATTCAAATAAACACCATAAAAATGTCGCAACGCAACGATTATTCGCCATCCGGTTCCAACTCGTCTTCCTCCCCGGGTTTCGCAAATTTCCAAACACAACCCGGTGGCTTCACTTCACTACTCTCTGTAAACACCAACATGCAACCTCCACCCCATCAACAAGCCATGAACGAATGTCAACAATTTCAGTTTTGGCAATGACAACAATAACAATCATCACAAACACAATCATTCCAACCACCACAACACACAATCATTTCAACTGTCACAATCGTTCTAACCATAACAAGAAAGACCTAGCAGCTCTCGTAAGAGAAAAGATAAAGGTAAGCAAAAAAAACCCGGTCGTGAAAGTCGAAGCCCCACCATCGAAGATTTAGTGGTCACAAGCGCAAGAACGACGTTTATCGGAGAATTTGGTTCATATATCTGAGTGTAAGAAAAAAGGTAACTCACAAACCTACCAACTTTTTGGTTTCGTGTACTTGATCATTTCAACGAAGATTTGACGGAACGGTTCACAAAAAACCAACTAACGGGGAATGGAGGGCTATGACCAAATCTTTGCAGTCTTTCATAGCATGTCATAACCGTGCAGAACGAGATCGAGCAAGTGGTGAGGATGACAAAGCGGTTTACACAATGCCGTTAACAATGTACGAAGACGAGGTCGGACGCCCATTTCGTCTTCATAGTGCGTGGGAGGTTTTGCATAAATCACGAAAGTTTCTAAATCCTAAAGTCGTTGACGAAGCGGTAAACCTCGACGAAGACGACAACGAAGAAGAACCGGAGCTCTTTGGTCATGATGAAATCCCAAGACCTTTAGGGAAGCCACAAGCACCTAAAGTCGCACGGTCCTCCTCGTCCTCTGATGTATCTTCAAAGCGTGACGAGTTTAACGACGGCGTTGTCAAAGAACTTCGCAAGCTTATGATCGCTAAAACAATGGAGATCCAAGACAAACGCCGTTTTCGGAAAATGGAATTTCTCCGTATGACTACACATGATATGGAACCGGAAGATCGGACAGAAGTCGATAGGATTAAGGCCGAAATACGCGTCGAATTTGCGGCCGAACGTAACATTTAGGTTTAGGTCGAAATAAGTAGTTTGTTTTTAATTATTGTAAACGTCTTTTATTTTTAAGTATTATTGTATCCTATTTTTATTTTTAATATTAATCTAAGTTTTTTTTTTTTATTAATGTATTTTTATTTTTAATATTAATCTAAGTTTTTTTTTTTTTATTAATGTATTTTTATTATTAATAATGTATTAAAAATAATATGATAAAAAGAAAAAAAATGAAAAATAAAAAAGTTGTTGGATCCTAGAATTCTGAGTTATGACTGAGGAATATTTTTGATGTTATGTTATGGGATGAGTTATGCTGACGTGACCATAACAACGTCTGAAACGGTATTATGACTGCGAGCGCTCTTAGGATCAATACACAAGTAATCAAGATGTAGTCGATTTGTTTATCAACTGATAAATTAACTACTCGAATTCTTGTTGTGGTTGAACTATGTTTTACAAAAGAATAGGTCGTGCGTTCTTGATTTATAGTGGCAATTCGGTTACTGGTTTTGCTTACTTTTATATACTTTTTAGTCTTTTAATTTTTCGCTTTGGGTTGTTTTGGTTACTAAGTTTTGAAGTGAAGTTGTGTGTTTTAATCTCCAGGGTCTAAAAAAAGAAATAAAAAAATCAATTTGTATAAAACAAAAGCAAGATTTATTTAAACGATATACATTTTATATCAAGAGAAGAAAAAAAAACCAAACCGTGAATATTAGATCAACAATAATCGGTCAATCAAAAGTTTCTTTAAAAACATGTACATAAGAAAATCAATATCAATACAAAAAACATAAAGTTTATAGATTCCATTATGTAAATAAAAAACAAAAATCATGATGTGAATACAGTGGCAATAAAAGTTTGCAACAACTTAATTGATGATGACGGATTGGAATATGTTGGACTCTTGATTTAGCACACGTTTTACTCATTTAGTTAAGAAGAACAAAAACCACTACAAATTACCCTAGATATGTTTTTCTTAGTATTTCCCTTTTTCTATGAAATAATATTTTGAAACCAATAAATAAGAAAAATGATAACCACCTTCCCATGAAACCGTTTTTATAATACGTTACCCAATAATTCCATAAAAAACAGGCAAAATGTCAAATAAATAATATAAAAAATATAAGAGTTTTCTTTATGGGTTATCTCTAAAAAGTTCACATGCGCATAATGTGGTTATACATTCGTCATTTATTTGAGATTCCAAAAATGCAGGGGGTCAGTTTTTGTTAATAGGGTCGGTCCGAAGCACGTGAGTGTGCGACTGCACAAGACCCCTTTTTGCTATTCATATATATATGCGTAACAACTTAACAAAAAACAAATATATTTTTATCCATGTAGCGCTTTTGTAGAAAAATAATGTTCTATATATGAATTTTCTTTCTTATAAAGGGCTCATTTTTTAAATTCGCATATGGTCCCTATATTCTCCAAACCGGCCCTATCTTTAATATATAATAAAAGAGGGACATTAAATGTCACATGGCGAAATAAGACCCCTTAGATGGGTTAGCTTCTTTAATTTCAGCCGTTAGATGATATTGATGATGTCAGCAGATAATATTTTCATTTTACACCCTCTTAAAAGATATAACTGAATTCTCTATTTCATTTCATCTTCACTTAAATAAAAAAACAAACCTTTCTTCTCCCATTTTGTTAATCCTATTTACTTATATAATAGCTTAATTTCGACTATAATTTATCTTATAATTATTCTAAAATCTTCTAATTCAAAATATTTAAACACGTGAATAAACATAAAGCTATATCTTTTGCACATTTATATCTTGTCATTGTGCTATTTGTCCCACCAGCCTTGAACTTTATTTAACCATTAAAATCTTCTATTACATTTTACTTATTTTTCACTAAATTTTGAATTGAGTATTATTTATATAAGACTTCTTGTACCTCTCACTCTTCTCCTGTTATTATTCGTCTCCAAAAACATTCAAAATATTTAAACACGTGAATAAACATAAAGCTATATCTTTTGCACATTTATATCTTGTCATTGTGCTATTTGTCCCACCAGCCTTGAACTTTATTTAACCATTAAAATGTTCTATTACATTTTACTCATTTTTCACTAAATTTAGAATTGCGTATTATTTATATAGGACTTCTTGTACCTCTCACTCTTCTCCTGTTATTATTCGTCTCCAAAAACCTCATATGGATTTTATATTCAGTGCATTATATCTTTTTTAACGTATACAATAAACATAAAGTTTATGATTTTATTTTTGTCTATATTTATCCGCGTTATCGCAGAACAGTAATCTAGTATGTTAATATAAAAGAAGATAAAACATGTAATAAAGTTTCATTAACAACCATTTGGGCTATAAATAGCATTTCTCAAAATATAATTTTAACAATTAAGTGTATGTAAAAATTTGTCTTATAATGGGATTTTATGAGATATTTAGTCCGTTAAAATGAAGTTTTGAATATATTAATTTTGAGAGATGATTAGCGTTATTTTGTCATGTTTTTACTGGTAGTAAAAAGTTACAAACCTTAACCTTTGATAAATTTTTTTTGTTATATAACAAACTAGATTATTGCCCCGCGATAGCGCGGGTAAATATTAATAAAAATTGAATCGTAAACTTTATGTTTATGAACACTTCCTTTTAAATTATTATGAAAATACAATATTACACGTATAATAACAAATATACATTTACGTTTATACACATATTGTTTATAGTTATAATAACATATATACTTTTATGTTTACACACATATATTAATATTTTGTATTAAAGGATTTTAGAATAATAATAATAATGTAATTTTTTTTTTGAAACGGCAAATAGAATATATAATAATAAACACCCTAGCAAGGCGCTAGGGGCAAAGAAAATACAGATACAAATAGAAAGAAAAAGTTTAAACCGAAGAGTTACAACCGAGTCATAGGACTACAACACCAATCTCCCCAAGTCAGACCCAATTTTACACATCTATTTTTAAACCAAATATATGTTATGGATTGTAAATCATAGTCAAATAAGAGACATATGTTTTTTATTTTAATAATGGTGAAATTGAAGACAGAATGCAATTATGGATTGTAAGAGGTGTAAAATAAAAAGAATATTTGATGACATCATCAATTTCATCTAACGGTTGAAATCAAAGTATCTAACTCATCCAATGGACCTTACTTCGCCATGTGGCATTTAAGGCCCCTCTTTTATTATATATTAAAGATTAAAGATTTGATTTTATAATTTTTTTTCATTTCAAGATTTTTACATATCCTGATTGAAAATTAGTATTCTATTTTACTTTTTGGTTGGTTTGCTATGAAAAAAATATACTAATTTTTATTTTGAGAAATAAAAATGTATTGTATTTAATTTGATAGGGTATCTTTAATAATTTGAAAACCAAAACTTCCCAATAAATAGGCTACTTGTCCTTTCAAATATAAACATAAAATTCACATATCATATTCATATTCATATATCATAAAATAATACATTTCCAAATTCTTCTTTTTCCAAACTTGATCAAATGGAAAACATTGGCGATGTGAACTGGGAATCCATCTTCCAAACCCAAGATTACAACAGGTATTTCTCAACTTAATGTAATTCAAAATTCTTAACGTATAGTAGTTGACTTCATTTCACGCTTGTAGCTGGAGCGGATTGGATGAAACGTTCTCCGGATATTATGACTCGAGCTCCCCGGATGGAACTCAGTCGTCGATTGTCTCCAAAAACATCGTCTCCGAGAGGAATAGAAGGAAGAAACTGAATGATAGGCTGTTTGCACTAAGAGCAGTTGTCCCTAATATTACTAAGGTGTGACCCTCCACACCTAATCACACATCATTTAGTTACAAATGAATATAAAATGTGTTTTATGACTTTTTTTTTTTGTGTGAAATTATATTTGAAGATTATTATATAGATGAGGTGTTGTTTTGTTTGGGTATATTAATTAACAAAAAATAGGAATTTGTGAAGTTTATTTAAGTAGTTATGAATAGAAGGGATATATGAAATATTAGGGTTTTGTTGAATACAATCATAATTACTTTTTTTTAGATGGATAAGGCGTCTATAATTAAAGATGCAATTGATTATATTCAAAAGTTACAAGATGAAGAGAGAACAATCCAAGCAGAAATGACGAAACTTGAGTCTCGGAAATTAGAGCCACAAACTTTTGATTTTGATCAAGAGACGGGGTTTATGTCGTCCATGGAAAGATTAAAGAAGAAAAAGATTGAGCCTTCCTTTGATCCGACTGAATCGAAATCGTATCCCATTGAAGTTATAGAAGTAAGTCATGACTTATTTTTTGCAACATATTAAGATGCTATGATAAATTTTTTAATATTGATTTTTGTATTCTTTGACAGCTAAGTGTGACATATGTGGGAGAAAAAACAGTTTTGGTGAGTCTAAAATGCAGCAAAAAAAGAGACACAATAGTAAAGCTTTGTGAGGTGTTTGAATCATTGAAACTCAAGATTGTTAGTCTCAATATTTCTGCTTTTTCTCAAACGCTTTTCAACACTTTCTTTATACAGGTTATGCCTTCTTCTTTTAACCTTAAATTATCACATCCCTAAATAATATTTGTTTCGTTTTTCGGATGCATAAAGAATGTCCCTAATTAATTAGCTTATTTTCCATGTGTTGCTTCAACGATACATAACGAAACCCACCCATTAAACATTTATATATGTATAAGAAGTTAAGTCCAAAATCCTAGCAGGAACAAGGACATGTCTACGGATTGTACTTTATCTTTTTGAAAAATAACATCATTTAAGAAGTGTGGGGAACGTGCTTAATTTTTTAATCACCGAAGATGAATGTATTACTTTAAAAAAGATAATCAATAGACTAAAAAAGTAAATACATTTTATTTGGGTTTGATTTCTTAACATAATTTAGGTTATATATTATATGTAACATATGGTGGTACTGGTAGGGTGACCAAATATGATTTGAAAATACAAAAGTAGGGCCTATTTGAAGTTTGATTAATAGGTAGTTAACAAATATTAATTTTAAAATGTTAATAACCACTTTTTTAGAGGTTCAAATGCAAGAATAAGTATTAATAATGAACAATAAAATTATGTATATTTGAAAGTTTTAACGACAATGTTAAAGGCTTTCTCTAAAAAAGTTCTTTTGTAATTCTTAAAAAACAGTATTGTTTTAGTATGTGAACAAAACAATTGAATAATGAAACAATAATCGAATTAACCGAACCAAAATAATAGAACTAATACAATAACCAATTGTTTGATTATTTTTTGTTATCGGAACTTTTGGTTATGATTATTTTTATTGACATAAATTGAACCGTATATTGTAACCGTATCTTTTCTTTAAATATATATAACCAAAATATGTTACTATTATATAAGTTTTTATATACAATCAACGTGATTGCTATTTTCTAGATCTCAAATATTGTAATGATGTGCTTGAGAATAGTTTTAAATTTCAAGTTTCTACTGACAACTTGTAGTTGAAAAGTATTTCTCACTCTATCACTAAAAAAATGTCTGAAAACAGTAACGGTTAAAAAAATATATGTATAATTAATCAAGTAATTTTTCAATAGTTTTTCCATTACAATACCTATTTTGCCTATAAATTAAAAACATCAGTTATTTTTACGATTTAAAAAGTTAAAACTTTTAAGGGCGAAATGAAAAATAGATACATTTTAACTATCATTATTCAATAGAAGACAATAATTTTGGTTATAACTAAATATAGATATATATCTTTTGAGATGGAGGGAGTAAGATTCAATTGTGTTTAACCATTAACAACTTTTTTTTTTTTCTCTTGGTCATAACTATATTTATTATACATGCGTTTCTTTTAAACCAAACCACAATTAACGATTAATCAAATAGTTAACTGAATCGAGATTTATATTTCATTAGTTGACCAATTAACTGAACCGTTTATAACTATAATTTGGTTGCTTATTTCAAATAATTATGGATTTTCATTAAGAATTTAATTTGAAGACATAAATAAATAATTTGCCATTAGGTGTTGTTGTCTTTTCTTGGATATTAATTTGCGCATTGTTGTCACATATGTTAAATGTTAATAGTTATTCTCAAACATGAAAATATGATTAGATTCGACGACCGAAATAATATGTAATTAATAGAAATAATAATGTCTATAAATAGAATAATTGAAGAAGGTGACGTGTATGTTTTTGTTTTATGGCCTTAAATAGAGGATAATACCTTAGCGTAATGCTAAAGTTAGGTAGAGTTTGTTTAGGAGCACGGAATGATTATCTTATCTTATCTTAATTTTAATATATAATAAAAGAATGATTTAAAGTGAGACATATCATACTGTTAGATAAGTTTTAAACTTTTATTTACACTATTAGATTAATTTGATAACGTCATCATATTCTAATTTCTAATGGACTAACTAAAATAAGTTAATCCTAATGAACTAAAAGATTGCGAGTGTATAATGTTTACAAATACAAAGTGTGTGGTGTACTTTCAAAATCAAGAGGATTAAACATGTCCTATTTTTCAAATCGTAAAAAACATATTTGTAATTATCTCTACTTTATATTTTGTTATACATATATGATTTTACCAAATGGGATAACAGCGTAAACTAAGTCGAATTATCCAAATAGGTTGAATGACTAAAGATAAAATTTTCTGATAAACTAATAGAAGGTGTAATATTATTTTTTTTTGAACGGCAAACATTTTATAAAACTAGCAAGAAGCTAGAAAATTACAAGGATAAAACCTCAAGAGGGTTTTGAAACCAATTGTTCCAAGAAATGGGATACAATTTACATCTAGAAACTAAATGAAAATTCTACGATCCTGTCAAAAAGAAAACTACGCTTAGGTTTTTCGCTACCAAAGATAGTCTCGTTACGAAATCTCCATAGACACCAAAGAACAGCACCGCAGATAACTTCCAAAGCATGCTTTTTATTAAGCGATAAACGGAGACCATCAATCCAGATGTATAGGCCATGCAAACTAGATAATGTAGGAGGATTCAGATTCGTCCAGTTAAATACACGGAGCCAAACAGAATCGGCTAAAGAGCACACCCAAAGAATGTGAAAGGTAGAGTCAATCCCTTTGTCGCAAATCGGACAATTCAAGGAGTTTAACTCTATTCCTTGCCGGCTTAGGTTCCACCTAGTAGGAAGACGGTCGCGAAGAGTCCTCCATGTGAAAATATTGATTTTCTTAGGGATGAGTTTGTTCCATCTAGTAACCTGATTATCATCAGGAAGAAACCCCTTGTCGATATAGTGACGAGCGCTTTTGACCGAGAAAGAATTTTTGTCGATTGTCCATTCCCAAGCGTCTTCAGAATTGTTGAGAGATATGCTAGCAATGGTGCTTTGAAGAATATCAAGTTGAGCAGCATTTGGGCCGTTGCTAATGTTACGAGACCACTCTAAATTCCAACCATTATTCCAACACTCATTAATCATGCAATCTTTATTCAATGACAAATGAAATAACCGAGGAAATTGAAGTTTGAAAGGGGAGTTTCCCATCCAAGAATCAAGCCAAAATTTGGTAGTAGCCCCGTTATTTACACGTCTTTGCATGGAAGAAAGGTGGATGAGACCTTTTTCATGCATACTGTTGATGGAGCCGACAATACGAGACCATGTGCCCTTACTTTTAGTATGACTGGAGAAAGTAGATGAGTCCTTGTTGGGGCCATGTATAGCAACAATCAAACGAGACCAGAGAGCATGAGGGTTGTTAAGAAATCTCCAACGCCATTTTTGGATGAGAGCATAATTTAAAGAGTAGAGACTACCAATACCGAGGCCCCCTTTATTTTTAGAAGAAAGGGCAATATCCCAAGCGATCCATGGAATCTTATGTAAGTTGTCAGCACTACCCCAAAAAAACTTAGCTCTAAGGGCTTCCAATTTCTTGTTAACCATAATAGGCATGGGAAACAAAGAGAAAAAATACGTACCGATCGCGCCTAAAACCGAAGTGATAAGAGTGGCTCTACCTCCAATGGAGAGAAGAGAAGCTTTCCATTTGGAGAGACGATTAGAGAACTTCTCAACAATGGGATCCCAACTTTTCACACGCGCCATGTTGCAGTCTATAGGAAGCCCTTAATAATTGAAGTGAGAAGTCAAAGCGTTGCAACCTGTTAAAGATGCTAAAAGAGAGATTTCTTCGAGCGGAACTCCAACACCAAATATTATTAATGGTCAGAATAGATGATGTTACCCCATATTGTCAAACTTATTAGAGGAAATGGTTGAACGAGAAACAATTATAGCAATTCTTTTTATGCCTCAAATTTCCAAATTTAAAATTGTTACCTTAAAATTCATATTATAACATACCAAATAAGAAAGTATTATACATAATATAAAGCCGAAAGTAACAAATAAGAAACTATCGAAACTCATTGTCATATCAATAATTCTTTTCCATCCCGAAAGGTGAGCCGGAAATCGTTACCGTATAATTTGTTTTGGCCCCAAAGACCGCCCCAAAAACCATTATTCTCACGACAAAAATCATGAGACGAATTGGAAACTATAAGAAATCATTATCGCACTACAACTTTTAGTCGCCGCTGCATCGCACGAGTTATATAGTAGTGTCTATAAAAAGAATAATTGAAGAAGGTGACGTGTATGTTTTTGTTTTATGGCCTTAAATAGAGGATAATACCTTAGCATAATGCTAAAGTTAGGTAGCGTTTGTTTAGGAACACATAATGACTATTGGTATAAGTATCTTATCTTAATATATAATAAAAGAGAGAGGTTTTAAACTTTAATTTAGACTATTAGATCAATTTGATAACGTTATCATATTCTAATTTCATTTTAATCTTTTTACTTTAAAAATTTTAGCCCTTATAATTAATAATATTTAAATAAAAATTAACTTTTTACTTTGAATAACTTAACACGGTTACTTTAAATTAATATCTAAAAAAATACGTAACATATATCTTTTAAGTATTTGACTTATATTTTTCTTTTAAATATACGTAACGTATATGGACTGTTTTTGTTGTTATCGTGACATTGTTAAAATGCAACAAGTAATGTATGTTTATTTCTCTTTAATTTGTTTTTCTTTAACTGAGTCCGTCTTAACAACATGCACGAATTTCCTTACAAAAATAGTCAATATGTATATAATATTTTTGAAGTAATATAAAAATCTCATCTTCCACTCCTCAATTATTATTTTTTAAAAGCAGATGACATAAAGTTCGAGATAAAGACGTTTATGTATAAGCGAAACAACGTAACATTTGTTAACATAATTTATTTTGTTTACATGACTAATAAGTTTTTATTAATCTTTTATATAAGTTATATTTTTTGTATAATATTATATTATTTTCAATATAATTTATGTGTATTACGTGGGTCAATAAGCTAGTAAGTATATAAAGGAATGGAAATAGGAATGAGTATATGTTTCATTATCTATTATATTGTTTGGTTTGTATTTTTATATGAAAAAAGAATGTAAGAAAAATACATTAATAATAATATGCTCTTAATTTTTGTGTGGATGAAAATGTCTACAGAGAAATAACTATGCATTGATTTTGGTGAAAGCTAGATGTAAAACCTATAGTTTCACTTTTATAAAAGAAAACAAACATGTATTATAACTATAAAACCCAATGAAATAGACCCAAACCTACCTAACAAATACATCCTTACAAATTTATAATATTTTTGTGGCTTTTATTCGATAAAAGTTTAGATATTAGAGTGTGATTTTATCCACCATTTATATAAAGTTTTTATTAAAATATTAGACCTTAAATTCGTATATATATATACAATTTTAAATATTTATTTATAAACATGTATTAGATATTAAATTTTTTAGTAATTTAATAAATAATGTGTCACAGTAAACAAAAAGTATGAACGAAGTAAACAAAAAAAAAAATTAGTATTATATAATTGAGAAAAAGACAAAATAGCAATATCATGAATGTAAATAATTTAAATTTATTAAATTTATAAATTACTTCATATATTATATATTTGTTTATTATAAACTTAGACTTTATAAAGTTTTATATAACGTTTTAATTTTGATTCAAAAGTTACTATCGTAAGCATTTATTATGTATTTTTTAAAAATGCGTAAAATATAAGGTTTAAGAAAAAAGAAATAGTTTATAATTTTCATAAATTTGTTTTCACAATTGTAAAGATATGATGATAAAAAAATTGGATGTATAATGAAGATTATTAAGTAACATGTTAAAAAATGAATTAAAATTAAATTTTATGAAGTTTTTTTTTAGTTAAATGGAAAAATTTTATTTAGAAAAAGTAAATGATTAAATTTAATAAATAATCAAAATTAAGGAACTAAATTTACCTAATTTTTTAAATTTCTTTTTTAATATATAATGTATTTATACCCGTATGGATATACGACCAGTTTAACCTAGTTTTTGTATAAGTTGAATATTTATATTTGTTATTTACAGATTGTATACTAGATTTAAAAAGTTACATGTGAATTAGACATGCATGCTTACTTTTTGAATAAAACTAAATTGCACAATTTAATAATTTAGATTTGACGTCATGGTTTGTTTAATTGTTTTTTTTTTGGGATCAAATTGGATCATAATCGAACAATATTTTAGATTTTAAATTGACTTTTGAGTTCATATATTTCTTTGAAAAAAATAAAAGAGAAACGATTATTAGTATTTAGTTTTTGGGAATTAAAAAGTTATTATTAGTTATGAAGATATATATTGGTTAAATCTTATAATATCTTGAATGGATAACAATATAGTTTTGATACTTATTTTAAAAATGGTTATTATTATTTTTTTCAATCAATAAGGGGTAATTGGAATTATATGGAGATATTTTAGTTAAATTGGGGAAATTATTGTGTTAGGAGAGGAATAATTTAGTTAAATAAGTTAAAATAAAGGATTAAATTGAATTTTTAAGAAAGTACTCCTATTGGTAAATAATTTATAAAGAATCTTTTCATATATATATATATATATATATATATATATATATATATATATATATATATATATATATATATATATATATATATATTAAGATATAAGTGATTTGTCAAAAATATTTATGAATTATGACTGGGCTATAAAATATGGTATTCGTTTATTAGAATTTACGTGTCAAAGGTGGTTTAGAAAAAACGTTTCCGTAGAGAAACATATAAAGTTATAGATGATACGCGACCAACTAGGGATACTAGGGTCGGTTCAACCATAAGATCAATAAAACAAATAATTAGGTCCTTATATTTTTAAGCCTCCAAAATTTAAACAAATGCTTTTTTTAATGCTCTAATTGACGTGTATACTTAATTTTATGCTTTTACGTACATGAAAGTGAAACGAAACAATAATAATAATATGTTTGAAGTAGTAGAGTTTGCATTAACAGAAGATAGAATAATATCTTTAATATATAATAAAAGAGGGGCCTTAAATGCCACATGGCGAAGTAAGACCCATTGGATAGATTCACTTCTTTGATGTCAGCCGTTAGATCAGATTGATGATGTCATCAACGATTATTTTCATTTTACACCCCCTTACAATACATAATTACATTACCCTTTTCATTCCATCTCCACTAAAATAAAAAGTATCTTTTTTCATTCCATCTCCACTAAAATAAAAAAACATAATTGTAATATACTTATAAAATCGTTCAATTTGGACTGTGATTTACGTTATTATTATTCTAAAATCTGCTAATACAAAACATCAAAACCTGAATTGCATATGTTATTATAACTATAAACATCAATATAACATTATTTTCTTATAATAACTTAAAATCTACATAAACATAAAATTTACGATTTAATTTTTAACTTTTTCCGCGTTATCGCGGGACAATAATCTAGTATCTTACATACAAAAAAAACTAAAAAATATAATACCATTTCTTTTTCTAAGACCACAATTACAAATTGTTTTAGGCCACCCAAGCCTTCAGCTACTCTCGAGGGATATAAATGTGTTGAGTTATTCGTGAAAAGCTCGACTAATAAATTTTTTGGTTAGAGCCATTAGCCGAGTTTGAGCATAATACAAAGCTCGTAAACTAGCTTGTGTCTGAGTTTATATACCGAGTTTAGTATAAACGAGCTTTTAATTATATAAAATCAATAATATATAGTATTATATTTATAATTACTCTTTTGTTTTATAGTTACTAGTATATAACCTGCGTAATGCAGCGGTTAGTAAAAATTTATTTTCAACAGAACTACACAACGATGGTTTCTGGTTATTTCTCATTCATCTCGTAATATAGATGTTGAATGTATTGGTTTCTAGCTCATCTCTTCACGTTTATAAAGATAATTTTACGCTCATGGTTTCTGGTTTGGGTCTTTGAGTCGTAATAAGAAATATGAGGTAACGATACATGGTTCGGGTCCTTCAGGCGATAACAACAATATTTTACAAGTAGTAACGTTTCTCGTCGCGATAACGATAATGACCTACAACATAGCCCTTCGGATATTAAAAACTTTATATGTGGTATATGTGGTGACGATTCCTGCAGCTTTCATTCATCCCGTGACATATACGTCGATTTTTATAGTTTTCGTTTTTTGGCCCTTCATTAAAGTATGCACTAATAATTTATGGTTTGGCTATTTTGAGCCATAAAAGAATTATGCAGTGTAGGCGAAAAAATAAATCGTGGTAAAGATTTCTTGAAGTTTCTCATTAGTTTCGTGATATATATGTTCATAGTTTCTAATTCGGCCTTTCCGACAATAAAAAGAACTATACAATAACGGTTTTTGGTTCCCCATTCATGCCATAAGTAATTTTCATTCAATTAAACGGTGTCTAATTGTTTAATTAATCATCTTTCGGAGGCCAATGGGTGTGTCTCATTGGAAACTCAATAATTAATTTAAAATGTGTAAATCACACATCTTTAAACTTTGTCATGTACAAAATGTTTATGTTCACAAATCTCAATTTCGTGTTTTCCTAACTCACACTTCTTAAGTATATATTTTATAAGTCCTAAACTATTAGGTTATTGGTTTATAATTTAACATTTGATATAGATTAAGTTTTATAAAAAATGATTTAACTTGTCAATGAAACTTTGACTAAATTATTATTCCATACATTTCAATTCAAGTATATTATGGCATAATTCATGAACACTATTATATTAATTAAGATGTTAAACTCTTTTGTCTTTAATAGAAATCAAATTATTTTAAAATATTATTTAAATTATTGTAAGATATATTAAAATTAAAAACATGCATATTTAACGACACTTATTTACATTTAGAGTGAAAAAAATGATTTTAATGTCGAAAAAGATGTTTTAGTATTTTAACTTTATTTAATTTTTCAACTTTTAAATAAAAATATAAAATGATTTATAATATAATAAAAATAAAGTATTATTAAAATTATTGTAAGACATTTTAAAATTAAAAACATGCATCTTTAATGCCACTTATTTAGATTTAGATTGAAAAAAAATGATTTAATGTTGAAAAGATATTTTAGTATTTTAATTTTACTTAATTTTGAACTTTTAAGTAAAACATGAAATACTTTATAGTATAATATAGATATATATATATTTTATAAAGTTAAATAATTTAATAGTACTCAATATGTAAATTAATAGTAGTTCAATATATAAATCAATTTAATATTTAATATTCGGACCTATATGCCAGTGTCACGTTTGAATTAATACATATTTCTTAGAATTATATTTAGGATATATTACATCACTGTCATTTAAATTAATATATATATTTTAGAATGATAGTTGGGCCTATATATTTGAATTAATTTACAACATTAATAGTTAGTTAATATAAAAACAATATTAAAATATTAATATAAATGATAAGGACATATCAATAATTTTTAGATACCAAAATATTTAATAGATAAACCAATTATGTATACATGAAATAATAATTTTTATTTAAACGAGCGAAGTTCGAGCATGACATATTTTTCTCTCGAGCTCTTTAAAACATAAACCAACCGAGATTGAGCATAGTCGAACTCGGGTTCGGCTCGGCTCGTTTACAGGCCGCATGACTAACCATTTGCTAGTCAAAAATGTTTAACCAAAGTCTTAATTAATTAGGTTGATTGTCAAAGTCTCAAAGATATGTTACATAAACGAGGAGGTTTGTTATCTCAATTGTTTCCCCTAACTTGTTGCATCAATGGCATATGTTGTTTTTCCTGATAAGAGATTGATTTTTCGAATAGGCCGAAGAGGAAGAGACGGATTATTTGAGGATACAGATAGAATCAGCGATATCGGTCATGAATGATCCTCATAGTCCAGTGGGCATGTAAAAATTTAACTTTCTTTCAACTCTGCGACTGTAATTATTAATCAGAAATAATATGCATGTATTCACATAACTTATATAAGACTAATGATTAGTTTGATTATATTGTTAAACGTTGATGGTAGCGGTATAGATTTGTTTTCTGATAATACTATAAACTGAAGTTCTTACCATCATAAAACACGATAAGTAAAACATGTTCAAAACACAACGCTAAACACTTAAAAGGGACATTGTACGATAAGAACAAAATACACATGCTGTAACACACTACATAGTCTTTTAACGAACTAATGTTAGTGCAAGTGTTGTAGAACGAACTACTCTCTGAGCAAATCCATGGCCAAATCCTTGTAACTGACTTTCTTCTTCTTTGAAGGCCCCGGATTAGGATCTGAAGTCAGATTTTCTCTCTTGGGAACAGGGGGATCCAAGATTGTTTTTTCTATAACCTTTGGTTCCAGGCTCGGGATCATGTCTAGTAACATGGCTTGAACTGGATCAACCATGACTTCAAGTTTATCGGTATCTTTAGTAATAGCATCATCATCACCCCTTTCGTCACCATATTCTGTTGTAATTCGTGCAACAGGGGATATATTAACATCTTCATCACCCCTATCATCACTATAATCTGTTGTGATTCGTGCAAAAGGGGATACATTAATATCTTTTTCTAATGGCTCTTTATCTTCTACAATCACATCTTGCATTTCATGCTGCTTTTCTTCATCGTCTTTCAAATGGATTTCATCTAAAGAAACATCGTCTTCATCTGATACATATTCGTTTATTTTCACAGACTTGTTTCCTAATTTACCCCTGGTTCTTCGAGGCTGGTTGAGACCCGTCTTTCCTCTAGTAGTTGTTTTCGTTTTAGTTGGTCTCCCTCTTTTTTTTCTAGCATCCATATGCGAAGCTGGTACTTCTAGATTTACAAGTTTTTTCTTCTCCATTTTATCGTCTTTCTTTAAGCTAGAGCAGGTTTCCTCTTCGAGTACATGCTCACTGTTTTATACAAAAAGTTTATTCATAAAGTAGACAGATCAAGTCCTCCTATTCATTTTTTACTATTAACTTTTATATCCATAAATTACCTCAACAACGACAAATACACTAATCACGAGAGCCAAAATCATATTAATATTAATGTTAAAACTTACTCTGATGAAATTGATTCCGATAAACCATTGGGCCTCAAACTGTATTCTTCCTCTTGCAGCTTCTCATCCTTCTCGAAACAGTCTTCTAGCCATTGACAGTTGACCATATGTAACCTTTTGTTCCTTAAAAGACGCCTCTCAGATGTTGAGAAACTGTAGAGTGAATATTAGGATTATAAACTCAATACCTTTCACACCTTTTTTAGAACAAAGAGAACTTCCGGTAAATGTTCGATTATATATGTTAACTGTACGTAGATTACCTTTTAACTATAGTATCAAAGTCCACATCCAATCCCAGCAAAGACATGACCACCAAATGAGTGGTGTCAGATTTAAAATTGCCGACTTTGCCACCATTAAAGGAAACTTCAAGCTTCATCCTCCTCATTGTAAGTTCAAGTACCGCTTCCCAATCGGAACCCCTTCAGGTCAAACCCAAGGTTGAGCGTTTATGTTAAGAACTTATCTAATAAAAATATCAAGGAAAAAGGGATATGAAAAACTTGAATAGGATCTTACAGACAGTTTGCTGGAATATGAAAGTACATGTAACACCCGCTAAAGCGTGACCATTTATCCAGAGGACAGTATTTCTTTTTATAATGATCCATAGTTTTAGAATCCTCGGATCTATTGATGTTATTCAAAAGCTGTTCCAAATCTTTGATGTCAATATTTAAGTAATAGGCGTCTGAAAATTCATCAATATCCTCCTGAAGCTTCTTCTTTGAAGCATCGGAAAGAACAAGGAAATACCTGTTGCAACCCACAAAAATTGATCAAACGGTTCAATAAAAAATTAAAAACCCAAAAGAAAAAGAAGAAAAAAGTAAAGGGTAAAGCTGTAATTACTTTGGCTGTAAAGGAACAAGTTTCTTCTGTGAACAACAATCGAGCAGCCATGAGTAGTGGATAACATCACCATGACGTTTTGCAGCTTGAAACTTGATCCCTCTACTTTCTGCAGCAATACAGTGAGTAACTGCATTATTCAGATTCATCGAAAACGTACCCCCATTTTCTGCCACCAATTTGTGCAATGAATCCAAGGAATGTGTCGAAGGTACATTTGCAAAGTCTATAAAGTTCAGGAAATACTAAATATGATATTTTAAGTAACCCGGTTTTCTTAAGTAATTTGGTAGAAGGATACAAAACATCATATTTGAAAATATTAAGGTTTCGCCTTTAATTTGGGAAACGTCAGTCCGGTGTAGATGAGAAGGAACCATAAACCCGCTCTTCTTATCTGCTGTCTTTGATAATTTTGGTCGTCTTGGTTTATTTTCTTGTTGATTTTCATGATTTCCTCCCCATTGTGTTGTATGATTGCTAGAATGCACCAATTCTACAAAAGCTGCATAACAAGAAAAAAGACGACGTAACAAAAGAAGTTTGAGGAACTTCAATTAATATGAAAATTGTGGAACAATTTAACAACTTACATTCCACGTCAAGGCACTCATGCCAAGGTTTATCATCCCTCACTTTGTCTATACGAGGAAACCTCAAGCTATATGGAGCAGCAAAAACCTAAAAATTGAAGAGAATTAAAAAATGTTACCATCTTACAGATTGATCAACCTGCCAAAAAATAATCATCTTGCAGAAGTTGTAACTACACCTCAGACCGTATTGTACGGATGTCGCTGGTAATAGAAAGTATGATTGATCTGCGCTTGAATAGAAGAGAGGGAACATTCAGAAGCAGGGGTGGTAGTTTCGACCCATTTACTAGCCGATTTGGCAACAAGAATATATTTAAAATGGGAACGGGTCGAACAGGTCAAACGGTTGAAAGTTGACCAAAGTCTTTAATGCATACCACATTCCAAATTTTTAATTCAAAGATTTAGATTATTATGGTAATACCATTGTTTTTTGTAATCACAATTAACACTTTAATTAGTTAAATGAAAATTTTAAAAATGAACAAGAGGTGTTTGCGGATCAATCAAACATTCGACCCCTCCTAAAACTGACCATTTTAACCTGCTACAAGCTCCCTACATGAAAAGAAATGCTTACTTTTCTGGACTATCAATCCAGACGTCGGGTCTCTCTTTCGAGTTATTTGTGACCTTATAATAGCTGGGAGGACCCTTCTTGGGGTGTTCATTTTTCCTGCAGTCAGGGAAACGCATGGCCAAGTTACAAAGTAAAAAAGATATGTATATAATAAGCTGTGAGCTAGGATTTATGCTATGTCCTTTTGCATTATATATTTATTACCTAAAATACGGCTTTAATTTGTTTACAACAGCCTCAAGCTCCTCATCGGTGAGCCCAGTACCCACCCTGCAGAAGGAAACGAACCTGCAAATAAATCGTATTCAACTGAAACTTTCAATGATATTGGTAGAAAGAGTAGATTTAACATGATACAGAAGCAAGAAAAAATTCAGTTGATAATTTTGGCGTACCGCCTAGGGTAGGCATTTGAGGCTGGACGTTCTGCTAGGCCCAACAAAAATTGACCAACCTAAAGTAACTTGCAGTTCATAATTCCATTTTTTCAAGAAAGCATACATGGCAGATTAATTGATTTATAATTATGATATAATTCTCACCTGTCCACCACGACGACCAGAGCCATAATATCCACCTACAAACAAATACTTAAATATAACGGTACACCAAGAACATTAAATATTTATAGAAAAATAGGGAAACACTAAAAACCTATAATGAGAACATCCAAATCAGAACCAGCTTTAACGTATTCAGGTTTTAACTTCATCCACTTGCCACTCCGATCACTAGGTTCCCATTTGGAGCCAAGATCTTTCAAAATAATTCCTTCATCTCTATGTTTACATATACACAATTGACATTATTATGTATTATGATAGAAGAACATTATTGATGTAACATTGCATGCTGCAGTAGAACGATGTCTGCATGAGTTCACCAAAAGTGCACTGACCTGTTCTCAGTGGTTCGTTTAAAAAATGTTTCGACATCATCAACATTATGAGCAATACGTGACCAACATGGTTCCCCTGAATTGCACGTAGTTAAAATAATGTTAGCATATAATTAAAAGATTTGAAGTTTTAGATGCAGTAGATGCTTTTGATGATTTTAATGAAATATCAGATAAACAATATTTACCAGCGTTTGTATGAACATTAAGACCACCATCAGGAACCAAGATCTCCAGACGACCCTTCACTGGCTTCACAACCTTTTTTAGTAGCTCATGACGTTCCTTTAGAGTTTGATGGATTACACTAGTGTCTCCATCATATAGAATATCAAATGCAACGTCTAAAAGTCTCAAGAGTCAAGGTTTATCATATTCAAAGAAACATATTTGTAGAATTTAGTTGCAATGGAAGGATACAGCATAACTGCATTAAAGTTTAAAAAAGAAAGTCAGCACATTTTTTTCTTAACAGAATATTGACTACATCAAATGGCACAGGAAGTAACCTGTCGCTCACTAGCAAGCCCTTCCTTTGCTAATTTGGCTGGAAAATAAGAACAAAATAAATAAATTGTTTGACCTTAGTAAAAAAAGAAAATGCTAAGGATGACGATTCAAAACCTATTTCTTGATTTGAACCAAATTCAGCAAAACGATCAGTTGATGTGTCCCAAACTAACATTTCCCCATCAAGTATACACCTAAAAGGAGAGTCAAGGGAAAATCAGAAAAGATGAACTCATATGTCATATCATACAGCATAACAGATACATTTACCTGTCAACAAGAACATTTTGCATAATAATATCTGACATCCCATGAATATACTCTGGATGATCAAGAAAATTCCTGAAATATGAGGTAAATTTGTAGTTGCAGCATGAACAAAGAAAAATACCTGGAAATTAGTAATGAAAAACAAAAGAATATAGAGAATGTAATTTCAGTTTCAAGGATGTACCTCGAAAAGAAGTGTATATCTTTTCCGTTCTTGTGGATTTGGATGCGGTCACCATCAAATTTGCACTCAATGACTACTTCCTTTCCGTGAAGCTGTTAAAAGAGAAATAAAACATGTGACAATTTTATTCTAAAAAAATGTTCACATAAAAGTTATCAGCTTAGGTTACAGGATTAACTTTCAGCAGAATGAGGCAAGTCTAAAAAAGTGCATACCTTTTTCCATGCACTAGCTGCATTAGCGACCCTCAATGCCAACTGAGGCCGTACAGCTTTTCCGACCTCTATATCCTGTAAACAGAAACGTTCGTGATTTCATTACACGGCAGTTTTTTTATAAATAACTTGATACTTGGTGTCTTTTTTTTTTTGGAAGAAAGAAAGAAATTTTCCATTATACACAAGATAAACTTAACAAAAATTAAAAATCCATCTTAAAGTCATGATAATAATAATTAACCAATAAATATTTCTTATTTCTACAAAGATAAGAGCATCTTTTAGATATAGTTCGTTAATATATTATCTTATTTGAAAGCTGTAATACTTTGAATCAACTCTTAATAGAGACATTTAACAGAACTATACACTCTATGTATTGGCATGATTATATTTGCATAAAATATTTACTATAATATTTTTATAATGACAATTGGATTTCAGAGATTCCAATAGTTATGTAGAAGATAATCGGTTCATAATTAAGTATCAGCATGATTATATTGTAACATCATAATTTAAGAATACATATGCTTATGTATGTGTGTGTGTATATATATGTAGGTGAGATTATAAGAGTTTTAAATCACGTTCAAAATTATACCTGACGTTTGTGTCGTTGATGTCGATCCCTCAACCTTTCACAAACTAGTTTTAGGTCACATGTGACATTGAACAAGTCTTCGGCATCGGGGTGAAATTCATGAAATATGCTTTTTTCACTGATTCCCAACTTTAGATCTTCAAAGGAAATGGGATAAAGATGTTTAAACCACAAACAAATCAAAGCTCCAAACATATTTAAAGGGCTAAAAACAGTTATTATTCGTAAAAAACTACCAAACCTTTAAGAATAATCATAACGATCCACTTCATTTCTAGAGCATTTGTTTTCTTGATTAGATCAGAAAGTACAGAAGTCTTCTCTGTTCTGTCGTTACACATAATTAAATTATACGGAGGCTGCTTTCCGAAACAATAAAATGCAAGTGACAAGTAGACTTATAAAACTACAAGTTATGCTCGATAAAAGAAATAAGCATACCTATTTTCACTTGATGATAAGCGATCAAGCAAGTCATTCAACTCCTTAACTGTTAGTCCACCCGAAATCATGCCCTGCCTCCTCTGTAGAACCTGCTCGAAATTGTATCGAGAGTTAACACCATTTTTCAATTTTTTACAAATTTCAATGGATTTATTGAATCTTTTGTCTAACTAATTAAAATACATATATCAATACTATCTGTCTGTTGCTCTTTACTGCACCACAATAGTTCACTCACATACATATTACGTGTTACGCATTTCATATTTCACCTGATAAATTACTGTTTGTGTAGTAGTCTAAACGATAGGTAATATTTTCATCCTAGACAAGTATGTTAACCCTAGCTAATGTAACTATATCAACAAAAAACAAATGGATTGACCTCTGAAGCAACTAATGAGAAATTGCCAACATTAACACCAGTTTTAGCACCGCCTTTTCGCCAATTAATAAGGCGAAGAGCGTCTTCAGATTCTCTAGACATACCTAGGGCATCAATGATACAAGTAGCCATCACAGACTCCTTTAATCCGTAGGAACCTCGTTCGCGGTCGAGGTTCGGGAGGATTAACCTGAGTGCAGAGAAGTAATCTGAGGGTTTACAGTAGGTGTCAAGGAATTTACGAAACTTGGATCGTTTTTTTGATGATGATTTGGATTTCTGAATCCAACTGAATAAACTGCACATCACGCTGAATTTAGTCTCCCCTGACATTTTTGATCACTTAGGGTTCTCTCTGTGTGTGTGATTTTGAATTTTGAAGTTTATATACTTCAATTCATCGAGTTTTTACAATAACTCATCTTCTTAAGTTTTTTCTAAAATCGGAATTTAAAAATTCTAATTTTCGATATTTAAGATGATTTGAAAAGAAAGAAAATACGGTACACTAGAGAAACTTTCCATACAAGCTTTGCTTCTTTTGGTCTTGTTTTGACTTTCTTATGTATCTGTACCCGGGTGTTTGTTTGGACATATAGAAACAGCTTGACACTTTAGATTATATTTTATGAATTTATTACTGTTTATTATGAAACATGACGTAATAAGCCCGTTAGATAAGCCAGAAAATTCGGGCTTATAAAACAAACACCCCTTATTTGTATTCCTGTAGGTTACTTTCAACATCCTGCAAAGAAAAGGTTAAGTTGATTTTGATGATATTATAGAAATGTACAAAACAAATTTAACATCATGCATAAAATCCCTCCAACAATATGCAAACCAATCCAACATACACCAAGGTCAAAAACTCCATTCCCACATGATCATAAACGGCTATCTCACTTCACCTGTTTCCATCACCAGTCTCATCAACATGTACTCAAAATGCAACTTCATTTCCCACGCTTTTCGACTTTTCAACGCCTCCCCTCAACTCAACGTTTTCGCTTACAACGCCATTATCGCTGGCTGTATCTATAACGATATGCCAAAACCCGCGTTACAGGTTTACCAAAAAATGAGAGATGAGGGTGTTATGATGGATAGGTTTACCTTTCCTTGTGTTGTGAAGGCGTATTCGAGTTGTGGGGATGTTCCTGGCTTCAGGAGCCTTCATGGGTTGGTGTTTAAGTTTGGTGTGGACTATGATTTGTTTGTTGGGAGTGGTTTGGTGCATGGGTATTTGAAGTTTGGGTTGCTGCCGGATGCGTGTAACCTGTTTGATGAAATGCCTGAACGAGATGTTGTTTTATGGAATGCTATGATTAATGGGTATGCGCAGATTGGGGAGTTTTGTAACGCGTTGGAGTGTTTGAAGAGGTTACGTGGAGAAGGGAGGTCGCCAAGTAGGTTTACTGTGACGGGGATATTGTCGGTGCTTACTCTAAAAGGGGATGTTTATAATGGAATGGCGGTTCATGGACTTGTGATGAAGATGGGGTATTTTTCAGGGACTGCCGTTTGCAATGCGTTGATAGATATGTATGGAAAATGTAAGTGTTTTCACGATGCGTTGGATATTTTTGAAGTAATGAAGATTAAAGATATATACTCATGGAATTCGATAATCGGTGTTCATCAACAGTCTGGTGATCATGAAGGAACATTGAATTTTTTTAACCGAATGTTGCGTGATGGTGTTTTTTGTCCAGATTTAGTCACTGTCACTACCGTTCTTCCTGCGTGCTCGCATTTAGCAGCATTAAGGCATGGCAAGGAGATTCACGGGTATATGATTACAAAAGGATTGGGGAAAGATGATGGTGAAAATAGAAGCGATGATAGTTTCATCAACAATGCTGTCATGGACATGTATGGAAAATGTGGGAGCATGCAAGAAGCTCGATTGGTTTTTGACCATATGAGTAGTAAAGATTCGGCGTCATGGAACATTATGATTATGGGATATGCAATACACGGGTTTGGCAATGAGGCATTGGACGTATTTCACAAAATGTGTGAAACAAATCTGATACCCGATGAGGTGACATTCGTTGGGGTTCTGTCGGCCTGCAGCCACACGGGTCTAGTGAAGCAAGGTCAGGAATTTCTAAGGCAAATGAAGTCAAAATATAAGGTAGTACCAACGGTTGAACACTATACTTGTGTAATTGACATGCTTGGTCGTGCTGGGCTACTTGATCAAGCATATGGGTTGGTTTCTGAAATGCCGATTAAAGCCAACTCAGTGGTGTGGAGGGCATTGTTGGCAGCATGCCGCCTTCATGGAGATGGGAATCTTGCTAAAATTGCTTCTGAAAAAGGAATTGATCTTGAACCGGAACATTGTGGAAGCTATGTGCTGATGTCTAATGTTTATGGGACAATGGGTCGGTACGAGGAAGTGTCTGATGTGAGACATAATATGAGAGAGCAGAATGTAAAGAAAACACCAGCACGTAGTTGGATTGGTTCCGGAGATGGGGTGCATAGTGATAGGAGACATCCTGCTGAAGACTTGATTTATTCCGAGCTTAGTTAGTTGTCCTTGAGCATGGGTTTATATCAGATGACTTGAAATGGTGCAAACAAAGGGAACTATGTCATTTTGATAGACCGAGGAGTTGTTGGATTTATATACTAAGCAGTGGGAATTTGGAAAAACATGTTGGAAAGAAAGCCAGTTCCCAATATCTGCAAGTGGAATTACATGATTGTAGGTTGTCCACGGAATCACGGCCCTAATGTCACAGCAAACAGCCTAGTCCATCGTGTCCAAAATTCCTTCATGCGGGAATGAAGATCTAAAACATGTTTGTTTTGATGAATCATGTAAAATCTGCCCTTTGATTTTCATATATTCATCTAGACACTGATATTTCTGGTAAAATCTTTTCGTTGTTGAATTCAAACATTGTTCAAAAATTTTAATACGAAATTCAAATGTAGTGCTGCTATAAATCTTGATTCATTAAATTATATTTTGTCATAAAAAAAATGCAATTATTTATAAACATAACAGTCAAGCACTGAATCTCCAAAATTGCTTGAGTTTTATTAAAATTTTCTATTTTTTTGTTAGAATCAATTAAATCTCTAGTTATAGCATTTATCGAGCTACATACCTGGTGGATTCTAAAGATAGGAAATGTATTATTTGTCCGAACAAACAAAATCCCATTTAGTCACACAAAAGAACTCTAAAAAGGGTTAATGATTGTCTGTGTTATCGATCACAATCAACATATGACATTATATAGGCTATGTGAGACACCGTTCTTCAACAACATCGTTTTAATAAACTACAGTATTCATTGCGATCATACTTAAACAAACACCAAATTTATTGTTGACGAATAAAGTAGTCGACACAAAGCAGCAAAGATATAACCTGATAACACCATCTTATTATGCGATAAATCTAAATGTACGTTTCTAAACCATGATTAAAAATACGAATGAAAACATCCATCTCGGTAGCTGAAAGGCAAACACCAATCTCCAAATCTTCGTATGATTCTTTGCAGGCACTAACAGATATTGATCCATTATAATCAATCGAAACTATTTCATGCTTTTTGGGTTTCCCAAAACCAAAATCCAAGTCATAAAATTTGAGTTTTGGTGTTCCTGCAACCCCCATAAACGTTGTTGGCATGCCTTCCAAAAACAAATACTCTAACGTCCCAATATCTTTAACGATTCCATCTTTATCGGTTAAAATGTTATGTAGATTCTCCCCAAACAACTTAGCAGCTGTCAGGAATCCTTCCTTTCCTGTTAAAAGGGCGGTTTTTGCTACCGAGAAACATGGCACCACACAATTGCCAAAGTAAGCCTCGGGGATTGGTGGATCTAGCCGTGCCCTACAATTGATCGGAAAAACAAATACATGTCGCTCATCGTTAAGTGATTCTGCAATGCAACTCCAAATATAAGCACACGATACTGTAAAAGAGGATACATATGGCAATGTAGGTACTTGGGTTGAAACAAAAGTTTTCAATCTATTGACAACAGGTCGAGTCAAGATAAACGTGGCTCGAACTTTATCAGATGGTCCAGAAAGACTTGGAAATCGATACTCTTGGTTAAAACTTTCAATGTTGGCTAACTTAATATAACTTTCATCTATTTCCGGATAATCAAGAACTCTATCATAAAACGGCAAACTTCCATTAGCCAGAAACGAGTCATCTGTACCAGAGCGAGCAATCGATGTCCACGCCTTTAAAAAAGTAAACCTTGTAGTCGCGTCACAAAGAGTATGATGATTTGTCATTCCTATAGATATTCCATAGTTTGGAAAAAGCGTGACTTGAAGAGCGAAAACAGGCATTTTCAAGTAATCGGATACTTTAGTAGTGTGTCCTAGTAAAGGTATAAGTTGATAAAACTTGTCACAATCTCTAGGATGATTTCCAGTAAGATAGTTAAAATCAAGATCACATTCTGCAAACGTAACGTTAACAGAATCACCTTTAAGATAACGAATTTCGGGCATTTTAGTAGGAGCACTAGGAAATAAGATCAAGTTACCCGCGAAAGGTAAAAAATGTTGAAGGGTTAATGATAAAGAGTGTTTAAGATTAGGAATATAAGTTTGATTGAATTGGTTCTTTGTGATGTTGGGTAGTTCATAAAAGAAAAGTGTGTGAATTGGATCAGGGAAACGTAGCCAAACGATATCGGAGAAAGTGAGTCGTAGGGTCGTGTCGCGGACACGGCCTGATGCTGGTGCTGATACTTGGGACTGTTCAACAACAATCAAGCTTGCCATAAGTTGGTTCAAATCCTACAAAGATTGGAATTTAAAAGGGATAAGGAAAATTAAAAATCATGCAACTCATATATTTGTTACATTTAAGAACTTAATTAATATATAATTTTCTTGGACCATTTACTTGTCCACACGACCACACCACACGACACAAATTGACCAACTTCCAACCACACATGATACGCACAATATTTTGTCAGAACAAGAGGTACCAATAAATATAACCATATAATATATTTAGAGTTTAATGAAAAAGATACGATAGTTGATCACTAAAGGTTGTCGTTAACAACAAAGAAGAACAGCCGGTTAAAAGAAAACGAATCTTTTTATTTATTAATTATTATATATATATTTTTATATATAATAATTAATATTAATTAAAATTTTGACGTTAACAAAATTCTATATGCTATAAGTTTTTTTTAATAAACTATTATATGCTTAATTTATTTTTATACATTGATAAAAATCATACGTATGTTTACTCTTTAAAAACAGTCCACGAAACTGTGGTTGTCAAAATCCTTATTATTATGTTAAAAGTGTGTTGTTATTCTTAACTATATACACTATTTTTTATAAGTTTAACCCTCTGAAAATAAGATTAAAAAATAATATATATTTTTAAGTAATTTTATTTAAAAAAATTATAAAATAATTAAAATTAAAGATTACTTTTGTTATTGATCAAAATTTAGTATAAGGTAAACTAGGGCCGAAAATCCGGGTCGTGTTTTAGTTGACGACTCGCATGTTGGTTGAAAATATAACCGATTAAAGATTTTTTCGGTTTAAGTTAAATTTCACGGATATATTGAACCAATACTACTAGTTGACTATCCGTTAACACCCTTATTGACGTGATCATATTTCTTTGAATACTTGCATTTCAAGTTTTAGTCGTGTCCCTATCAAAACTTTCTCATGTTTACAAATTGTCTTACACAAGTTGTAGATTATAAAGATTGTGAGTTTGCTAAATGACTGCACTATACTTCTAACAAAAGAAATCAGAAATAAATTGAAGAGTCCCCAACCAACTGGCGCCGAGGATGTAAAGATCGTAACCCCGAAAACAATAGACATGTTCCCACACATGTCTATGACAGCTAAAACAATATCTAGAAATCTGAACAAAAACACCAAAACATACGGAAAGCTTTCTTTTCTGTGGTGTCATTTACTGCCTATGTCAATATTAATGGAGAAAAAGAAAACAAGAACAAATGTTCCTAGCTTTATAAATAGTACATTTGGAATCGGTTTTAAAAAAAAACAAAGCTTACGATGCTCAGTCACTTACATTTCACATCCTGTAACTACTGTATCCTCCTCCTAAACCAGAGGCTCCATACCCACCATACGATTGTCCACCATAAGCTGACGATGATGATGGATATGATGAATTTCCCAACTGAGGGTAGGAAGACCTCAAACCTGAGTCCATCATTCCATAGCTGCTTGGAATCGATGATTCCTTGTGCCCGTTAACACATTCCTGAGTAATCAAACAAAACAGATTCAAATTTGTTTTGAAAATGAAAATTGTATGCTCAAAACGTAAAGTATATTATTCTTTCCTTTTTTCATGTTCCAATGGAAGTCTAGACATTCTTAGCATGGGCACAAAAATGTATAAGACCCGCTAATGATACACACACATTAAAAAAAATAACAAAAGAGAAGGATTAAGTTTACCTGAATAAGTTGTTGAGCTGTCTGAACTTGAGACGATGTCCCTTTTATTTCAACTGTAATTTCATCTGGTAAACCTCTGCTTTCTTGCACGGTAAGAATTGCACCACTAGACCGACGAATATATGCTATATTTGTCCCACCAACTCCAATGATATCCTCGGCATAAACCAGTGGTATTTGCATCGTTTGAGCTATCTGCTTAAAATAACCAGAAATTATGATTACCAGGAATAAAAAGTACTAGGGGATACTGAGTATTTCCAAAATCATAAAAATGTATCGAACTATTTCGTTGAGTAAAAAAGAGAAAATGATGAAATAAGAATGGTGACCTGCGTGATAATAGGACCGCCAGTACGAGGAACAAGTGCAGGGGAACGTGTTGCAGATAGCCCAGGATCACGACCATACAAAGAAAGCCCATGGGATGTGAGAAGTGATTCTCGTTGCGGCAGCGGTTCACGGTCAAGAAAGAGTGTCTCTCTCCTTAATGGAAGAGAAAACTCACTACCACCTAAACCCCCGAGTTGTGGCCCAGTAGTAGCACGCATCATGAAGTCTCTACTGGAAGTGTCTACTGGCTGTTCTTGTGGTGTGGCGGCTGCTGCTACATTATTCTGTATAAGGTAGACAGGTAATCATTATTATTTTACGAAGTGACGTTTATTGTTACAAACAGAAGTACTGAGGTTGCCCCTATACTTACAGTCTTTTCAAAGAGAGGAAGAACGCTTCGATCTACCAAAAACTTCCTCAAGTGTCCCACAACAGCTTCCAGAGCTTTAAGAACCTTGGCCGCTTCTCCCTGCATATCCACAACCTTTTCGTCTGGGTTTGCAGATACTGCTGACACTTCCTCTGCAACAGAACATTAGTTTTTCCAAAATAAATAAATAAGATTTCAACAATCAAATAAGTATATGGTAGGTTTTGACTAAAATTCATACCAGCAGAGAGGACCCGCACAGAACAACCAGTGCTCTCCTGTATTGACTTGATCAATGAACCTTGCTTTCCAATAAGACTTATAGCTTGCATTGATGGGACCAGCAATCGGATTGAGCAGAATGGAACAGATGCTATACTCTCACTCTCATTTTCTGGAAATCCATTAATACGTCTAAATATTTTTATTACAGCATCCATGGCAGGTGATAGAGGTACCTCAGTTTCTTCTTTACCGGATATTAAAACCTATAAAAAGAAACTAATCAGTCAAATACAACTATTAGAAGTACAAAGTCATTGTTGGCAAGCTCTGTAACAGTCAAATTGACTTGGTAACTTGTTTATATACAGAGAATACAGAAGAAAGGTACTCGTAACCTACATGCAAGGTAACAAGAGCAGAAGCTTGAGAGTAACAAAAGAGAAAGAAAGCATAAGCTAACCACAAATCCTATGGCAACATAGCGTCATATTTCTAAAATGAATCCAATGCCATTATCACAGTGACGGAATAATTCTTATATACCATATGTTTAATGGAAGTTGTCATAAATTAATATTAATAACATAATAATAATATGCTTAATAGCTTAACTCCTTAGCTACCATAACGCAAGATTCCCAAAATCAACAGCAATGAGTTGTTACCAAAATATGAGATAATTTAGGCCGTCACTTCCTTGACGTTGAATCATAAAAAGCCTGATAAGGAGGGCAACAGTAGAAAACGAAAAAGGTTTACCTAAAAACTACATTGAGCAATACTGCAATGTCCTTGTAAAATCAAGAAAACTCTAGGATTTGATATAGCCTTGGGGTGCATAGGACTTGCAGCAGAACTAAACAAATTCTTTTGGATACATAATGACAAAGTAGAATACATACGAGAACTAAAGATACTAAACTTTCTACTGCATCTTCATGATACACTAAAGTCCCTTCTATAGAGGCTATGTCATAATCTATGGATACAAAAGAGAACTAAAGATACTTTTAATCATAAATATCCTTCGTAAACGCTGAGGTTATTTAGTGGGCAGGTTAGAATAGTAATTATTAAGCCTAACTTAACTTTGTTGCGGTGATGAGCAAGTTGTTTTGGGTAAGTTAATAAATCTATATGAACTTTGGATGTCCTTATCCTTTCTTGCAAAGAAGAAAGTGCAAAGTACATCTAAACACTTATGCCACACATTTGCTCTACATTATTTAAAAATCGGTGCAAGGAAATCTCAGACAGTAAAACTTGAACTAAGTGAGATACTTTAAATTAAAACATTACGATTTCACCAGCTAGAGAATGATACAGGTCGCAGTTTTAACAACATGCAGCAGCATGGGCATGTTAGCACTTTAGACACACTTTGCAATACGCTCCTACTAGCAAAAAATAAAGATGCTCCGACAAGCTCGTAATAATTACATATTATCCTTTTTTGGTCTGAATCGAACAACATTTAGTTAGAATATAAGAGACCACGCATAATGTACACTCAAACCATTTTACCTTAATGCTTCGTGTTGTGATCTACCCACAGTAACTTGAAATTAAGAAATCTCATAATAAAGAACCCCGTACCAAACATCCCCATCCAAAAAGTAAACAACCGTTCAGAATTACATTGTCCTTTCTATAGTTAACTTAGGGTAAGATACTAAGGTTAATTACTCGGTCCTATTATGAGGCAGCATTACAATAAGTTTTTTCAAATTCCAATTGTTGTTAATTTATTTAAAACGTGTATACGTTCACCGTTCTAGAACCTATATTTTCTAATTTATGCCCCCTTAAATGAAGCAACCTACATTATACAATCTATAATTTCCCTAACACATAACTGTTAGTAAAATAAATTAATTAAAAGCGAAAGGGGCTTACAATGCGATCAGGAGTACCAAGAGGAGCATCGAGAACACGAATACGAGCTTTAGAATCTTCACACATCTTCCTAATAATATCTCCCTTCCGTCCAATTATACTCCCAACTTTAAGAACAGGAACAATTAGCCGGAAAACACACTCACCTGGCCATCCAGGCCACTTAATCTCCGGCGACGTTGTTGTTAATTCAGCCGGAGGAGGAGCTGGATTCGTCTCCGTTACGGGTTCTGTAACGGCGTTCGTAGCAGCCTCCGTGATTGTCCCATTGGTAGTAGGTAAAGAGGAAGCCATTAGTGTGTGTGTGTGTGTGTGTGTTAGGGTTTTGATTGCAGGGGGGATCTGTGTGTGATGAAATTAGTGAGGTGTGTTGTTGCATACGGAGGGATCCTAATCTTTTTATTTTTTATTTTTTTTGTTCATCTAAGCATCTAAATTCTCAAATAATTTTTATTTTTATTGGTCATCAAAAAACTGATTTTAGTTGTCTTCAACAATTTATTACATGTATACTTTGGTTATTTCATCATTAATACGACTGAATGGTGATAATAAAATGTAGGGATGATAATATGAGATTGTGTATTGATTATTATGAGTTAAATCATGTTATTGTTCGCAACTTTTATTTTTTAAGATAATAGCATTATGGATTCGATTAAGATTGAGGCAATCACTGAATGGTCGAGATCAACGTCAGTAACTGATATCAGGAGTTTTATTGGTCTCGCAGGTTATTATCGACTTTTATAGAAGGGTTTTCTGATATTTCTTTTACTCCCACTCGGCTGATGAGAAAGGGGGTGAAGTTTGTGTGGATCGGAGAATGCCATAAATTTTTTGATGAACTAAAGAAGAGACTAGCATATGCACTTATTCTTGCATTATGGTAAGGTAATTGCGTATCCTTCTAGACAATTGAAGCCATATAAAAAAAAATTATTATCCTACACACGACGTGGAGCTGACAGCAATGATATATGCGTTACAGATGTGGAGACATCATTTATACGGGGGCACATGAGACTTGTGACATCTTCACGGGTCATAAAAGTATGAAGTACATTTTCTTATAGAAAGAACTTAATATGAGAAAACGAAGGTGGTTGGAATTGCTAAAAGACTGTGATGCCAATATTAATTAACATCCACGTAAGATAATGTAGTTATCGATGCATTGAGATGAAAGACTTACGAGAATGTATCTTGTTTGGCCGTTTAGCCAAAGATTATTAAGGATTTGGAAGGTATGACGATTGGTTTCATGTATCAGGTTCAAACGGATTCTCGCGAACATGAGGATTAAGCTCGACTTAATTATAAGGATTAAGGAATCCTAAACGGAATATGGTGATATTTGGACTATATATCAAAATCTAGATGAGCAAATAATGAAGGAATTTAGTGATGATAATGGTTTAATATAGTGCGAAAATCGACTTTGATCTCTTTACAATGCCGAAACTCCTGAAGCTTTGTTAGTCGCTCTTGTATTCCATTCATCCGGTTCAGAAAAAATGTACGAGAATTTAAAAATGAACTTTTGGTGGGGAGGAATGAAGAGGGATGAGTGATACGTCGAAATGTACACTCTGAAATCATAGTATAGTGGTAGCGATGCCAGTTGGTACCAAAGGTACACGGGGTTAGGGAGTCCTCGCCGAAATTCTCCTTTTGGGAGAAATCATAGTATAGTATTCCGACATTATCAGTGATTTAAATTTATAGTGCCAGGCCTAATCTTACAAACCAATGAGCTAATCATAAGTAGCGGTAAGGTGACCAGGGTGTCGTTGTATACGATAGATGAATTTGAAACAAATGTTTTATTAAAAGATTCTACATTGGTTTATCTGTCGTTGAGTTGTGGTTTGGTTTGTTTTGTTTTTAGTTTAAAAGCTAATATCCAAAGTAAAGTAAGCTAACTAATAAATTAAATAGACAATCGGGACAATTAAGAAGTGTTTGTCACGATTTCATAGATAGTAGTTTAGGAATAATAATGATTAAGTTGAATTATTTCAACGACTCTAATGATTTGTAAATCTATAAATATTTGGATAATGTGGTGTATGCATTCTCCCTTATTGATATTATTATAATTGGTTGACGATTCTAACTAGTATATCACTAAGGTCCAGGGTCTTCCAGTATGATTAGACTATACCAATTAATGTATGTATCAAACCTCTTAACACCTGAGCAGTTATCATATTTATAGTCATTTAAGTTTAGGTCACCTAGATTTATTAAAACCATTACAGTCATTCAGTTTATCTAGCAAGATTAAGTTCAACCGGGTGTTTACCACTTAGGATACTAGAGAGTATTCACCTAGGTTTTACGAACGGTCCATTATTTGACTAACAGTCTCTGTTGGTTGACTTTGTTTTTACATAGCTTGTACTATGAGGGCCACTCGAGCGGTATATGTCTGACGTGACTAGCATGTCCTAATCCATATAGGTTGTCATGAATCGTCAAATAATAGGAGGTCTTGCAAGTAAGGTTTTATTAAATCGATTATTCAAATCATATTTATTATAATTTAAACTTCTTATACTACTACATGACGACAAAGACTACTCCCTAAGCATGTCAACTAACAAGCATACAAACAAGAACGTTAATTATGAAACTAAATATTATAAATCACCTGAAACAAGGAAATATAAGATAGCATAGAAGATTTGATTACAACCCATCCGCCTCGGGAAAAAGTTTCCCGATTACAACTGCGGCTCACAATAACTACCCATTTCTAACTACTAAGCTAAACTAATCTAATAGGCAAACTAAGAACCCAAAGCCACCCCAACCACCACCTTGGTATCCCCTTAGACGGGGGTATGACCCAGGTCAACGGATATGACCCAGGTCGACAGTGGTGACCCCCCCCCCCCCCCCCCCCAAATGGACGACATGGTCATGTAGTTGTGGTCTGGTTTTGTAGTTTTGGCTAATCGACACTTCACGTTAGTCAACTAGCTAGGTATCGTCATGGACTTCATGGGAAGGTTTGGATAGCTTCCCTAGGTCCATTCAAGTTCCTTAAATAATGCTAGAAGGTTTGATGATGGATATGTTAGGTTTTGGTGGATGTTGGTGGCTTAACCGTAATTCTACTCCATACCGGGTGTGAACTAGGTTTACCAGTAAACGAGGGTTTAGGCGGGTTTATGCCACTTATCTCTTAGGAGGAACACTAAACAAGTAGTCTACAAAATCATCTTGGTTATCTTTCACCAAATCTACCTCGAATAGTTAGTTCTTTTTCTTCGGACTGAAGATATATGCCAAGAAGGAAGTACGACCCCTCAACGTAAATCATATAGATTTCATCATCGTAATGAGGTTCGTTTCTCCGTACATTTTCTCACTACGAGCAATCACACATCCTCATTCAGGCAACGAGATTCAAACCATAATATTTTAGCACATTATATCAACTCCATGCAGCGATAACCAATCATGCATACTACCACGTTAAACCTTTGTATCCCCATCGGAATCATACCCAAATGGTACGTCCTTTCGTCAATTATAATCGAACAACCACCGAAGTTCTCCCTAACGAAATCCATTGATCACACTATCTCAAAGTGGTCAATTTGTGTAAAAGTATCATTGGCTTTGAGAATTGAAAGTTATGTATTACATCCCTGTTATCGGAGGCATTGCCCCCGAACCCCCGTCGTTTAGGGAATTTTCCCTAAACAATCAAGATAAATTAAAACAAGTGTGCACTCCACACTTTCCCGAAATCGTTCGGTATTTATCAAGATTATATTTCTTAACAAATAAATCCCATTACACTTAAATCATATAAAAGACATAAATCACCAACAATCCTCCCCCATTTAAGTATACTCTTAATTAACTTAAAGTATATTCATAACAAACAACTGATGCATAAATAAATTGTTGGGACGATTGGATTTCATATTAGTATAAATTCAATTCATATAATCGAATATTGGGGTGTTACTGAGAATTGAACCATTTCAATCCATAGTGAATATAATGAAGAAAATTTATACAATAGCTTATACATTCATGTTCTAACTTGACATCATATTTTACTAGCCTATGTCCTACCCTTGAATAAGCATATCAAAGGTAATTCTCAAACTTCTTGAAGCAACTAAACTTCATGTTTATATAAGTAGTTCTTTATTCTCGCACTTGTATATGCAATTTTTCAAAGAACTATTAAGAAATATAATTTCAACCTAACTCACTTGTAGTAATGAACACATACCGTGGGATATAATACATAATGTGTTCCAATCTTTAAATATTAAGCTTTCCACATTGAATTAATCATCTAATACTATATTAAATGAGAATTGGGTATCTTTATATGAAATATTTTAAATGGACTTTAAACCCATCCTTTTATACTCGTTGTGCACAAGATCTCTAGCAAACCATTTGGTTAAATGATCGACTAAATTCAAATCAGTTTTCAAAAACTATACAGATATCACACCGTTCATGATGAGCTCACAAATCATGTTATGTCTAACACTTAAATTTCTAGACTTCCCATTATACACATGACTATAAAATTTAGCCAAAGTAGCAACAGTATCACATTCATAAATCAAATCCCTAAGCCACTCAACTTCTTTACCAGCAGCAACCAACGCTACAAATTCAGACTCCATCGTTGAATTTGTAATTCAAGTTCCCAATAAATGGCACCTCCTCAGAGAAGAAAAACCCAACCATTTTTAAAGGAGTGATCCTCCATATTACTGATCCAACTGCCATCCAAATAACCTTCTATAACAGAAGGAAATCCACTCTACAAAACCATAATCCATGGTTCCTTCAAATAGTAAAATACTCGATTTAAAGCTTGCCAATAAACTGAGCTAGGTTTACTAGTATAACTACTAAGCTTTCCTACAACAAATGATATATCAGGCCTAGTACTTATCATGGCATACATAAGAGATCCTATATCTCTTGAGTATTCAAGCTGAGACATTGGATGTATTTTATTAGGCAATAACATAATAGTAAGATCTATAGGAGTACTAATAGGTGAGCAATTTTCAAAATGAAACTTTGTTAGGATCTGTCGAACTATATTTGTTTAAATATAAACTTGTAGATCTAGATCTATCAAAGAAGTTTCAGCGGATCAACACTTTGATATTAACAAGGGTTATTGATTAACGGTTTATGAATATAAGAATGAATAAACGTTAATAATTAAGAACACAAGAATTCCACCAACAACCTCAATCTATTAAGAATAATTGTTCGTTAACAGACGTGTGTTTACAACGACACATGGATCTATTTATATAGACCTTGAGGAAACCCTAATCTAATTAGGTTAAAACTCTAACGAAATCTAGGAAGATAATTATCAATATATTGTTTACATAATTATCTGCTTACAATGCGCTAACTAAGTATATCAAATAAGCAGTATTAACATGTGCGCCAATAGAAACTCCTTCAAGCAGATCCATGCAACCAGTATTAACATTCACCACTAGTAAATCAGCAGTATTAATATTACCAGTAGTAAGTTATAATACTTGACCACCAGTCACCAGTATTATCACTCACCAATATTAACTAAACAATCCAACAATACTAACTAACTCTACCAGTATTAACACCTTATAAACCCAACAATATCCCCCTAAACTTCCGCATTCATCAAAAAGCATAAGTTTCTTCATTACAAACCTTGGAGAATGTTTCCAATACTTCTAACTGACTACATTGAGTTTCAATGATCTGTGAGCTGGCATGTGATCTTCCACAGTAGTTGAATAGCTTCTTCTGAATCTTGATTAGCCTTCAACTTAACATTAAGCATGTTGATCATAACATTGACGTCGTGCTTGTACTTCTTTTCCACCAAAAAATAATCTGTTGAGCCATCACTTCTACTCAACGAGTAAACTCTACAACTTTCAAAGTGTATCCATTCAAGAATAGGAGTAAGCTTTGATAACTTTTCTGGCACGTTCTCAGGTTCAAACATGACTTCCAGTACATCCATAAATATATCATTAAAGTCTAGAACATGACCTTGGCCATTTGAGTACTTCTTGCAGCCAATGAGAAAGAGATCCACCAATTCCATTCGACTTATATTCCTAAAGATTTCCAGATGACTGTAGAACACCCAGAAGCTCTTGTCAGCTCTAACAACCTTGTACCCATTCTTTCCATCCACAACCACGACAAACCAGTCTACTATGGGAATCTCTGTGAAGGTTCTTGCATAATTAATGTCTTCAGAATGTATGATCAGAGTCTTCATGTCATCAAAGACTCTATATGTAGCTTCATTTACCTGGTCATCTGAAATCTCAGGTACACATCCAAACACAAAGTTTCCAGAAATGTCTTCTTGTTTGACCTGGACAACTTTTGGCTTCTCTTCCTCTTTCCCAGCTTCTGTCTCTTTTCATTACCCTGAGAACTCTCCGTTATAGATTTCTTTGTTTGTTCAACTTTTGTTTTCTTTACACCAGTCTGAACATATGAACTAGTGCTTGCCTTTCTTTTGGTACCAGTAGCAACTGTTTCTACTGCTGGCTTTGATCTATTTTGCTGTAGGAACATTACCACCTGGATATGTTCTTTTAGATGGCACAGACTGTTGTTGAACTTTCTTCTTTTCCAACTTTGGCTCTGCATCTTTCTTCTTCCCAAAGTGGACTACTTTGTAACCTCTGTCAAGAGCAGTCTTGAGAGCTCTCTCCTTCTCCAACTCTTGTCTCTCTCTTTCCAGCTTGGCTTGCTCTTGAGCAGCTTTCAAGATTCTCTTCTCTTTGATGTACATATACAGAACATTATCTAGCTTCATGGGGCCCAATTGCTTTCCACTGTATTTTCCAGTTGATTTGAGGAAGTCTGTGTATTTCTTCTTATCTTCAGCCCTCTTTTTGTTTCTTTTAACAGTGTTTCTGCTTTGCTCTTCTTCTTTCTTTTGCTTTTGTAGCAAAATTTTATCCCTTTCCAGCATCTTCTGAGCAAGCTTAGCATCTTCCCTCTCTTGAGCTTTACGTTTGAGTTCCTCATGTATCTGTTCCTCAGCCAACTTTTGAGCATCAATTGCATCTTCTTGCTCAATTTTCTTCAACCTTTTTCCTTTCAGTTTGGGCTTCTTATTTTTTGCTTTCTTGTTCTACCCTTCTTAACATTTCAACTTCATCCCGTTCCTTCTCTAATCTGTCCCGTTCTTCAGCCAGCTGCCTCTCCTGTTCTAGCTCTGCCAGCCTGATTTTCTCTTCTCTCTCTTCAGCCAGCTGTCTTTTCTTTTCCATCTCTTCCTCCTTTAGTTCTTGTATTGATTTTTCAATTACCTTTCCCTTGCCATTGCTTTTATGTTCTGGATCATCAAGATTTACCTTTTGAATCCCCTTCTTTGTAGTAATAAAGCCAATGTTTCTTCTGGGCACTGGTGGAGGAATAATGAGATCAGTAGATTCATCAGTTGTACCTGCAGATCCACCAGTAGAAAAAGTAACTGGTTTTTCCTGGGTTTTTCAGCTGCTGCTTTCCTTTGACGTGCTACTGCAGCTGCAATTTGTTCTTTCCTTAAAGCCTCAACCTTCAATCTTTCTTGCTTAGCTTTCTATTCTTTAATATTCTTAAGATCTTAAGCTAAAGTTGAATCATCTTCAATTTGGGAAACTACTGGTGGAATACCAGTAGTAACTGTACCTTCAGAGTCACCAGTAGGAATTTCTTCTATTTTGTCACCAGTTATAACTGGTGGTTCAGTTGTAGTTTCCTTCTCATTTTCTTTCTTAGCTTTTTCTTGCTTTTCTTCAATCTCAATCTTAGCAATTCCTTTCACAATTTTGTCCACTCGCTCCCTTCATTGTTTGATTTCAGCTTCAGACTCTCCCATGTTCATAATTACATCATGTAATTCTTGATCTTCAGTTGTCCATTCAGTGGACTTTTGCACAGTAGACAATGGAGCATATGGAACTTCTTTCATTTCATCCTGCTTGATACCTTCATCTTCCTTCTTGTCATTGATCACAGATGTTTTGATTTCAGATTCAGCTTCATGGTCAGACCATTCAAAGTCTGCATCTGTGACTACCCTTTCTTCCTTCTTTTCAACGTTTTCAACCACTACCTCTTCATTTTTCTCTACCTCTATTTCAGTATCTTCAAAAGTTGGAACCTCTGTTTCAGCTTGTTGTTCCTTCTCTTTCTGAATATCCTTCTCAACTTCCTTTTCTGCACTTTTCTCCCCCTTAGTGGCAACATTCTTATCATCTTTTCCTGAAGAGCTTGAGCTTGAACTTGAACCAGAAGGAGTGGGAAATTTTGGCTTTGCTCCACCCTTCCTTCCACCTTTCTTACCAACCTTCTTCTTGAGCTTTACAGGTTTCTTCATCACAATACTGCACACTTTTACCTCCTGTACCAAGCGAGATACTAGTTTCTTCTGTAGGTCCCAGTGGTCAGATCTACAGGATTAAACCAACTGATCACGAGGCGGAATCTCGTAATCAATTGTATTAGCACAAGTAATAATCGAATAAGCAAATAATAACAAATACGAAATACCGAATTCTGACTACTTTATTAATTGAATCACTCAATTACAATAAATAGCCTTTCACAGAATTCTCTCCCTCTCTGTCTGTCTCTGCTAATTTTTTTACCATTAAACCACATATTCTGCCTCCGTTGAGGATGTGGACATGTTTGTTTGTTTCTTGCATTGCCATGAGATTAAAGTGATCCAAAGAATTGACATCCTCCTGATGTTGGCTTTCTGTCCAGATTTTCCCCTCCATAGTCACTGTCTATGTAATATATGAGATCAAATGGAGAATCTCTTGGGTACCACAAACCCAGATTTGGCTTTCCCTTTAAATAACGAAAGATTCTCTTCACTGCAATTAGATGTGAAATCTTGGGACGATTCTGATAACGTGCACACACACGTGCGCTATACATGATGCCTGGACGAGATGCCGTTAATTAAATCAATGATCCAATCATTGATCTGTAAAGATGCTCATATACATCCTCCCCCTCAGAGTCGGCCTCAAGATGTTTGTGTGTTTCTACTGGTGTACTAGCATGTTTGGCATCCTGAAAGCCAAAATTTTCAAGAATGTATTTGACATATTTAGCTTGATGAATGAATATACCAGTAGGACTCTGCTTGACTTTTAAGCCGAGGAATAAAGTCAGTTCCCCCATAGAACTCATCTTAAATTTCTTATGCATAATTTGTTCAAACTCTCTACATAATGTGTCATCAGTAGATCCAAAGATAATGTCGTCGACGTAGATTTCAACAAGCATAATATCACTCCCAACTGTCTTGATGAATAGTGTTTTGTCAATTACACCCCTCTTGAAATCATGATTAAAAAAGATACACAGATAAAGTATCATACCAAGCGCGGAGGGCTTGATGAAGACCATACAAAGCTTTATCTAATATGTATACCATGTCAGGATGTTCAGGATCCTCAAAACCTGGAGGTTGACACACATAAACCTCCTCTTCTGATTTTCCATATAGAAAGGCACTCTTGACGTCCATTAGATAGACTTTAAAACCCTTAAAAGACGCAAATGCCAAGAATATTCGAATGGCTTTAATTCTAGCGACTGGAGCAAACACCTCATCATAGTCAACTCCTTCTTCCTGTGTGTAGCCTTGAGCAACCAACCGTGCTTTGTTCTTGATTACTATCCCCCTTTCATCTGTTTTGTTCTTGAAAATACACTTGGTACCAATCACTCTTTTCCCACTCTGTAGCACAACGAGTGTCCAGACGGCTTGTAACCTGAACTGTAGTAGCTCCTCATGCATTGCCTCGACCCAACTAGGATCCTTGATAGCTTGCTCGATCTTCTTTGGAGTCATTTGAGAAAGAAAACAAACAAACAGACACTCATTAAAACTATGGTGAAGTTGTTTTCTTGTGTTTACTGTGGAGTGAACATCTCCAATGATTTGGTCCAAAGGATGATTCTTGTTGATTCTTTGAGTTTGAAACGGATCTTCTGAATTTTCTTCTTCCAAGTTTGAATCGTTTTGCTCAGGAAGATCATGAGAACTAGATTGTGGAGAGGGAATAAGCTCTTCTTCTTGAACAGTACTGGCTGGAGTAGGACTGATATATTGATCCTCGTCTTCTGAAAGTGGAAGCTCATCTTCCTTAGGACTACTCGAATGATCATCATCAGCATGAGAATACACAGTGCTCGCAGCGTCAGTGGTGTTGGGTTTAAAAACTCCTGGAGGATCAATGCTAATATATGGAAAGTATATGAACATATCATGTTGAGAAGATGTACCAGAAGATTGGGATTGACCAGTTTTAACAGTAGAACCAGTAAAATGGGGTCACCTATATTAACTGTAGAACTAGTAGGAACATTTGAATGTTCAATATTAACTGGATGACCAGATTAAACTGAGGTACCAGTATTAACCTTTTCACCAGTTTTAACTGATTGACCAATATTATTTGGTTCCCAGTAGTATCTGATTCAACAGTATTAATGGGTTCGCCTATATTAACTCCTTTTCCCGATTCATTGTTCTGTTGACCTATAAAATGAGCATTCAAAGATTTGGTTAGTTCGTCAATATTAACTAACCAATCTGGTCCTTCTCCTGTAGCATTCAGAGTCTTCTCGTTGAAGAACACATTTGTGCTTTCCTCCACAATTCTGATTTTGATATTGTATACTCTATATGCCTTGCTCTGAGTAGAATACCCGACGAAGAACCCTTCAGTGACTTTGCTATCAAACTTCCCCAGATATTCCTTAGTATTTAAGATTATACAAGGACACCCAAATGGTTTAAATAAGCTTATGAATGGCTTTCACTCATGAAAGAGCTCATATGGGGTCTTTATTTGAGATTTGACAATCAATACTCTATTTTGGACATAGCAGGCAATGTTAACTGCTTCTGCCCAGAAGGTAACAGGAAGTTTGGAATCTGCAAGGATGGATTGGGCTGCTACTATAAGAGTCATGTTGCATCGTTCTGCCACTCCATTTTGTTGAGGAGTGCGAGGAGCACTGTACTGACGCTCAATTCCTTTTGTGCTGCAAAACTCATCCATCTCTTGATTCTTGAACCCAGTGCCGTTGTCACAGCTGATGATCTTCACCTTCTTTTCTGTCTTGTTCTCAATTCGTGTTATGAAAGATCGTAGATTATCACCTGTTTCATCTTTAGTACCAAGAAAGAAAACCTAAGTATATCTTGTAAAGTCATGAGTAATAACTAAACAGTAATGCTTCTTTCTTGGACTCATAACATGAGTTGGACCAAAAAGATCCATGTGCAATAAGTGTAAACTTGACAGATTAGAGTTGGTGTCTTTGATTTTATGAGATGATTTATGTTGTTTACCCTTTAGACATGCAACACAATGATCATTGCAAGTAAATTATTTTTGTGGTAAACCCCTAACCAACCCATTTTTAACCAATTTGTTTATGTTTTTGAAGTTCATATGACACATTCTTCTATGCCATAAAGATGATTCATCATGTGACGCTTTTGAAATAAAACAGTTTTCTTTTACTTCAGAGGTAGTTTGACCCATGTTTAAACAATGCACATTCTCTTTCCTAGGTGTTCGAAGTAAAATCATACTTTCGTCAGCTACTTCAAACTTAGGATCAAGAATGATACACTCGGTTTTAGTAAACAATACCTTGTTCTCTTTATCACAAACTTGAGAAACACTAACCAGATTATAATTCAATTCTTGAACAAAGAGAACGTTTTCAAACGTAATGGTACCATTGTTGATTGTGCCCTTTCCTGTAATTCTCCCACCTCTTGGATTTCCTCCAAATGCAACATAGCCACCATCATATGCAACATAGTCTTGGAGCTGCAGCTTGTTGCCTGTCATGTGCCTAGAGCATCCACTGTCCACATGCCACGTCTCTCCTTTCTTGACACCTGGCTTGCTCTGCACATGAATAAGAGGTTAGTTTCTTTTAGGAACCCAAGCCAAAGTAGTCTTGGGTTTACCCTTTTCATTTACATAATCAAAACGTTTGAAATGATATGCAGGATTCTTGGTTTGAACATGTAGAGAGTTACTACTGTCAGTGTTACTACTGGTGGAGTTCCTGTAGTTTCTACTGGTAGCGTTTCTACTAGTAGACTTACTACTGGTGACTCTCCAGTAGTTTCTTCTGGCAGTAGTATTTTGAAAATTTGGTTTTTGTTTCTTTTCATGCACATTCTTTGAGCTCACAAATTTCTGAGTTGTCCTACCAAATCTAGGTGTTGCGTTCGATTTGTTTCTATAAAATCCAATTCCATGATGATGATTTTTATTATAAAAACAATCGACAGTCAGATGATTATGCTTCCCACATAATTCACAACTTTTAAAAACTTGTTTTCCTCTCTGTTGAGTGATATTTTGATTCCAGTTTCTCACATTACCCCTCACATGAGTTGTACTTTCCTTTTGACACCTACAATTGCAAGATTTCCATGATGCCAGTTGCGTTCCCTGTAAATTTCAGGTCGGTTTTTGATATTTTTGTGAACAGTAGGATTTCGACCTTTTTAGAAATTAGGACTTTTACTAGACTCAGAATCACTAGATTTCTCCTGTTGGACAGGTGGTTCATTGATTTGTTCATTAATTCTAGGTCTAGTTAACAAGATTTTACTTTTCATGGGGTCTGCATTAGCGTGTGTATTGACCTCAATTTCTTCCTCACTAAGTTCTTCGCTAGACTCAGCCTTAGGTGGAATATAATTGTTGTTATATGGTGGTGACACACTGTTGTACCCAATCCCCTGTTTGTTGTTCCCATGAACTTGAGATCTAAGAATTTGATCAACAGTTTTAGAAGCATTTTCATACTTCTTGATACTGAGCTTGATTTGATCATTATCTATTTTAATCTCCTCGACCTGTTCTTCTACTTTAAGTACTTTAGCTAAAGCATTGTCTCTTTCCCACTTAGCAATTGCTAGATCTTCCTGATATTTTGTCCCATTCTTAACATACGCTTTCACCTGTTGTTCATAACTAGCAATTATTGTGGCCAATTCTCTTCTCCTCTCTTCTAACTTATGTAAAGACTCACACACAAGTTTATTATGTTCTCTATATTCCCTAACTTGTTTAATACATGCAGGAGTACAGAGTTCAGAAAGTACCTCAGTTGGGATATCGTCTTTAGGAGTGTCTGCCATGAGAGCTTGATTTGTTGTTTCTTCATTGGCTTGAAAGCTCCAATCAAATCCCAGTCCATCTTGAGTGACTAATGCAGTCGAATTAGATGTTCTTCCTTGATGATTTTTGTTTGATCCAGAAGAGTTGTGTTGAGTTGTCTGCTTCTGTTGATCATCTTGGTTTTCTGGACATTCCCTGGCAAAGTGACCTAGCTTTTTGCAGTCAAAACATCTTACTTTGCTTTTATCAAAACCAGTTCTATCACCCTTTCTCACTGCAAAGTTGTTTCTTCCCGTTCGTTGAATAAATCTTCTTGTTCGAACACTGAGCATAGCGAATTGCCACTTTAAGTCCATCTCCTCCAGATCGTCAGCATTCACTTGTTCCAAGTCTTCAGTAACTAACCCAGAATTTCCATGACTAGCGAAGAAGGCTTCTCTAACACTTTCATCATTCTTGTTTCCTTTAGATTCACTAGATATGAACCCAGTTTCAGAAGCTTTTCCACCAGTAGAAACAAACGTTGCATTCTATGTTGAGTGATTAGTTGGTCTTTTGATTTCAGGTTCAAACACACGTAATTCATTATATAGCTCGTCAATCTCCATAGTGTCAAGAGTGTTTCCTTGCCTACAACTGACTGTACATCGTCCATTCCTCACCTAATGCTCTAATAACTTCATGTTAATGTCGTCTTGAGCAGTATTAACCCCCATGCTTGACAATTCACCAATCAGTTTATTGAATCTGTCAAAATTTTGAGATAGAGTATCTCCCTTCACATCCATGAAGTTCTCAAACTGTTCCTTGAGCAGATCTTTTTGATTCCTCCTTGTGCTTGCAGTTCCACCAAATCTTTTCTTCAATGCCTCCCATAACAGTCTAGCATCAGTATAATTTATGAACTGATGTTGATACTCATTAGGAATAGCAATAAGTAGAGTACTCAAAGCTTAACATTTATTGTGAGTATCTTTTCTTTCTTGCTCAGTTACTGGCTGGTCTGAACCTTCTGCTGCTGCTTTGTTCTTGAGATCTGGTCCAGGAAGAGGAGCATGTTTAGCACCATTCTTCACCACTTGCCACATGGAGTAGTTGGTTTGTAGCATGTATTTATACATGCGAATCTTCCTCATATCATAGTTTGATGATGTGAGAACAGGAACCCTATTTGCTTGAACGCCTTCAGTAAGATCATACATCTTGTTTTGTTTTGTGAAAAACTTGTTTATACGCCTTGTTGATCGTAGATCTAGAGCAACCTTGTGCTCTGATACCACTTGTTAGGATCTGTCGAACTATATTTGTTTAAATATAAACTTGTAGATCTAGATCTATCAAAGAAGTTGCAACGGATCAACAATTCGATATTAACAAGGGTTAATTGATTAACTGTTTATGAATATAAGAATGAATAAACGTTAATAATTAAGAACACAAGAATTCCACCAACAGCCTCAATCTATTAAGAATAATTGTTCGTTAACAGACGTGTGTTTACAACGACACAGGGATTATATAGACCTTGAGTAAACCCTAATCTAATTAGGTTAAAACTCTAACGAAATCTACGAAGATAATTATCAATATATTATTTACATAAATATCTCCTTACAATGCGCTAACTAAGTATATCAAATAAGCACTATTAACATGCGCGCCAATAGAAACTCCTTCTAGCAGATCCATGCAGCCAATATTAACATTCACCAGTAGTAAATCAACAGTAGCAGTAGTAATCTCCAATACTTGACCACCAGTCACCAGTATTATCACTCACCAGTATTAACTAAACAATCCAACAGTACTAACTAACTCTACCAGTATTAACACCTTATAAACCCAACAAACTTTTTCAAGATCTTCTCAATATTATGAGATTAAGAAACTTAAATTCCATTGTTTCCTCGTTTAATTGTAATACCAAGAATCACCTCATCCTCCCCCTTGTCTTTCATATCAATACTAGATGATAAAAATTTCTTGGTTGTATCAACTTTGTATTGATCGGTACCAAAAATCAACATCCACATATAGACAAATTCTAACTCATATACTAGAATTATCAAATTTTCTAAATACACACTTGTCAGCTTGGTTTATTGCAAAACCATTAGACAAGACCACATTATCAAACTTTTGGTGCCACGGTTTTGGTGCTTGTTTTAGACTATACAATGACTTCTTAAGTTTACACATTTTTATTTTCATTTCCAAGCATCACAAACTATTCAGGTTGTTTCATGTAAATCTCCTCATCCAAATCACCATTCAAGAATGCAGCTCTTACATCCATTTGATGAATTACAAGATTATGTATAACTACAAGAGCTAACAACAATCTAATAGTGGAAATTCTAGCAACATGAGCATAGGTATCAAAAAGTCAATACCTTCCTTTTGCCTAAATCCTTGGATAACCAATATAGCTTTGTACTTATCTATGGTACCGTCCACTTTCATTTTCCTCTTGAGGATCCATTTACAACCTAAAGCTTTGCAGCCAAGAGGTAATTCAACCAAAACCCATGTATCATTATGTTTGATAGAATCAATCTCATCATGAATTGCTTCTTTCCAGAACTTCGCATCCCTAGATGTCATGGATTCACTAAAAGTCTTTGGATATCCTTCAATAATGAAACAATATTGATGTTGACACATAGTCCCATCCCTTGTTCCTTCAATTAAATAAAGATGAAAATCAGATCCAAAAGGCTTAGATTTCTTAGGTCTAGATCTCCTTCTAGGTTCCGATGATTCAATACATCACTCGCTTGATTTGAATATTTGGTGAGTGCTTTCTGAATCATATACCTAGGTCTAGGTATAAATGTAAATCTATCTTCACCAATATAGCATCTCTTGGCTCTATCACAGTATTAATTGACACAAAGTCATTTGATTCTATAACATAGAATCTAAATACTTTGGAATGCTCAGCATACCCAAAGAAGATACAATTTATACCCTTTTCACCCAAGTTTTTGCTTTGGGTTTAGTGAATCTTACAACCGCTCCACAATCCTAAACTTTTAGATAACTCAAATTTGGTACCTTTTATGCCATATTTCATTAGGGGTATTTTTACTCTTTTTATTTGGAGTTATATTTAATAAATAGCAGGCTGTCAATATCGCCTCACCCCAAAACCCTTCACTTGGACCAATAAGATAACAAGGAATTAACCATTCCCTTTGATGTCCTATTCTTCCTTTCAGCAACACCATTTTGTTGTGATGTGTAAGGAGTCATGGTTTGATGTATTATAATAGTAGATTGAAAATAAACTAGATCATAATACTCACCACCTTTGTTAGTACGCTAAACCTTTATTAATTCATTTTTGTGCAACTCTACTTCTTTATAAATCTTAAATTTATCAAGAGCTTCATCTTTTGTTGCAGTCAGTACACATAATAACATCTAGATGCATCATCAATAAAAGTTATGACATACTCTTTATTTCCATATAAAGGTGTTGCATGAAAATCACATAAATTACTATGAATAAGTTGAAAAACTTTACTTTCTCTATTAACTTTCCTAAAAGGTTGTCTAGCTATCTTAGTTAGCATACAAGTTTTACACCTTTCATTGTTCATGTCAAAAGCGGGTATTAAACACATTTCGGAAATATCATTAATCTTTTATGATGTCCCATCCTAACATATCATGCCATAATTCTTATTTGTTTAAATTATTCTTTGCACTAGATGTAATCATTCAAACAAAGTTAACATCGAAAGGATAAACAAGATTCAACGTAATCATACTATTACAAACATAACCAAATCCAACGAAAGTACCATGTGATATCACATATTTTAGACATGTTTTTATATGCGATATTGGTTCGTTTATTATTAAAATCATGACGGGTGTAGGAACTTTTAGCACTTATGGTTTATAAAGTGATTTCCGGTCTTAGTTTAAGTTCTTATGCGGAAATTACATCTTTTAGGCGAAAAATGGTGAAAACGGTTCTCGAGTCGTGTTCCTTTAGCGAAGTGGAGGTCGAGAAACGAGACGTAGGATCTGCAGCAAAACATGGGGCTAAATGCCCACGTAACACGCGTCGAGCCGTGTAACGAGCGTTACATGGAACTGCACTTGGTGATTGTTTAGGGTTACGAATTTCATTCTAGGTAACCATGTTTTATCACAGAGTTTTGGGAGAATGGTTTAAGAGACAAATTATCATTTTTAGGATTTGTTGAATCGAACAATTTGGTAATTAAGAGTGACAATTTAATCATGATGAAGTTATTACGATTGAACAATTGGTATTGATCTTTTGTTTTCATTTCTATTCGAATTAATAAAGATGTTTTCTTTCATTTATGATTGTTGCATTTTTAATATTATGAGTAACTAAATTCCCTTTCATTTGGTTCGATGATATGATCAAATATGTAGGTTGTTAGTTGATAACGTAGATGTTGAATTGGATGTTTAACCGGAAACCCTTATGCAATTAAGTTTTAGAACACTGTCAAATCATTTTATATAAAACGAATAATAAGTGTGTCTAGTGACAACACAACTTCATAGGTATTCGAGAGGAATTTATGGAAACATATAAAACGTTTTAAGAATAAGATTAATATGTCTATAATTAATCTAAATACATTAGTATTCGTGAGGAATTAGTGTTAAAGGAATTTGGTAATTTAACTTAATTGTGTAGGCCAATATTTAGTTTATGAGAAAATCGGACTAGGTAATTGAGAGACTATTCGAGAGGAAGTTTTATAAGGTTAAATTATATAATCGGCTTAGTTGCTTAATGCTTAGTTGTCAAACGTAGATATTATACACGAGAGTGGTGATAATACATTAGATGAATAAAGTTTTAATGAGAAATGAGAGTTTAAGCTAAATATTTAGTAAGTAATTCAACATTGTAAGTTATTAATTAGCAACCGGAGTATATGTGAAGTAGTCCAAGTAAATGATCTCTTAATCATCTGATTTTAAACAAACAAAATTCTTTTTGATTCTTCCGAATCCACTGTGTTGAGCAATTTAAGTACTTTAAGCAACGTGGAAACTCGGTCACAAAACCCAACTTTTAAGTGTTACAGATTCTTTATTTGACTTTAATATACAGTCCCTGAGAACGAACATGATTTACCTGAACTATAATGTGCATGATTAGGTACACTGCCTAAGTGTGTGTAGTCGAGTATTAGGTTATTTCTTGTTATAAAAATTAAAATAGTGATATCGCTCATTTATACGAGTATTTTATAGCGATATTTGTTATGTTTAGAGTTCAAAACGTAATGGATATGCCCCGTATTACTTATATTTTGTGTCAAGTTTGTTTTATAGGTTGTTAGTTTTATTTTGAGTGAAAGGAGGTGGTTAATCGGGGATCCGTTTGGGTTAAAACTTTAATTATATTGTTAGAATTGTTTATATTTTTATTTGGTAATCTGAAAACGGGTATTCGAAAGGAATCCGTAATTTTTACTAAAATAAGAACGAAGTAATCGGCCGGTCTATAGTTGATTAAGAGTTAGCGGTATTCGAAAGGAATCACTAAAAACAATTTAAACAAGTAAGTAATAACACAAACGCTAGTTAATAAATTAAGAGAAATCAGTTTATTAGTTAGTAAGCTATTCGAAAGGAAGCTTATAGATTAATTCTCACACATCGGCTTGGAACTTTATGCACAATTACTTGAGGTGTTAACTATATTCGAAAGGAATAGTTGCATGATTAGGTAATTGGAGAAATTCGGTATTCGAAAGGAACTTAGGATTTTATATTAGAAGTTTTTCGACATTTTCATACCTAGGAAATAACACACATTCGTAAACGGTCCAAGCAAACGTCTTTTATCCATATTTGAATTAGAAAAGTATTTTTGTCGTTAGTATAATCAAGTCTTCTTAAGACCAAAACCCACATTGTTACTTGTACTTGTTATTTTAAAACTAATATCTCAATTATAAATAGTCCCTATGTTCGAACCCGATATTTACCTATACTATTTTACAACCGATAAGGGTACACTGCCCCGTGTAGTAATCTAGTAAAAGTTTATTTTCGGAAAACTAGATTTTTCACATCAAATAGTTTTCACACATCACCATGTCTTGACAAGATATACTTGTCACTTTCTAACACTTGTTTGTAGTCAAAATTATTCAGCACAATTTCTGACAAGAGATTCTTTCGAATGTCGGGAACATACAAAACATTGTCTAAACATAAACAATTTCCAGAAGTGATATTAAGTAAAACACACCATATTCCTTTGATTGGTTCAGTTGCAACATTGCCCATTTTCACACAAGATCCGTCTTCAATTGGTTAACAACCTTGAAACCAACAAAGATCCATGCAAACATGACATGTCGCACCTGAATCAACCCACCAAGTAACATCATCATCATGCACATATAATGCTTTAGAAATCACAAAGACATAATCTTGCATGTAATTAAAATTACATAACAAATTCTGACCTTGTTTCTTTTCCTGACCTTAGATCCACTTGGACCAAAGGAATCCTTTTTCACTTTACCAACACGATAATCCTTCTTCAAATGACAAGGTTTGTCACAATTCTAACATTCAAGTTTTGGCTTTTTGAAATGACCGGATTTGTCATCACCGCCTTTGTTCTTTCGTTTGTTGTTGTTAAACTTGTTGAACTTCTTAGAAGATCCACCTTCCACGATGTTAACAGAAGAATTCCCAACTTGATTCTTACTTTTCGGATTGTTATCAAGATCTTGAGTATTCAAAGCCTCTTCAATTCGAAAATGACTTCCAAGTTGAATCAATGTTAATTATTCCTTGATGTGTTTCAGAGTGTGTTTAAACTCTTTCCATGATGGAGGCAGCTTGTCTATAATCATTGCAACCGATATGGCTTCATCAATTTTCAGATTATGTTGAACAAACTGTCCCAAAGTCCTCAACTATTCATGGGATTTTTCCATAACATGCCTGGTATCAACCATCTTGTAATTCATGAAATTACCAACCAGAAACTTCTTACTAGAAGCATTCTATGCCATGTACTTGGATTCCAGATAATCCCATAGTTCTTTTGCGGATTCAACATTTTGGTAAACATCAAACAGAGAGTCGGACATACCGTTCAAGATGTGGCCACGTCATACGTAGTCATCGTTCTCCCACTTTGATCTCCTCATTGTAACTTCCATCCTTTCTTCTTCAATGAATTCTGACATAGGGGTACTTAGAACGTACACCACTTTCAAGGTTGTGGGAAGGAAGTGCATCTTCTTCTGCCATCTACGAAAGTCTCCCCCTTCAAATTTCACCAATTTGTCAAACCTGCTCGTGTGTCCTTCACAAATTTTATGTTCGTCATCTTCACATAATACTTTGATCTTTTTTGCATATTAGGGTTTCGATTACAGTATTCTGAGAGTCGTGATGTCACTTTCAGATCAAAGTATTGCGATGGTACTATCGAAATCCTTAATCGGATAAAACTCAGAATTTATGAACTATGAATATGTGCGTGTTTTTGTGTGGAATGAATTTGAAATTGTACCAAGCAGTATAACAATATACGGAAGTTTTAGATAATAAAAAACACTATGACGGTTTATTAACACCTCTTTGGGTCAAACCGGGTTTGGATAAATAAATTGGATGTGTTTTAAATTCGGATTTTCTAATGCATATTTAATAAAGCAATGTTATGCTAAATAAAAAGTTCCAAATTGACCTTAGACCCTTGGACCCTGTTATCAAAGAAGCTGCCCCAAACCCCCGTCGTTTATGGGTTTCGTCCTAAACAATCACGATAAATTCAAACAAGTGTGCACTCCACATTTTTTCGAACTTATTCGATATTTATCATGATTATATTGGTTAACAAATTAATCTCATTACAATTAAATCATATTGGTAACCCAAATCATCAACATTAAACGTGCATTTCCATTATTAACGGGTCTTCGGTTTCACACGAGTTACATGGTGCCTGAAAACCGGGGTGTGCATATATTCAAGGTATATGCCCAAATACACGGAACAGGACATGTACAAACCAAATTGGTTGAAACATCATTTCTGGCAATAAATAGATTAGACCACTTGGTGCCAAATAGTCATTAGTATTATAATTGAGATGACATAAACCTTCATAAAATAGACCAGAAACAAGTCCTATTAGTTCTCGTTAGACATTTCTTTAATGTGATGGCTTTGCTTTGCTTTGCTGCTCAATTCATATCCGACTTCGTCTATTGAACTGGATCTATGAGGATTATTAGAGCGTTGACCATCTTAAGCATCCCTCATACATAAGTCACAATTGCGCTTACAAAATTGAACACAAGGACACAGCAAAAATTATTAACTTTTTATTATAAAAGTTGGAAGAAAGATTCTGGAACTGACACGTGACATAAAATGACACGTGCCATAAAAAGATGTTTTTTAAAATTCAAAATTGCGTTCTCTCTTCCAAAAACTCAAAGGTCAAATATTTTTATCATGTATGCAAATAACTTAACGAAAACTTGGGGTTAGTTTTGAGCTCAGCCTATTCGGGTTCAGCTCATCTATACCCCTAATTCTCCACCTATGAAATCACTAACAAACTGGTAAACCATGAAATAGTATATAATTATGCCTTCATTGTTTTCCAAAGTATAAAGAAAAAGAAAATCTTAATACCCAAATTCTCTAAACATTTCTCAGGAAGAAAATAAAAAATATAAAAAAAAAAACCCTTTTTAACTCCATTATCACACAACACCATTACTGTGACGAAAGAAGAACAAACAGACTATACAACTATTTTAACATAGTCGAGACATCGCCTTTCCCTCCAAATTTTACTTTAAACAGGAATGACATCGAGCTTTGATGAGTCTTCACCTCTCAAAACAATGCCCTCCAAATTCACAGGAAGGAGACATCTGCTCCATTGGCATCCAGTTGGGACCTTCTCAGATGGCGGGACAATCATCAACACGTTATTGTGTCTCTGGACGATTCCCATCACACTCACGGTGCTACCTTCTTTAATATATCTAAGTACATTTCAATTAACAATCAACTTATGTAATAAATAAAAAAAAAAAGATAACGTAAAGCTTAATAGTTAAGAAATTGAAAAAAAGGTAGACGTAGGTACCCTTCTTTTAACCGCATCACACGATCGTCAGTAGAGATATTTCTATCACCCAACCATCTAATGAATTGTGGAGATGAATCGATATTTGACTGGTCAACTTCTATAACAGCAGATTCCTCAACATATGGTGTTACTCGGGCCCCATAACCAGTCTTAACTAAGGCCCTCAGACCAGACTGGAAGTCGGATATATAAAAGTCCACCACATGCCTCTGCAATTATTTATGCAACATTTCAGTAATTTATATATATCTTATTTTCGAGCTTTCAGAACTTGGAAAAATTATCACGAGAACTGTAAAAGAGTTATATAATAGAATCACATATATCATATATAGAAGTATTCATACAATTCCACGAACAATATAAAAATCATAGAAAATCTAATTTGTAAAGATTCTTTTACGTTTAATTATATCCACCAGGAATTCCAAATTTGTATCGTTTCCTGTAAAGTTAAATGTGGTCACCTATATCTTTACAAAAAGTTTAGAATCTTCATAATCATGAATCAATGATGTAATCCTAAGGATTTAATAAGGTCAAAATACATGTCTTCTTTTTGGAACGTAGTGACTATTATTTAATCCGTAAGAGAATATTTTCTTTCTGTAAAGCTAAAAACACATGCAAATCTAAAAAGAAAAGATAGGATTGTGTCCTACAAACCTAACAACCTGTATAATTGATTAACAAATAATGATTTAAGTAACAATCAAACATGACTGTCAGTTCGTCATATGAAAGCTTTTTGTCACCCAAGAAAAACAAATTAAAATTTTGTACGCTATTGTGAATGTATGCTAATATAGCCTTGAAGCCTGAATATTTGTAATTTAGACATTCATTACTTTTCTTACCTCCATGGATCGCAAACCCCATGTAAAGCGACGATGTGTGGGGTTGGCAGGTTTTGAGCCCCATCCTCGATATTCATATAAACTTGTGGATGTGTAAACACATCTGGGAACCCTTTGGAACGATGACTCCAGAGGATGATTTCCACAAGTAACCACCTTCAAGAAATCGACATTTTTTTATAATTAGTAGAAGCAACGATAAAATAATATGGAACATTATCTCAAAAACATATACAAAATCTATTTCATAAGATACATTCTTTCAATATTGAAAGAAACAATCCGAAATGATTCTTAGTTTTAGAATGACTTATGACATACAATATGCTAAGTCGCTAACAACACCATAACCTCTTGAGGCACATATCGAATTAAGAAGACAAGCATAAATTTTCTATGGCTGAGCAACCTTTTTTACATAATCACCGACAAAACTTGAAACAAGACAATGAATTGGGTTTAGTCCAATTACATGGTAGGTGTCTCGAATGGAAAAGACAAAGTAATGGAATCAAATCATTAAATTTCACTATCATGTTTGATTGACCAGTAGGAATGGAGTGCGTTTTAATGAACGTTTTATAATAATTATTTCTTGACTATACAAATTATTTAATAAATATTCAAATAAAAAAAATGAAATTATAATAGAAAGGTATATTTTCTAGTGAAATTTTGTAACGTAAAAAGTATGTAGATAAAGGTTAACGTTTTTTGAAAAGATGCATTTTATTAGAGATTCCATAAAAAAAAACTTCGTAATTTTTTTTTTTTTCATTTATTCACGAAAAACCAACTAAGTGGAAGGGATCACCTTCCTTCACGAATAGTCCATTCCATTTTACCAGAAAAAATAACCGTCTTTTTTCATTCCAATGGAATTAACCCATTCTACCCCTTCTCTGATCTCAGCATACCAGGGACTACCTACGTTTTATAAGGAGGTTTTTCTAAAAACTTTCTTTTCGCCGCCGACATATTAAATTCAAAGGAATATACGATATGATCCATAAATAGAGGGGGTTACGTATCTGAGAAAGATCATGCAATGTCTCAAAATAACGCACGTGTAAAGTACATATGACGAAATCCTAAAGATCTATAACTTCTAACACGTGTGAAACACACATTGCATGCTTTGTAATAAAATCATTACGAATTTAGCAAGCTAACCTATATAAGAAAGGTGTAGGCTAGAGGCGATAAGATGTGAAAATCACAGAACTAGGAGTAAATATAAAGTAAGGTATTGATATGATATATAAATATACGTGTGTGTATGTGGAACATACCCCAGACACCTTGACAAACTGTCCATTCTTAGCCGTTCTAAGTTCAGCGTCGGGATACGCATCAACAAAATCAATCAAAGATTTCCTTCCCCAGCATGCAAAAGGCGAGCTGCCAACAGCAAAAGAAAATGACAATAATAGTAATGAGATGAATGAGATTTTAACCTGATCACAGATAACAGAATATGAACCCAAAAAATCACCTGGAGAAAGAACGGCCATCCTCCTTACGAAGGTAAGTAACTGCTTGATTTTTGGCCATAGCTGTTCGAGATTTACCCGTCCCTGTAGAGTCTACTGGACCTGACCCCTTTCGTGGTGCACCGGTGGAGGTCAGAGGTCCAGATGTGATGAGCCCTGTAGTAGGCAAAACCGGAGGAATAGGTCCAGAGTTATGTCGAGAAGCGGGCAGCCCTCCACCTTGTGGTCCAGAGGATTTCCTAATCGGTTCACCATGTTTATTCAAAGGACCAGAACTAGCTTTCTTCATCGAAGAATTACCAGGACCAACCCCAGATGAACCCATTCTATTAGCCGAATTTGAAGATTGTTGATTTGAATGAGACGAACCCCCACCACCAAACGACCCGGTTCTTAAAGGGGCATTACTAATCGGTCCAGACTTCCTTGGTCTAGAAGTAGCACTATCCACATCAAACATTTTTCCAAGTTCACCGGATTTTTTAATATCACCGCCAGTATAAGGCACAGCGGTGGAGGACATAGTGGGAGTCCTTTCTTTCGGCTGTTCAGGCCGACCCGATACATATAAACCATTATTCAACTGATGTGATGGAAACCGTGAACTCATTTTGAGTTACACAACAAATACAAAAATTTGTGCGCGAAAACGATCCTTTTACAGTATTCCGTCTATTGTAACCAGATCCTACACATAATCAAAACCTACATAACAAATAAAACATCAGTACAAAATTTAACTACATAACAGAATTAATTATCTGCATTTAGTTTGTACAATTTTAATAAAATAATATACTTAACAAATCTGAAAAATAAATCCTAAAATCATGAAAATAAATTACAAAAAAATCATATAAAAAATTAAAAATTGAATCTTTTTTAGGTTACAAAATCAATCACAAAATTAAAAAATAAAATAAAAAATAAAAAAATCTAACCGATCCAATAAAAAATAAAAAGAAAACTTTAAACCCAAAATTTTCACCTAATCAATGAGTGAGATCGGATATGCTAAATCTTTTTAAACCCCCAATTTTAAATAAGAAAAAATACAGCAAATTAAGTAAACTGAAATTAATAAATCCCGAAATAATAAGTTAAATTAAAATAATGAAAGTAAAATGTAGCTACATTCATAAGTGGAGATCAAAAACCCTAATCAAAGATTTTGATAGAATTCGAAATCAAAAAGCTTTTTTAATGAATAATTGACCCCAAAAAAAAGTATTTTTACATACCTTGTGGCGAAGTATAAACATGGCTGATCATGAGAGAGAGTAAAGAGGGAGAGAGAGTGTTTTAAATTGGGATTTGTTTGTTTGCAAAACCGATTTGTAAGGAACCCCTAAAATTTTGCTTCTAGTCTACATATACTATTTTACACTAAATTTTGCTACTTACACTATCTTTTCAAGATTGACAATAACGACCCTCTTGTTTCGATTTAATTTTAGGGTTTATCGACGATAAGTTTCTTTCTTTGTTCTGGAATCGTTTTGTTTGTTGGTAAAGCGGCATATGTACTATTAGTGTTGAGCTCTAACTATTGATATTTAAGAATATGGGTTTGAAGAGAATTGAACACGGTGAGTGTTGTTGGAAGTTCTGGGACAGGATTCGTCGTTTCTTATTTTTTGTTGTCTGGAGTTATAGGTTTTAATAGATTTTTATGTACTTTAGTTATATTTATGATGGAAATGGAAATAGGGTAATGTAGTTATGTGAGCTATCTATTGATGAATGATTGCATGGTATGGTGATGATTTTTGTGAATGAATTGAATCAAAGAAAACACATTTATACAAACTAGATAAGTGAAATTTCTCAGTCGTCTCCTAATCAAAACCCTTATTCTTACTTTATAAGCTAGGTTTTTGTCAAATACAACGATCTCCTACCGGTTAGTTATTATGATGAATTGCTACGAAGATATAAACCTTGGAGGTTTGGTCCAACGATTTCATATATATCGAACGACTATAAATGGGTCATTTAAGGATTGAAAGATAATTTTTTTGATAGAAATCAATCGTGAACCATATTTAAAGAGATCAATCTAGTAAGGATCGGATTCACAGATTTATAATTCAATAGATCAAATTTTATTAAATTGGAAAATAGATTCAAATTGTTATGATTGGAATTTTTCTTGAGGATATATTTATATATGTATTTAAAAGATCTCATGTGGATATAGTCATTGCTTTTGACTGATAGAAAACATCTTTCTTTGTCCCTCCGAACTAAACCCGCAAAAATAAGTTACTTGTTCGGTTAGGAAGGATCTATAAACCAATATTCTCGAAAGGAAGCCTTGACAACTAAAATATGAATTCTGAAGTTTTCCATTAGATAAGAAAGAGCTAGTCGTGTATTACCTTCAAATGAAGGGGATTTATCTACATCAAGCGAATGTATTTTTGAAATATAACTAATTTTCATTTCATCGTGTGGCTCATTCTCTTCGATATTACCCTTGATTACTTTTTAAAATGTTGTTTTAGGAAACTAGTACAAAATTATTAAATAAATTTATAAAAATATATTAGAACTGATAAATAATAAACTAAAATAAAACAGACAAAAAATTGGTAAAGTTAGAAGACACACTTGATATAATAATAAAAGAAAACAGTAAAAGTCGATGATCATGTTTGACACGATCCTCTTCAAATAGAATTAATGTATGTTTCTCATGATACAACAACTGAAGCAGTGTGTACTAATGCACTCAAAAAAATCAATGGAGCAAAAGAGCGAATCTTGATCTTGAACAAATTTCAATTAGTTCTATAAACAAACTGATAAAACAAAAAGAAAAATTGCCCAAAATTTTTTAAGCTACATTCGTGTTCGCACGCGAAGAACATCAAAGGCACTCAACATGTAAAATGAATTTTACCTAGTAATGAATACAATTTATAAGAAATGAAATGCTAAATAATTAAGTGTAAGTTGTGGTTTATTAAGGTACCATATTTTCTTATTTTTAAATTTAATGGTGATTAGTTAAAGAATGATTAATTTATAAAGATCAAAGTCATCTTTTAGTTATGATGCCCAATTTTAGGGATTATGTTTCAATAAAAAATGTATGGTGATTGGAAGTATCAATATTAACCATTATGGTTCTAACTCGGTAGTTAAAAGTTCAAAAGAATAAAATGGATAATACCAAGATACATTTGCGCTTGTCAAAGATAATAACAAAGACGTTGTATTAAACAGAGTTAACGACATGGTGCCAAGTGAATGCATTTCATTTCTTTATTGTTTTAGCGAATAAGAGACTATTATATCTTAGGTGTTGTTTGTTTTCAGAAGAGTTTTTTACTCTGAATCTGAATACCACCTCTGAATAACCAGAGGTGGTCCAAAACTCTGATTCTGATTCCAATTTACATGTTTGTTTTGTAAAACTTATAAACTTCTGAATGATTGTTTTTTTATAATAAATTTTGTATTGTAACATTTAGAAATTGTTCTTTTGTCACCGGTTGTATTCACTTTTGCAATACACGTCTCATAAAAGAAACCTTGAGTTCATATTAAATGACCACTTAATTATTCATTTTTGAAAAGATTGTCCATGACTCGATTTATAAACTAATTTCCTTATAACCAATCATGTTCATTTTTTCAGTAGACGTATCATAAAAGAACTTGAGTTGTTTATTTGAAATTTTTAAACAACTAACATTGCTCATTTCTATAACAAAAGTTTTAAAATTATTCAAAATGTATGTTATTTCCCTAGATATGTCTAGGTGAACATAAACATAAACCTAAATAAAAATAATATATTGTTTTCAATATTTGTCTAAAACGACTTGTAACTTTGTTTTTTTTTATTAAATAAAACTTTGTTTTCAATTGTTTATATATGAAAAAGGGTAATATGTATTTTTATTAGATGTTAAAAATAGAGTACCTACAACCATAACTAATATATGGTCAAAAAGTCTCCAACCCATCTTTATCATTTCATCTTCATCTCTTTCATGTCTTTCTAATATGTACTATCAATCATGGCTAAGAACAAAGAAATCAAAATTGGATCGAAGATGTAGATAAAGGCAAGGAAAACGAAGCTCTGACCGAAAACGAGATGCAATCAGAGGGTTCCGAAACTCTGATCGAAAATGAGGTTTTCAGAGGTTTTTCGCCTCTGAATCTGAACGAAAAACAAACACATCTATCTCTTCAAACCTCTGACCGAATCCGAGAACAGAGGTTAATCAGAGTTTTTTTACAAAAACAAACAGCACCTTAGTAGAGAAATTATCGACATGTCTAATTATATGTCTAAGAACATTGCGATGATAAATGTCAAAATGTTTAGTATACATATTTAGGAAAGAGAACCATCACATGTCACATGTTAAACGTTTAATAGTTGACATATTTTATGTATGTTAAATTTGTATTCAAATTTTATTAAATCTATAAATCTAAACATCAATCTTATCTCATTTCTAGTACTAGTATACATTCATATGTCACGATTATGAATGGAAACTGTTTCATGATAATCTATTTTTATTAAATATTACTAATCTGTCATTTATATATTTTATTTTATTTATCACACTCCTACCATATCTACATACAACCATTCTATATGATTTAAATACATATTTTTGCTATTATATAATATTTATATGATTTTTGATAACAATAGTTCTATGAGTTATGGTTAACAAACAAAATCATACATTACTTAGTTGTACATAATTAATAATCACTCCTTGTATTTAGGTTATCACCATAGTTGTCAACTCATAACTGGTAACGTGAATCGTTTTCTTAAGTTTTGATTCGTAACTCAACTCGTAAAAGTCACGATTTTAAAAAGATATAAATAAATATATAATTTATGTATAATAAAATTTAATAGTAAGTGTTTTCTTTATTGAGTTTAATGATAATTTAAATGTATTTATGAGTCGGTACGAGTCTCAATACGAGTCGTCCGAGTCACGATACGAGTTGTACGAGTCACGATATGAGTTGTACGAGTTACGGTACGAGTCTCGCGAGTCATGATACGAGTAAGATGCATTTCCGAGTTATGATCCAAGTCGGTATTGTTTAGTGAAAAACGACTCGGCTTGTACGAGTCGACTCGTGACTCATACAAGTCTAACAACTATGGTTATCATCTCCGAAATTTAAAGAATTATAAGATTTTGATGCATGTCTTATCGATTGAATGCTAACTGGATAACTACTCCGTACAATAATCGATTGAATATTTATTATTTTAATTAATAAACGAAATTGTTACTGTCAAGTGTTTGTATACAAAGGACATAATGGTAAATTCAATTTTTATTACTTTCTTTTAAATTTTGTTCAACTTAAAAAATCAAATAACAACCAATTTCCCTTTTCTTTCAATCCATTTCATATTAACTTGAAAACACGATGCATATAACTTATTTTGCTTTCCTTTCTTTTTCTTTCATTTCCCATTTCTTTTTCGTTTCCTTTAAATTTATAACTCAAGAACATAACGTATATGTCATAAGTAAATTTTGAATCAATTTTTATTCCATTAAAACATACCGAGTTAGATAGTCTAGTTAGATATTTTCAATATAATGATAGACAAACGAGCAACAAGTTGTGCCGCAACCTCCTTTTGGATGACCAAAAATCCTACCAAAATGAAGTTTTGTGACTTAGGGGTCGAAAAATTACTTTGCACAACTTGTTGAATCTTAGTCAAAAATCCCACTACCTCCGAAACTAGGAAACAAAATGTATCAAAAGCAAAAAGGATAAACACGTGTGGATTCTCTAAACAAGCTTTCTCGTGTTAAGTAATTTTGCTCGATTATGCTTTCAACGCAGCTTGTCCCGTAATAAACTCATTATCCCTGAACCCAACAAGAGGGGACATTCTTGTAAGATTTACACAAGTATGTTACACATGAACCCATCCAAACACAAGTATATCAGCAGGCCGCAAAGTAGACCTCCCTTTTAAGTGGATATGTCAGAAAGTTCACGGGGACATCATTTTTAAAGAAATTCATGCTTATTTAAGGGTATCATGCAACACATCTCTAACAAAATCATGCTTATATTTGAAACCAGATAACTCTTTGTAATGGAGCGTATGCTCACTAAAAGAATCCAAACCTTTGTGGCAAACTGAACAAGACTCATCAGTTAAAACATAAAAATCATTAGCCGATATTTAAGGGTAATAAAAGTCAAACATACCTTAACCATTTGGTCCAATATTGAGGAGACTACTAGATATAACATTAGGCTTTTTCCATTAACAAAGCCCCCAAAAATACTCATCCTAATATTTTCAAAAGCATAACAAAGGATGAGCATAAAAAGAAGTTTTTATGAGTTGTATAAAATTAAAACATACATTAATTATTTTTATAATTTTAATAATAGCCCTCATGTATAAATTGAATCACCGTCTAATTCAGAAAAAATTCAGTAATAGATGATACTTTAATACATGGCTTGAAAAGGCTATTGTTAGGGGATGTTTGATAAATAATGTAATTTAGCGCTGAACGAACTAAAGCTGTTGAATGATTCAACTGTGTTGAATAAAGATGATCTTGAATGAAAATAATTGTTTGATAGTTATTCAGAATGAAGAATATAAACGATAGAAAATTACTATTTTAACCTTCTGTTTGATTTGATTCCGAACGAAAGACGGCAATTTTGTAAGTACTTAAACTATATAATTTTCTATAAACAAAGAAAATCAAACAAAATATTTTAAACTCTAAATTTTGCTACAAAATATTTCTACATCCAAATATTTTTAAATAAAACTTTAAATATTTCTAAACAATATGTATACTAAGTGCGGCCTCTAACTTGAAACACCTAAAACTAAATTATTATGCATGTTGTCGTATAAAGTTATGGAACAAAAAACATATAATATAATAATAATAATCATATAATAGTAATAGTAATATAATCATAAAGTTATAAAGAAAGACAAATAAATAATGTTGTTGAAAACAGATAAAAGAGATTAAATAGTTATTGATACTCAACATAAAAACGTAAAAAGAAGATCAGGGGTTATTACTGCCATTAACTAAAGTATAAGGTCATTTTGTAATCTTTTGCTAAATTTTCCACCGAAGTCTAAAACGACCAACCCAATTTAACTTTTTCACGTCTCTATGACAAATAATTTCAACTCATTAAGAACCCAACAAACATGATGTAAAATTAACTTTAAAACTACACCAAATAAATTCATTCCAATTAACATGTCATGTAAACTTTAATAAAAAGTTTAATTATTCAAATTTATATTTCCAATTTAATTGTTCAAGTTTATATTCCCAATTTAATTGTTCTAAGTTTATAGTTTCGTCAATACCTCTAAATTTATCGTTTCGTTGTTTTCCTGGAATCATCCATATATTTGTAGAATACAAGTTTTCCCTATAATATTTTGTGTTTTAACTATAGTCATGCGGGAGCGTTATTATCAAGAATCTTAAATTATATTTATTTTATTTTAATATTTTTTGTTATAAATATATTTTTCAAATAGAAAGGAGTAGTATATAGGAAGATTGTTGAGATCGGGATTCTATCTAGAACTGATTTTGTGTTCACGAGATCGGAATCGTAAGATCGAATCGAGATCGTAAGATCCTACCAAAATAGACTTTTATCATATTAATATAATCTATAATTCATATAATAGCTAATAATATGTCAAAATCGTTGATTATTTAATATTTGAACTTTATAAAACGAGTGTAATAAAATTCATAGAGGCATAAGTTACTTCATTGAGTTAATATTGATTTTGATCTATATTCGTTCGTTGATTGAAGTAAAATATTTTATAAAAATTTTATGTTTAAGTGTTTTAACCGGTTAGACGATTTGTTTTTGAGTTTATTTTAACAATGTTAATTTATTTATAATTATTTTGTTCACAAATTTAAGAAAAGTAGGATCGGATAATGTAAGGATCCTAGGATTTAAAATCGTGATCGAAATCGTGGTAAGATCATATGTTTTTTTAGATCCTGTTCAGGATCAAGATCATTTTTGTTATATAAAATCATAAAATCATAAAATCATAAGATTTTAAGATAAAGATTAGGATATTAACCACAATTAGTGCCTTGGGCGTCTTTTTCTTTTAGAAAGGAAAAAGTATATGTAAATTTAACAATTTTAATTACGATTCCCCTAAATGAAAACATAATGTCTATTTTTAACTACCTAATTGGTATTAAGAGTTAAAAATGCCTTTTTTATATGATATATTTTTGTAAACTTAGGAATATTTTGAAACATAAATTATGATTAAAATATTCAATTGTTATTTTACACTCAAAAGTTCATTAATAAGGAAAGCAGCCCCTAAAACTCAAATATCCTATAACTACTTTTACCTACAAAATTTGTATTTATAGTTTTAAATGTTTCGTGTTAAATGAAAATATTCCATTATGTCAGTAATCATTTTGAAACAAAATTACGACTTTATACTTCACAAATAAAATATTATGCGAGTTTTCTATTTAATTGTAAAACTCTCGTTTTCATTTGACATTCAAAATAAAATCTAAGGGTATACACGAAACAGTTAAACCGGATCAAATCGGCCGAAACGGTTTATACGGTCCGGTTTGGCTAGTTTTAAAAATAAAAATACGGCCGATCGGTTTATAAATATATAAAACCGGTTTACGGTTTATAGTGAAAAATCACCGGCCGTGTATATACATTATATAATGAAATTTTTATTTATAAACATATATAAATGGGATATAACAATTAATAGAGTTATATTTTTAAGTTTTATACATATTTGGGAATATCTATTTTTAGTCTAGTATTCTTTTTGAATAAAAAACATTAATAACATCAATACTTTTAAACATTTAATTTAGTTAAATTGTCCAAAAACACACTAGTTTATTTGATATTAACTTTACCTTAATATTAAGTATTTTAAATGAATATATATTTTCTTTAAAAAAAAAAAAAATGACCGAAACCTCAAAACCGGCAGAACCGGTTTGGCTGGTCCGGCAAACCCAACCAAACCGGCCGCTCCGGTCTAAAAATTTCCAAAACCGTATAATCCGGTCCAGTCCGTATTTTCCGTCAAAAACCGGACCGTGTACATCCCTAATAAAATCTAAAGGGTGTTTAATTCACATAATTTGTTAAATCAGGTGGAATTGTATTGGGTATTCCATTTCGTATTTTGTTTTGGAATTCAGATTTCATTACATTGCATATTTCTTATGTAAGATTGTAAATTTACTTTGTTAACATTTTATTAATGTGTTTGTTAAGCTTACGCTTAAGTTTGGGTTGACGCTAAAATTTAAATTTTTGTTCGGTACTAGAGTTTATATATCTATAAGTGAAACACATTTTGGTAAAATATTTGAAGCTTTATAAGTGTAAAATAACATAAAAAGATATAAAAATATATATTTTCATTTAAATGAATGACATTTATTTTGTTTATTATAATTCAAAGTTTCTTTTATAAAATAACTAAAGTGGCTTATGATTTTGAACATTATCATAGTTTAAATTTTTAATAAGTTCATCGAACTAAACAATGTTTATAAATAAACTTATAGAAAACGATAAATGTAAGCTTATATAAGCTTTATAAGCTTTCATGCCAACCACACCCTCTAAAAGTGTTTGGGATGTTAATAATTTAACTAAAATTCAAAAAAAAAGAAGGGAAATTCAATATTGTTATTGTTATATATTATATTATATTATAATACTTTATAAAATATTAATTACATTATACAGTAATTATTTTTGATATTATATTTCTGTTATATTATATTTGATTCAAATTATTCTTTGATATAATATTGAATTATATTATATTAAAGAATAGTTTAAATCACAAAATATACTTAAAAGAAAATCTGTTAAAAAGAATAGTGATAAGTTTTCAAAGATTAATTTGATTATGAGATAAAAGAATTACAAGTATGTATGTGGAATAATACTATTTAACTAATATAAATAAACACTTCCTTTGAAGTGATTGACAGATTGATCTTAGGCTTAGAATACAATTGCTCACTATGACCCATTTATAACTTATCAGTGAATATATTGAACGCGAGATGAAGCTAGTGTAAATAAGAGAAATATAACTCTTGTAATTTTAAGTAACTTTCTTCTCTTGTCACTGTTCATAAAGGGCCATATAGGAAGCTGCTAATGCATGAAACTACTTGTCATCTTTTCGGTGGCCTTTGCCTATACAATCAATGAATGTGCAAGATTGACATACATTAGATGACATACTATTGATACGCCCTAATGTGTCTCATGCAAACGTATCAGAGGATTTAAATTTTTTATTCGTTAGGGCTACATCTTCGTACCACTATACTAAGAATAACAAGTGGTAAGTTTACTAAGGGTCGTTGTATACGACAACTGAATTTGAAATAAAGCTTTAACAGTTTTCTATTTTAGTTTATCGGTTTGAAAGAGAGAGTTGGTTTTTGTTTTGTTTTCTAAAATATTTAAACTAAGCTAAGTAAATAAAAAGTAAATAAACAAACAAGATAATTAGGAAGTGTTTACCATGATTTCGTAGATAGCAATATAGGAGTGATAATATGTCGAGTTGAATTAGTTCTGTGACTTTAATGATTTGTAAGTATAAAAGTAATTGGATAATGTGGTGTATGCACTATGACCAAAACCAGAGTTATTAGCGTTGGTCGATAAATCTAACTGTTATGTCATAAAGGTCTAGGCTCTTCGAGTATGATTAGACTGTACCGGTTAATGTCGGTACTAATCTCCTAAGACCTGAACATTTATCCTACTTATACTCATTTAAGTTTAGCTCATCTGGTTATATAAAATCCATTACAATCTTTTAGTTTATCTAGCATAGCTAAGTACAATTGGGTATATACCACTTAAATGATTAGATAGTTACGCTTAGGTTTACTTAAAGATCATTTTTACCCGACTTGGCAACATTCGTTGGTTAACTTTGTTTTTTACAACATAACCGAAGTTATGAAGGCCACGAGCACTGTATTTGTGTTTGACGTGATTGGCCTGGCATATCACAATATAGGTCACCATGAATCCTTAACTATTAGGGTTTCTTGTAAGTAAGGTTTTTATAAAAGATTTATTCAACTCCTATTATCACTACCTAATAATTACTAAACTACTACATCATTGCAAACACTACTACTATGACTCCCTAAGCATGACAATTAACAAGCATACAAACATAATCGAACAATCAAACAAGAACATCAATTATATAAGTAAGGGAAAGAAGTCACCTATAATAGAGATATAGAAGGTGTGATTTTATTGCTTTGATTACAACAACTTCGCATCCGAGAAAGCTTCCTTAGTTACAATCTCGCTCACACAAATTACCCGTGATGCAAACTAAACTACTACAAAACTACTCTAAAAAATAAAAAAAATAAAAGAACTATTCTAATGAGAGCAAGTAGAGAGAAGGAAGAGAAATGTGTAAAGTGGTGTGTTTGAATGGTGGAAATTTGTGTTGAATTTATAGACAAAAAGTGAACCCTCCACCCGGACTATCGCCTGGATCGCCGACACCCTTGCTTGTCGGCGGTTGGTCTGTTTGCTTGGATGCTGTTGCGTTTCTAGTGCGTTTAGGATGCCTTTCCGATGTCTGGGTGGCTCGTCTTCGGATTGGATATGCGCAAAATGTCTTTTTAGTTTCCTTAAATCTTTCAAGGTGTCCGGATAAATGCCGGAAGGTCATATGTTGGTTTTGGTAACTGTTGGCGGACTATCTGTAATTCTATTCTTTTAATGGTTTAGAATCAGGTTTAGCTAGGACATGTCGAGGTAAGTGTTTTAAAGGGATAAGTGTGAGTATCAGGGATAAGTGTGAGTATCAGGGTAATTTTGGTAATGTGAATTAATGAGAAGTAATCGTATACGTTCGATTGGCGGTTTAGGGTTTTAGCTTAGGATTTGGGTTCGTATGAGGAGAGTGGAAGTTGGTGAAAGTTTTTGAGTGGATAGAATGTCTTCTTTTCGCATTACTGAGACCTCTTAAAGTTGTCTTGACCTAGGGGTTTCCGTAAACCGTCTGGTTGACTACTACATCTTTAGTTCTCTAGACGTTTTATTGATAAGATTGAATCATACACGGCCCTTTCATATCTTTGAGAAATCTTCATGCGTGCAAGATAAGTTTTTTTTTTTTGTCGTGGACGGGTCTTCAGATAGTCTTATGGAAGTGTCAGTCAAGGTCTTCATGCAAACTTCGTCATTTACTGCCACTTATGTTCTTTTAGACTCTTTTCTACATGTTTCACATTTTTGTTCTTTTTAGGGTGTGATTTCCTAAAACGTCACAAAAAAGCGAAATAGATCAATTACAATTAATTTATATATCGTAAAGTCAAATAAAATATATAAAATACGTCATAAAATGTGTGCTATTTGGACGATATCACTATTCGTACTTTATTGTTCCTTTCACATTAATTCCCTAAGTGAATGGGATGTAGACATAGACATTATCACTTGAGTGTGTACGACTTTTCCTTAGCTCCAGTCTTCGACTTCTGATAAATGTTTGTGTAAAGGGAGTATGAGTTGTGAACACTGATGATGTCTTATATTGGGGGATGGTAAGAGGATCATACTTACACACTTGATGATAAACGTTGAACGGGTATGCATGTTTACAAACAATTTTATACCAAGACTTTTTGGGACTCACATATTTCAATTCCATCATATTTGGATTTCACAAAACTACGATCACATCTACTTCAAATTATTTTGACATGTTTCAATTTAGGGTCAACACTCAAAATCGATTTAATCAAAAAATAACTGAATTAACCAAAGCAAATTAATTGATATTGTAACATATCGATTTTTCTTTAACAAAATTTTTGAGTAACTGACTACTTTAGTACAGTTATGACAATATGTAAAAAAACCGAACCACTTCAAATTTGTTGAAATACTAGTATTTTTGAATTCAAATTAGGTTATATTATGGTCACTAATTTTGTTTGGTGACCAAATTTAGTGCCCACTTTTTTTATGTTGACTAAATAAGGTTATTAATAACCAAAAATAGTTGTTACTAAAACCTATTTTTCTTGCAGTGATTTTTGTATATGTAGCTACATCAATGTATTTAAACACTCATAATGTTAAAGCTAAACTCTTGTCCACTTGTGGCAAACAAGGCTGGCAAATGGATTTGGATAACCCTGCGATAAACAAATAAGAGGTTTTTAAAAGTGAAAAAAATAAGATAAATCCGATAAAGTAAATTAACATTAACCGAATTTTATAATTATCTATCATTTTTAGTAAATTTGTTTAGCAGAATTAAGGAATGCTTATTTTTTAGCCTTATTTGACTAATATATAGTTTTAAATATCATATTGTTATACTAAAACACGTAAAAATCGGAGGCTCTAAAAATATAATGACCCTGTGCGTTCGCACATATCGCACAACACATATCGCACATGTAAAGATCCTCCACTAAAATATATCCTATTTAGAGTATTCAAAAGCGTTGACCATGATGTTTACTATCATTCGAGGTTTGTTCACACACATAGTTCTTACAACCACAACGCGTGATTCTTGGTGTGAAAATGTATTTCAATATCAAATTTTAGAGTAAGAAGTAACTAACTTTTTCCGGAATGTGTTATTAACGTACAATAAATTAAAGTGCGATTTGTTAAAAATGGTCACGTATTCTAAGGTATTACAGACCAAAATCTTCCAAGTCTTTTCCTAATATTAACATCCGACTTGAGCAAATGATTTCGATTTTGTTTAAGTTTGAAATTAAGTGACATAGTGAAGTTAAAACTTCATTAGCACGGTTTAATCTTCACCTAACTCGAATATGTTTTCTTTGTTCATTATCGAGATTATGGAAACGTTTACAAGTTAAAGATATGAAATTTCGGTCAATAATATTATTTTATTTTATTAAAAATATCCCAAACTAGTTTATCAGGAAGATTATCCATTAAACCATATTTTTCGTTTGATAATGAAAATAAAAAGTTACAAGGGAAACATTTATTTAGACTTAAAATGATTAAAATAAGTCCTAATGGTTAAAAGCATAAGCAAAGCGAACAATATTTTCACGTGGGGTAAAAATAAGGGTATATATAAGTAGATTAAAACCGTGATTTATATTTTTTGAATTGATTTTAACGTAAAATTAAAAAAAAAGTTATGGAAATATAACTATCTATATTATAATATAAAGAGTTTCCCAATACATCCTAATTTCTTAATTTTAAGGAATTAAAATTATCTTAATACCCTTAATCTATCTTTATTGTTATTTAAATCAAACAATATTTTTTTTTCTAATTAATTTTAGTTGTTTAACATCTAACAAAGTAACTTTTTATTTCTATAAAATTAAAAAAATATTAAAATGTTTTCTATTCAATTTAAAGACTTTCAAAATTAGTTATTTATTTTATAAACCCATAAACTTAAAATTATTTAAAATATTATGCATATTTTTTTACTAAAATACGTATACTAAATTTATACTATAATATATTGAGTTTCCTATAAATCTTAATCCCATAGTTATAAATATTTAAAATTACTTTAATACTCTTAATCCGACTTTATTATTATTTAAATCAAACAATACTATCTGTTCTATTTAATTTTAAAACTTCAACCTTTAACAAAGTAACTTTCTATTTCTATAAAATTAAAATATTTTCTATTTAATTTGAAGACTTTCAAATTAAACATTTTATTAATAACCCCGTAAACTTATAATAATGAAAATATTATCTATTTTTTCCTACTAAAATACGCATACTAAAACCTATTAAATAACCACCCTTAAGTCTCACCATCACTGAATTTAATGACCGGATTTCTATAATTTCATACATGTACCATCTTAGCTCCATTTAATGGACTTGTTATCTATCTATCTTTACTATATTATAACTCCACATGTTAAAGTTTAATACACTAAGCTGGTATTGTTTTGAATTAATCAGAGTTAAAGAAAGTTTGAATTTTTATATGCTGATCTCAGGAAGACGTCTCCAGCCTTGGATCCGCGAATAAGGGAAGTCATAGCCAATGTGGTTGAAGGCGATGCAAAGGATATCCATCATGCAATTTCTACTATTGCTCACAAGGCGTGTTATGAAGGCGTATGGCCTAAAATGACCACTTATGTAAAACAATCTTTAATGCTATTTTTTTTCTAATTTTGTAGCCAGAAAGTGGCGTATGGGTGAAGAATTAAAGCCGGTGATCTTGAAGCCAGTGATTTTGAATGTGGTGATAATAGACACATATTCAGGTGATCTAGAACATGTTTGAGTGCGGGTGAATGTGGTGATAATAGACAAATAGTCAGGTAGTCTTGAAGCCTAGGGATTTGTAATTTTTTGTAATTGTAATTTTTAACTTGAAAACTCTTCATAAATGAAAATGTTGCTTCAAACACTTTTCAAAACTAAATATATGTTGTTATCAAGTCATTTTTTATAAGCCATGTTCGTTTTGTTATTTACATTCTTTACTCTATTTTGTTATCTACCGAATTACCGTAGTTTTAAAGATAGGGACCTTAAAAATATAAATTCAAAAACTACATATATGAGCTTGTTTATTCAATTCATTTGTGTTGTTTGGGTGGTTTTTTAATGATTAAAACGCACTCTTAAGGTGACGTGGAGAATTAAATCCATATGTATGTGATTTAAAATAATTTGAACTTCTGTTTGATACATACATTTATGAAACAAATTCTAAATGATTGCAAACTTTTGCATGGTTTCAACATATTTTTATATTTGGTCTACTTGCAAATTCATATAATTGTTGTCACTTAAACTTAAATGTTGGATTAGTTTTCCATTTAAAGATGACTAGCTAATAAACAACTTATTCTTCAACCATTTCCTTTTAAGGAGAAAATTATTCTAAATAGACTTGTTATTGATCATATCGTCTCCACATCATATACAATAAAATAGACGATGTTTCAAATAATGCAAACATAAACAATGTAGGAATATTATACATATACATATACTTTGTTTATAGTCTCTATATATATCTAGGCAAATGTTGTTTTTTTTTTAATTCAATTTGTTATAGATTTTCTCTGCTTTTTAATTTTACATTTTATGGTAGTTTGAAAACTTTTTCAGGTTATTTTCCTTTCTTCACATACATTTTACTTTATAATAGTATAAGAATAAGAATTAGGGATATTTACATTGACGTCCTTACAAAAGATAAATATTACGTCAATATCCTTATAAATTTTAATATTACGTCAATATCCTTTAAAACTTCAAAAATTCTCGTATATATCCGTATAAACATTTTTTTTTGAATTTTATGATTTTAATACTTAAAATTCTTATTTTAATATCTATTAACAACTTATATTACCTTTTTACCCTTTTTAGTTAAGATGGACTAAATTCTTCCCAAGTATGATGACAACAAAAAATTTAATAACAAAAAAATTTAGAGGTATATAAAAATGATTTTTTATAATCGATTTACGTTATTTTAATATGGAACTGGTGGGGAACTGGTGGAACGGTGGCAGAGCATTTTAATGGTAGTTCATGGGATTTTGGTTCTTTATTTATTACTGATTCTACAAACCAATGATAAGAACACGATTACTTTTGGTCTTGAGAGTGAGGGAAAAAGTTCATCAATTTTTTCTTTCAATAGACCATGTGAAAAGAAGGAAACATTGATTTACAGAGAGGAGATTTGTTAATTTGGGAAAGAAGGGTATAAAAGTAATTTAGATTGATAATAAGTATTTAAATTAAAGTTTTGAAGACTAAAATCAATTATTTATAATAAAATAGTTTATTTGGATATATAAGAGTATTTTGAAATTTTGAAAGGATATTGACGTAATTTTAAAATTTATAAGGATATTGACGTAATTTTTAAGTTTTGTAAGGACGTCAATGTAAATATCCCTAAGAATTAATGGTCACATTGATGTCAATGTGATTATCCGCGATTGTTGACAAAGTTAGCATGATTTTATCAAATATAATTTATATTCGTCGCTGTATCGGGCGGATACTATAGTAGTACTTTTTTACGAAAATATTGGAATGGGACAAGTGCTTATTATGTTTATTATGTTCCGACTTATGTCCACTCTTAATTAAATATTATATAAATTATGTACAAGTCAAAAAATATAATTCCATATTGGAGACTTTTGACTTATTTTAGAAAGTTTATTTTTAATAACATGAAAGTTAATTTAGCCCTATAGTTATCGGACTCCAAAATGTCCATACAATGCCGGCCTTACCTTTGGGGTAGCGGGACGGGGAACCATCTAAGACATTAATAAATTAGGATCATAAATTTTTGGGATAAAATATGTATATGTATATTCATTATAGTTAAAGTCTCTAAAAAATTTAATTCCAAAATAATAAATAAAGATTTATTGTTTAGAATTTTAAAGCCCAAAGTTTAATTTGTTTTTAGCGCAAAACCCACAGAAAGAAAATATTATAATCCCATAATAGTCCTAGTCGGTTAAGTAGTGAAAAATAGGAAATCCAAATGTCAAGTATAAGACTATGGGGTGTGGAGCGTTAAACACCTCGATCACGCCGCCACCTCAGCTCCACAACGCCCGACAACGCCCTCCACCACACCGGTGGGGGCGTTATAGGCAAAATTCATGCCTTGGCGTTGTCTGAATCACGCCGTGAATGAGGGTGAACGGCCAGAATTGTTTGCAACGGTCGAGTAAATAAGCAAAGCAACGGATCTTTTTTTTTAAAAACCTAACAATTTTCTATAAATACCATTCATTTTTATAACAAAAACCACAACAATCTCTCTTTCTCTCTCAATTTTTATAACAAAAACACACACAAAGTTTTATAAAATGTCAAGTTCGTCAAGTTCGGATGAAGATGCAATTGTAGTCGAAACGATTAGAGCCGTTGTTAGCTATGCATCACAACATATCGAAAGACCAATCACTAGAAGAAGAACCGTCATAGAACGTAACCGTGAAGAAGCTAACACACTACTAATGGAATCTTACTTTTCTCCGGGTTGCACCTACAACGACGAACAATTTACCCGTCGTTTTCGAATGAGGAGGGAGCTGTTTCTCAGGATATGCCACGATTTTGAAAACAATTTTGAGTATTTTAGGCAAAAATTTGATTGTAGAGGAAGGGCTGGGTTTACACCGATTCAGAAATGCACCTCCGCCATACGACAACTTGCTTTTGGCACTTGTAGTGACATGTGGGACGAGTATTTAAAAATGTCCGCAAGAATTTCACGTGACTCTCTTGCCTACTTTTGCGAAGGTAAATTTTTAACCTTTACATTTTTAATTAGTTTACTTTAAAACTTATTTGTACTTAAAATGTAATAATATCTGAAATAGGTGTGGTTTCTTTATACGGCAAGAGATATTTACGCCGTCCTAGTTGGAGCGACATACAACAGATTACGATGGTTCATGATGAAAAACACAATTTTCCCGGTATGCTAGGCAGTTTGGATTGTATGCATTGGGAGTGGGAAAATTGTCCTGTGGCTTGGCATGGTCAATACCATAGGGGTGATCACGCTCACCCTTCCATTATGTTAGAGGCTACGGCCTCTACTGATTTGTGGATATGGCATGCATTTTTTGGGATGGCTGGAGCGAATAATGACATCAACGTCTTGGATCAGTCACCGCTTTTCAACGACATTGTGAATGGGACGGCTCCCAATCAGTCGTTTATTGTTAACGACACAACCTACAAATACGGGTATTACCTCGTTGACGGTATTTATCCAAAATGGCCGGTGTTAATAAAGTCTTTCAGGGAAAGAGACGAATTAAACGAGAAGCGTAACCATTTTAAAAAAGCCCAGGAATCTTCAAGAAAGGACATCGAACGGGCATTTGGAGTGTTGAAAAAAAAGTGGCATATAATTAAAAACCCCGCAAGAGCTTGGAGTTTAGAAAAAATTAGAAACGCGATGTACGCCGCTATAATTCTTCATAACATGATTTTGGAAGACAAAGGTCTCGCGTATTGTCAAGCTTATGATGAGAATGCCACCGAACCAGAAGTCCAGATTAGCTTTCAAGAGAAACAACAGAACATACGTGACATGCGTGACGAAGGTACCCATCACAGTCTGTTAGCCGATTTGATCGAACATGTCTGGTATTACCGCCCCCGAGGAAACAACGATGAAGATTGAAGTGTTTTTTTTTTAAATTGTATTTTTTTAACGTATTTTAGTTTAATCGTAATATGTTTTTTAATAAATTGTAGTGTGTGTTTGTTTTTTTTTTAATAAAAATACAAGTTTTTAAATTTCATTTATATAAAAAAAATTATATACAACTTTTTAAAATTACACTCTCTTTCCTCTATCACTCCACATCATCACACAACCACACCACCCATTTTTATCACTCCACATCATCACACTCTCTTTCCTACAAATCACACTCTCTTTCCTACAAATCACCTCTATCACTCCACATCATCACCCCCAATCACCCACCACACCCCATAGTCTAAGGCATAGCGCAAAAGAATCTTCATTACTTGATTATCTTGCATTAAACATCACAATTGGTAATGAGAATTTAGACAATTAGGGTTCAATCTAAAATTGAATGAGGATATCGATCTCCTTTGTGAACTCTCGACTTCAATCACTTAACCATAACAGGAGCAGCAAGCAACCTTCGGCTTTAAGGAGGCTTCAATGTAACAAAGAGAAATCGTCTTATGTCCTCATCTTTCATTCTCAATGATATTTCTTCTTTTTCGTTGACTAATTGCTTATTTGTTTAAATATTATTTGCTTAATCTCTATATAATTCTAGTATTTTTTGTTTAATTGTTTATTTGTTTAATTGTCCATAATGTGTAAACCACAATCACCGGGGTGCAAAAATAGGGCTAAAAAAAGAAAACAGGAAAAAAATAATCGATCTGGTGCTTTAAATAAATTTTTGGTTAGACAAACTAATGTTGAATAGAATATTGTTGAAGAAAAATCATGTGGAAGAAAATATTGTTGAAGAAACTAATGAAACTTTTGAAAATAATAAAAATTCTATAAACATTGAAGTTCCAATAAACTTTAATGAAAATCAAAATTCTAGTGATAGATGAAGTTAATTATAAAGTAAATTACAACTTTTTTCCCTCAAAACTTTTTAATTCGCCGATTTCGTCCTTAAATTTTCTTTTCAAAATTTTTGTCCATAATTTGTTATTTTTTTATCAAGTTACGATTAGTTTTTATCGTTGAATGTTAATTGAACTAACTCAAAAGACAAAATCTAATTTTAATTTTTTTATTTATTTTAATTAATTAATTACTTTTTATTTTACTTTTTTAATTTTTTTGAGTAAATTGTAATTTTTGTCCCTCAAAACTTTCCAATTCGTCTATTTTGTCCTTAATTTTTTTTTCCCAATATGGGTCCATAATTTATTATTTTTCTCTTTATTTGTCCATCCGTCAAGTTTCATTTAGTTTTTACAGTTAAATATTAATTAAACTAACTGAAAGGACAAAAAATGTAATTTTTTATTATTTATTTTTAATTAATTATGATGATTAGTATTATTATTATTATTATTATTATTATTATTATTATTATTATTATTATTATTATTATTATTATTATTATTATTATTTGGTAAAAATTATATGTGCTTTTTCGAATACAAAAATTATATTTAAAATCACATTTAAGTTTTCACATATGTTTTTCGATGACCATCCGTCACCGTCGATCATCGCCGTCACTAGAGGTGTAAATTTCGGGTTTGACCACAAACCGGACCGGGTTTGAAAACCGAACCGGTTTTTGGTCAAACCTACCAAACCGGTTCGGTTTGGATCGGTTTTTCGGTTCCAAAATATCAAACCGGTTCGGGTTATAAACCCGGGTCCAAACCGGTTTACACAAATTTAATAAAAAAAAAGCGTAACTTGCAAAAACACGTTAAAATTTGACTTTTTTTAAATTTTTTTCGCACACATCATACTTAAACGTTGTATTCTACTAAAAAAGCTTGAAACATATTTCCAAAGCTTAATATTCCGAGAATTATTAACGAAAAAAATAAAAAAAGTACTATTTTTTACTACTATTCCTTATTAGAATGTAACTAATAAGTTTGAAAAAAAAAACAAACCGTAACTTGCAAAAACACTTTAAAATTCGATTTTTTTTTAAATTTCTTGGCACACATCAAACATAAACATTGTATTCTACTAAAACAACTTGAAACAAATTTTCAAAGTTTCATATTTCGACAATTATTAAACAAAGCGGAAAAAGTACTAATAAGTAATAACATTGGAAAGTCATCTTCGTCTTCGTCTTCGTCTTCGTCCAATCTTCATATTTCTTCATTCTCATTCTTGGTCTACTTGAATAAAGTCATCTTGAACGGGAACTTCTTCTTCGGAGCTATATGCTCCGTTAGCTTCGTCGAAAGAGATTTCTTCAAATTACCTTTAAACTCATAATCGTCTAACTTTGTAGCCATAAAAGATAGTTGTTTAAGGACTAAATGACTCGTGGGATAATAAACACCCGATAACAAAGTTGTTGCGGTTTTAAAAACTTTTAGCAATTCACTTATTTTACGAATAATTTGCCAATTATCACTCGGAAATTCTTCAATACCCCGATGCGCTACCACTAAGTCGTTATGAAATAAAGTTAAAGTACCTTGTTGTCGTAAACCGCAAATAAGCATATTGTAGGTCGAATTCCATCTTGTAGGAACATCCCAATTAGGTGCCAAAAAGATGGAATCCGTATCCTTACAAAGTTTCATATATGCCTTGTATCTACTTTTGCGGTTTGAAAATATATCGTGCAACATTTTTCTATAAGCATTTATGGCGTCTTTTACTTCGGTTACTTCTAGTCCGGCTTGCACAACCAAATTAATAATGTGTGCAACGCATCGACCATGATAAAAGTCACCGTTCATTGGTGGTTTGTATTTTAGTTTTAGTTTACCCACCGCGTTTGTATTATTACTTGCATTATCAAATGCAATTGAAAACACTTTTTCTTCCAAATCAAATCTTTGTAAAACATCCGTTAACATGTGAAATAAGTTATGACCCGAGTGAGGATAAGGAAATTGGTCAAAAGCAATAACCCTCTTCATCATTTGCCACGATTCGAGATCACACCAATGTGCGGTAACACAAAGGTATGAATCGGGCAAACCATGAGGAGCCGACCAAACGTCGGTTGTTAAGTTTACATTTGCATTTAGATTTTCAAAACCTTTTATTATCATTATTTTAGCTTTTTTTCCAAAATTTTAAACTATCCCTACGAAGAGTATTACGACTTACATGAGTATATCGCGGTTGGAGGCACTTTTGAACCACCCTAGTGAATCTCGGGTTGTCGAAGTGATTGAATGGCAAGGCGGATTGAATCACAAAACCCGCAAACTCTTCACGCATCCTTTCCACCGAATAAACAAAAATACTCCCGTCTTGACCCATCGATGATTGACCCGATTCCGGTGCTCTATGGAGAACTTTGCAATGCTTCTCGACATGATTCTTCAACGTCGAGTTGGAATTATGTTTCAAAAAAGGCCGCAATGATTACAATGCGCCATCGTTTGGCCATCGGACAATTTCACCAACCGGTAATGTTGCCATACATTTTGGTTTCAGGATGTTGCGAGAACCTCTACGATCGTTCTTTCACTTGACGAACCTCAACCGGTTGAAGCGGTAGATCTTTGAGTTGCCATTTGATTGTTGGTGATTTTTTGAGAATTTTTAAAACATTTTTCGAAGGTATTTTTTGCGTTTTTTGAGCTTTGAGAGTGTTTTGAGAGAGTTAGAAGTGTGTGTTTAATCCCAAACTCTACCACATATTTATAGTAAATTTGGAATTGCAAAATGGTAAAAAAAATGCAAGAAAAACGGTCAAAAAGTCAGAAAAACGGGCAAAAAAACGGTCAAAAATGTCAGCCAACGGCTAGTATGGAGAACCGGTTTCAAACCGGTTTCACGAACCGGTTCCTCAAACCGGTTTCTTTCGAACCGGTCTCGACCCGATTTGTATATTGAAAAGCCAAACCGGTTCCAAACCGAACCGGTTTTGGTCAAACCCGGTTTGGACCGGTTTCGGTTTCGGGTTTTTTTTCGGTTTCGGTTTCGGTTTCGGTTTTTTTCGACACGACTAGCCGTCACGACCACCACTTCCTCCGTTGAAAGTCATATGTGATTTAGAAACTTAAATTTTGTACCATCTCCATGAAATTATATGTGATATTTTAAAAATATAAATTTTGTAGGTTGAAAAACCTACAAAATTTATGTTTTCAAATCACATGTGATTTTCAACGGAGGTGGTGGTGGTGGTGGCGACGATGATCGACGGTGACGGATGGTTGTCGAAAAATATATGTGAAAAATTAAATATGATTTTAAGTACAATTGTTGTAAGCGAAAAAACACATAAGATTTTTGCAAAAAAAATAATAAAATAAAATAAAAAAATAAATTAGAAATTAATTAATTAATTAATTAAAAATAAATAAAAATAAAATAAATTTACATTTTTGGTCCTTTTATTTAGTTCAGTTAACATTTAACGGTAAAAACTAACTGTAACTTGACGGAGGGTTATGGACGCAAATTGCGAAAAAAAAGTTTAGAATCGGCAAATTGGAAAGTCCTAAGGGACAAAATTGCAATTTACTCTATTTTTTTTTTTTATATATATACTTTGTTTTTGTAAAAATCGTGTTTTTTTCACATGCAATAATTATATTTAAAATCACATTTAATTTTTCTAATATTTTTTCGACGATCATCCGTCATCGTCGGTCATCATCGCTGCCACGACCTCCGTTGAAAATCATATGTGATTTAAAACATATATTTTGTAGGTTGTTCAACCTACAAAATTTACGTTTTAAAAAATCATATATGATTTCCATGGAGGCGGTACAAAATTTAAGTTTGTAAATCACATATGATTTTCACTAGAAGAGGTGGTGGTGGCTTCGATGATGATCGACGGTGACGAATAGTCATCGAAAAACATATATGAAAAATTAAATGTGATTTTAAATATATTTTTTGTATGCGAAAAACCACATATGATTTTTTCAAATAATAAAATAAAAATAAAAATAATTAATTGATTAAAACAAATAAAAGGAAATTAAAATTACATTTTTGGTCGTTTCATTTAGTTTAGTTAATTAATCAAAACTTTTTAATTCGCCAATTTTGTCCTTAAACATTTTTTTTTCGTAATTTTAGTCCATAGCTTGTTATTTTTCCGTGTTTTTCTTCCTCCGTCAAGTTACATTTAGTTTTTATCGTTAAATGTTAACTGAAATAACTAAAAGGACCAAAAATGTAATTTTAATTTTCTTTTATTTATATTAATTAAATAATTATTTATTTATTTATTATTTTTTTTTGGTAAAAAATAGTGTTTTTTTCGCATACAAAAATTATATTTAAAATCACATTTAATTTTTAACATATTTTTCGACGATCATCCGTCATCATCGCCTCCACCACTCCCACCACCTCCGTTGAAAATCATATGTGATTTAAAAACATAAATTTTGTATGTTTTTCAACCTAAAAATTTTTATGTTTTAAAAAATATCATATGAAATTTATGGTGGCGGTACAAAAATTTAAGTTTGTAAATCACATAAGATTTTCAACGGAGGAGGTGGTGGTGGCGGCGACGATGATTGACGGTGACAGATAGTCATCGACAAACATATATGAAAAATTACATGTGATTTTAAATATAATTTTTGAATGCGAAAAAGCACATATGATTTAAAAATAAAAAAAAAACTAATTAATTTATTAATAAAAATAAATAAAAGCAAATTAAAATTATATTTTTGGCCGTTTCAGTTAGTTCAGTTAACATTTAACGGTAAAACTAACTACAACTTGACGGAGGGATAAAAAATCGGAAAAATAACAAGTTATGGACAATAATTGCGAAAAAAAAGGTGTAAGGACGAAATCGGTAAATTGGAAAGTTTTGAGGGACAAAAATTACAATTTACTCTTAATTATAATATTTTTGATGTTAGACTCTTAATTATAATATTTTTGATGTTAGACGTTAGGATGGTTTTGCAGGCATGAAAGACTTACTTGTAACCAAAATACCTATTAGAGAAATGAATATCAATTATCGAAAAGATAGTGTGTGTAGACATTTTTCTTGCTCACATTACGTGCATCACCAAACCGAATGGTGATTTTATTGATAGAATATGATTGGTTTACTCTAAAAAGCTCGATAAAGTGTTTTTTTTTGTTGTTGTTAATTGTTTAAAATTGCTAGATCAAAAAGTTAGTTAGCAAGTGAAGGAACAAATGATTGGAAACATCTTGGTGTTTTATAAACAAACATGAAAATAGTTTCGAGCATATGATTAATTTTAAAACTTGGTTTGAGTTGGAGTTGAGGTTAAATACGAATCAAACAATTGATAAAGAACTACATGAACTTCTTAAAAAAGATATCGAACATTGGAAAAAAGTTCCAGTGAGAATAATTGCTAATTGTTAGGTCTAATAAGATAGTTTGTTAACTTAATCTTGTATAGATTGAATTAATAGCAAATCAGTATTCAAGTGTTAATATCACGTATGATAAAGATACACACATTTCTTATATTGATTGTATAGCGGAATTGTAAATCACACAAGAAATGAATAACACAGAGTTAATTCAATAAGATGACTAAAATCAATACCGAACACAATGATTCAAGCTCTCTATTTATACACAATCACAGAGAGCTTGAGAAGTAAGAATCTAAACAGATATTCTAATAAGATAGAAGATGTGCCTAACAAACTTCCTTATCTCTTGGCACAAGACACTTTCCGAGTCTGACCACTCAGACTCAAAAATGCCTTAGAATAATTTAGCCACTCAGACTGAGACTTAACTAACAGATTTATAACTTGGGTTAAATTGCTGATTTTTCCCAACAATCTCCCCCTATATGTTTATGTTAATGTCTTTTAAAATTACTTACTCAAAGTCTAAAACAAACACAAACAAAAAAAACTTTCAACATTAAACAAAAGTTTGTGATAAAAATTACTTTTTCTTCCTGGATTTTGGCTTAGGCTTTAATATTGAGTCACAAGCAGTTGGCTTCAAAGCTTCCTTTGCCCAATCCTATCTTTCATCCTTCCAGGTCATCAGACTCTTCATTTATTGATCAGATTTATTAAACATAAGCTGAAATTCCTTTTTGATGCTTTCAACCTTGTCAGCTATGTTCCCGATATCTCCGATTCTTCTCAAATTATCGAACAACCAACTCACCAGCTTCAATCTGAATGGTCTACATTGAGGACTCTCGCATTCATTCACTAGTGCAATGCAATGATATAAAGATGATTTGAATAGATCTTCCTTTTCTTGAAAACGTTCATCCCCAACACAATCAATATAGCATAGTCCCTCATGTTTATCATTCTTGACATAAGTTCTTTCTTTAAATTCAATCTCTGAAGGTACTGGATGTTCAGATTGAGATTTTAACCCAAGAGACTTGGCCAGATTGAGATTCTAACCCAAGAGACTTGCCCCCCTGTGACATATGTTTGTTGTACAAAAATGTTTATAGTTTTTTTCAGGTATCAGCTTCGAGAAATATACAACATTCACATTGTATATAGCTTCCCTCTTTACTGCAGTTTGATGTTCAATGTTGCTCAATATTGTGCTCAGCTTTGCAATTCTATTCCATTCATCCAACCCAAGTGATTGCATTCTTTCTACTGCAATATTAATGACTTTACTATTTTTGAGCAAGCACTTCAAATTCAGCTTCCCGTGTGCTTCAATGTAGTCAATATGAGCAATGCTATCACTCAGCTTCTGAGTCACAAAATGATTTTCAATAAATTCCATCCTTTCCTGCTCTTTCTGAACTCTTTTTGCCATCTCCTCATCAGCCTGAATTCTTAGCTGTACTTCTTCATCAGTTATAATTTCTTCATCCTTCATCTCAACTTCTAATTCCTCAGCCGCAATATCACATGGGTCTCTTGTCTCAAGGACTGACTTGTCTTGTGGCTTAACATCAAATTTTTCAGTGTACAGTCCTTTGACATATTCAAAATATTTCTCAACAGTCATTCCAACATTGAAAGCTGACCTTTCTAATCTTTATTGTCTATCAGCTTCAATCTTCTGTTAATTCTCCTTTGCATCTTTCTTTTCTATGCCCCCAAATATTTCAACGTTAGATTTCTTTACCTCATCAGACTGAACTTCTTGTTCTTCAGCTACTGCCTTCTTGATTCTACTTCCATAATTAGTTGGTGGATATCCATAATCATGATCATTTTCACCCTGTTCAGCTCCATATAGATCCATTTGGTTTTCCACATCAAATTGTATAGCTCCAGCTGATGTCAAAGTAACATCATTGTCAGTCATAAAGTACTCCTCAGTCTGTTCTTTTTGATGATCATATCTAAGCTTCCTTTTGTACTTTTTCTCTTTCTTCTTCCCCGTAATTGATGACCCATCTCCTTTTCTTTTCAACCCTTTCTGTTGATCATACTCACTAGCAACTTTAGCATTTTTCTCCCCCTGAGTCTGAGCACCTACATAAACCTCTCCAACTGTCTACTTCCCTTTCCTTAATGCACTTAGCTCAGAAGGTAGATTCATCACCATTTCCTTCAAACCAGCCAACTCCTTTGCATTTTGTTCTTTTAGAGCACACATCTTAGTCTGCATTTCACTCAGCTTGATATCAAACTGAGTTGACATGTATTTAATTCCCTTTAATAGGATAGGAACAACCATGGTAACCTCAGACTGAGAAGTAGATGTCCCAGAAGTGTTGGGTAGGGTTGTTGTATCCTCACATCTCCCATGTTTACTAGGAAAGAGATCAATGGACAAAAAAATAGGAATGGGTGTTGTAACCTCACATCTCTCCTGTTTACTAGGAGAGAGATCTTTGGTGACAGGAAGTCTGTGCCTCACTCAGTTTTTGGAGCAAGGCATTGGCAACTTGTGCATTAGAGTGTGAGAGATTTAGTGGTTCATGTGTGTGAACTAGTACTGAACTAGTGAAAAGAGCCTTTTAAATAAGCTTTGAAACAAGTGGAGTGGGTGTTCCCATACTAAGTACATGCATATGCAGGAGTGGGATATTTTATTCAATGCTTACCATATGTGTCAGTGTGGTAACAATAATGTGTTTCTCCAAGCTGACTACACCAATTTGGCTTTGGGTAGTCTTGGCAGTCACAACCACCTCCTGCTCTAGCAGAGGGAGAGTGTTGTGTATTGGAGCACTGGAGGGTAGTACTTGACTATCAACCTCATGGTTTGGTGAGTCCATTTGTGCTTCATATAGTGAGGGGCTAGATATGTGATCTTTCTTCAAAGAGTTTTGTGAACTCAATGGGTAGGCCTCTTGATATGCAAGCATCTCAAGTAGGACAATTCATCAGTCTTAGGGGGGTTACTCTCAAACTGATGTGGAGATGGAAAAATATCCATACCTGAGTCTCCATAAGGAGAAGTAGCTTCTTGGTTCTCACCATCATTCCCAACCTCAACATTGATCATGTGATGATCATATCTTTCTTTATTCAACTTCTCCCCTGCAACTGAATTAAAACCTTCATGACCTGAGTCTGGGTGATTAGACTCAGTTTCTGAAGTTTCTATAAGTGGATTTTCAATCCATTGAAGCAACAGAGGTGTCAACCCCACCTCAGCTTCATCAATAGTGATGTAAGAAATTTTTTTATATATTAATCTTGGAGATGGGCATACATAATAAATATGATCAAGTTCTGCATATGCCACAATCCCCAAGACTTGTTCAAACCACAAAGATAATACCCTTATAAAAGGTACATTAAAAATTCTTTTAGGTTTTGAAATCAAGGAGACTAAACTTCAAATGTAAAATCCTAAGTTCCTTTCGAATACCAGATTTCTCCAATTACCTAACCATGCAACTATTCCTTTCGAATATAGTTAACACCTCAAGTAATTGTGCATAAAGTTCCAAGCCGATGTGTGAGAATTAACCTATAAGCTTCCTTTCGAATAGCTTAGTAACTAATAAACCGATTTCTCTTAATTTATTAACTAGCGTTTGTGTTATTACTTACTTGTTTAAATTGTTGTTAGTGATTCCTTTCGAATACCACTAACTCTTAATCAACTAAAGACCGGCCGATTGATTCGTTCTTATTTTAGTAAAAATTACGGATTCCTTTCGAATACCCGTTTTTAGATTACCAAATAAAAGTATAAACAATTATAACAATATAATTAAAGTGTTAACCCAAGCGGATCCCCGATTAACCTCTACACATCAATCTAATTTCATACCCAAAATCTAACACTCAGACGATCACAAATCCAAGCAAACGTTTAAGGAAATTAGCTACTCATAACGGTAACGAAACTAATCATATAAATGAAAGACATAATTCAATTGCTAATAAAATAAAGAAAATGTTCAATACCAAAATAACAACTTGCAATAGTCTCCAAGTAACTAGAAATAAACGAAAGTAACTATTATTCAACGATTCGATGAAATTCCGGAAAATGATTGTGATATGCTTCAATTCTCCAAAATGATTGCCAAAAAATGATGCCAAAAACTCGATTGTCAATGTGAAAGATGATATTTCTCTGTGTCCCACGTTCTCTTTAAGTTCAGCTAATTAAAATCTTTTGTTTTCCCACATGATTACTAATAAAAATCGCCAAGTGTAACTGTTAGCCTCGGAATGCGCCGCAACAGGTCGGAATGCGGCCCATTCCGACTTCCGTGGCGAATGCTTTTCCTCATCTAACGCAATGCGTCTCCATCTCTAACATTTCCAACTTTGATTTTCTCCTTTGCATTTTTAGGTCCAAAAATCCACCTCTTTTGCTCCAATTACATCTAATCAACCTAAAACATAACTTTACACAAACATAAGCATAAAAGGGTCTTTCCATTACGTTTTGGACTCGAAACATAATAAATATCGCGATAAAATACTCGTATAAATGAGCGATATCAAACCCCCCATACTTAAGCATTTGCTTGTCCCTAAGCAAATCCGACTCAAAACTACTACCAAATTTACAAAACATATAACTTAAGAAAAATTAAGGAATCACGGGCTCAAATATTTAACTAAATTCCGGTATTAGTAATTAGAGATATTCGTGAAACTGCTAGATCGTAAAACCGACTACAAACATCTAAAGCTACTAAATTACTTAAGCAAACAAAAACCGCAATTTTCTAATGTTAACTCCTACTTCATCCCCTAGTTTTGATATGTCTAGATAACCACCCATTTTCCCTCACTCTCCAACCGAAGTTGAAGAGATCAGCCTTTACAGCCGACCCCTATACCGCCTTGCTTTCGGGGGAAAACCTTAAAATATCACCTAAGCATTTTTTTTTCTTCTTTTGAGTACTTCTTTCTTTTGAGAGTTGTTTGGTTAGTCTTCATCTTTTTCTTTTCCTCTCACTTTTGTTCACTTCAAATATTATAGATTTATGTTTATATATTTTCTTTGAAGTGAACGGTCATAACGGGATTTGAGTCTTCGTTATAGTGAGGATCAATTTCTATTTTGTTGACGGGAAAGACCTATGGCCTTTTTCTTCGCCTCTAACTCTCCAATGGGCTTAAGTGATACTAGGATTCCCCAACTACCCCCGAAAGGGTGCAAGAGACTACAAGGGCTCGGTACTAAGGATATCTAGTGGTCATCTAGATTTTAGATTTTTCGGGGAAACTTAAGGAACTAAAACTAGAAAACCTAAATTCTTATTTACAAATATTTGATTAACTAGAGATGTTCCTAAGCAATTTCACGTTAAAGTACCGGAATTCAGTTAAATAAACAAGCCCCTATCATCTTCCCTAACTACATTTAAGCGTTTTTTTTTTTTTTTTTTTTTTTTTTTTTTTTTTTTTAGACTCAAATAGGACGAACAATAAACGCAATGGATTTAAAAGGGATAAAACTAACTAATTTCCCGACTCCCCCCCCCCCCCCCCCCCCCCCCCCCCCTCATACTTAACTAACACATTGTCCCTAATGTGTTCCATCTAAAAGAAAACTAAACTAAGGGAAATTAAAAGAAAAATAAAAGTACAAAAATAAAATAAAATAAAGAAAGAAAAGAAAACCGTGCGTGTTGCCTTTAGGTTGCGTGATTTCCGTACTCGACTCCGCACGTGGTGAACTTAATGCCAAACTTGATAGTGTACACATCACCAAAAAAAACAAGTTAATTAGCACATTTAAAATCCTAAACAAATAAAAATAAAAATAGTTCAAACTTCAACCGACACAACAGAAAATAAAATAGTTCGACAAAGTACACAACAACAAACAAACAAACAACTTCTTCCTTCTCAATGGTCATCGTCTTCGGGAGGGATAGGTGGGTACAATGATGGCGGGTTGTAATCGGTCCAACCACTTGAGGAGCCCGGAACATTCTGATGATATTGGCTTTGTGTCAGATATTCCCATGTAGGCTGGTACCTCTCCATGTGGTACTGAGTATATTCCCCGACCCGGTTTACCTCACGTCGAGTCCTATCAATATCCCGCCGCATGTGGGACATGTCACTCCGCGTCTCATCCATTACTCTCCTCGAATCATCCATCTGTCTCCCAATACGAAAAACTTCATCCATCATGAGCTGGTAGTCAAATGGGGCAGTGGGTGGCGGTGGTGCGTGTGATGATGAACCCTCAATATACCCGACATGTGCTTCCCGTGCACCCTCCTCTTCTCCCTCTTCTTCTTCTTCGCTTCCATCTTCTTCGTCACTTCCAAAATCTCCTGGCTGTGCAAAACTCCCCTGGGAGTTAACCGCATGACCCTTCTTCAAATCCCCCTTTGTGATAAGTTTCCAACCAATTTCCCGTGTCAACCCCCTCAAATTTGCATTTGTGATAAGACCCAAACTCCTAGAGATGCGGGTGATGAAGTGACCGCAAAGCATTGGCCCGTTTGCTTTCCTACCCGAACCCTTGTCATTCATATACTTCAAAAGTGCCCATGGCAAATAGACGAACCGTGTAGGATCCCTTTGTGCAAAGTGGTGTAACATCCATAGGTCTTCCTTGTACACTTTGTCATGGTGGGTGGATCTGTGGTTGAACGAATAACTGATCGCCTTTTGTAACAACCGGAGCATCGGAGAACTTAAATCTGTGGCCTTGCTGGTGGTCTTGTAATTTCCCTTCCCGGATAATTGAATCCACACATTTTCTCGGTCCGTATACACTTCTTCACAATTCCAACTTCCTTGCCCTGCATACCGAGACATATCAGTACTCTCGAATTCCTGAGGGGTAAGCAAACCTGTCAAGACCCCAAAATGAGGGACCGAGATCCGATGTTCCTTGCCTCCCAACCTAAACTTGACTACTTCGGCATGAAACACTTCAACCCATTCGGATGGAAGGTTATCCACTTCCAAACTGGAGTAAAACTCCAAACACCATTCTCTATATACGGGCTCACGAATATCAAAAGCCCGTTTCCAAATTGGTATATCCCATGCTTCCCCATCTCTTATTAATCTAGTCACGAAGTACGTCTCTAGCTCATTAGTAATTCCCAATCGAGTAATTAGATCCCAATCTAAAAATCTCGGCGGAACGATGGTTTTGTCTTGGAGAATCGCCAATTGGTTGTTGAGTTGGATTTTCCGATTTGAGTTACATCCGGGCCACTTCAACCACCCGTATGTCTCGGGCTTCATCATCTCTCTTTGAACATTCGGCTTGTAAACTCTACGGGTTTCATAAACAACCTCTTCCTCTTCAACATCCGCCACTGCTCTACGTTTCCCCAACACACACAAAACAATAGTAACAATGTACAACAAAAAGGTTAGAATCAAACAAAATGAAATAATAATTTTTTTTATTTTTTATTTTTTTATTTTTTATTTTTTATAGCCCACGGATGCCGGAATGCGCTGCATTGGGCGAAATGGCGGCGCATTCCGGTGGTTTACAGCAACGAATTTTTGTGTTAATTTGCAAACCAAAATTACGTAATCTAAACAACAAAATGCACTACATTGAACCTAATTAACCTTAATACTAACCTAATTGAACACTAAAACCTAATTAAGTTCAAACCTAAGTTTTCCCCAAATTAATTAAAATCTATGAGCCCTAATTAAAATTGCAAAAATTACGAATTAAAAGATGTTAGAAACACATACCGACTTCCCCATGATGTTAATTGAAAGATTTGCTTGATGATTTGTGGAAGAAAAAGTGAGTTGTTTGTGTGGTCGCCGTTTGAAAAAGAAAACAAATGAATGCTTTTGATGTTTTAACACAATGCGTCTCATAAGGCTGACTTAACATCCGAATGCGCCGCAAGAGGGTTGCATGGAGGCGCATTCGAACCTCAGTAGCGATGCCATGGTTTTTTTTTTTTTTCGTCTACTCCTAAATTACTAAAAATTTACTAAAACTAACAAGAACAATAAACAAAAGAAAGAAAAAAAAAGGTAAAAGATACAACAAACCGAGGTTTATCCCGAAGATGCTCGTTTTTGGCTCGAGTCACTAGCTTGACTCCTCGTTATGCCTTCAAACTAGAATGGGTAGAACCCATCCTCCATGGTCATGCCATTCTCCTCGTCCTCCTCTAAGTACAGTTTCACCCTTTGCCCATTCACAATAAACGACCCTCCATCGTCCGTTTCTAACTCCAAGTAACCCCCCGAGAAAACCCGTCTTACTAAATATGGACCCGTCCACTTAGATTTTAACTTTGGTGCTTTGAACTTATACTTGGATTGGAACAAAAGTACTTTATCCCCCCCTTTGAATTCCTTGCGACGAATTTTCAAATCATGGACCATTTTCGTTAGTGCCTTGTAGAGAGTTGAATTCTAGTAAGCATTCCATCGTAACTCATCTAGCTCGTGTAGCTGCAAAAATCGGGTTTCGCCACTTGCTGCCAAATCGGTGCTACACTCCCTTAGTGCCCAATATGCCTTGTGCTCGATCTCCATAGGCAAGTGACATGTTTTCCCATATAGCAACTTGAACGGAGTAGTACCAATCGGGGTCTTGTAAGCGGTTCTAAACGCCCATAACGTTTCATCCAACTTTCTTGACCAAAGTGACGGGTTATTGTGCACCGTCTTCTCCAATATGCGCTTAATGGCCCGATTGGTGTTTTCGACTTGCCCACTTGTTTGGGGGTGGTAGGAAGTCGAAAATCGATGTTGTACCCCGTATCGTTTCAGCACTTTCTCCATTTGGGAATTTGCAAAGTGACTCCCTCTGTCACTAATCAACGCCTTCGGCATGCCAAACCTACAAAACAAACTTCTCAAGAAGTCAATAACCACATTTGCATTGTTAGTGGGTAGAGCTTTTGCCTCGACCCATTTGGACACATAATCCACCGCCACTAAGATGTAAACATTCCGATTAGATGGTTTGAAGGGTCCCATAAAATCGATGCCCCATATGTCGAACACCTCGCATACTTGGATGCTTTGCTGTGTCATTTCATCCCTTCTTGTAACCGTCCCTTGCCTTTGGCACGAATCACACGTCCCAACCAAAGTATGCGCCTCCTTGAAGATAGTAGGCCAGTAAAACCCCGCATCAAATACTTTCTTGCCCGTCACCGATGGTCCATAGTGTCCCCCCGTTGGGCCATGGTGACACTCGTCAAGAATCTTCCTTGTTTCGCCTCCATAAACACACCTCCGTACCATTCCATCGGCACATATTCTGAACAAATACGGTTCCTCCCAAAAATAGTATTTCGCATCCGAATATAGCTTCTTTCTTTGTTGATAACTCAGCTCCCTACTAATAACTCCTCCCGCTAAGTAATTTGCTATATCGGCATACCAAGGTCCCCGTTCACCATCTAATCTTCCAACAAATGCGAGTCGCTCATCCGGAAAAGTGTCTCTAATCTCCTCTTCGTTTAACTCTCCAAGACTCGGGTTTTCCAAACGGCTCAAATGATCCGCGGCCACATTTTCTCGACCCCTTTTGTCTTGGATCTCTACATCAAACTCTTGCAACAACAAAATCCACCGAATCAGTCTTGGTTTTGCATCTAATTTCGAGAACAAAAATTTTAACGCCGAATGGTCCGTGAATACCACCGTTTTACTCAACACCAAATAAGACCGAAACTTGTCAAACGCAAACACCACAACCAATAGCTCCTTCTCGGTATTAGTGTAATTCTGTTGAGCCTCGTTTAAAGTTTTGCTTGCAAAGTATATCGGTCGAAAATGATTTTCAATCCTTCCTACCGCATAATTGCTAGCATCGCACATCAACTCAAATGGCAAATCCCAATTCGGTGAAACTAAAATGGGTGTATTCGTCAATCTTTCCTTCAACAACTCAAAAGCTTCCATACAATCCCTCGAGAACTCAAATTTCGTGTCTTTTTCTAGCAATCTCGTCATTGGTCTAGTAATCTTCGAAAAATCCTTTATGAAGCGCCTATAAAAACCCGCATGTCCTAAAAAACTCCTAACCGCTTTCTCATTCGTTGGTGGTGGCAATTTCGATATCACCTCTATTTTAGCTCTATCGACCTCAATCCCGGCTCTTGATATCTTATGCCCCAAAACAATCCCCTCGTTCACCATAAAATGGCACTTTTCCCAATTAAGTACCAAATTCGTTTCCTCGCATCGTGCCAACATCCTATCCAAATTCTTAAGACATCCCTCAAAAGAATTCCCGTAAACTGAAAAGTCATCCATGAATACTTCCATCGAGTTCTCGATCATGTCTTGAAAAATCGCTATCATACACCTTTGAAAGGTCCCCGGTGCATTACACAATCCAAATGGCATACTTCGATAAGCAAATGTTCCGAACGGGCAAGTAAATGTTGTTTTCTCTTGGTCCTCGGGATCAATTGGAATTTGAAAATAACCCGAGAAGCCATCGAGAAAACAATAAAACTCATTTTGGGCCAACCGTTCGATCATTTGGTCCATGAAAGGTAATGGGAAGTGGTCTTTCCTCGTTGCTTCATTCAACCTCCTATAATCGATACATACCCGCCAACCCGTCACCGTTCTAGTAGGGACCTACTCATTCTTCTCGTTCATCACAACTGTCATCCCCCCTTTCTTAGGCACACAATGTACCGGACTAACCCACGGGCTATCCGATATCGGGTAGATGATTCCTGCATCCAAAATTTTAACCACTTCCTTCTTGACCACATCTTGCATGTTCGGGTTTAGTCTCCGTTGTCGTTGAACAACGGGTTTTATATTATCCAAAAAAATTATTTTGTGTTTGCAAAAATCCGAACTAATACCCGAAATATCCGAGATGCGCCAAGCGAAAGCCTTTTTATGGCTTTTAAGGACCGTTAGTAATTTGACTTTCTCGTCTTCCAAAAGTGAAGACGAGATAATGATGGGAAGACTAGAATTACCCTCTAAGAATGCATACTCGAGGTGGTTGGGTAATTGTTTTAGCTCCAAGTCTTTCGGGGGATCTTCAACGGAAGTTTTGATCCTTGCCCCATCATCCATCACCAACTCTTGCACTTCGTTCGATCCCTTCTCTTCATTCTCTTCTTTCCCAATCGCATTCATCATTTCCATTTCCGCTTCTTCCTCCAAGATGCCTTCCAATCTAAATCATAATCTGCATCGTCTATGACATCAATTCTAAAACAAGATTCGTCAGTTGAATAAGAATGTTTCATAGCTTGATTTAGAGAAAATGTGGCCCTTTCGTTACCCAAACCCAATGAAATTTCCGTATCCCTAACACGGATGATAGCATCCGCGGTATTTAGAAAAGGTCTTCCTAAGATGAGAGGAACTTTTTCATCCTCCTCCATCTCAAGAATCACAAAATCTACCGGATATAAAAATTCTCCAACCCGTATAAGCATGTTTTCCGCAATACCCAATGGGTATTGGTAAGATCGATCGGCCAATCTTATGCTCAAGCGGGTTGGTGTTAAAGCACCCGAGGAAAGTTTACTGTAAATAGAGTTAGGCATTAAATTAATGCTTGCCCCTAAATCCGCTAATGCACTAAAAGTAAAATTATCATTAAAAGTGAAAGTGAGTAAGAAACTTCTGGGGTCTTCAAGTTTGGGTGGAATCGACCTCTTCACAATGGCCGACCATTCGGCATTAAGGAACGCGGTTATCTTCTCCATGTGATCTCCTTTACCGCTTACTAACTCCTTCATGAACTTGGCATAGTTGGGCATACCTGAAATGAGATCAACTAAAGGAACGTTAATTTTAAAGGTTTTCATTAATTCAATAAACTTCCCGTATTGTTCCCTTTTTTTCTCCTTCCTAAGCCGTTGCGGATATGGAATATGCGGCTTATATGCTCCCTTAACTTCAATTTCAAGGTCCTTTTCTTTGCTAGGAACCGTTGGTTCCTTCCCGGGTTGAGTTTCCATTTCAATCTCCTCTTCTTCATCGGAATCGCTGTCAACAGGCTCATTGCGGCGCATTCCAGGAGATGGTGGCGCATTCCCAAGGTCCGGAGTCGCATCAGGTAAAGCATTGACAATTGGATCAGCCACGGATGTCGGAATGCGGCGCATTCCAGATGAATGAGGCGCATTCCCTGTTGCTACAGCACCGTTTTGATTTTTCTTCTTGTTCAGCTCGTTTTCTCCATTTCCCCATACTTAAAACCCGACCTAGTCTCAATAGCATTCACGTGTTCATCCCGGTTATTCGGTGGTATGTATCTTGACCCTTGACTCGATGATCCTCCATTGTTGTTTTGGTTTTGTCTCGGGTTAGGTTGGGTTGAACTAGGAATTTGACCCGTTGGTCGGTTTGAAAATCTCTCGTTTAGTCTTTCGAATTTCCGCTCTAGATATTGCATGTTTGCTTGAGTGTTTCGCTGGTTTTGTTCAAGTTTCTCGTTAAATCCCTTCATCGAGTTTGCCAACATATCATTGGTCGCCTTTTGTGTGTACACAAAATCTTTCATCATCTCCGTGAAACTCGAATCTCCATTTTCTTCCCTCGGTTTTGATTGGTTGGATTGGAAACGTGCCTCATTTCTATTACCCCGATTCTGATTACCATACCCGCTATTTCCTCCTTCTTGCGAACAATTTTGGTAATTACTACGGTTTTGGTAACCGTAGTTGGCATAGTTTACTTCCTCGGTTTTCGGTTCACAATCTTCCGTGTAATGAGGTCCTCCACATTTCCCGCAACCATTCCTAACCAAATGGACATCCTTCTCCAAACGTCCCAACCGATTCTTCATCTCATCCCCCAAAGATTTAATCTCGTTAACTATTTCACTACTACCACTACCACTTGATTCCTCAACTTTATTCACCGACCACCGTACTTTTCTGTTTTTATTCACTCGATCCCTCGCAATTACCGCTTGTACTTGGTCCTCCATCATCCTATGAGCATCATTCGGTGTTTTGTAGCGGAAATTACCACCACCCGCTAAGTCAAGATCGTGTTGAGCCCGGTTGTCTAACCCGTGGTAGAAAATATCAATAATTTTCTCCTTATCCAAACCGTGCCCATGACAATTACGTAGAAAATCCTTGAGCCTAATCCAAGCATCGGTCGTTGTCTCATTATCAAATTGAAAGAAGCTCCTAATTTGGTTCAAAAGTTTCCTACCCAAGATCGGTGGGAAAGATCGGGTCACAAACAACTCCCGCATTTCCTCCCAAGTCTCGATCGACTCCGGCTCTAGCTCATAAAACCAAGTCCTTGCTTCTCCCCTAAGCGATGATGGGAACAAACTGAGCATCACTCCTTCCTCCAAACCCTCTCCATCAGATTTCGGTAAATGTGGCAATATGTTTGTGTGGGTCAACTTTGGAATTCCCATTAAATGCATTCTTTTGGATCATCTTATGGTGATGCCCCTTAACTGAAAAGTTATCCCCCACGTTTGGTTGGATAATCGCTGAACCCCGAGTCAATGGTACTGTTCGGTTTCGGTTTATCATTGGTTGATCAAATGGGTCGGGTTGAATAACAGCTCCTCCTCCGTTTCCCTCTCCGTTTTCTGCCATTTCTTCTTCAAATACTACTTCCACTTCCTCTTCGGAAGATTCGTTCTCACTATAAGCAACTTTCACACCCCGCTAAAGCGGAAACACGAGATGTGAAGAGCAAAGATATCATCACACGAGTTATAATTAAAAACATACGGTTTCAAGTCATTACGAATAAAACATGAGTTAACAGTTTAAAAATAATCAAGCATTTAATGAGTACATAACATAAGAACATAGTAAATCGTTTAACAAAATTCCCAAATATAATCAAAATAGGTCTTCTCCCGATTCTTGGATCCACATGACATGCCTGACCCATCCACAGTATGCACTTCGTGTGTTACATTTGGTTTCCTGAAACAAGAGATAAAGTGTCAACTACAATAAAGTAGTGAGTGAGTTACAGTTTTCTAGTCCTCGACTAAAAAAAGGTTTTGAGTTAAGTATATCTATACTTAGAAGTTTCTAAAAGTAGAACAATACTTAAAGAATAGTTTCGATCCAAAAAGTTGCTTAAAAGATAGTTGCGGAAATCGTATGATCATATACGCGCAAGATAAGTAAACTATTGATTGAAATCATGTATAACGACTACTTGGCATAATATAACTAAAGTGTCCACACTAAACCGCTTTATCAACCGTGAGGCCCCTTACCCCGACTATCTACGGGGAGTCATGTCTGATCAAGTAATATGTACTTAAGCTGCCGCCTAAGCAAGGAACGGTTATTTCCTAAGTATCGATACCCATAATTACTAAACGGCTTAACAAAGCTAATAGTGTGTGTTGCAAGATGGGCACTAATGTTTCATTTTATCACTGATAGTAGTCACTTATGGTTAGTTATATCCCTCAAGAGTCACGTTAGTTATACGATCAATCAAAGTTCATACGAGTGCCGAGAGTGGCATTAAATAAATTTATCATAATTTTGAACCAACAAGCCAATTAGAGGTGGCAAACCATTAAGCCGAATAAGGGTGGCAAACCATTAAGCCGAATAAGGGTGGCAAACCATTAGTTTATAATATGCCAAACGGGCAAATAAAACTATTTAAGCATAAGTTTCACAAAAACGTTCAATAAGAATTCATAATAGCACCAAAAGTTTATAATAGTTCCAAAGTTCATTTAGATCTCATGTTTCCCCCAAATATTATTTGAAAACAGTAAATAAAGTGGGGTTGTAACTCACGGTTTGCGAAGAATAGCACAATAGAGAGAGAGCGGTCGGAACGGGTCGAAATGGGTCGGAAATCACGGAACTCCTATTGAAATACCAAGATTTGATAAGTACCAATGTTTATAACTTTGTTAGATAACGAATTGCTTTTATTATAAGTGTTGGTTTTTTTTTTTTTTTGGTCTACCGAAAATCGGGCAGCGCTTCCGCGCCAAAATCATTAAGTCCAATTTAAAACACTTTCCCGCTTAACAATTTTTATAACCAAAATTCATACATTTATACCAAACATAAAATGATGAAAACTTGTTCAAATAGTCCCTTTACATGTAAGTTTGGTTCTTTACAGATTATAAGACTCGGTTTGGTGTAATAAGCTCAAGGTTGCGTTTAGTGGCGAAAACAACCCATTTCCCAGAATCTGGGCCCAGAATGCGCCGCATAAGGGTCCTTATGCGCCGCATTTGGACCTCAGATTTCTGGGAAATCCGTTTTGTTGCTGAAAATGCTAGTTTGGTGGTAGATTTCGACATGCATTCATAGATTCATATAAATACTTGATGTTTTATAGTTTCTTTTAAGTTTTTAGTCACAATTTCATGGATCTAAACATCCATTTCATGCAAACCCGTTTTTGTTCATAAATAGCCACAAATCTTTGTAAAAACTCATTTTTAGTTGTTGGATTGCACATGCAACATGTATAAATTAAAAAGACAGAGGATTAAAAAGGTTTATACCGAGTAGAAATTGATTTGAAGATGGTTGAAGTGATTCCTTGGTGATTTTGACCCCAAATAGCTTAGAACTCGATTTTTAACCCAAGAAATGCAAACCCCTTTCCTCCTCCTTGATTGATGACGATTTTTTTTGGTGTTTTATGTGGCTATATTTCTGTATTTTAGAAGTAAAAATCACTGGAAGTTGATGGTGTGTGTGTGTGTTCTTGAGAGAGGTAGTAGAGAGAGAGTGAGCTTTAGAAAATGAGTGTGATTGTGTGTGTTTGTAAATGGTGTGTTTGTGTTATGTTATAGTGATGTTAAATGATGTTTACTGGACTCTTAAAAGGGCCTTGGGCTATATGAACCTGGAACAAATCGTTGGTTTGAGTTTTGGTCCGTTTGGTTAAATTTTAAAGATCACAAAACATTGCTGAACTAGCCCCGAATGCGGCGCATTGGAGCATCATACGGCGCATTTGGGGCCTGTTTCAGCTTTGTTCGTTTTTTCGTTCGTTCCATTGTTAAGCGTTTTCGTTAGTTGAAAGTTTCCGGTTATTTTAGATAGGAACTTAGACAAGTTGACTAGGTGTTTTCTTGGTATTAGGATTCATTTATGTGATTCCGATTTCGATTCCGACGCACACAAGGTTACGAAGCAAGTAACGATAAGATCAATTCATAGTTAAGACAAAGATAGAGAATGTGGTTTTCACCTGAAATAAGACGGTTGTCACAGCATCTGCGGCTCCTAATCCTCTTCGTCTCAAAAGTCTTTCCGGGTCAGATAAAGGGCTCTTTACTTGCTTCCCTTGGGACCTCGTAAACATCCACTAACAATAACCTGAAAATCACAACGCAACAAATAAACACCCGTGAAAATATTCCAAACAAGTAAACAAACAAAAACTAAAATCTCAACTAAATCAAGTCCCCGGCAGCGGCGCCAAAAACTTGATGTGAAAAATCTAGTTTACCGAAAATACACTTTTACTAGATTACTACACGGGCAGTGTACCCTTGTCGGTTGTAAAATAGTATAGGTAAATATCGGGTTCGAACACAGGGACTATTTATAATCGAGAATTTTAGTTTTGAAATAACAAGTAACAAGTAACAATTTGGGTTTTAGTCTTAAGAAGACTTGATTATACTAACGATAAAAATACTTTTCTTAATTCAAATATGGATAAAAGACACTTGCTCGGACCGTTTACGAATATGTGTTATTTCCTAGGTATGAAAATGTCGATAAACTTCAAATCTAAAATCCTAAGTTCCTTTCGAATACCAGATTTCTCCAATTACCTAACCATGCAACTATTCCTTTCGAATATAGTTAACACCTCAAGTAATTGTGCATAAAGTTCCAAGACGATGTGTGAGAATTAACCTATAAGCTTCCTTTCGAATAGCTTACTAACTAATAAACCGATTTCTCTTAATTTATTAACTAGCGTTTGTGTTATTCCTTACTTGTTTAAATTGTTGTTAGTGATTCCTTTCGAATACCACTAACTCTTAATCAACTAAAGACTGGCCGATTGATTCGTTCTTATTTTAGTAAAAATTACGGATTCCTTTCGAATACCCGTTTTTAGATTACCAAATAAAAGTATAAACAATTATAACAATATAATTAAAGTGTTAACCCAAGCGGATCCCCGATTAACCTCTACACATCAATCTAATTTCATACCCAAAATCTAACACTCAGACGATCACAAATCCAAGCAAACGTTTAAGTAAATTAGCTACTCATAACGGAAACGAAACTAATCATATAAATGAAAGACATAATTCAATTGCTAATAAAATAAAGAAAATGTTCAATACCAAAATACAACTTGCAATAGTCTCCAAGTAACTAGAAATAAACGAAAGTAACGATTGTTCAACGATTCGATGAAATTCCGGAAAATGATTGTGATATGCTTCAATTTTCCAAAATGATTGCCAAAAAATGATGCCAAAAACTCGATTGTCAATGTGAAAGATGATATTTCTCTGTGTCCCACGTTCTCTTTAAGTTCAGCTAATTAAAACCTTTTGTTTTCCTACATGATTACTAATAAAAACCGCCAAGTGTAACTGTCAGCTTCGGAATGCGCCGCAACAGGTCGGAATGCGGCGCATTCCGACTTCCGTGGCGAATGCTTTTCCTCCTCTAGCGCAATGCGTCTCCATCTCTAACATTTCCAACTTTGATTTTCTCCTTTGCATTTTTAGGTCCAAAAATCCACCTCTTTTGCTCCAATTACATCTAATCACCCTAAAACATAACTTTACACAAACATAAGCATAAAAGGGTCTTTCCATTAAATTTTTGGACTCGTCACATAATAAATATCGCGATAAAATACTCGTATAAATGAGCGATATATTCAATTAGATAATCTTTGAGTGACCGAGTCAAGATAAAAAATGAAAGGTATCCCAATGTTAAAGAAGGAGAAAAAATAAAAATAGAAAAGTAGTTGTTAAGATTTGAATCTTTGTATTCACTATAAATAAATTTTCTTCCTTTCCACTACTCTAGATTTCCTTATCTTGAAATATTAATGAGTATCTACCAAATGGATCACCCAGTTCAGCTCCATATAGATCCATTTGGTTTTCCACATCAAATTGTATAGCTCCAGCTGATGTCAAAGTAACATCATTGTCAGTCATAAAGTACTCCTCAGTATGTTTTGTTTGATGATCATATCTAAGCTTCCTTTTGTACTTTTTCTCTTTCTTCTTCCCCGTAATTGATGACCCATCTCCTTTTCTTTTCAACCCTTTCTGTTGATCATACTCACTAGCAACTTTAGCATTTTTCTCCCCCTGAGTCTGAGCACCTGCATAAACCTCTCCAACTGTCTACTTCCCTTTCCTTAATGCCCTTAGCTCAGAAGGTAGATTCATCACCATTTCCTTCAAACCAGCCAACTCCTTTGCATTTTGTTCTTTTAGAGCACACATCTTAGTCTGCATTTCACTCAGCTTGATATCAAACTGAGTTGACATGTATAAAATTCCCTTTAATAGGATAGGAACAACCATGGTAACCTCAGACTGAGAAGTAGATGTCCCAGAAGTGTTGGGTAGGGTTGTTGTATCCTCACATCTCCTATGTTTACTAGGAAAGAGATTAATGGACAAAAAAAATAAATAGGAATTGGTGTTGTAACCTCACATCTCCCCTGTTTACTAGGAGAGAGATCTTTGGTGACAGGAAGTCTGTGCCTCACTCAGTTTTTGGAGCAAGGCATTGGCAACTTGTGCATTAGAGTGTGAGAGATTTAGTGGTCCATGTGTGTGAACTAGTACTGAACTAGTGAAAAGAGCCTTTGAAATAAGCTTTGAAACAAGTGGAGTGGGTGTTCCCATACTAAGTACATGCATATGCAGGAGTGGGATATTTTATTCAATGCTTACCACATGTGTCAGTGTGGTAAAAATAATGTGTTTCTCCAAGCTGACTACACCAATTTGGCTTTGGGTAGTCTTGGCAGTCACAACCACCTCCTGCTCTAGCAGAGGGAGAGTGTTGTGTATTGGAGCACTGGAGGGTAGTACTTGACTATCAACCTCATGGTTTGGTGAGTCCATTTGTGCTTCATATAGTGAGGGGCTAGATATGTGATCTTTCTTCAAAGAGTTTTGTGAACTCAATGGGTAGGCCTCTTGATATGCAAGCATCTCAAGTAGGACAATTCATCAGTCTTAGGGGGGTTACTCTCAAACTGATGTGGAGATGGAAAAATATCCATACCTGAGTCTCCATAAGGAGAAGTAGCTTCTTGATTCTCACCATCATTCCCAACCTCAACATTGATCATGTGATGATCATATCTTTCTTCATTCAACTTCTCCCCTGCAACTGAATTAAAACCTTCATGACCTGAGTCTGGGTGATTAGACTCAGTTTCTGAAGTTTCTATAAGTGGATTTTCAATCCATTGAAGCAACAGAGGTATCAACCCCACCTCAGCTTCATCAATAGTGATGTAAGAAATTTTTTTATATATTAATCTTGGAGATGGGCATACATAATAAATATGATCAAGTTCTGCATATGCCACAATCTCAAGACTTGTTCAAAACACAAAGATAATACCCTTATAAAAGGTACATTAAAAATTCTTTTAGGTTTTGAAATAAAGGAGACTAACTCATCAAAATAGAGTCTAGAATATGATATTCTTTGACATGTGACCATGGAATGAAAAATATGAGTTTCAAACTCATTCATTTAATTCAAAGAGCCCACTTTGCCCCCAAACTCCTTGTAATACTTGAAAACGGAAATTTCCATTTACCATGAAACATGTCATATTCAATGACACCTTTACCACATGCTGACCACATAAAGGAAAAGCTTCATCCTTAGCTTGTTGTTTCAGTCTGGGTTGAAAACCACCTTGTCCAGCTTCTTGAATAGTGGGAAGAAGCAGTGCAACCCTTATTGTTTCTTCATTAATGGTGATTGTGGCCCCATCATGTGACAACCGTCTAAACGCAGGTCGAGAACGCTAACTTGTAACCTCGATACGTTTACATTCTTGCTACTTGCTATGACTAACTATATGTGTTACGTGGTTACGTAGAACAAAACTATTTAAGCTAAGCTCGTAGTAACTCACACAAAACTCTTAAAACGAAAGTTTACTTCATTTAAACCTTTAAGCGCGGATCGGGATCGGAATCATAAATCAACTTCGGAATCAAGTTATGTAAGTCCTAATACCAAGAAAACACCTAAGGAACTTTCCTAAGTTCATAACGTATCATAATCAAAAACTTTCAGTTAACGAAAAGGTCCAACGAAGCAAAACGCAAAAACGAAAAATCACAAAAATAATTACAAAAGGGGCCAGGACGCCGCACAACCCCCTTGTGCGACGTCCTGGACGTGTATTCCGAAAATTCTTTGGATTTTTGCTATTTGTCTCGTTTTTAAATCACCAACTACCAATCAAAAATGTTCTAGACTACTCAATGGCTGCCTTTGACAGTGCCCAAACCCCCATACCATCATTTTCTTTCCTTCCTTTTTTTCATTTTCATTTTATAAACATAAAACACACACACACACCTAAACTTTACTCAAATTCTCTCTAAAGAAGATCACAAACACAGCCATTTACAGCCACTAAAACCCAATAAAAACATCATCAAAATCGTTTTAACATCAAGGGGAAGCAAGGGAATCAAGTTTATTTCGGTTTCAAAACGTTTTCTACACATTTGGAGCTCAAATCTCTCCCAAGACATCATCTAAGCTTTTCTTTCGGTAGAAACTCTTTCTCTTCACTTATATCACTAATATAACTCATTGCATGTACGATCTAAACTATAAAAACAAGTTTTGATGAAGTTTTATAACCATTTTTATACAAAAACGGGTTTATAATAAATGATGTTTAGATCTTTGATTTTGTGGTTGGAAGTTATGTATAAACTGTTAAAATGATGTATTATGAAGTTTAAACCGATTGCATGTCGAATTCTATGGTTGGAATAAACGATTTTGCAAGAAAAACCCGAAAACCACGAGCTGTGCGCCTTCCCTAAGGCCAGGACGACGCAGCGTGGCTCTGAGGCACTATGTGCGTCGTTCCCAAGGCCAGGACGGCGCACAGGTCTACTTGCTTTCCCGAAATTCGTCGTTTTGGCCGTTTAAAACGTGTGTACGCATTCTGACTTTTCGAGACTTAATATATATGACTGAGATTGATAAAAATAAATATATTAATGACTCGCGTTGGACTATTTGGACTAAAATGAACTCGTTTATTATGATTATGTGATATATGTGAATTGTGAGCGGGAAAGTGACTTTGGAATTTTGGAAATGAAATTTGGGCGCGGAAGCGCTGCCCAAATTTCGTTGGAAATTCAACCAATCATGCCCAAGTTATGTACTATCGGTATTTAATAAAACGGTTAACTGGGACCCGCAAACATAACGATAACCATTTGGAGTGAATGTTTGGACAGGATTACGCTTGACACAAACAGGGACCATTAGTATTAACCTCATATTATATATATATAATTACTTAATGGAGCTAGCACTTAATAACGTTGGATTGTTTAGCTTGTCGGGGGGCCCGTCACCTTGCCCGGACCGGTCCCGCTTAACATTATCGTCGAAACAGTGAGTTACAAACCCCTACTCTTAACGCTTTTAATACTTTTTGGGGTGAAATGCGAGTCTTAGGCTAACACTACCTTTAAGCTGAAGCAAACTTTAAACGCTTTGATATTTGAATTCTATGTACGAAAACGATTTGATACTCGAATGCTATTACGAAAACACTTGTATACTTTGAGATGCTATTATGAAACGCTTTGATATTTTGAATACTTTTATGAAAGACTATTTTGCCGGCATTGTTGATGGTTTTGCCAACAATGCCGAGGATACGAAAGCTATATTTGCCAATGACTAAAACAATCGATCGTCATGTTGCGGACTTTGTACAACATGGGCGTGAGAAATCATTAAAACTCCCGACACTACCAAGGACATTAGTTGCTATTAATCCCTTTGGAATGGACCGTTAGTTGATATGGATAGCGCTATTAGGGTAAATTGACCCTCACCACAACGACTTATAACGATGGTGCATAATACTAATACGGTAGGCTATAGGCTTAGCAACGATCATTGGGCAATACTTAGGATTGTCACATAGTCGCGCTATGTGGTCAATGCCTACAAACGCGAATGCAATACTTTACACATGATTATGTGGCAACTATTTTGGAAACTATACTTTACGCCATTTTTATGCCCGTTGAAACTTGTATGCTTTTACTTAAACTTGTAGCTCACTAACTACGTCTCCCGTAGTTAACACTTGACTCGTATTTTCAGGTAACGAGTAAGCTAGCTTTGATGACTTATTGCTTTTGGGCTGACCACTTCAGGAATGGGAAAAGGGTTCGGGTGGCTTGACTATGAACACCTATTTTGTATTTCGGATATGTAAACGTTGTTTTAAACATTTGTAAACCTTTTATGTTATGTTTTCTTTTAATATAACTTAGTGTGGAATTATAAACTTGTGTATCGAATGCTATTGCTCTTCACATCCTGTGTTTCCGCTTTAGCGGGGTGTGACACATCATCATTATATGTTCTAGTAATTGCAATATGAGCATCATTGACTGTACATGTATACCACCAATTACATAGAAAAGGTGGATATAACATTGTTTCTTTGAAGTAAGCCCCATGTATAGGTGCAAATGAAAACCCGGTTTTTTTCAAACCCGACGAGCCAACCGAAACCGGTTTATCCGAAAACCGGTTACCAAATAACCGAAACCGGTTACCTAAACCCGGAACCGGTTACACCGGTTAAAATTTATAAGGCAAATCGGGTTTTTCCGGGTTTTTACCCGGTTAAAACCGGTTATTATGGAAAACCGGTTAAAACCGGTTTTCTGTAATAGATCCGTTAGGAGCGTTAGTTACCGTTAGAAGTTAACGTTAGTGACCGTTAGGAGCGTATGTTTTTCACTTTTTTTGAGTTTTTTGAGTCCTTTTACTTGCCTATATATATAGTTCTACTAGTTTTTGTTCAAAACACACCAAAATCTCAATTACTCTTCTCTCTAAATCACCAAAAACTCACAAAAAAGCTATATATATACTACTTTTTTCTTCCAAAAACACAAAAACTCTACTATTTTCTCTCATTCTTCTCTCATAATGGAAAACTCACAATCACAACAAGCTTCCGCTTCCTCTAGTAGCAATGTTCGAAACATCAAAGTTTACACTAACGACGATATAGCGCAAATTATACAAACTACTCGTAAAAAGGAAATTTGGGCTTTTTTCGATTTGTGCATCATGAAAGACGGGAATGAAAGAGAACGTTGCAAGAAGTGTGGGAAGTGTTTAGGGTCTAATTCAAACACAACACTAAGAAATCACAAAAACGGGGCTTGTAAAGCGGTTAGTCAAGAAGGTTCACAATCGAAACTTGGTGCGGATGGGAGCGTATTTATATACGATAATGATGCGGTTCGAGAAGCATTTACGAAGTTTGTCAGGTAACGAGTAAGCTAGCTTTGATGACTTATTGCTTTTGGGCTGACGACTTCAGGAATGGGAAAAGGGTTCGGGTGGCTTGACTATGAACACCTATTTTGTATTTCGGATATGTAAACGTTGTTTTAAACATTTGTGAACCTTTGATGTTATGTTTTCTTTTAATATAACTTGGTGTGGAATTATAAACTTGTGTATCGAATGCTATTGCTCTTCACATCCTGTGTTTCCGCTTTAGCGGGGTGTGACAGACTTGGTATCAGAGCGCAAGGTTATAGTGAATACCGATTTTTCAAAAAAAAAAAAAAAAAAAAAAAAAAAAAAAAAAAACTATAACCAGTTTCTAAACAAAAGAATTTATTTAACCAAAACGTGAAGGCATTGTTTAACTTGAATTATTCGGAGCCTGATTACCTACGAATAATTTGGACTAAATTATGCCAGAACGGGATTGGTAAACATTAAACGAACCTTCCCGGGGAATTCTTGAAGTCAGACCCACACAGACCTAGATGCTATACTTAAGTTACTCTATGTGCTCAGCTTATTACTAACACTAACATGAGCCGTATCTTCAAACTAACTCGTTACCGATTTAGGGTATGTCGAGAGGGAAAGAGATAGCTACGTCAGTTGACGAAACCGAACACTCTCACGAATCCCAATCACGCTCTAGGATTCAGCAGTCGTCACCACTCACCCTACCTTACCTCCGTCGGGACGGTGAAGGAAGCTCACGATTACCAACACGCCGCGCACGACACCCACTGAATCGTCACTCGAGACCTTAGATAACTACGCCACCACCACCCCCTGTTCGCGGATTGTCTCCCGAAGAAATCCAAGCGCTTTGTAACATGTCCGTCGACCTCCGCGAATACACACAAGTCGTGAGAGATCACTCCCATCAGATACGAGGTTTGTACACGGAAGTGCTGCGCACAAAGGCAATGGCACGAAAGGCAGTTCGAGCAGCACGCAACTTGATGCTGATTAGCATAGTACTAGTATTCCTTATGGTTGTATTGGTTGTAATTAAGGTTTAGAGGCTGTTGTAAGGTGTCTTTTGGGTTGTAAGCAGAACATGTAGTTTATGAAGGATTGTAAGCGTAGTACTTATGTTGGTTGGTAATGTACGACAATAGTCGATGATGTTGGATTTTGTAAGAACATCAAATTTTGAGCGATATATATAAAATGGACGGATTATAATTACAATTGTTGTTGTTCTTGTTAATTCTCATTATTTGAATATAAAGTGAAAAGTATCAAAACCCTAAACCCGAGTTCTCTCTTGTGTAGGAAAATGGCCGATCACAACGATGAGCACATTGTCCAAAGGATCAATGCCCGACTGAACGAGGCAATTCCTGGCCTCATAGCCCGAATCAACGCGGGTATCCACCAGGGAGGACCGAGGGGGAACGACAATAACAACGAACAGAACAACAACCAAGGAAACCACAACCAACAAAACAACAATCAGGAAAATAACAATCAAGGAAACAACAACCAGGGGAACAACCAAAGGAACAACCAAGGATGTAGCTACAAGACCTTCATATCCTGTAGGCCAAAAGAATTCCACGGCACTGAGGGCGCCATTGGACTATCGCGCTGGATCGATAGTATGGAAGTTGTGCTAAGGATCAGCCAGTGTGCTGAAAACAAGAAGGTGGAATTCACCTCATGTATGCTCCAAGGGCGAGCACTAACCTGGTGGAACAGCCAGCTTCAGGTCCAAGGTCCGGACGCTGCATATAACATGCCATGGGCAAGGTTCAAGGAACTGCTGGTAATTGAGTACTGTCCCAAGGAGATCTTGAAGAAGCTCAAGAATGAACTCTGGAACCACTCCATGGTGGGAACTGACATCAACACCTACGTCGCGCGATTTCATGAACTCGCAAATCTAGTACCTGAACTAGTAACCCCCGAAGACAAGCGAATTGATCACTTCATTTGGGGACTCTCACCCGAGATAAGGGGCATGGAGACAGCTACCGAGCTAGCCACGATGCAGCAGGCTGTGAGGTTGGCAAGCCGCCTAACCCAGGACTGGATACGGAACGGAGGAGTGTCAAAGCCGGGTGCAGAGGACGCTAAGGGAAAGCGCAAGGTTGAGGACACGTCGAGGAACAGAAGGGAGCGTTTCAACAAGAAGGCCAAGACAGTGAGAAACTATGGAGTAGCCATGACAGAGAATACCGACTATCAGGGAAAGGCGCCAAAATGCGATAGGTGCGGTTATCACCACGGAGGTGACTGTCGGTCGTGCACCAACTGCAACCGCCTCGGTCACTGGACTCGACATTGCAAGGCAATGAACGCTGGACCGCAGCAGGCGGGAAGGCAGCAGAATGAAGGACCGCGACAACCCGGGAGGCCACAGCAGAATGATAGGCCTCGCCAGGGAGAATGTTACGAGTGCGGTAGTAGGGAACACTACCGAAATGCTTGTCCTAGGCTAAACCCTGCCCGAAACCTAAACCAGAACCGCAATCAAAACCCACCGCAAACCCAAAATCGGAACAATCAGAGGGGAAACGATGGGGGACAAGGCCGTGGCAGAGCCTTCGTGATTGGTGCTGAAGAGGCAAGAAACGACCCCCGGGTGATTGCAGGTACGTTTCTCCTTAACAACTATTATGCCTCAGTACTGTTTGACTCAGGCGCGGACAAAAGTTTTGTGTCCTTAGAGTTTAGGCCTTTGATAGCATTAGAAACCGAACCCCTAGGTGAAAATTTTATGGTAGAATACACGAATGGGCAGGAATACCAAGCTAGTGACGTAATTAAGAATTGCACGATAACCTTAGCAGACCACTCTTTCGAAATAGATCTAATCCCTATCGAACTTAAGAGCTTTGACGTAGTAATAGGAATGGACTGATTGACCATCCGAGACGCGAGGATATTTTGTTTAGATAAAACGGTGCGGATGCCATTAGGAGATGGAAATGAATTGATAGTACAAGGAGATAGGCCGGGACAAACTTCGAAACTCATATCGGTGATGAAAATGCGCAAGTACTTGAATAAGGGCTGCTTTGCATTGTTAGTGAACGTAAAGGACAAACAGGCAAAAGCAGCAGACCTTAAGGACGTACCGATAGTTAGAGACTATCCGGAATTATTCCCCGAAGAACTACCTGGACTACCACCTCAGAGGCAAGTGGAGTTTAGAATTGAGGTAATTCCTGGAGCGGCACCGGTGGCAAGGACGCCATATCGACTAGCTCCGACTGAGATGCAGGAATTATCCAACCAAGTTCAGGAATTATTGGATAAAGGATTTATCCGACCAAGCTCATCACCATGGGGAGCGGCGATCCTATTCTTAAAGAAGAAGGATGGATCGTTTCGCATGTGCATCGACTACCGAGAATTGAATAAACTCACCGTCAAGAATCGATATCCTCTTCCACGAATCGACGACCTTTTCGATCAACTTCAAGGCGCAACCTAATTTTCAAAGATTGACTTAAGGTCCGGATATCATCAAGTGTTGGTTTTTGAAGACGATATACCGAAAACCGCATTCCGCACTAGATACGGACACTACGAGTTCCTGGTAATGCCGTTTGGACTCACGAACGCACCGACAGTATTCATGGATTTGATGAATAGAGTATGCCGACCGTATCTAGACAAATTCGTTATTGTGTTCATCGACAACATCTTAATCTTCTCACGTACAAAAGAAGATCACGCAGAGCACTTAAAACTATTATTGGAATTACTCAAGGAACAACAGCTCTACGCAAAATTTTCAAAGTGCCAATTTTGGCTGCGTGAAGTCAAATTTCTCGGTCACTTAGTTAATGGATCCGTAATTCACGTTGATCCCTCAAAAATCGAAGCAATAGAGAACTGGAAAACTCTCAAAAGTCCGACAGAAATCCGCCAATTTTTAGGACTGGCTGGGTATTATCGACGATTTATTCAAGATTTCTCTAAGATAGCTAAACCCCTAACAAAGTTAACGCAAAAGAACGAGAAGTTCAACTGGGGAGATGCTCAAGAACAAGCCTTCAATAACCTAAAAACAAAACTGTGCAACGCTCCGATCTTAACTCTTCCTGAGGGAAATGAAGACTTCGTAGTATATTGTGACGCATCTAACCTAGGATTAGGTTTTGTATTGATGCAACGAAATAAGGTCATAGCTTACGCATCGCGACAACTTAAGAAGCACGAGGTCAAGTACGCCACTCACGACTTAGAACTAGGAGCGATAGTTTTTGCCCTAAAAATCTGGAGACATTATCTCTACGGAACCAAATGCACGGTATTCACGGACCATAGGAGTCTGCAACACATACTGGATCAGAAGCTACTCAACATGAGGCAAAGGAGATGGTTGGAACTCCTTAGCGACTACGACTGCGATATTAAGTATCACCCGGGCAAAGCGAACGTCGTAGTAGATGCCTTGAGTAGGAAAGAGAGACAACAGACGACTCGAGTACGTTCATTAGGAATCTATATTAAACTCGACTTGAGGACGCGTATAGCAAGTGCTCAGCATGAGGCTTTGAAAACAGACAACATAAAGGTCGAAACCTTGCACAAACACGACAAGGATTTTGTAAGGAAAGGCGACGATGTCTATTATTTTAAGGATCGAGCCTGGATCCCTACGACTAACGAATTGAGGAAGGCCATTATGGATGAAGCACACCGAACGCGATATTCCATTCATCCAGGGTCAAGCAAAATGTATAAGGACCTCAAGGAACATTATTGGTGGCCTGGGATGAAAAGAGACGTTGCTTTATACGTAGAGAAATGCCTCACTTGTACGAAAGTGAAGGCCAAGTATCAAAAGCCATCCGGATTACTACAACAACCCGAAATTCCCGAGTGAAAATGGGAACAGATCACAATGGACTTCGTCACAAAGTTACCTCGAACATCAAAGGGTAACGACATGATCTGGGTTATAGTGGATCGGCTAACGAAGTCAGCTCACTTTATTCCTATCAAGGAAAGTTTTAACGTGGAAAAACTTGTCCAAATATACGTCAACGAGGTAGTGACTCGCCACGGAATACCCACGTCAATTATCTCGGACAGAGATACTCGCTTCACTTCCAGATTCTGTAAAGCATTCCAAGAGTCGTTTGGCACACGATTGGACTTAAGCACGGCTTACCATCCGCAGACCGATGGTCAAAGCGAGCGCACTATACAAACATTAGAGGACATGCTGAGAGCATGCGTCATCTCTCCACTTATCCCACAACGAATACCACAAGTTGAAATTTCGGGACGAAATTCTTTCAACGTGGGGAGAATGTGACAACCGTCTAAACGCAGGTCGAGAACGCTAACTTGTAACCTCGATACGTTTACATTCTTGCTACTTGCTATGACTAACTATATGTGTTACGTGGTTACGTAGAACAAAACTCTTTAAGCTAAGCTCGTAGTAACTCACACAAAACTCTTAAAATGAAAGTTTACTTCATTTAAACCTTTAAGCGCGGATCGGGATCGGAATCATAAATCAACTTCGGAATCAATTTATGTAAGTCCTAATACCAAGAAAACACCTAAGGAACTTTCCTAAGTTCATAACGTATCATAATCAAAAACTTTCAGTTAACGAAAAGATCCAACGAAGCAAAACGCAAAAACGAAAAATCACAAAAATAATTACAAAAGGGGCCAGGACGCCGCACAACCCCCTTGTGCGACGTCCTGGACGTGTATTCCGAAAATTCTTTGGATTTTTGCTATTTGTCTCGTTTTTAAATCACCAACTACCAATCAAAAAAGTTCTAGACTACTCAATGGCTGCCTTTGACAGTGCCCAAACCCCCATACCATCATTTTCTTTCCTTCCTTTTTTTCATTTTCATTTTATAAACATAAAACACACACACACACCTAAACTTTACTCAAATTCTCTCTAAAGAACATCACAAACACAGCCATTTACAACCACTAAAACCCAATAAAAATATCATCAAAATCGTTTTAACATCAAGGGGAAGCAAGGGAATCAAGTTTATTTCGGTTTCAAAACGTTTTCTACACATTTGGAGCTCAAATCTCTCCCAAGACATCATCTAAGCTTTTCTTTCGGTAGAAACTCTTTCTCTTCACTTATATCACTAATATAACTCATTGCATGTACGATCTAAACTATAAAAACAAGTTTTGATGAAGTTTTATAACCATTTTTATACAAAAACGGGTTTATAATAAATGATGTTTAGATCTTTGATTTTGTGGTTGGAAGTTATGTATAAACTGTTAAAATGATGTATTATGAAGTTTAAACCGATTGCATGTCGAAATCTATGGTTGGAATAAACGATTTTGCAAGAAAAACCCGAAAACCACAAGCTGTGCGCCGTCCCTAAGGCCAGGACGACGCAGCGTGGCTCTGAGGCAATCTGTGGGTCGTTCCCAAGGCCAGGACGGCGCACAGGTCTGCTTGCTTTCCCGAAATTCGTCGTTTTGGCCGTTTAAAACGTGTGTACGCATTCTGACTTTTCGAGACTTAATATATATGATTGAGATTGATAAAAATAAATACATTAATGACTAGCGTTGGACTATTTGGACTAAAATGAACTCGTTTATTATGATTATGTGATATATGTGAATTGTGAGCGGGAAAGTGACTTTGGAATTTTGGAAATGAAATTTGGGCGCGGAAGCGCTGCCCAAATTTCGTTGGAAATTCCAAACCACTTCATCAACCAAATTATACGTATCATATTAATAAAAACGTTAAACTTGGACTTTTCGGACTAAACATAACGATAACCATTTCGGACTAATTTTTGGACAATTTAAGCTTGACACTTAAAGCTTAACTAAAACTCATCCATATTATATTATATATATATAATTACTTAATGAGATCATAACACTTAATAAACGTTGGTATTCGATAGGCTTTCGGTGATTCCCGGCACACTTTCCGACCGTTCCCGCTTACGATTATCTTCGCAACCATTGAGTTACAAACCCCTACTCTTTAACGCTTTTAATACTTTTTGGGGTGAAATGCGAGTCTTAGGCTTAAACACTACCTTTAAGCTGAAGCAAACTTTAAACGCTTTGATATTTGAATTCTATTACGAAAACGATTTGATACTCGAATGCTATTACGAAAACACTTGTATACTTTGAATGCTATTATGAAACGCTTTGATATTTTGAATACTTTTATGAAAGACTATTTTGCCGGCATTGTTGATGGTTTTGCCAACAATGCCGAGGATACGAAAGCTATATTTGCCAATGACTAAAACAATCGATCGTCATGTTGCGGAATTTGTACAACATGGGCGTGAGAAACCATTAAAACTCCCGACACTACCAAGGACATTAGTTGCTATTAATCCCTTTGGAAAGGACCGTTAGTAGATATGGATACCGCTATTAGGGTAAATTGACCCTCACCACAACGACTTATAACGATGGTGCATAATACTAATAGGGTAGGCTATAGGCTTAGCAACGATCATTGGGCAATACTTAGGATTGTCACATAGTCGCGCTATGTGGTCAATGCCTACAAACGCGAATGCCATACTTTACACATGATTATGTGGCAACTATTTTGGACACTATACTTTACGCCATTTTTATGCGCGTTGAAACTTGTATGCTTTTACTTAAACTTGTAGCTCACTAACTACGTCTCCCGTAGTTAACACTTGACTCGTATTTTCAGGTAACGAGTAAGCTAGCTTTGATGACTTATTGCTTTTGGGCTGACCACTTCAGGAATGGGAAAAGGGTTCGGGTGGCTTGACTATGAACACCTATTTTGTATTTCGGATATGTAAACGTTGTTTTAAACATTTGTAAACCTTTTATGTTATGTTTTCTTTTAATATAACTTGGTGTGGAATAATAAACTTGTGTATCGAATGCTATTGCTCTTCACATCCTGTGTTTCCGCTTTAGCGGGGTGTAACACATCATCATTATATGTTCTAGTAATTGCAATATGAGCATCATTGACTTTACATGTATACCACCAATTACATAGAAAAGGTGGATATAACATTGTTTCTTTGAAGTAAGCCCCATGAATAGGTGCAAATGAAAACCCGGTTTTTTTCAAACCCGACGAGCCAACCGAAACTGGTTTATCCGAAAACCGGTTACCAAATAACCGAAACCGGTTACCAAATAACCAAAACCGGTTACCTAAACCCGGAACCGGTTACACCGGTTAAAATTTATAAGGCAAATCAGGTTTTTCTTGGTTTTTACACGGTTAAAACCGGTTATTATGGAAAACCGGTTAAAACGGTTTTTTGTAATAGATCCGTTAGGAGCGTTAGTTACCGTTAGAAGTTACCGTTAGTGATCGTTAGGAGGGTATGTTTTTCACTTTTTTGAGTTTTTTGAGTCCTTTTACTTGCCTATATATAGTTCTACTAGTTTTTGTTCAAAACACACCAAAATCTCAATTACTCTTCTCTCTAAATCACCAAAAACTCACAAAAAAGCTATATATATACTACTTTTTTCTTCCAAAAACACAAAAACTCTACTATTTTTCTCTCATTCTTCTCTCATAATGGAAAACTCACAATCACAACAAGCTTCCGCTTCCTCTAGTAGCAATGTTCGAAACATCAAAGTTTACACTAACGACGATATAGCGCAAATTATACAAACTACTCGTAAAAAGGAAATTTGGGCTTTTTTCGATTTGTGCATCATGAAAGACGGGAATGAAAGAGAACGTTGCAAGAAGTGTGGGAAGTGTTTAGGGTCTAATTCAAACACAACACTAAGAAATCACAAAAATGGGGCTTGTAAAGCGGTTAGTCAAGAAGGTTCACAATCGGAACTTGGTGCGGATGGGAGCGTATTTATATACGATAATGATGCGGTTCGAGAAGCATTTACGAAGTTTGTCATTCAAGAGGGGCTTCCATTCAACCACTTCGAAAACCAACGACTTACGAAAATTATCAAACAAAGGCTACAACCGCGATACAAACAAGTAAGTCGTACTACCCTTAGAAATGATGCGTTTAAATATTGGGAAAAATCTAAAAATGAAATAATTGAGGGTTTTCGAAACTATAAATATGGGGTAAATATTACTTGTGATGTTTGGACCGCACCACATGGTACGACAAATTCATATTTAGCCGTTACGGCCCATTGGTTTCATGATGACCAAGATCTTAAATCTTGGTTATTGATGAAACGTACAATTGCTTTTAAATTGTTTGCTTATCCACATACGGGAAATAATTTGAGAAAAATATTAAATGACACACTAGTTGAATATAGTTTAGACGATAAAGTTTTTACAATTTCACTAGATAATGCGTCAAATAATACTAAAGCGATGAATCTCCTAAAATTACGTTTAAAACCAATTTTAGATGGCGCTTTTTTTCATTCTCGTTGTGTTGCTCATGTTATAAATTTGTCCGTGCAAAGTGAATTATTAATATGTGATGGTTTACGTCAAAAATTTAGGAAATTATTAGTAACTATATATAGTTCGAGTAACGAACGACAAGCTAATTATAGACATTTTCGAAAACAATGTGGTGAAATTCCCCTAGGACCTTGCTATGATAATAATACTAGGTGAAATTCTACCCATACTATGTTTGAAAATATATTACGACAACGTGCTACTTTAGATGCTTTCAATGACCTTTTAGTTCAAAAAAATAAGTCCGTAGCTATTATGCCTTATGAATGGGATCGACTAAAAGAAATAACTTCGTTTTTATTAGTTTTTAAAGAGGCTACGACTATATTATCGGGTGTATATTACCCAACTAGCCCTTTAGTTCTAAACCAAATTTTTATAATGACCGAAAAATTAAAAGATTTTGAAATGTCCGAATATCCAATGTTTAGAAAAGTGGTTAGAGTTATAAAAAAGAAATTTATAAAATATTTTTTATTCTTGCCATTGGTTTTTACTTGTTCTGCCGCACTAAATCCTTTTTTAAATGTTGGCGGGGTACAAAGTTTAATGAAATCAATTTTGGAAAATTTAGGCTTACACTTTGACCCAAACCCGTTATTTATTAAAGAAGAACAAAAAAGATTTGAAGATAATTTTGATGCATTATTTGCTATATATTGTGATAAATATAATTAACAAAGTGTTCCAATTGTTAACACAATGTGGGCGAGAGTGGGAACATCTTCGAGTCAAACTAGTAATCAAAACTTAAATATAAACCTTTATAATACTTTACTTCAAGACGCTATAAAGCGTCAAAGAACATCGGCTCCAACAAGTGAATTGGGACAATATAAGGCTACAAATTTCTTTACCACTCTCGGTATTGATGGATTTCAAAGTTTTGACATTTTGGCTTGGTGGAAAGAAAGAGAAATACAATTTCCCATTTTAGCCGCTATGGATCGGGATTTATTATCCGCCCAAGCTACGACGGTAGCTTCCGAATCGGTCTTTTACGTTAGCGGTAGAATAATATGGGAAAGAAGGTCAAGACTAACCCCTCAAGCCGTGGAAGTTTGTGTTAGTTTGAAAGATTACTTGGACGGAGTCGAAAGGATACAAAATGTAACAACGTTCGAAGGCCCATTATTAGAAGACGTTGAAGAAGTTATCGAACTAGAAGAAGTCGAAATGGGGATTTCACCTACAACTACCGAAACCGAACTAGACGAAGGTGAATTTGAAGATTTTGAAGTAGTAGAATACAACGAGTAGTTAAGTGTATTCGGGTGATGGCAATGCTGAAGCTCGATATACTTTACTACACGATCGATTGTATCAAAATTGTAATAAAACTTATGTTTGTGTTTTATATTTTTAGTTGTAATTGTATTATTTAAAATTGAAATAAAAGTTATGTTTATATTTTATATTTTTTCCAATTTAGAATCCGAACCCCCCCCCCCCCCCCCCCCCCCCCCCAAAAAAAACCGATTAAAAAAACCGGTTCAAAATCGGAAAAACCGATTCCGAACATTTTTAACCGAAAAAACCGGTTTAACCGAAACCAGTTTTTAAAAAAACCGGTTTTTTTTAACTAGTTTTTTTTTAACCGAAAACCGATAAAAACCGATTTGTTGCACCTATAGCCCCATGTAGTGGATAAGACACCCTGAATTGACAGATCTGCTCAAAGCCCATACTGCGCTGGTTTTCGGGGATGATTACATTTGCCACCCTATTGTTATCCTTCACTTGGACTGTTTGACTGAACTCAACTCCATCTATCATGTTATTTGTGGCATGAAGAATCATATTCTGATCGGCCATTGATGAGCGCGCAAGAGATTAATCAGATTAGGAATACACAAAAGAGGAGAAAATAAGAATTAGGTTAGATTACAATTTTATTGAATTTGAACTAATGGAGCGAAGTTAAAGGGATTTAGTTACACTATTAACACAAAAAACCCGAGTTTCAATTAAACACACATTTGTCCCTATGATTAAACGAAATTGTTAAAAAAAATTTACAATAATAACCCTCAGTTTTATGTACAAGTAATATTTAACTCTAAACTTAAGTCAGTTTTTTTTAAAAAATTAAAAATATTTATAAAAAAAATTAAACAATGTAGTATACAAAAATTTTTTCGTTTGATTTTAATCTTTCAGTCTGAGCACTTAGTGAGACTGGAACATTCAGTTTGAGCACTGATATCGCATATTTATACATTTATTTCTATGCGATATTTGGTCATTTTCGTATTTAAACATGATGGATAGGATAAGTTTTTGCATTTAATCGTGTTGAAAAGTTGTTTGTCTATTTTATAGGTTTATATGATTGGGAAGTGGAAATGGTGGAAGAAATGAGCTTAAAAGACGAAAAATAGTGAAATCTGACGAAGAGAACGAAGCACTAAACAACTAGAACGTCGCGGTCACGAAACAAAATTCGAATATGGAAAAATCACCCTCGGTGTGTCGTTCAAGGGTTCATGTGCGATGTCCTAAGTGAAATTTTCGCAGTTTTGGAATTTGACTCGAACTCGATTTTCTCTTGATTTATCTCTATAAATACCAACCCAAACGACCAGTTATCATCATCAATCGTTCTTATCAACTTCTGGAGCTCGAGATCTGGTTTGGAAGCTTGGAGATCAAGGAAAAGAGTTAGAGTCGGAGTATTATTCCAATTCGGTCACAAAGACGGTTTTCAACTTTCCTAGTTCGTTTCTTATTCTTTTTAGACGATTTTCCAGTATGTTTTCTACTTCATTGTTTGCTTTTTTGAACTTTATTATGAGTAAGTAAATATCTTTTATGCTCGTTTGATTTATGGATCTTGTTTGACGTTTATGTTTCGTTATTGATTGTTTTAGGTGTTTATGTTTAACCGTTGATCGTTAATTGTCTGTGTATTGATATATTAATATAAGTTGTTTATATTCAGATTAGTTAATCAATATTCTAGGTATTTGAGAGGAATCTAGATAGATTAATTAACTTGTATGAAATAATCGGTCGGTCTTTAATCGGTTTAAAATTGTTAGGATTTGAGAGGACCTAGTATTAACAACTTAGGTAATAAAACGTAAACGAGTGAGTCTATTTGTTAAGATTCGAGAGGACTTAATAATTAGAGAAGTTATTCGAGAGGAAACTTCATAAGGTTAAATCATAGAACACTGGCTTGTTGATTAATGCTTAATTGTTGATAATTATAACTGTATTCGAGAGGAACATTATAGTTTGAAATAGTTAAAGTTCGTAAAATATTCGAGAGGATTTTTGCTATATCTTAGAAGTTAAATATACTTTCAATATCATGAACATAATTGGAAAACAAGTGAAGCGTCAAACGAGTGTATTTTCTTCATTATTTGATAAACAACAATTCTTTTCTCAATTAATAATTCTTAGTTTTAATTAGTTAATCATTAGTAGTAATAAAAACCCAAGAACAAACCAATATTATTAATTCGAGATTTAAAAGCTAAATTAGTCCCTGCGAACCAACCTTTACTTACTTAAAGCTATATTATATACGAATAAGTACACTGCCTATAAGTGTGTAATTAAGTGAAATAGTAGGTCGAGTTTAATAGACTAGATTTTACACATCAAGTTTTTGGCGCCGCTGCCGGGGACTGATTTTAAGTTTTTGTTTCGAATTTGTGATACGATCCTTTCGAGTATTAATATACTTGGAAGTTGCTTTTTATTGTGTTTACACCGGTGCGTTTTACGGTTTTCTTGTTTCTGTCTTTGTAAGTATTCAGGTAGTGGATGAACACAAGGGCTTCGGGATTACCACTCCTAAGTCCAAAATCCAATCCAGGAGTATCGAAGAAGCGAGGCAAGAAAAAAGGAAACATATTGATTTAGACACCACCAGGTTTTGGACCGTTTTCACCGGTAAATTTGAAGATATCACATCTTCAAAAGGAGGAAGCGCTACAAAATCCGAAGTCGAAGAGTTAATTTGCGAAGACAAACCGGAACCGCAAGCGGCCATGGATCAATTGGAGATGCCGATGCACCGACGGGATGCAGCCGTTGCAGTACCAGCTACCAGAGGGTCAGCTATTACCACCCCGGACTTGGGTGAGGACTTCGTTGTCAAGGGTCATCATCTCAAATTGATCCAAGACAACACTTTCGATGGAAGATACCAGGCCGATCCTCATAAGCACATAGCAAAATTCAACTAGCTGTGCGAGATGTTCAAGTATGGAGAAGGAAAAAGCAATAGTGTCAAGCTAAGGTTGTTCCCTTCGTCTCTTACCGGAGATGCGAAGGTTTGGTTTGAGGAGCTGAATGAGAATTCAATCACAACATGGACACAAATGCGCGAAAACTTCATCAAAAGATTTTTCCCACCCGCCTTGGGTAGGAAATTACTACGGGATATTCGAGGATTTCGACAGGAAGATGGAGAAACGTCTACTGAGGCGTGGGCTAGATTAAAGAAGATGCTGAGGAGTTGTTATGGTCATGGATTGGGCAAGGACAACATAATTGAGATTTTATTTTACGGTTTAACCAAGGAGTCACAGAATGTGTTGGATTTAGCCGAAGGAGGAGACTTTATGTACCCGACCACAAATGAAGCATACAACTTGATGGAGGATAAGTTAGTCATAAGCTTATCGAGGGAGTATCGAGACGATGGTAGAGGTCGAAGAGCAAGAGGACATGTCTCTCAAGTGGAAGGTAACAATGATACGTCCATTATTCTGAAAGAGATCAAGACGATGGCAAACAAGCTTGATAGAAGAATAACTTATCTAGAGAAAGAGGTGCATGTGATCAAGCATGGGTGTGAGAATTGTGGGGGAACGCATTATGCGAGTGATTGTCGAGTGGAGGAAGCCAATTATGCAAATTATGGCTATCCTAATCGGGGAGCCAATTGGCCACACTACGGAGGTAAATACAACCGGGGTGAAAGTCGGGACAATGGATGGCAACAAAACAACACACGATCATCCCCACCACGACAAGGATACAACCCGCCAAAGAATGAAGAAGACCAAAGTTTGAAGGATCTTATGAATTCATTTATTCACACTCAGACTGCAAAAAATAGCGTTGTTACCAATCAGTTAAAAGTTTTAAATGATCACATCGAGCAAGGGCAGCGAATTCAGCAGGCAACAATCGTGCAAGGGCAGAGAAATCAGCAAGCAGCGATGCAAGACTTGGAATGGAGATTCGATAGGATGAATGATCTGTTTTCGAGCAGGCCACCGGGCCAGTTACCGAGCAACACGCAACAAAATCCACGACCACAAAATCAAGGAAACAGTTCAAATAATCAAGAGTCGAAGTATCGGCCTCTTAACATGAGAGAAGAGCATGTAAACGCAATTACAACACGCTCAGGATATGCTTATGGAGGGAATCGAGACAGAAACGGAGGAAACGAGGATTTTTTTGAGAAACTGTCAGATAGGGCGCCGCACAGTTCCTTAGAACGACGCCCTAACTCTGAAAACCACCCCGGTGCGTCGTTCCCCCTACAGGGACGACGCTCCCCTCTGCTGAACCAGTTTCTAACGATTTCGAGAGCGAGGATGACGAGGACGAGGCACCACAAGTTCAACCCAAAGCTAAAACACCTGAACCAGTGAAGGAAGTGCCAATCAAAGCTTATGAACCACGTATCCCATATCCTCAACGTTTGAGGAAGGCACACATGAAGGAGCAGTACGGTAAATTTTGCGAAATGATTAAATATGTTAATATTAATGTTCCTCTTGTTCATCTAATTGCAGGGATGCCGAATTACGCAAAGTTCATTAAAGAGCTTGTCACAGAAAAAGGTTAGTCATCGGAGGCGCAATCCGCCTTTCTGAACGCCGAAGTTCAGCTGTGGTGAAGAACACAACACCACCGAAATTGGACGATCCAGGGAGTTTTCTTATTAAGTGTAAATATAGTGATACCTATAGTTGTAGTGCATTGATCGACTTAGGAGCTAGCATAAATTTGATGCCACATTCATTATATGCTAAACTTGCTTCGGGAGATTTAAAACCTACTCGAATGAGTATCCGTTTAGCCGACCGATCATTTCAATACCCTATAGGAATTGCCGAAAATATGCTAGTGAATATAGGAAAATTCTCTTTCCCTGTTGACTTTGTAATTCTAGATATGGAGCAGGATTGTACTGTGCCTCTTATCTTAGGTCGGCCGTTTTTAAATACCGCGGATGCTATCTTTCGTGTAAAGGACAGGGAGATTTCTTTGGGGGTTGGGGATGAGCGAATTACATTTTCTTTTGATAAAGCTCCAAAACATTCATACTCCAATGATGAAACCTGTTTTCGTATTGATGAATTGTTTGACCTAGATGTGCAGGAAATGCTTGGAGGAAAGGTTGCGGTTGACGATGAGGAAGATGAGGAGCTCGAGGATTTTGATCCCATCTTGAAAATGGAGTTGGAGGCATTTGAGAAGACTTGTTCCAGCTTGAAACTGGAGAAATCCGACCCGGATTTAGACTTATTGGAGATAGAATATTTAATCAATAATCCGGGTGCAACGATTTTGGAGGAAAGAATTCCATTTAAGGAAGAGCTCGAGAAATCTAAATCAAGTTTGGGGGAAAAATGCCACAGTATCTCTCACGACCCTTTTAATTTATTTTCTTTAACTTGTCGAGAAAAGGAAAATATTTTGCAGGAATTTGAGGATATCGGAAATGATACATCCTGTAGCGAGTTTAAGACGAAGGAATTTAATGTGAGCAAATGTGATGACGTGTGCGAATTCGTAAAGCGTAGAGATGACGGTGTACTATTTACTGAGGCTCGAGAGTGGCATGACGCTTGGGTGAAGCGAAATAAGATGTTCGATGTCAGGGAGGAAGCGTTGACTTTTGGCGACCATGACGGATTTGAGTCAAGTAAACGATTCGCGGATTGTGGAAACCACGTGGGAAAGAAAGGCGAGAGAAATATCGACCTTTACTTAAAGGCATAAATTGGAGCATATCGAGTTAAGCTAACGACTCGTTCGAAAAACTAGCGCTTCTCGGGAGGCAACCCGGGTTTTACTTTCTTCCTTTTTTTTGTATTTTATTATTTTTCTTTTTAGATTTTATTTTTGTAATTTCCCTTAGGTTTTGAGTCATTAACACATTAGGGGCAATGTGTTACTTAAGTTTTTTTTGGGGGGGGGGGGGGGGGGGGGGGGGTCATCGCGAAATTTCTTAGTTATATTTTTCGACCCTTAGCTTAGTTTCCATCGTGTTAGGTTTGTGTTATTTTGTACATTTTTGAGTCAGAAAATCCAGAAAATACAAAACAAAATCGAAAAAATAAAAAAAATATAACGTGTCTAGTTGGTAATTACCTTAAACTTTAAGCATAATCGAGCGCATTTGATACCCTATTCGATTAAGTAGTGAGGAATTTGAGCCTTTGAAAGCATTTATTTTTAATGCTACTTTTTTGATTCTTTGAGTGTGCCGATGGTTGATAACTTTAGAACTTGACATAGTTATACATTTCGAGACCACATATGAGCATTGCATTAGGGTAAATTAGTGTAATTTGGTACAACGATAGGGGCAATTAGGATTAACCCATTTGTTAGCTTTTTCGTTTCTTTTATATATTTTCCGTCTAACCCTTGTAACACTCATTTTTAGTGTTAGAAACTCTAGTAAACCAATTTGCGCCTAGACCTTTTCGTTTCTTTAACACTACTATATATTTTCTACACTCGCCTATTTTCGTTTCATTTTTAGATTAGATCCGAACTTAATTTTGATTGCTATTATGTTTGAAATGAAGTTTAGAAGTTAGTGAGACATGAAAAAAAAAGTATTATTATTGCCTTTGTATGATTTTTGTAATTGGAATAATGTGAAAAAATAGAAAATAGCCTTTTGAGTATGTTATCTTACGAAAAGAAATATTATATTGTGAGACATGTACTACGCTGAAAAAAAAGTGTGAAAAAGAAAAAAAAAAATCGAAAAAAAGAAAAACGAAAAAAAATTAGTTGTAGAATTAAAAGAGTTAGTGTATATTGAATTTTGTACATTTGAAGTTGAAGAAGAAAGTTAAGCAATTCGGTTCGTGAAAGATTTATGAGTTCGGATTTAATCTAAGTCTTTGTATACATTTTATTTTTACCGTCTTTACACTCCATTATATATTATTCACATGCCTATACATGTATATTACAACCCGAATAAAAATCCCCGTTTAGTTGTACCTAGACTCTAGTGGTGGAGATTTGATTCTTTATCAAGCCTATGATAGAATATTCACCATGACTGAGCAGTTGAGCGATTTTACAGAACACGTTACACACCTTTTAGATTAGTTTGAGAGTTTGTGTGATTTACTTCCTATAAAATTCGTGAGATGTTTGGTTATGCAATTTAATTTGGCTTTGATAATTTGTTTGAAAACAGTTTTTGCTTGAGGGCAAGCAAAAGGGTAAGTTTGGGGGGATTTAATATCTCATATTTATACGTTTATTTCTATGCGATATTTGGTCATTTTCGTATTTAAACATGATGGATAGGATAGGTTTTTGCATTTAATCGTGTGGAAAAGTTGTTTTGTCTATTTTATAGGTTTATATGATTGGGAAGTGGAAATGGTGGAAGAAATGAGTTTAAAAGACGAAAAATATTGAAATCTGACGAAGAGGACGAAGCACTAAACAACTCGAACGTCGCGGTCAAGAAACGAAATTAGAATATGGAAAAATCTCCCACGGTGCGTCGTTCAAGGGTTCATGTGCGACGTCCTAAGTATAATTTTCGCAGTTTTGGAATTTGACTCGAACTCGATTTCCTCTTGATTTATCTCTATAAATACCAACCCAAACGACCAGTTATCATCATCAATCGTTCTTATCAACTTCTGGAGCTGGAGATCTCGTTTGGAAGCTTGGAGATCAAGGAAAAGAGTTAGAGTCGGAGTGCTATTCCAATTCGGTCACAAAGACGGTTTTCAACTTTCCTAGTTCGTTTCTTATTCTTTTTAGACGATTTTCCAGTATGTTTTCTACTTCATTGTTTGCTGTTTTGAACTTTATTATGAGTAGGTAAATATCTTTTATGCTCGTTTGATTTATGGATCTTGTTTGACGTTTATGTTTTGTTATTGATTGTTTTAGGTGTTTATGTTTAACCGTTGATCCTTAATTGTTTGTGTATTAATATATTATTATAAGTTGTTTATATTCAGATTAGTTAATCAATATTCTAGGTATTCGAGAGGAATCTAGATAGATTAATTAACTTGTATGAAATAATCGGCCGGTCTTTAATCGGTTTAAAACTGTTAGGATTCGAGAGGACCTAGTAATAACAACTTAGGTAATAAAACGTAAACGAGTAAGTCTATTTGTTAAGATTCGAGAGGACTTAATAATTAGAGAAGTTATTCGAGAGGAAACTTCATAAGGTTAAATCATAGAACACCCAGCTTGTTGATTAATGCTTAATTGTTGATAATTGTAACTGTATCCGAGAGGAACATTATAGTTTGAAAGAGTTAGATTTAGTAAAATATTCGAGAGGAGTTTTGCTATATCTTAGAAGTTAAATATACTTTCAATATCGTGAACATAATTGGAAAACAAGTGAAGTGTCAAACGAGTGTATTTTCTCCATTATTTGATAAACAACAATTCTTTTCTCAAAACGATTCTTATAATCATTCTTAGTTTTAATTAGTTAATCATTAGTAGTAAAAAAAACCCAAAAACAAACCAGTATTATTAGTTCGAGATTTAAAAGCTAAATTAGTCCCTGAGAACAAACCTTTACTTACTTAAAGCTATATTATATACAAATAGGTCCACTGCCTATAAGTGTGTAATTAAGTGAAATAGTAGGTCGAGTTTAATAGACTAGATTTTACACATCAAGCACTCAGCCTTACTGAAGTTTAAATCTTTGTTAAATTTAAGGATTTAACATTCCTAGTTCTCCTAAGAGATAGATGTACCTGTCCTCACTAAGAGTCTTTGTGAAGATGCCTGCCAGTTGAACATGTGTGGCCACAAGCTCTAGTCTGACCTTCCCTTTAACACAAGCTCATATGAAATGATACCTGATTTCAATGTGTTTGGGTCTTGAGTGGAAAACTAGATTTTATGTCATTTGAATTGCACTTTTGTTGTCACACATAATTGGAGTTTTTTGTGATCTGGATATCAAAATCGGCAAGTTGATGTTGCATCCACAATAACTGTGCACAACAGCTTCCTACATCAACATACTCAGCTTCAGCAGTTGAAGTTGCAACTGAGTTTTGCTTCTTACTTGACCAACTGACCAATTTTCCTCCCCACCTGATGTGCTCTTTCTGTCAAGTTTGCATCCTGCATAATCTGCATCTGTAAACCCAATTAGATCAAATCCAGATTCTTTAGGGTACCATAATCCAAGATTTGGAGTACTCTTAAGATATCTGAATATCCTTTTGAAAACTTTTAAATGTTATTCCTTTGGGAAAGCTTGATATCTTGCACAGAGGCATGTAGAAAATATGATATCAGGGCTACTTGCAGTCAAGTATAACGAAGATCCAATCATTCCTCTGTAGTTTGCTAGAAAAACTGACTTGCCAGTTTTGTTTTTATACAACTTGTCACACCCCGCTTAGAGCGGAAACACGAGGTGTTCCAGTTACGATATCAAGAGTCAAGGATTACAACATTACAACCAATAAACAAAACATCGTAATAACATGAATCATGCCAACCGTTTACAAGGTACATTACAATTCAAAAGCGATGAATCGCCGAGTACAAATACAATACAAACATCACAAATCTGAACATCATGGATATTACATAAAGTATCAAAATTTCCAAAATGCACAAAACGAAAGATCCGAAAAGCACGTATGGCATGATCAAGGGAATCCTCAAACTCCTGAAAAGCGTTAAAAACGACATCAACAACATGTTGGGCAATTATTCGCAATTTTAAGTAAAAGTTGACCCAACGACAAGTTTCAACAAACAATGTTAATTTCAAATATCATATCTTATTTTTCAACCCTAGCGAGGATACCATGCTTAGATTAGTTATACATCGAACCTTACCCGTCCAAAAGACCCAATTCCTAAGGCAGTGTCATACCAAAGGCAATAATAGTGAAGTACGGCCATAACATCCACTCATAGAAACCTACCGAGAGATGAGGGTTAGGTAAAATAACCCATATAGCTATATATGTGTAACCGTTGGGCATAAAGCTTAACGAGTGTATAAAACACCCAATCTAAGGCAGACCTAACAACTAGGTAAACAAGATAATCAACAATGTCCCGCATACATGCACACGATTTAAATACGCTTTCTAGCCCAAAAATATTTAAGACAAGGGCTACGAATAACTCACAGTGAAAGCTTCAGCAACAAATTATCGGGTACACAAACACAAAGCTACAACTCCACCGCCTAAGTGCCTTAAACAATAAACAACATAGTCTTAGTATCTCTATAAGTCTAGTCCGGTTTAGCCTTGTCGGTTAAGATTAAGATTATTATAATATTCCAAAGATTATTAAGTCGATTCATGATGACGGATAAAGGAGACGATGTTTCGCGCCAAAAAGGGCCGATCGGAAAGATATCGACATTTCACGTCATAAACGAAATTTAAAATGGAATGGTATTCCGAGTCGAAAAAGGACTAACGGGAATTCCGGTCGAAATCGAATATTGTTATCAAAATTTCTTAAGACCGACCAAGGTCAACGTCGAATAAGTTGACTAGGTCAAAGTCAAGGGTGTTGACTTTATCAAAGTTAAATGTCAAGTATGTTGACTTTATAAAAGTCAAAGTCAACAATTTATGTAAAATCAAAGTCAACTTGAAAGAAAGTCAAAGTCGACGTAAAAGTCTAACTTTGACAATTTGGAGAATTTTAAAGTCTTAACATTTCCAAAACAATAGAGTAATATGACTTTTAAAACGTTTATATTTAAGTTTACTTATACGAGCGTTTGAAATCATAAATTGTAATTTCGGGCAACGCTTCCGCGTTATAGTTTTTCTTTAATCCAAATTTTGTTTTACAAACACTTACCCGCTTACAATTTATAACGATATTTAATCAAATTTACCAACACAAAAGGTGTTTATATGATCAAATTGTCACTTTAATATAGGTTAAAGTCATTATAGTTAGCTCTGGACAGATACGGGAAATATCGAGCTTAAGGTTGCGATTTACAGCGAAAAAATAAGGTTTCGGGACCTGATCGCAGTTATGTGGCGTAACTGTTAGTTACGCTGCGTAACTGTAGTTATGCTAATGATCAGCTTTTCCGCTTTGACAAAAAATCGTTTTCGTGTTGGAATTTCATGTTTTAGTGGTATATTTCGATATATAGTGATAAAAACATCTAAATATATTTATACATGACCGTTTATAACAACTTTTTAACCGAAAAGCTAAGATTTAAGTAATGACCCGTTTTGAATGTAAATGGGTTAAAACTTCAAAAATCATATTTTCAAGTGTTTGATTCTTACATGCAAATGATAAATCATATTAAAAGAATATGTGAATATTTAGCACAATTTGATGGAGAGTTTCTCGTTATATAACGGTGATCTCGACCCGAATATGATAGAATTTAATATAGATAACCCAATGGAGGAATACGCCTTACTTGCTTTGATACTAGAAAAGTTTTATTGGGGTGTTTTAGTTGCTTGTTTGCTGGAAATTTATTGCAACAACAAGAATTTAGGGGAAGTGTATGTAATTTGTTAAAACAAAATGGAGAGAATAGAGATTTGTGTGTGTGTGTTGTAAAATGAAAATGAGGACTTGTATGATCATCTCCAGAGGTAAAAGTTGGGTTAGACACGTATAGGACAGGTGGCACAAGGTTTGGACACGTTTTTGATGACTCACACACAAAAAACCAAGTTCTGCACGCCAGTTACGCTACCAGCGTAACTATAGTTACACTACCAGCGTAACTTTTCAGCTTTTCGGGAATTTTTCCGTTATCGTTAAGCATTTTCGTTAGTTGGAAGCTTACGATTTGATATGAAATGAACTTAGGAAAGTTCCTTATGCGTTTTCTTGGTATTAGGGTTAATTTATGAATCAAATTCGAATTCATTCCCAAGACACGTACTTTTCGGTAATGATATAAACAAGAGCAAAAGCACGATTTTTCGATGATAAGGAATATGTTAACCGACAAATTTGGCATAAACACCCTAACTTAATAACATGAGAATACTACTATAAGACACTTAGGTAATTATAAAGATTACCTCTCGTGGGACGAATCAAAATAAACACTTAAAACCCGATTCTCAATAATAAACCGTGAGTAAAACAAAGCGAAATACAAGGGTCAAATCAATTGCGAATAAGAGTAAAATAATAACGGTAACATAAGTACCTCAAATTGACGGGACGGCACAGCCTCCCCCAGTAAAAAGAATTCCGTCCTTGAAATATTTACTGAGCATCGCTGCTAGAAAAGAGATGGGGATATTTCCGCTGCATTTCATCCTCGTGTTCCCACATAAATTAAGCTCCAATCTTAGAGTTCCATCGGACCTTTACTATCGGGATCTGACTCCGCCGCAAACGCTTAACATCTCGGTCAACTATTTCCACCGGCTTCTCTATCACGTGAAGCGAATCATCCAAGCGTAGTTTCTCCATAGGGACGATCAAAGATTCGTTAGCAATGCACTTCTTGAGTTGCGATACGTGAAATACGTTGTGCACACCGCACATCTCAGGTGGAAACTCAAGACGATAAGCCACTGGTCCAACACGAGACAAAACTCTAAAAGGACCCGTAAAACGTGGACTTCACTTGCTGCGCTTCTCGAAATGAAACACACCCTTCCAAGGAGAAACTTTCAATAACACCATATCGCCGACCTTGAACTCCTAAGGTTTCCGACGCAAATCCGCGTATTTCTTCTGACGATCTCTCGCGGATAACAGACGATCCTTGATCCTAAAGATCTTATCAGTCGTCTCCTGGATCAGCTCCAGACCCGTAATCTGGCTATCACCAATCTTAGCCCAACAGAGTGGAGACCTACACTTACGTCCGTAAAGAGCCTCAAAAGGTGCTCAATTAATGCTGGAGTGGTAACTATTGTTGTACAAAAACTCGACCAACGGTAAATGTCGATCCCAACTCCCCCCAAAATCTAAAACACACGCGCGTAGCATATCCTCCAATGTCTGAATCGTGCCCTCGCTCTGCCCATCGGTCTGAGGGTGATAAGCCGTGCTCATATCCAATCGTGTGCCCAAACCTTGCTATAGCGTCTTCCAGAACCTCGAGGTAAATCCCGCGACGCGATCAGAAATAACTGATACAGGAATGCCATGCCTGGCCACGATGTCGTCGATATACAATTTGACAACTTCTCTATTCGGTAATCATCACGAATAGGAAGAAAATGTGTTGACTTAGTCAGTCGATCCACGATTACCCAAATAGTATCATAACCTCCCGAAGACCTAGGAAGTTTCGTAACAAAATCCATCGTGATGTTATCCCACTTCCACTGTGGGATTTCCGGTTGTTGAAGAAGGCCAGAAGGCTTCTGATTCTGAGCCTTAACCTTAGAACATGTCAAACATTTTCCTACGTACTCGACAATCGCTCTCTTCATACCAGGCCACCAATAAAAATCCTTTAAGTCATGGAACATCTTATCCGCACCGGGATGAACGGAGTAATTAGACTTGTGACCCTCATCCAATATCAACTGCCTAAGACCGACGGGAACCTAAATAATCCTTCATTCTTCAAGCAATCCTCGGTGAGAGCCTCTTGTTGAGCATGAATAATACGGGTCTTCAAGATCGACTGAATAGAAACCATCATAGCGGGAACTCTCACCGGCTTAACCGATTGCTTGCGACTTAATGCATCGGCTACTACATTCGCTTTACCCGGGTTGTAGAGAATCTCGCAATCATAATCGTTAAGCAATTCCACCCATCGGCGTTGCCTCATATTCAACATCTTTTGATCAAAGATGTGTTGTAATGACTTATGGTCGGTAAACACAGTGCACTTGTACCGTAAAGGTAGTGGCGCCAAATCTTCAAAGCAAAAACCACCGCGCCTAACTCCAAATCGTGGGTTGTGTAGTTCTTCTCATGAATCTTTAACTGACGAGAAGCGTAGGGAATCACTTTCCCGTTCTGCATCAGTACACACCCGAGTCCCTTATGTGAAGCATCGCAATATACAACAAAATTTTTGGTACCCTCGGGGAGACTCAAGATAAGAGCATCACACAACCTTTTCTTTAATAGCTGGAAGGCTTCCTCTTGCTCATCACCCCAAACGAAATCCTCGTTCTTCTCGGTCAACTTCGTCATTGGCGAGGCTATCTTCGAGAAATTCTCGATAAAGCGACGATAATAACTTGCCAGACCCAAGAATGAACGGATCTCAGTGGGTGTGTTAGGATCAATCCAATCTCCGACGACCTTAATCTTGGCAGGATGAACGTGGATTCCTTTTTCGCTAACCACATGGCCAAGAAATTGGACCTCCGATAACCAAAACTCGCACTTCGAGAACTTAGCGTAAAGCTGCTCCTTCATGAGCAACTCCAACACTATTCTCAAATGCTCCTCGTGTTCCTCACGGCTACGAGAATAAATAAGAATGTCGTCGATAAACACGGTCACGAATTTATCGAGGTAAGGACGGCATATACGTTTCATCATGTCCATAAATGCTGCAGGCGCATTCGTGAGATCGAATGGCACGACTAAAAACTCGTAATGACCGTATCGCGTCCGAAAAGCAGTCTCCGGAATGTCCTCCTCCTTCACCCTCAATTGGTGATATCCGGACCGTAAGTCAATCTTTGAAAAGAAACATGAGCCTTGAAGCTGGTCAAACAAATCATCAATTCGCGGCAAAGGATAGAGATTCTTTACCGTCAACTTGTTCAGCTCTCGGTAGTCTATACATAATCTCATCGAACCATCTTTCTTCTTCAAGAAGAGTACCGGCGCGCCCCACGGAGAGAAACTCGGCCTAACGAAGCCTTTGTCCACACATTCATGGATCTGCTTAGATAGCTCTAACATCTCCGAATGTGCTAACCGATAAGGAGCCTTCGCCACCAGCGCTGCTCCGGGAACTAATTCGATCCTAAAATCTACCTCGCGACTAGGTGGTAAACCAGGTAAGTCTTCTGGGAACACATCAGGGAAATCACACACTACTGGCTTCTCATCCAGCTTCTCCGTGTTGTCTTTCTTCACAAGATGTGCAAGAAAGAGTGAACAGTCCCGATTGATGTACTCCCGGACTTTCATGCATGAGACTATCTTAAGGCGCTTCCCCGACTTATTCCACTGAACTAATAGCGGCTCTCCATGTGGTAACGGGATGCCGATCATCTTTTCGAAACATATGATCTCTGCACGGTGCGTCTCTAACCAATCCATGCCGATAATTACGTCGAAACTACCCAATTTAATTGGAATCAAGTCGATAGGAAAAGAGTGGTCATCGAAACTAACACTACAGGCAGAAAGTACCTCAGTCGCTTGCAAAAATTCACCATCCGCTAGTTCTATCTCAAAGGAAGGTACTAAAGGTACAGACTTACAAGGAATCATAGTCCTAAACTCATTAGATATAAAACTTTTATCTGCACCAGAATCAAATAAAATAAACTCAGGTCGACCACAGATAAGAAAAGTACCCGACACGACGTGTGGATCCCGCTGAGCCTCCTTGGCTCCCATAACAAACGCCCTACCACGAGGACCTGAACCAGAAGCATTAACAGCGCCAGCTAAACCCAACTTAGGACACTTGTCCATATGATGCTCGGGAGAACCACATTCATAACATTTACCCCTCATGGACTTGCAAAACCTATATGTGTGGCCCAACTTCTTACACTTACCGCATACCTAACAAGCCATCTCCTTGGCGTGGTGATTACCACACCGAACACACCTCGGATACTTACCCTGGGTACCTGGAGCCACTGATGCGAATGCTCGCACCATCTGAGGAGCATCCTGCCTCCTCGACTTTTTCCTCGAGTCATCATAACGAAATCCACCACTCCGTTTCCCTCCGGAGTTTTGCTTAACTATCACTGGGGCTAGCTCACCATCACAAACTGCGTTCTAAGTTAACGTGGTTGCAATTTCCATCGCGCTCTGGAACGTGCTCGGTTTGTTTGAAAGGACACCCTGACGAATTTCCTGTGGTAGTCCTTGGGTGTAGCGACCGATTCGCTTGAGCTCTGGTCGAACCAAGTGTGGCACCAATTGGGACAAAGCGTGAAAACGCGAAGTGTATCCCTCGATGTCTGACCCAACCATTGTCAGATTCCAAAAATCGTCTTCTAACTTCTGAATCTCGGATTCAGGCACATACTCCACTATTATCATCTCCTTCAACTGCTCCAATGTCATGATGTTTGTCTCTGCTCGGCCTCGCACATTCACGACCGAGTTCCACCACGTCAGAGCGGAGCCTTGGAAAACAAAGGTAGCAAAACGGACTCGATCTTCGTCCGCACATCAAACGGCCTCGAATATGGCTTCTAGTTTCTCCATCCACTGGAGTGTTCCGGTCGCACCCTCATTGCCTCTAAATTCAGGAGCTTTACAGCTCATAAAAGTCTTGAGTGTGCATCCGGTGCGTCGAGTCGAGCCCTCTGCTCCACCCGAACCAGCCTTGGGTCCACCAGACCCAGTAATAACAACTTCAGGACCATCACCATCAATAATCGGCTCGGTATCAGCAGGGCCCGAACCACCAGTTCCTTGAGATGTGCCATCTCTAATTTGAGCAACGATATCGGGCATCATTGCTGCCAGCTGTTGGGCGATCATCTGACCGAAATTCGGTGTCGTATCAGTTTCCGCATTGCTCACTCTCGGAGTCACAGTCTTAGCTCTTGCGTTCGTCGTAGCATGTCTCGCAGAACGTCTCGTCGCGGTTGTCTTTTTAGGCGGCATCGTCCTAAAAATAAATGAAAAGAAAACTCGATCAGCAAAATGTGTGCAACACGAAAACAAGGCCAAACGCCAAAATAACAAACGCGAAAATAAACACGTATGAAAAATAGTGCACACATTGCAATCAGAGCAAAATCGATTTAAAAGCCTATGGTCATAGTCCAAGTGATTTACTCAATTAAAATCACTCGGTTTGCTATAACCTTTGGCTCTGATACCAACTTCTGTCACACCCCGCTTAGAGCGGAAACACAAGGTGTTCCAGTTACGATATCAAGAGTCAAGGATTACAACATTACAACCAATAAACAAAACATCGTAATAACATTAATCATGCCAACCGTTTACAAGGTACATTACCATTCAAAAGCGATGAATCGCCGAGTACAAATACAATACAAACATCACAAATCGGAACATCATGGATATTACATAAAGTATCACAATTTCCAAAATGCACAAAACAAACGATCTGAAAAGCACGTATGGCATGATCAAGGGAATCCTCAAACTCCTGAAAAGCGTTAAAAACGACATCAACAACATGTTGGTGAATTATTCGCAATTTTAAGTAAAAGTTGACCCAACGACAAGTTTCAACAAACAATGTTAATTTCAAATATCATATCTTATTTTTCAACCCTAGCGAGGATACCATGCTTAGATTAGTTATACATCGAACCTTACCAGTCCAAAAGACCCAATTCCTAAGGCAGTGTTATACCAAAGGCAATAATAGTGAAGTACGGCCATAAGATCCACTCATAGAAACCTACCGAGAGATGAGGGTTAGGTAAAATAACCCATATAGCTATATATATGTAACCGTTGGGCATAAAGCTTAACGAGTGTATAAGACACCCAATCTAAGGCAGACCTAACAACTAGGTAAACAAGATAATAAACAATGTCCCGCATACATGCATACGATTTAAAATACGCTTTCCAGCCCAAAAATATTTAAGACAAGGGCTACGAATAACTCACAGTGAAAGCTTCAGCAACAAATTATCGGGTACACAAACACAAAGCTACAACTCCACAGCCTAAGTGCCTTAAACAATAAACAACATAGTCTTAGTATCTCTATAAGTCTAGTCCGGTTTAGCCTTGTCGGTTAAGATTAAGATTATATTAATATTCCAACGATTATTAAGTTGATTCATGATGACGGATAAAGGAGACGATGCTCCGCGCCAAAAAGGGCCGATCGGAAAGATATCGTCATTTCACATCATAAACGAAATTTAAAATTGAATGGTATTCCGAGTCGAAAAAGGACTAACGGGAATTCCGGTTGAAATCGAATATTGTTGTCAAATTTTCTTAAGACCGACCAAGGTCACGTCGAAGAGGTTGACTAGGTCAAAGTCAAAGGTGTTGACATTATCAAAGTTAAATGTCAAGTATGTTGACTTTATAAAAGTCAAAGTCAACAATTTAGGTAAAAGTCAAAGTCAACTTAAAAGAAAGTCAAAGTCGACGTAAAAGTCTAACTTTGACACTTTGGAGAAGTTTAAAGTCTTAACATTTCCAAAACAATAGAGTAATATGACTTTTAAAACGTTTATATTTAAGTTTACTTATACGAGCGTTTGAAATCATAAATTGTAATTTCAGGCAGCGCTTTCGCGTTATAGTTTTTTTTTAAATCCAAATTTTGTTTTACAAACACTTACCCGCTTAAAATTTATAACGATATTAAGGTTGCGATTTACAGCTGAAAAATAAGGTTTCAGGACCTGATCGCAGTTACGTGGCGTAACTATAGATGTTCTAGTGATCAACTTTTCCGCTTTGACAAAAAATCGTTTTCGTGATGGAATTTCATGTTTTAGGGGTATATTTCGATATATAGTGATAAAAACATCTAAATACATTTATACATGACCGTTTATAACAACTTTTTAACCGAAAAGCTAAGATTTAAGTAATGACCCGTTTTAAATATAAATGGGTTAAAACTTCAAAAATCATATTTTCAAGTGTTTGATTCTTACATGCAAATGATAAATCATATTAAAACAGTAGGGATTAGATGTTATACCCCAACGAAAAGAATATGTAAAGATTTAGCACAATTTGATGGAGAGTTTCTCGTTATATAACGGTGATCTCGACCCGAATATGATAGAATTTGATGTAGATAACCAAATGGAGGAATAAGCCTTGCTTGCTTTGATGCTAGAAAAGTTTTATTAGGATGTTTTAGTTGCTTGTTTGCTGGAAATTTATTGCAACAACAAGAATTTAGGGGAAGTGTATGTAATTTGTTAAAACAAAATGGAGAGAATAGACATTTGTGTGTGTGTGTGTGTGTGTGTGTGTATGTGTGTGTGTGTTGTAAAATGAAAATGAGGACTTGTATGATCATATCCAGAGGTAAAAGTTGGGTTAGACACGTATAGGACAGGTGGCACAAGGTTTGGACACGTTTTTGATGACTCACACACAAAAAACCAAGTTCTGCACGCCAGTTACGCTACCAGCGTAACTATAGTTACGCAGTGTAACCATAGTTACACTACCAGCGTAATTGTTCTGCTTTTCGGGAATTTTTCCGTTATCGTTAAGCATTTTCATTAGTTGGAAGTTTACGATTTGATATAAAATGAACTTAGGAAAGTTCCTTATGTGTTTTCTTGGTATTAGGGTTAATTTATGAATCAAATTCAAATTCATTTCCAAGACACGTAATTTTCGTTAATGATATAAACAAGAGCAAAAGCACGATTTCTCGACGATAAGGAATACGTTAACCGACAAATTTGGTAGAAACACCCTAACTTAATAACACGAGAATACTACTATAAGACACTTAGGTAATTATAAAGATTACGTCTCGAGGGAAGAATCAAAATAAACACTTAAAACCTGATTCTCAATAATAAACCGTGAGTACAACAGAGCGAAATACAAGGGTCAAATCAATTGCGAATAAGAGTAAAATAATAACGGTAACATAAGTACCTCAAATTGACGGGACGTCACACAAATTATCAGAGGTACTCATGGGAGTTTTCATTTCAGAACATGATTCAAAAGAAAATTTATTTAAAAGATCATAAATGTACTTACTTTGGTTTATAAAAATTCTATCTGGTTTTTATTCAACTTGCAAACCAAGAAAAAATGTAATTTCACCCATCATGCTCATTTTGTACTCACTTGACATTAATTTTGAAAACCATGTACATAACGTGACATTTGTAGATCCAAATATAATGTCATCAACATATATTTGGAGTAAAATAACTTGCCCATGTTCTTTCTTGATGAAAAGTGTTTTATCTATGGAGCCTCTTTTAAAATTATTTTTAAGAAGAAAGTTAGACAGAGTCTCATACGAAGCTCTTGGAGCTTGTTTGAGACCATATAAAGCTTTGTTTAATTTATAAGCATGATCAGGAAAGTTTGGATCAACAAAACCTGGAGGTTTCTTTACATATACTTCTTCTTGCAGGTCTCCAATAAGAAATGCACTTTTGACATCCATCTGATACACTATGAAGTGTTTGAAGGCTGCATAAGCTAGGAACAGTCTGATAGCTTCAATTATTTCCACAAGAGAAATGGTCTCATCATAATCTATTCCCTCTTCTTGTCTGTACCCTTGTACTACCAGTCTAGCTTTGTTTCTAATGACAACTCCATCATGATAAATTTTGTTTCTGTTTATCCACTTGAGTCCAATGGTGGTTTTGTTTGCTGATTTTGGAACCATCCTCCACACATTATTTCTAATGAACTCAACTAGCTCTTCTTGTATTCCTTCTACCCATTCTTCATCCAGGACGACCTCTTCAACCTTTTTGGGCTCCATCAGACTTAGAAAGTTGGTGTAGAATCATAAATTTACAATTGCAGACTTGTTCCTTGTCTTCACACCATCAATAATTGTTCCAATAACATTTGTCAATGGATGATCCTTAACAATTTTTACATTACTTGGACTAGTCTGATAAATTCTTCAGTCTGAGTTGTCTCAGTTTGATCATTATCAGTCTTACTTGTATCAGATTGACCATTATCAGTCTGAGGTTCATCAGCCTCATCAGTGTTGAGTTCTTTTGGAAGATTGCTTGGCATCTCCTCATCTTCACTTTCAGAATCTTGAGGTTTTTGAAACTGATCTTCTTGATCCTCTGTCTGATTTGGATCAGACTCATATGAAGTTGTCAGTAATTCTTCACATAAGTGGTTAATGGAGTCAAGGTCAGTTTGAATATTCAGTTCATCATTATCAGACTGAGTGGTTTCATCAAAAGTTACATTAATTTATTCTTCAACCACTTTCCTTCTTTCATTATACACCCTGAAGGCCTTGGAGACACTTGAATAACCAACAAACAATCCTTCATCAACCTTTGGAGCCATTTTGCAGAGCTGATCTCTTTGATTTAGAATGTAGAACATGCTTCCAAATATATGAATAATGAATTGAAGGGACCTTGTTGTGGTACATTTCATATGTTGTCTTTCCATGTTTCTTCACAATAATGGACCTATTTTGAGTGAATCAAGAAGTGTTCACAGCTCTGCCCAGAAGTTGATCTTCATTTTTCCATAACAGAGCATTGTTCTAGAATCTTCAATCAATGTTTTGTTTCTTCTTTCTGCAACTCCATTTTCTTGTATAGTTCCAACTGCTACAAAATTTTGTATCATTCCCCTTTTATCACAGTAGTTGATTAAAGTGGAATTCTTGAATTCAGTTCCATGATCACTTTTCATTATCTTTCCTCCTTGACTTTCAAGTTCAATTGGTCCAAAAAGATCTGTATGTAACATATACAAAGGTTCTTCAATTGAGTGTAGCATCTTGGAAGGAAATTGCACATTTGTTTGCTTTCCAAGGACACAAGCTGAGCATACCTTGTCCTTTGAATAAGTCAGTTCTGGAAATCCCCTGGCTAGCTTATTCTTAGAAATAATGTTGATGTTTTTGAAGTTTGTTGGTGCAATATCTGTGACAGTTGTTCTAGATTAATTAAGTCTTTAGCAATAGTCTGTTTGAGTCTGTAATGGCCCAATAACATTGTATTGTTAAGTGGGCTATTTAGTCTGTTATGGGTGTTAATGGACTTTGCATAGTCCATGAGCCCATTAGTGGCCCAAGCCTGTGAACATGTCTCTATATAAAGAGGCATTGAGTTTAGGTTTAGGGTTAATCAGTCAGTTAATATTCAGAGACAGACAGAGGGAGAGAGTTCTGAGAATACTATTATTGTAATTGAGTGATTCAATTAATAAAGTATTTGGAATTCGGTATTTCGTAGTTATTATTTACTGCATTCGATTATTACTTGTGTGAAATAAACTGATTACGAGATTCCGCCTCGTGATTAGTTAGTTTAATCCTGTAGATCGGACCACTGGGACCTACAATTGGTATCAGAGCAAACGCACTGTTTGCTCTCTATCGAGATTTGGTTCAGGATTACATATCAGATTTTAATCGATTTTGGGATTTAGGGTTCTTCAATTTTTCTGGCGGCTGTTAAAAATTAGGGTTTCTGAATTTTTCTGATGGCTGGAGTTTGAGATTTAGGGTTTGTGGCGGCCAAGTTTGTTGACCAGTCAGTCAAGTTCGTTGACTTTTGATTTAAGTTCGTTGACCAAACAAGTTCGTCAACAATTTCGTAAACAAGTTTGTGTTACAATTCAGTCTTCTTACAAGTTCGTGGGCCTGCAAATTAGATTGTAAATTGCAAGATTTAATTGGGCTTCAAAACTTTTCACTTGGGCCTTAAATTAAATTGTGAATTGGGCCTGTATGCTTTTATCTCGTTGGCAGCAAATTGAAACAAAATAAAGACAAAAAGCAACTTTGGTGACTTTTCTATTTCTTTCTCAGCCGACAAAAGCAAAAAGGAGAAAAGGGGATCTAGATAAGAAAAACACAAAACACACAGCAATCAAATAAAGGGGCAGCAACCATCTTCGTTTCATCTTCTATTTCAGGCGGCGAACATCTATTTTCATCTTCGTTTCGTTTTCGTTCGTTTCATCTTCGTCGTCCTAACACGATTGAAAACATCTTCGTGAATTTAATTGATGTTCGTTTGGATTCATCTTCGGCTCATCTTCGTCCAGGTAAACAGTTACAAATTAACATCAAGTTCGTGGTAAACGGCGATTGTAGAAACGAACATCTTCTTCGTCATTCATCTTCGTCAGCGAACATCTTCTTCGTCAATTGATGTTCGTCTGTGTTTGAAACCAGATTTTTATGTTCGTTTGAAGATTGAGGTTCGTGGTTTAAAAATTGATTACATGTTCGTTGGTTAATTTTGAAACATATTCGTCGCAGGTCTAAATTCATGTTCGTTTGGACATCTGATTGATGTTCGTGGGGTTAAGTTCGTTTGGATTTGATTCTTCAAGTTCGTTTCGTTTAACTGCTTGTTCGTTTGAATTTAATTGATGTTCGTGAAAAGGATGTTTGGATGTTCGTTTTGATTTGAGACTGAAATATTTAAGTAATCAGATCGGTTTCATGTTCGTTTGGAAAACAGCTGGCTTATGTTCGTTTGGAAATCAGCTGGCTCATGTTCGTTTGACTCAGTTGTTCGTGGATTAAGCTGGGATTTTGTGATGTTCGTGACTATTTTCTGTTTGTTCTCCGATTAAATTCAGTTTGTAACACAGTTGATGTTCGTGGACTACGACTTGGGCCTGTAATTTTAATTGGACTGGATTCACTTGATTAATTGAAGTTGGACTTAGTTACTGGACTGCTAAGTTGGGCCTTCTGAATTGGACTTAATTTGGGCCTGCAACTGATTTGGACTTGGACTCGTTTATTGGACTTAAATTTAATTGGACTTATTATTTGGATTCATTTATTGGACTCGTTACTTGGACTTAATTAATTTAACAAAAAGTAAAGAAATGTATTATTTTCAATACGATAATCCAGTTGATAGAGAAAGTAGAGGAAAAATCTTTTTGAGGCAATTTGATACGTTCAAAGCTGAAATAAACGAAAACTTTGAAAATACTGTGACCAGATACTATAATCTCCTTACAGAACTTGCCAGATGTCGTATAAGTGTAACTGATAGAAAAATTAAGAGATTAGACGCTTTGCCTAAGCATTGGGAAGTTTATGTAAACTTGGTAAAAAATGTACGTGATTTTGATGAGGTGATTGAAAGATTAAGAGCATATAAGTCAGCAATCATGGCATCTATTGAGGGATTTCGCAGTGAAGCCAGTATTACTGCAAGCGAAATTAGCTCGAATGAAGAGAATATTCAAAATGTTGAACATACTGAAAATGAGTCAAAGGTTTGCAACTGTACGGTTGAGAGTACAGCTTCTGACAAAGAGACTATTTCAGCTTTAACCACGGAAAATAAACGTTTAAACGAAGCCTTGGACATCTTGACGGCTCAACATAAAGATTTGCAGTTTGAATTGGCTTGTGAAGTTCACCTGAAGAATGACTTATCCAACAAGCTTCATCAAGATTCCAAAGATACAAGTGAATATTTACGTACTATCGGTTTACAATCACAAAAGATCGACATGTGTTTTGAATGTTTGGAACAAGAGAAGCAGTTGTACATCGAAAAGGAAAAGGAACTACGAGACAGCGAGGTCAAAAGATTGGAGCTTAACAGAGAGATTGAACAATTTCGGACTTCAACACTTACTTCCATTTTGAGTCGTCAAATGCAAAGTGGAGATCGTACTGGTTTGGGATATAATGAAACACCTCCACCTTTTAATCACAATTACAGCTTTCTTAAATCTGAATGTGACGTGAAGGAAAACAGTGTTGACTCTTCTTGTGAATCTTCCTCTACAAGGGACGATCAGACTGAGTCAAGTGCTTCAACTAAGTCAGGTGTTTCGGAGATAAAATTGAGTACATTAGCTGAAAACTCAAAACCCAAACAGCCTATGGATGTTTTGAAGTGTTTTAAATGCCGGGAACATGGTCACGTGGCCTCTGTATGTCCAAAGAAGAAGCAAAAGCAAGCCAACAGATCGTCTTCTCCGAAGAAAGAACACGCTAGAAGATCGTCTTCACCAAAGACTAAACCAATGGCTCGTTCACACTCACCTGTACGGAAACAGGTGCATCCTGTACGGCAATCAATGGCTCGATCGCATTCACCTGTACGGAAACAGGTGCCTCAAAAGTGGATTAAGAAACAGGAACACACGGGTGTTTCTAATGATCGTGCATTTCAACCGCGTCCATTTCAACCGTCTTTCAGAAGTTCTAATCCATACTGCCCGAGTCAGAGAGAACCTTCCTTTTATCAGCAATCAAGATCTTATTGTCCACCGAGGAACCACCTGAATTCTAAAGTTCAAGCTACTGTTACTAAAGATGATGGTTTCTTCAAAGAATTTGTCTACGTGAACGAAAGAGGACAATCCAGACGTGTTATGGCATGGGTTCCCCACCATAACTGATCATTGCTAATTTTAGCTGATATTTTTGTAATTTTGTATTTCTTTTTATGAAAAATAGAATCGACATGAAAAAGCTCAAAATTTTGTGTCAAAATTTTGTGTCCATGAGCCCATTAGTGGCCCAAGCCTGTGAACATGTCTCTATATAAAGAGGCATTGAGTTTAGGTTTAGGGTTAATCAGTCAGTTAATATTCAGAGACAAACAGAGGGAGAGAGTTCTGAGAATACTATTATTGTAATTGAGTGATTCAATTAATAAAGTATTTGGAATTCGGTATTTCGTAGTTATTATTTACTACATTCGATTATTACTTGTGTGAAATAAACTGATTACGAGATTCCGCCTCGTGATTAGTTAGTTTAATCCTGTAGATCGGACTACTGAGACCTACAATGTTCAAGTGCAATAGTCTCATGTTCCACATCCAATTCAGCTCTTCTTTAGTCTCAGTGAACATGCAGGTCTCAACTTCATCATTTGCAGTACTCAGATCCATGGAAAACACATCTCTTTCTCTTTTAGCCAATAGCAATGGCTTGACTTTTTAGTTATTAATGATTCCTCCCTGTTTTCTGAATCTGACTTCATTGTAATCATCTGTGATCTGACTTACACTTAGTATGTTATGTTGCAATCCTTCCACAAAAGATACTCTTTTGAAAGTCACACTGCCAAAATGTATCTTCCCATATCCCCTTGTCACAGAGACACCATTGTCACCATATCTAAGTTGGGACCAGCTTTTTCCTTATAGTCAGATAGATAAGATTTGGTTCCAGACATATGCCTTGATGCTCCACTATCCAATTACCATTTTGTGGAGTCCTGCACAACTAAACAAGATCAATTAGTTCCTTTTGGGAACTCACTTTTGAGTGGGTCCAACAACAGACTTTTCTTTCTTTACAAGTTCAAAGTAAGACACTCTTTTCCACTCAGCTTTAGGATTTTCATAATTCCATTTGTTTATATTTCATCTGTTTTCTCTTTCAAAACTCTATCAAGATTTTTTAATTTGTTCTCAAGTTGAGTAATTTTTTCTAAAGATGTTTTAAAGTCAATGTAAATAAACTAAAAAATTTTAAGCTTTTGTTAATCTGTGTATGAATTAAAATTATGTACCTTGTAGAACTTGGATTTTTCCCAATCATAGTTGCAGCTCAGTCTCTCAGCCTCCTTCAAGTCTTTTCCAAATTGTGAGGTTGTCAACTCAGCTTCAATATTTTCATCATTGATGGCCATTAGACAGTGATCCACCACTTCATCATCATCATCATCTGAGGACAACTCCTCATCTAATCATTCTTCATCAAAGAATGCCTTTTGCTCAGTTTGAGGCTTTTGACTCCTTGATTTATTACCATTCATATACTTAAGATACTTTTTCCTGTATCTTTGAGCTCTCTCAGAAATATCATCAATGTGGTCAGTTGAGCATTCTTAACCTTGCATTCAGCAACCATATGACTAAAGTCACCACATTTAAAACATTTCACCTTCTTCAGATCAAAAGGTTTCTTTCCCTTGTATCCAGATTGTTGTTCCAATTTCATGGTCAGCAAAGCAAGCTGATTCTTCAACTTCTTGACCTCAGATCCACTGTCTGGGTCTGAGTCTGAGTCTGTGCTTGAGTCAGACTCATCAGTGTCAGTTCCAGATTTTGAATATATTTCCTTATTCCTTTTACTGGTTGCAACTAATGCAACTTCAGGGTATCTTGAGATTCTTCTCAGATTGATATTCTTTTTTTTCTTGAGTTTCTTCATGGTTCAAAAGAAGTCCAAATAATTCTGGAAGTTTGTTAGTAGAGAATTTTTCACTTACCACTAATGAAGTGATAACTGATTCAAATTTGTTGGGAAGAATGTCAACAAATTTCTTGCATGTTTAATCCTCTGTCTTGTCTACACCAAGAGCCGACTGATCATTCAATAAAATTTGGAACCTTGTGTGAATGTCACCGAAGGACTCCTTTTCCTTCACATAAAAGTTCTCATAGGTTCTGATCAGATTGTTCAGTCTCTGTTCTCTAACTGCTTGCACTCCTTCATAGGATATAATGAGTGTATCCCAAATTTCTTTTGTTGTTTTGCATCCAGCAATTTTAGAGAAAATATGCTCAGACACAACATTTCCCCAAATGCTACTTGCCCTTGGATCTAGATTAAACAGTTGTTTATCTGGATCTGTCCATTGTGATATGGCAGTTTGAACCCATTTAGCACGTTGTACTACTCACCATCTTTCACTTCTGGAATTTATTTTCCAGGAATGACAGGACTTTCAGTTATTGTCCTTATCATTTCATCATGTATCCCAGACAGATTCCATTCATTCTTTATTTTCCAATGGGCAAAATTGTGTCCAGTAAAGATTGGAATACCTTTACCAGCAATAGCACGAATTTGGGATGAATATGAAGACATTTCTAGTAATTGAGATTTTACTGTTTGATCGTTTAAGATTTATGAGTATTAAAAATTAAATTTTATGTGGTGTGACACGAGTTGTTAGGTCTTAATAAGATCCCAATGACTAGATAATCAGTTTTTTAACTTAATCTTGTATAGATTGAATTAATAGCAAATCAATATTCAAGTGTTAATATCACGTATGATAAAGACACACGCATTTCTTGTATTGATTGTATAGCGGAATTGTAAATCACACAAGAAATGAATAACAAAGATTTCATTCAATAAGATTAATAAAATCAATACCGAATACAATGGTTCAAGCTCTATATTTATACACAATTATTGAGAGCTTGATAAGTACGAATCTAAACAGATCTTCTAATAAGATAGAAGATATGCCTAACAAACTTCCTTATCTTTCGGCACAAGACACTTTCTGAGTCCGACACAAATTACTCAGACTCAGACTTAACTAACAGATTTAAAAATTGGGTTAAATTGCTGACTTTTTCCAACACTAATGTAGAATGTTCTAGATGAATACAATTTACCATTTCATGGAACAAAAGAAAAGTTGAATGAAATGTTGTTTGGATCTTTAATCTGCTTTGACACATAATAAAGATGTTGATATTGATTGTGACAACCGTCACTCTTTCGACTCAGGTTAGTCTAGTATGCTGATAGCTCTTACCGAGTGTACAAAAGAAACTTTTAATTTAAAGGTTCCTTATACTTTACTTATGTGTTATTATTGCTTTTGACATGTGTGTATATCCTTATATGTGATTGATATCATGTTAGTTTAGGTTCACAAGTAGTTAGTACCCAATAGACGAGCTCCTAGATAATTTAACGAGAAACTCTCGTGTTTCGTGACGTATCTGATGAACATTATGAAAAACTTAAGACCTTCCGGATTCGGATTATGTAAATATTATATCTAACAAACTGTTCCAATCTTCATATATTATATAATTTTCGCATTGCGTGTCGTTCGTTGCGTTCATGTGAAAAAGTCACATTCTTGCTGGGCGGACTGCGCCGCATTGGGTTGCTACTGCGCCATAACACGAGACAGCTTCAAATTATGCTCGAGTTTGTTTGAGTATGTGCCATCGGTTAAGTCACTTGGGCTAACTCTCTGGTGCAGTAAATCGAGCCATAGATCACATTTGACTGAACCTTAGCCAAACACCTTAACAATTGTGTAAACCAAACATACACACACTCACTTGTTTAACCCTAACAACAAAACCCTAATTCTCATTTCACCCACACAACCGTCACCTCTTTCTCTCTTACTACTGCCGAATTCCTCCCCCCTGCACCCATCGATTTTCTCTTGAAGCATCATCATTCATCCAAGGTATTTGTACTATTCGATTCTTGTATAACCTTAAGGCCGAAACCCTAATCAAACTCCAGATTTTCGTATGGTGATTCTTTTTTGCAGCCACAAACCAAATTGATTTTGGAGTCATGGTCCCATCATCATAATCAATCTTTTATTTCGATTAAACACATCAACAAGGAATTCATCTAGGTATCGTTACATAATTTGTTCATTCTTTCACCTTGGCCGATTTCTTCATTCATGTGAAATGGTGTTCTAAGTTTGTGTATTGTTGATTGAACCTGATCATGGACGATGCATGGATTGTTTCCCAGCAACTTGTGGTGGTGTAAATCTGTAGTTGATCATCATCTATTCGAGGTTAAGAGTCACTTATCGAAATCTAAGCAAACCGTTGCATTCAAAGGTATAAAACCCTAAATTCATTTCCATTCTTATTCGTTATCGTATAATCGTTTTGTGAGTGGTCTGAATTGGTATAAAACTGATTATAACTCGTGCTAATCTGATTGATCGTCACATAAGTTGTGTCTACAAGTTTGTAATCATAAACGGTAGAAAACCCTAAGTCAATGTATATATATGTAACCATTTGATAGATTTCTGAAATAATATGTTGGTCCGTCTCTCTCAGTTTATAACTCTGAATTGGAATTGAATTTGTAAATGTGATCTAAACGAATGTTGTATCCCATGGAATTTAGTTTTCAGAAACGTAAGGCTCGTTTTCTAATTCATCGTAGAACTTCCTAAAACTGTAAATTACTAACAGGGGGTCAAATCTGAGTTTTTGAATGCGTTGTTAGGTTTTGGTAATTCGAATATGTGTAACCACTTAGCAAACCTTAAATATATTCGAATATGTGTAAACACTTAGCAAACCTTAAATAGATTTTAAAATGGAGAAGTTGACTAGGATCTACATCAAGGAAGTTATTTCTCGTCATGGTATTCCTGTGTCCATCATCTCAGACAGAGATGCTAGATTTACTTCTCGCTTTTGGCAGTCCATGCATAAAGCGTTGGGTACATATTTAGACATGAGTACGGCTTATCATCCTTAGACAGACGGTCAGAGTGAGCGTACTATTCAGACACTCGAGGATATGATTAGGGCTTGTATCATTGATTTTGGTGGTAGTTTGGATTCGTATCTTCCGTTAGCAGAGTTTTCCTATAATAATAGCTACCATTCTAGTATTCGTTGTGCTCCTTTCGAAGCACTTTATGGTCGTAAGTGTCTTTCTCCAGTTCTTTGGGCAGAAGTTGGTCAGTCTCATCTTGTCGGTCCCGAACTAGTTCAGGATACCACCGACAAGATTTATCAGATTCGAGATAGACTTCGTGCGACGAGAGATCGCCAAAAGAGTTATGCCGGTGTTCGTCAGAGACCTCTTGAGTTCATCGTGGGTAATTTTGTTTTTTTGAAAGTTTCGCCTTGGAAGGGCATTGTCCGTTTCAACCGTAAGGGCAAGCTTGCACCACGTTATGTGGGTCCTTTCGAGATTTATGGGCGTTTTGGTCAGGTGGCTTATCGTTTAAAGCTACCTCAGGAGTTGAGTAATGTCCATGATACTTTCCATGTCTCGAACTTGAAGAAGTGTCTTTCCGACACTAACTTGCGAGTTCCACTCGATGATATTTAGATTGATGATACTTTAACGTTCGTGGAAGAACCATACGAGATTTTTGATCGAGAGGTTAAGACTCTCAAGCGTAGCCGCATTCCTATCGTGAAAGTCAGTTGGAACTCTCGTCGAGGTCCATACTTTACTTGGGAGCGCGAGGATCAGATGAAACTCAAGTTCCCTCATTTATTTCAGTGATTCCTTCTAGTGTCCGTATTCTCACTTGAATTTTGGGACGAAATTCTCTTAAGTGGGGGATACTGTGACAACCGTCACTCTTCCGACTCAGGTTAGTCTAGTATGCCGATATCTCTGACCGAGTTTACAAAAAAAACTTTTAATTTAAAGGTTCCTTATACTTTACATATGTGTGATTATTGCTTTTGACATGTGTGTATATCCTTATATGTGATTGATATCATGTTAGTTTAGGTGCACAAGTAGTTAGTACCCACTAGACGAGCTCCTAAATAATTTAACGAGAAATTCCCGTGTTTCGTGACGTATCAGATGAACATTATTAAACACTTAAGACCTTCCGGATTCGGATTATGTCAATATTATATCTAACCAACTGTTCAAATCTTCGTATATTATATAATTTTCGCATTGTGTGTCGTTTGTTACGTTCATATGAAAAAATCACATTCTTGTTGGGCGGAGTGCGCCGCATTGGGTTGCTACTGCGCTGCAACGCGAGACAACTTCAAATTATGCTCGAATTTGTTTGAGTGTGTGCCATCGGTTAAGTCACTTGGGCTAACTCTCTGGTGCAGTAAATCGAGCCATAGATCACATTTGACTGAACCTTAGCCAAACACCTTAACAATTGTGTAAACCAAACATACACACACTCACTTGTTTAACCATAACAACAAAACCCTAATTCTCATTTCACCCACACAACCGTCACCTCTTTCTCTCTTACTACTGCCGAATTCCTCCCCCCCCCCCCCCCCCTGCACCCATCGATTTACTCTTGAAGCATCATCATTCATCCAAGTTATTTGTGCTATTTGATTCTTGTATAACCTTAAGGCCGAAACCCTAATCAAACTCTTGATATTCGTATGGTGATTCTTTTGTTGAAGCCATAAAACGAATTTCTTTTGGAGTCATGGTCTCATCATCATAATCAATCTTCTATTTCGATTAACACATCAACAAGGAATTCATCTAGGTACCGTTATATAATTTGTTCGTTCTTTCACCTTGGCCGATTTCTTTATTCATGTGAAATGGTGTTCTAACTTTGTGTATTGTTGATTGAACCTGATCACGGACGATACATGGATTTTTTACCAGCAGCTTGTGGTGGTGTGAATCTGTAATTGATCATCATCTATTCGAGGTTAAGAGTCACGTATCAAAATCTAAGCAAACGGTTGCATTCAAGGGTATATAACCCTAATTTCATTTCCATTCTTATTCGTTATCGTATAATCGTTTTGTGAGTTGTTTGAATTGGTATAAAACTGATTATAACTATTTCTAAGCTGATTTATCGTCACATAATTTGTGTCTACAAGTTTTTAATCATAAACGGTAGAAAACCTAAGTCAATGTATATATATATATATATATATATATATATATATATATATATATATATATATATATATATATATATATATATATATATATATATATATATGTAACCATTTGATAGAATTCTGAAATAATATGTTGCTCCCTCTTTCTCAGTTTATACCTCTGAACTGGAATTTAATTTATAAATGTGATCTAAACGAGTGTTGTAGCCCTTGAAATCTAGTTTTCAGAAACGTAAGGATCGTCATCTAATTTATCGTAGAACTTCCTAAAACTGTAAATTACTAACAGGAGGTCAAATCTGAGTTTTTGAATGCGTTGTTAGGTTTTGGTAATTCGAATATGTGTAACCACTTAGCAAACCTTAAATATATTTTGAGTTGGTAATTATTGAATTGTAACCGGTCCTAAACATGTTAAAAATGGTTAACCTCGTTTAAATTTACAATTGACAACTTAAAAACGTTTTACAACTCGACTTATAAAAACAAATGGTTTTGGACAGATTGTTAAACCAGTTTTGTTTCAATGATAACTATTTTATAATTAACTCAAATGGATCAAACCAGTTGTCTATAATGTAGCCCTTTGAGTCTAGTTTTCATATATATAAGATTCATCGTCTAACTCTTCCTAAAACTCTAGTTATAACGGTTCGATGAATTTTTTTTCGTTATATCTAAACTTAAAGAATAAATTCTACAGTTTGACCTAATTAGATTTCTTAATTGGGAAACTTAAACAAGATAATTAATCGAGTCTGAAATGCAATAAAAACTTATTCTTACGATTCATTACTATTTTTATCTAGGGGAGCGGTATATCTAGTCGGGACTTAGCTTTGTGACCTACTTACTTTTATACACACATAGTCACACTACTTGAGTAGTGTCGCGTATTTGCTCGATAAATTGAGTTTATTGCCCCACTTTTTCTGCTTTATATGTTTTATAAAACGGGGGAAAGTAAAGTTCAACCAGACGGTTTTAAGAAACGGTTTAAACTTACCATAAATGGATACTTCTATTTTAGAAACCTTCCATTTGGGGAAACTTACTTCTTTTGGAAACTTACTATAAATAGATATGTCTATTTATAGAAACTTACTATTTTTGGAAACTTTCCATTTTCGGAAACTTACTCTATTTGGAAATCATAAAATGTGTAACGCAAACCTAGTGCATTTTTCAAAACTTAAATGAAACATTGGTTGTGAGAGTTGATTACCTGTATACCTTTCCAACTGGTAAAACCCTAGTCAATATACATTTCCTACTGACGTATCAGTATACCTTTCCTACTGAAACCTACACGCTTTATTAGTATACCTTTCCTACTAATGAGGTGTACTTACGGTAGCGTGGCTACTGCAGATGTTGCTAGTCAGTATACCTTTCCTACTGACATTACCTGATTACTAGTATACTTTGACTACTATTGATATATGCTTATGATGGATGATTATGGATGATGATTTTTCTTATTACTTACATGCATTAGTTACACGCTCTTTTGCTAAATTGATGTTGAGATATGTTTTTCTTACTATTACATTTTATACTTACTCAATGAACTCGCTCAACTTTATGTTTACTTTTTAAGCTTTACTTTCAGGTGATGAGCAAGCGTAGGACTCGATTTAGGAGTTGGACCCTAGCAGACTTCAGGGATGCATTGCATTGTGGCATTTCTGTTATGACTATATTTTATTTGGGATTTTATTTTCGGGCTTGCATGCCTAAATACTCGATACGTTACGTTGGTTATTTTGGTTGAACATATTGCTTGTAGTGTTTAACGGTTTCGTGTATCAAGGATTTTACCTTGAGTATGGCGACGTCATAACATACAGTATTTCTTTTATCATATAGATTATATATTTATTTACTATTGTGTTATGACGATCCCCAATCGGTCAGACCCTGCGTTTCCGCCACTAGCAGGGTGTGACGTTGATGGATATGATCTGTATATGGAGTTACAAATTTTATAGGCAATGTTGCCAAATGAAACATATGAAGGAGAAGAACCTTGGACATCTATTCAAATCATTCAAATCATGGAGTTTGCGAAGAATATGAACCTGTTTCTAAAAATCTTACTTGCATACACGATTTTGTAAACCATACCGGTCACCATAGCCTCCGCTGAACGAAGCTTTTCAAATTTAAGTTATCAAAGTCTTATTTACGAAGTATAATGAACAAAGAGCGGTTGAATGAGTTAGCAATTTTGAGTATTGAAAGTAGTTTCGTAGCTAATGTAAACTACGATGAGATAATTTTGATTTTTGCTTCGGAAAATGCATGTAGATATCGTTTTACGTGATCTTTTAGGTGTAACTTATAATTCTAATTTTTATCTTTTAAGTTTATAGCATTTTTTATTTAATGAAAGTCGATATACGCCATTTACCTTAACTAGGTTTCAAGTTCCTAAAAGAAATGTGTTATTTGTTTTAAAAGAAACAATGACATATTTTTATCGTCTTGTCCAAAACATCCGAAAACTCATTACTAACCTTTGGTATATATAAGGGGGTGTAAACAAGACGAGAGAGCTCGCGAGCTACTCGAGATCGACTAGCAAACTATTCGAAATCGACTCGATTTAAACGATTCGAGCTCGAGCTCGACTTACTCGAGTAAATTTTCGAGTCGAGTTCGAGCTCAAAGATACTGGGCTCGTGAGGCTCGCGAGCCTTATCGAGCTTATGTTAAATTACACTTTTACCCTTTTAAATACATATTATATAAGGTTTTATGTATATAAAGCGAGTCGAGTCGAGTTTAAGAGCTCGAGCTTGATATGTATAACCAATCAAGCTCGAGTCGAGTTTCGAGCTCGAGTTTTAGTAACCGAAACGAGGTCGAGCCTGAAAATTAGAGCTCGGTCGAGTTCGAGTCGAGTTTCGAGCCCGAGTTTTAGTAATCAAGTCGAGCTCGAGCTTGACAATACTCGACTCAACTCGTCTCAATTATCCATACGTATATAGTATATGCATAGAGTGTAACTTGTAAATTCAATAGAAATACAAAGAGTTGCCGTAACAATACAAAAGTATATAATTGAACCGAATGAATGATAGCACAATTCTTAAAAACCAAAGGGCAGAAACAACAGAGTGGTCCTTCCATTCCATATAAACCAACCAAGAAATGACTGGGGGCCTCTGTCTTGTCCCTTCCTCTGTTTCCATTCTCACACACAGAAATATATACATATATGATATATATATGTATATACAAAGCACACAAGAGAGAGAGAGATGATCGGTGGATCTCTGCAGTACCTCTTCGCCATTCTCGTGACACAAACTCACTACCAGTCTCTGTTCTTCTTATTGGATAAAACCTCACTTCTGTCCACTCAATCTTCTTGATATTTGTGTTTTATACTTTCCTTATTTAACTAACTGTTTAAATCATTTACAAAGATTTTATACTATCATATCTACCTATATATACTAGTACTACTTATAACAGACTTTTTTACCCTTATATTCAATCACTTCCAAGATTTGACTTTTTTCAATTGGGTTTCTAAATTTAGTTTCTGGGTTAGTTTGATTCTAATCTAATTATCAAAAAGTTTCAATCTTTTTCCATTTTGACAAAAAAAACATATATTTGTTTTAAAAAATAATTAAATTAGTACTTTTTTAGGGTTTTGTTAGGGTTTATGAATTGAATACATAATGTCATCTTGTTTAAGTTCAAGAGCAGCTGCTTGTGGGTTTAATCTTGAACATATGATTAAATGGCCATTATGTACAAGTACTAGTAGAACAACAACAACAAATTCAAATTCTTCATCACCATCTTCAACTTTATCAGAATCTACTAATTCCCCAATTGTAATCTCTACTCGAAAACCCCGGAAACCGCGAAAAAGACCTAACCAAACTTACAATGAAGCAGCTGCTTTGCTTTCCATGGCTTGCCCCAACATTTTTACCACCAAACACCTCACAAGATCAACTAGTCTCCCCAAATTCACAAAACAGAATCATAGTTTGTTCAGTGAGACACCTGAATTGATCGAAAATTTGGGGTTAGAACATCGAATTATGGAGAAACCCTTTTTGTTGATTGAGGCAAAAGTTTCATGTGGGAAAGTTGGGGAAATCGAATCTAAATGTGGTTATGTAGAAATAAGTGATGGGTGTCTTGATGATTTTGATGCAGAGTCGATTTTAGATGAGGAAATTGAACAGGGGATTGATAGTATAATGGGGGATTCGAATTCAATTCAAGAAAATATTGGATATGATATGAACAAAACTTGTTATGGGTATCCAATTGGGTTGGGATTTGGGGTTAGAAATGGAGTGAGGGCATTGAGAAATGATAATGAACGAAATTGGTGGTGTTCTCCAATGGTGGATGTAGTGAATATATCGAAGACAGGTGTAGCGGATTGCGAAAAAGAAAAGGCGCAAGTTGGGAAAGTTAACAAGAACACAAAGAAAAAGAAGAAGGTGGAGGAGTTGATGAAGTCAGAATCTGAATCTGAATTCGAGCATTTGAGTATTGGAAATGGGCACAGGTTAATGCTTAAACTGGATTACGACGGTGTTATGAATGCGTGGACGGATAAAGGGTTGCTGTTGCCGGAGGAAATCTCGACGTCCACGTCTCCGGGAGGCGATATACATGTAAGTAATCTTTTTAACAGTCTTACTTTAACTAATGTAGTCGAGCTTTTATTGAGTTATTTGAGTTTAATTATAAGTTATTAAGTTTTATCGTTTTATTAGTTAAAGTGTTTGGAACATGTTTATAAGTCGAGTCTGAGTTTAAAGACACTAGACTTGAATTGTTATCAAACTGTTTGACATTAGTTGAAGTTAACTTGGCTCGAGTTATTTGAAGTTTATAAAAGCTCAAGTTAAAGCTAGTCAAGTCGAGTTTGATTTTGAGCCTTATTAACCTAGGTAGACATTCCTTATTTACAATACTATGTTGCCAACTGAAATGAGTTAAACATGTTTAAATTGTTATTGAAATATAGATTTCTTTTCTGTTAAACTTTTTAAAAGATATTAATTATTTATAGAATTTGTGGTTTTAATTCCTTTTAAGATTGTATTACGTAGAAAGAATATTCTTGAACCTTGCACATGGGTTTCTTTTGACAAAAATGTGTTATAAGAATAAATAAATATTAAAAAAGACTTTTACTTTTTTATGTTATTTTTTAGTTGAAAAATGGGTGGTGCATCTAACCTAATAGGCTTAAGCATTATTGATGCTATCACTTATATATTGTAAAAGTCTATTATTTGGTTGTATTTAATTAATTAAATATTTAAATGTCTTAATATTGGAGTATTATTTTTGAAAAAGTAGAAGGGTATAATATGTATATATATGAAGAAGAAGGGGTTAGTATGAAAATGTGATTGACGGTGGGTTATGTGTGTGGCAGGCGAAAGCGGCTAATATTTCCAAAAACAGCGAATCCAGTGTAACGCGGTCCATGGACAAAAATCATTTCAAGAAGATTAGAACCCATCAGCTCAAAAACACCTTATCTGATCGACGTCCCAGATGCAAGGTGTCAATTCCTTTCTTTTATATCTTTTTCTTATATATTTTTTGTAATACTACATTACACCATACATTGTATTTACGGAACTCGAATCTGATATCCTCTCGGCTAATGGATCACTCATAACGTCAGGCTACCGACGTTTTTATATATTACAAAGTAAAACTAACAAGTTTGTCACATGTGTTTGTAACTTTGTGTTAGTAAGTGTAGTTATGCGTTGAATTTTAAACAATTTTATAAGCTAATAATCATCAAAAATTGACTTAAACTTGTAATTTTTGTTTTTGGCAGGGACGATTTGTGAAAAAGACAAGTTCTTCCGTTTGCTACGCGGAAACATAAAGATCATTTAAGTCCTATCTTTTGCCATTATTGAACGATACTTCTTTAGTTTATTTTGTCTAAAGTCTAAACCCTTCTATGCTTCTATCTTTTTGAAAACACAACTATAAGTGTGTAACCACAATGTGTTACACCATATCATGTACATATGTAAAGAAGCGGAAAGAAGACGAATTAACGGTAGTTTTGTCATAAGTTATCGGTAGTTAATGATATTGTGACTTGTGAGAACTTGCTAAATGTTGCATATTTTGTATGCACTGGAAATTAAGAAATATGTTACGTATTAATCGTAGAAGATACATCATTTGAAAGGTGTTGGAGGTACTTTTACATCATGGATGGTATATTGTTTACTGGGGTTTTTCCATCTTTAATATATAATAAAAGAGGGCCTTAAATGCCACATGGCGAAATAAGGTCCCTTGGATGGGTTATATTCTTTGATTTCAACCGTTAGATCAGATTGATGACGTCATCAAAGACTATTTCTATTTTACACCCTCTTATAATACATAATTACATTTTTTCTTTTATTTACATCTCCACTGAAATAAAAAAACATAAGTTTATTTTACTTATAATTCGCTCAATTTAGACTATGATTTACAATATTGTTAGTCTAAAATCTCCTCATAAAAATATCAAAACATGTATATAAACGTAAAAGTATATATATTATTTTAACTATAAGCAACATAGGTATAAACGTAAACGTATATATGTTATTATACGTATGACATTATCTTCTCATAATAACTTAAAATCTACATAAACAAAAATTTACGAGTTAAATTTTATTTTTGTCCGCGCTATCGCGGGACAATGATCTAGTTGTCTAAATAGGCTGTGAAGAATACCTATTTCGATTATCCAGTTGGTACAATAACATGACAGATAGGTCGATTAATGAGTGTAACTTTCGTATTTTACTAAACAATATCATCATTACTGTTTATTTTAAGTAATTGATCAGGAGTAATTTTGTTGGTTGATATTAAAGTGCGATTATGCAAGTGATGGTGATAACAAACCGGTTGATAGATGATAACAACTAATCTTGTAAGAAAATTTGGAAACACTAGTTATGTGAATACGGAGTATATATCTTAATTCACCTCCACCGGAAGAATTAAGTTTACCGATGAATGTATGAAGAAGATGTAGTTTTAGAGTTTTCAAGATAATGTGTGTACTTTATGAATGTCTTGCCATCTTCAATTTATAGTGTGGACGTCTATCGGAATCTAGGTTCGGGATTAGCTTCGTCTTGGTCGTACAAAACCGAACCAGTTTTAAAGAATAAGACAACCAATTTCGGGGACCGTTTCCTTTGGTTCAGGTATCTGTTTGTCCCGAACCTAAAGTTTGTGTTGTCTCTGGAGTGCCGACCAAGTCGCCACCTGTCATCCCATGCGTTGCGTACTCAACCAATAAGAGGGTGCATGTCTGTCCTTCCCATCGAGCAATGATGATGTTGTCAGGTGGATCGTAGAGACAAGGGTAGGATTTCTATTTCATTCTTATCCTTGTCCTTCCGTATGAAGATGTTTTGTTCGTATACTTTCAATCGTAACGGCGTGCCGGATATGTCACACCCCGCCAGTGGCGGAAAAGCAGTGTGTGGCCGATTGATCGTCATAACACACAAGGTAAATAAGAGATGATCTATATGATAAAAGAAAATAATGTATGTCATGACGTCGCCATACTCAAGGTAAAATCCTTGGTATACGAATCCGTCAAACCCTATAAGCAATAAATCCAAGAATAACAACCAACGTAACGTATCAAAAGTACTTAGGCATGCAAGCCCGAAAATAAAATCCCAAAGAAATAAAGTCTAAACAAGAATGCCACGATGCAAATGCAAGTCCTGAAGTCTTCTAGGGTCGAACTCAAAAGTCAAGTCCTATGGCCGCTCCTTACCTGAAAGAAAAGCTTAAAAGTCAACATAAAGTTGAGCGAGTTCATTGAGTAAGTAGAAAAAATATAATAGTAAGAAAACACCTCAACACAACTGTAGAAAAAGAATGTGTAACTAATGCGTGTACTCCACAACCATCCACTGTAAGCATGTAACACTAGCAGGAAAGGTATACTAGCAATCAAATAACGTCAGTAGGAAAGGTATACTAACTAGTAACATCAGCAGTAGCAACGCTACCGTAACTACACATCATTAGTAGGAAAGGTATATTCATACGTCAGTAGGAAAGGTATACTGATTAGGGTTTAGCAGTAGGAAAGTTATACTAGTAGGTAATCACCACAACCAACATCTCATATAAATTTTGAAAAATATGCATTAGGTTTATATTACACATTTTATGATTTCCAAAATAGTAAGTTTCCATAAAGAGAAAGTTCTATTTATGGAAAGTTTCCAAATATAGTAGGTTTCCATAAATAGGAAAATCTATTTATGGTAATTTTCCGAAAGTATAAAGTTTCCATTTATAGTAAACATGTATAGAAAAATCCATTTCTCAAATAGGTTTTTGGTTGAGCTTTACTTTTTCCCGATTTGTTTAAAGCAAGTAAAACACTATAAAGTGGGGCAATGAACTCACCTTGACAAAGCAAGTACGTGACACTACTCTAGTAGTGTGAATATGTGTGTATAAAAAGTGGTAGGTCACACGACTAGATATAGAGCTCCCCTAAATGAATATAAGTAAAGAATCGTAAGAAATAAGTTTATCGCGTTTCGAAATCGATTAATTAACGTGTTTAAGATGTCCAAATAAGAAATCCAATTAGGTTATACTATAGAGTTTAACCGATAAGTTTAGATATGACGATAAGAATTCAACGAGTACCTATGTTCATTAAAACCGTTATAACTTGAGTTCTAGGGAGAGTTAAACGACGAATATTATATGCACATAAACTAGACTCAGAGGAATACATTAAAGACTCTGGATTTGATCAATTTGAGTTAATTATGAAAGAGTTTTGATCGAAATAAAACAGGTTAAACAATCTGTAAAAAAAAAAATTCACTTTGGTAATTTAAGTTTATCACGAGTTTAATACATTTCGCAAATACACAAACGATTCCGACATTCAACAATCATGTTTTTAACGAGTAAGGAAGTATATAAATAAGATAAATTTACCTTTTAAGTTTACCAAATCGTTACACAATTTCATGTTACCAAAACCTAATAAGATTATTTTAAAAACTCGTATATGACCCCCGCTTACTAATTCATAACACAAAAATTTGTTTATTTTCGCGGACAAGTAACGAATGATTTTCGAATGCAAAAGTTATACGATAGACGTAATTTAGAACATTTTTTTAGATATATAATTGTTATAATTCTGAAGGCGGGAGTTCTCAAATGTTAACAATATACACATGATTCTAAAACGATTAGTTCACAAAACACGGAAATTACTCGCTAAGTCATCTCGGAGCTCATTTAGTGGGTACTAACTACTTGTGCACCTAATCTAACACGATAATAAACACATACAGAGATATACACATATGTCTAAAGCAATAAACACACATAAGTCAAGTATAGGTAACTTTAAATAGAAGTTTTTTGTAAAACTAGATCCCCCACTTAAGAGAATTTCGTCCCGAAATTCAAGTGAGAATACGAAAACTAGAAGGAATCACTTAAATAAATGAGGGAACTTGAGTTTGAGCTGATCCTCACGCTCCCAACTAAACTCTGGACCTCACTGAGAGTTCCAACGGATTTTCACGATAGGAATGCGGTTACGCTTGAGAGTCTTAACCTCTCGATCAACAGTCTCGACCGGTTCCTCCACGAACCTCAAAGTATCATCAATCTGAATATCATCGAGCAGAACTTGAAAGTTAGTGTCGGCAAGCCACTTCTTCAAGTTCGAGACATGAAAAGTATCGTGAATATTACTTAACTCCTGAGGTAGCTTTAAACGATCAGCCACCGGACCAATACGCTCAAAAATCTCAAAAGGACCCACATAACGCGGTGCAAGCTTGTCCTTACAGCTGAAACGAACAATGCCCTTCCAAGGTGAAACTTTCAGAAAAACATGATCACCCACGCTGAACTAAAGAGGTCTACGACGAATATCAGCATAACTCTTTTGGCGATCTCTCGCTGCTCGGAGTCTATCTCGAGACCGTCAAGTTGTGTCTGACCAACCTCTTCCCAAAGAACTGGAAAACGACACTTACGCCCATAGAGTGCTTCGAAAGGGGCACAACGAATACTAGAATGGTAGCTATTATTATAGGAAAACTCAGGTAACGGAAGATACAAATCCCAACTACCACCGAAATCAATGATACAAGTTCAAAGCATATCCTCAAGCCTCTGGATGGTACGCTCACTCTGATCGTTTGTCTGAGGATGGTAGCTTGTACTCATATCGAGGCGTGTTCCCAACACCTTATGCAAGGACTGCCAAAAGCGAGAAGTAAATCTAGCATCTCTGTCTGAAATGATGGACACCAGAACACCATGATGGTAGATAACTTCCTTGATGCAGATCCTAGTCAACTACTCCATTTTAAAATTCTCGTGAATGGCCAGAAAATGAGCTGACTTAGTCAGTCTATCAACTACCACCCATATGGTGTCGAAACCCATAGATGAACGCGGTAATTTAGTAATGAAATCCATGACTATTTTTCCCCACTTCCATTCGAGAATCTCAGGTTGTTGAAGTAAACTAGATGGTTTCTGATGTTCTGCTTTCACACGCCCACAAGTGACACACTTACTCACATAGGTAGCAATGTCTCGCTTCATACCTGGCCACCAATACATATCCTGAATGTAGAAGTACATCTTATCTGCTCCAGTGTGAATCGAATACTTAGAGTTATGAGACTCATCCAAAATCACTGATCTAATACCTCCAGTCAACGGAACCCAAATACGGTCGAGGAAGTATAAACCACCATTGTCCCGTTTCTCGAACTGACTTTCTAACCCACGAGGTGCCTCGAATGCTAAATTCTCCTCCTTAAATGCCTCTACCTGGGCATATAAAATTTGTTGTCGAATACCCGACCCAACTGTCATACTCATGGCCCTAACACGTCTTGGTTTAATTCTCTCTTTCCTACCTAGAGCGCCGACCACAACATTAGATTTACCCGGATGGTACTTGATTTCGCAATCATAATCACTGAGAAGCTCCATCCATCGTCTCTGGCGCATATTAAGGTCTTTCTGATCAAAGATGTGCTGCAGACTCTTAGGTCAGTGTAGATGACACTTTTGGTACCATAAAGATAATGTCTCTAACACTTAAGTGCAAAAACCACAGCTCCAAGCTCAAGATCATGAGTGGTGTAATTCTTTAGTGGACCTTCAACTGACGAGAAGCATACGCGATAACCTTACCCCGCTGCATCAGAACACAACCCAAACCCTGACTAGAGGCGTCACAATAAACCAAGAAATCGTCGGTACCATCAGGAAGTGCAAGAATAGGAGCATTACACAACCGCTCTTTCAGGGTCTGGAAGGCCAACTCCTGCTCATTTCCCCAAACATACTTCTTACTTTTTTGCTTGAGAGTGGTGAGAGTTTTCACAATTTTGGAGAAATTCTCAATGAATCTCTGAAAATACCCATCTAAACTCAAGAATGAACGGATTTCGATTGGCGAAGAAGGAGGCTTCCAATTCTTAACGGATTCGATTTTACTTGGATCGACATGAATACCATCGCAGTTAACAACATGACCCAAGAAATGGACCTCTTTCAACCATAAGTCACATTTAGAAAATTTTGCATACAAGGATCCACTTTCGAGCAACTCAAGAATCAAGCGGAGATGAAGTTCATGCTCTTCTTCAGATTTGGAGTAAATGAGAATGTCAACAATGAATACGAACACAAATTTATCAGGGTAGAGCTTACACACTGTGTTCATCAGATCCATAAATACCGCAGAAGCATTAGTAAGATCGAAAGTCATAACAATGAACTCGAAATGACCATAACGAGTCCCGAAGGCGGTCTTAGGAATATCAGCTTCGCGCACACGTAACTGATGATAGTCGGAACGAAGATCAATCTTCGAGAAATAGGTAGCTCCTTACAGCTGATCAAATAAGTCATCAATGCGGGAAAGAGGGTACCGATTCTTAATGGTAAGCTTATTCAGCTCACGATAGTCAATGCAAAGTCTCATGGATCCATCTTTCTTCTTCAAGAATAGAATCGGTGCTCCCCACGGGGAATGGCTAGGACGAATAAAACGCAGATTCTGTAATTCCCACAACTGATCGGATAACTCGCGCATTTCAGAAGGCGCAAGTCGATAAGGGGTTCTGGCCACAGGGTGGCTCCAGGAATTAGGTCGATATGAAACTCAAACTGACGAAGAGGAGGTAGACCAGGAAACTCATCGGGAAAAACTATAGAAAAGTTGCGAACAATCGGAACATCAGAAAATACTCTTTCCCTCAATCTGCATACTCATCAATCTCGTTGTCTTCTCAATCAACTTCTCTCCAAATACCTCTAGCGTAGAACCATCTGACAAAGGAATGTGAACAAACTTCTCGAAACGAACGATCTCAGCACGATGTTTGAACAACCAATCCATACCCACTACGACACCAAAACTACCAAGATGGAATGGTATCAAATTAATGTTGAAGAGGTGGGTCTCCAAAACAAGAGTACATTCGCGGACGATTTGATACAATACAAAAGTCCTACCATCAGCTAACTCAATCTCGTAACCCCGAATACATTTAGTATGCTCTACCCCAATCAAGGATACACAATCAAGCGATACGAAACTAACTGTCACACCCCGCTCAGGAGGAAACCCGAGGTATACAGTATCATAGGTATCATAGGACCAAGAATTACATCGAATAAAACTACAACAATAAGTTTACGTTAATAAAGTTCAGGAATTACAACAATGCTAAATAAAAACAACATAAAAATTAATTTTGTGGCCTAATTAGAAACTAAACTACGTCTAGCTATATCTCTTCGAAAGTCCACACAAAATCCAAAGGCAAATAATGTAACTCTGCAATCGATGCAACTCTCAACCTCCTGAAAAGCGTTAAAAATACGACGTCAACATAAAGTTGGTGGGTTATTCGCATTTTTATAAAAACAATAAATTCCGAAGGTTTTGACTCATTTAAAATATATAAGACCAATAGAAAAATAAATAATATCTTGAATTATAAACAAAGTAAGATATATGCATAACCTTAGATAATCAACTACACCTGAACCTTACATTTAAAGGCAACATTAACCCCCACCTTTAGTGTGTCAAACTAAGGTAAATCTCGGAAAGTATGTGGTCATAACATCGACTCATAGGGACAGCACACCGACATAATCCCTATCAGCGATCAGGGTTTGTAAAACCCATATAAATCTATATATACTTACCGGTGGCTCAAAATAGAAGATATTGATAATTTGAATCAGTAACGAAAAATAAAAGATAACGATATTTCGAGTCAATGATGACTACTAGAAACTATCGTTTATTCAAGTCAATAATGACGATTAGAAAGGAATGATATTTCAAGCTGAAAATGACTAACAGAAATATCGATCGAAGGATGAACATTGACCAACAAAGTTTAGTCAACGTTCATCGAGTTCAAAGTTTAGAGAGGGTTGACTTTAGTCAAAGTCAACAATTTACAATAAAGAGTCAAAATCGACTAAAAGTCAACGTTTGAAGAATTCGACGTAATTAAATTATATTAAAACATTTCGAGTATTTTAAGTTAAAAACCAATTTATAAAGTGTTTAAAAAGGTCTTTATAATTTATTATAAAAATTTGTGATTACGATCGCTTTTTAGAGAAAGTATATTTTATCGAAAATATATACGCTTAACGATTTTATAAATATATATATTATGTTTATGATTGCGATTACATTGTGAGGACAAAAACTTATGTTTGTTAATATATACTACTTTATGTATATTAATATATGTGTATATACTTATGTTCGTTCAAATTACGCAAAGTTACAAACCAGTGGCTCACTGCGTCGCATAGGGACTTCAGTGCGTCACACCGAGTTTGTGACCAAGCCGTTGCGGCGTAGTAGATAGCTACTGCGGCGCAGTGAGGGAACAGTGGCAAAAACGAATTTTTAACTTTTTACGTTATAGTATTGATTAGTTAAATTTAGTTTTATATGAATATATCCAGAGTGTTATTTACATATATAAATGTTTATATAAGTTATTTATACATTATATGTACAAGTTTTAATATAATAATAATTAGTAATACTAATTAGAGTGTTTATAAGGTTTATATGTGTAATTAGTTCAATTAATCTAAAAAGTCCAAAAGTAATAGATAATCAATTTCGATCGGAATTTATTAATAGTTCCTATATGACAATTATCCGATTTTATATATAAGTTCATAATATACCATTTTTATGTTATGATAACTAATAACCTATTAATATGTCATTCATATGTATAATATGTCATTCATATGTATAATATGTCAAATTTTATGTGTTTTTCCATTTTAACCATTTTCACTAATTTTTATATAAGTTACTTAGATGAAATTTAGTGAAAATTAAGAAACCGAAAAAGAGAAATAAGGATTTATTTGGGAGTATTGAAGACCTCCGCAAAATCTACTAAGTCGCCGGAATAGTCTTGAAGTCTCTCGGAAATGAGCTCCAAAGTGGCTGTGAGGAGAAACCGAGCTCCAAGCATGAAATAAACCACTTGTTAGAATAAGAAGTCAAATGAAAATGATTAAAGTGAGATTTATGGGAAGTTTTGCTTACCAATCTTCAAGGTGAAACAAAACCGAAATTGGAATATGAAGATGGTGGATGAACCCTTGCAAGAATATGTGAAATTTATGTTAGTATCTTTTTATAAACAAGAAGAAAAGAAGAGATAGAAAAGATGGAATTTTGTTTGAAGTATGCTTACCAAAATGGACTCTTTGTGTTGCAAAATCTCATTCAAATGTTGTGTTTATTACTCTCAACTTTCTGGAATTTTAGAGAGAAGGGGGAGAGAATGAGTTAGAAAGAGATGAAATGAAAGGTGAAATGGATGGAAGATGTTAGGGATGTAAAAAGGGATAAGAGATGAAGCAAGATGGTGTTAGATCCACATTTTGCTCAATCATAGCCTTATTGGGAAGTTCCATCCAAGAAATCATGTGGTTGAAAGTTGTGGAATCTCAAGAAATGTGAAAAAGTCGTTTTTAACTTTTTGTATCCGAAACCAATCACTGCGTCGCACTGACCAAGTCAGTGCCTCGCGGTCCGCTTGTGACATTCGCGAATTTCACGGTATTATTCTGTCGTCTCGTATTCGTTTTATTTATTTATGTTCGTGTTTTGACCCTATTGTATTCCTTTTTATGTTTATCGTATTCGTATTTTATGAGAATCGTATTTGTATTTTATGCGTATTTACGTTTATCGGGTATATAGTATGTGATTCGAATCTTTATGTCGGGAACGTATAGTCTTAAGTGCCTTTAGTATAAGTCTAGTATGCTCTTATGATAAGTTTAGGGGAATTATGCCTTAATTATATGATTAAGATTAACGTTTAAAAAGTATTTCATTTTTTTAGTCTTTTCGGAAATTTTATTACGAAACTAGTCCTACGAGAGATGTCCATTACAATTTTAGTCCTAAAAGAATCTCACCTACCTATTTGTCTTATTAGAATTCTGATTTTGTCCTTATCTACCATATCTCACCTACTCACTCTCTCTCTAGAAAACACACACAACACACACACATAAACCTCCTCCTTCTCTCTAACTTTTCCGGCGATCCAACCGTCCAATTTCAAATCCGAGACCGGATTATTGTTCACCATCATCACCTCTATCTATCCTCCGAAATTTGTTACGATCGGGTAAGTATTTCATCATTTTGGTTTTAAACTTTGTTATTTTGACTCCATCACGTAAATCCCACTTTTCACCATCAAAACTTAGATTTTATTTAAGATTATTGTATGTAATCATATTCTGGACATAGGGTTCCAATTTGGGGTCAATTAGACATATAGAACACTCAGAAATCGATTTCCGAATGTATTTTTCGTAAAAACTCAGTTACATGCACGTAACTGAGTTACATGCACGTAACTCCCTCCATGGTCACGTAACAAAGTGTTACGTTCACGTAACTAAGACCATTGGTCTTAGTCACGTAACTGATCACGTAACTAAGACCATTGGTCTTAGTCACGTAACTGATCACGTAACTAAGACCATTGGTCTTAGTCACGTAACTCGACTATTACGCACGTAACATGCTTATTTCGCACGTAACAAGTTTGTTACGTTCACGTAATTGACCCCTATGTCACGTAATTAGGCTTGTTGGTCACGTAATTGTCCTAATTGCTCACGTAAGTAAGACCACTGGTCTTAGTCACGTAACTTCTAGATATACACGTAATTACGTTGTTGGTATCCCGTAACTTCTTGTTTTATCCCGTAACACTTGTATATCACGTAACTTGATACTTACGTGACTTGTAGTGCACGTAAGTATGAGAATCACGTATCTAGTCCGTTGACTTTCCGAAATGTTTATAATTCCGTTATATCGATATTCCTTGGTTATTTTAAAACCCGTATAAAACGTTAATCATTAAGGCATAACCCTACTAGACTTAGAGATACTTAGACATGTTTATTTACGTGATGTATAGGGCACTTAGACATTGAAGCTTGACGGTATTGTTGTATTTCCCGACATATAAAGATTTGGATTGCTTTGCTATCTGTGAGTTATTCGTTGCCCTTTTTACCCTTTTATTATTTTTGGGCATGATTAGCGTTAAACAAAGGTATTTTATGTTATGTATGGATTATGGCATGTATATGCACTTATATGAATGCTTTAGATGATCTCACCCAACTTGTACCGCCTATGTGGTAGTACAAGGCCCCGTATACACACCTGTTAGTCTTGTACCGTCGGAAGTATATATAGCTATAAGGGTCTGACAAACCCTCATTGTTAACACTATTTTGGATATGGTGCGCCCTGTCCATGTTAACAATCTTACAACCGAGTATTATTATCGAGGATAACCTAGTTTGAGACACTAGGTGGGGTTAGTTGCCAGTATCTATTGTTAGGGTCAGGTGTATTGTATGTTCCTAAAGCTGCTATTTTATGAAATGATTATGGTACCGTATGGTACAAATATGTTTATGGTACCGTATGGTACAAATATGGAGGTACCGTATGGTACAAATATGAATATTTTTATCGAAAGGTTTTATATACTTCAAATATATTTTGAAATATCTTTTCAAAAAGACTTATCTTCAAATCTTATCTTTGGGGTCAAAACTTATTGAAAACCTTTATACAATTATGCTTTATTTACTATTGCGAATAATTCACCAACTTTATGTTGACGTCGTATTTTAACGCTTTTCAGAGATTTGAGGTTATTCTATTTTGATGCTTGCTTGGCTACTTGGGATTTTTGCTGGAATTTATTTGTTATTGTAATTCCTTAGTTTCCCAAACTCTGTAGTCGTATTTTGGATATTATTCGGATGACTGTAATAAGTACTTTACTTCAACTCTTTATCTATGATTGATGATGTCTGGTTTATTTATGTTTGATGTAACCTTTGAATCTCTGATACCGTATACACTGCGCACCTCGGTTCCGCCATTTCTATGCGGGGTGTGACACCGCTATTGACCAAAAATTAACTTTCATTAACTTTCCGTTAAAAGGACTGAATTTGTAATAAACTTAACCTTAACCCCGTTAAAGGACTAACTTTGTAATATATTTTAACGTTAGTTCTCGTTAAAGGACTAACTTTGTAATATTTTTTTAACGTTAATTTTAATCGAATAATGAAAGGTATAAATCACATATACTTATCTTACGAGCATACTAAACTACAAGGCACTTAGGTACTAAACGTTTCCGTCACGACGGACGAAACAATAATATAAATCCCGACTAACAAATATCACGTGAAACAGAAATAACAACAATAACAGGGTCAAAACAAAAGTCGATAAAATAAACGACATAAGACACAACGAAAAGGTACTTCAAAATATATGATTGTCACACTAACGTCCGCACCCAAATCAAATAAGACCGAAACAAAATGATCATTTGAGGAAAAAGTACCGGTGACAGTGTTCGGATCCTGTTGTGCCTCCGCAGCTCCCAATAAGTAGGCTCGACCACGAGCTGGGTTACCCGGATTATTATGACCACCTTGATTACCACTATTACCATGGTTCCCCTGTGCATGTTGACCTCCCTGAATCTGCGGTGGATTATTATGGCCACCATTTCCCTGCTTGAGAGGGAAATCTCTTAGATAATGTCCAGTACCTCCGCAACCAAAACAAGAGTCAGGCCTCACTGCATTTACTGGTACAACGACGATAGGCCTAGATCGGAAATCCTTGGCCACATGGCCTTTCCGATTACACTGAGTGCAGGTGCAAGGTGTGTTCCTCTCATGGTGACGGTTACCCCTCTGACACAAGGGAAGTGTACCATTATACCCCGACTTCGATCCACTACTAGAAATTTTCCATTTATAGTAAACATGTAAAGAAAAATCCGTTTCTCAAATAGGTTTTTGGTTGAGCTTTACTTTCCCCTGATTTTTTTTAAAGCAAGTAAAACACTATAAAGTGGGGCAATGAACTCACCTTGACAAATCAAGTACGTGACACTACTCTAGTAGTGTGAATATGTGTGTATAAAAAGTGGTAGGTCACAAGGCTAAGTCCCGACTAGATATAGAGGTCCCCTAAATGAATATAAGTAAAGAATCGTAAGAAATAAGTTTATCGCGTTTCGAACTCGATTAATTAACGTGTTTAAGATGTCCAAATAGGAAATCCCAAAAGGTAAGGTTATACTATAGAGTTTAACCGATAAGTTTAGATATGACGATAAGAACTCAACGAGTACCTATGTTCATTAAAACCGTTATAACTTGAGTTCTAGGAAGTGTTAAACGACGAATATTATATGCACGGAAACTAGACTCAGATTACTACATTAAACACTCTGGATTTGATCAATTTTGAGTTAATTATGAAAGAGTTATGATCGAAACAAAAAAGGTTAAGCAATCTGTAAAAAAAATGTCACTTTGGTAATTTTAGTTTATAACGAGTTTAAAACGTTTCGCAAATACACAAACGATTCCGACATTCAAAAATCATTGTTTTGACCAGTAGGGAAGTATATAAATCAGATTCATTTAGCTTTAAGTTTACCAAATCGTTACACAGTTTCATGTTACCAAAACCTAATAAGATCATTTTAAAAACTCAGATTTGACCCCCTCTTTCTAATTTACAGTTTTAGAGAGTTTTACGAAGAATTAGACAACTATTCATATATTTCCAAGAAGTAGATTCCGAGGGCTACAACATTGGTTTCGATCTCAGTTTCAAATTCACATTCATTTTAAAGTTATAGATCGAATAAGGCAAGTCAAAATTCAATTCAACAAGTTTTCAATGTTAATACGTATATAGACTTTGTATTCGGGTTTTTGTGACGTTTAAGATTACGAACTTGTAGATTCGTGTTATATGATGTTAATTTAGCTTATTAATGAATCACAATCAGATGTTACCAACTCAAACAACCACAAAATGATATACAATAACGGTTAAGAAATGGAAGTGAAATTAGGGTTTTATACCTTTGAATTTAACACGGTTTTCGAATTGATTGAATCTTGCTCCTAGCCACGAACACAAAGACAATCAAGGCCATGAATAAAAGTCACCAAAGCTGCTGGAAGTCGACCAAGGGTCAACCAAAATGAATTCAAACAAAAACCAAAGATTAGAACGCCATATACGAATGTAAGATAATCGGTCAGGAAGGAAAAATACAAATACACTTACGTTGGATGAACAAGTGACGATCCAAAAGTGAATATGGCTTGATGAGGGGCTGCTTAAAAAGGTGTGGATGATCCACAACACCGCAATAATCGAAATGCTACAAGCATAAACCAAAACATTATGATGGTGAAGGTTCAGCCGAAAGGATTCAACACCAACGAAACGAATTTCTTACCTAGACGAAGATGATGATGAACTAGATGATAACTGGTGATGATACTCGAGCCAAGGACTCCACAAACCAAAAAAAATATTTCTGAAATGATGAAGGATCGGTTGCAAGGAGGGAGGGGAAATAGGTGAGGGTTTGGGAGTGATCAAAAGAAAGGAAATTAGGGTTTTATGATTTAGTGGTTATTTATATGGTGAACTATAGGGTAGGGTTGGTTAAGGAGAGCCATGGCTTGGGTTTACTGCACCCCAAGGCTAGTCCAAGTGGCTTAAAACTCGGACTAAACTCGAAATGGCTAACGAACAAAACTGGCGGACTACCCGCTGCGTCGCAGTGCATGTCAACTGCGGCGCAGTGGGACAATTCACAACACAAAAATTTGTTTATTTTCGCGGACAAGTAATAGACGATTTTCGAATGCAAAATTTATACGATAGACGTAATTTAGAACATTTTGTTAGATATATAATTGTTATAATTCCGAAACCGAGAGTTCTCAGATGTTAACAATACACACATGATTCAGAAATGATGAGTTCACAAACCACGGAAATTACTCGATAGGTCATCTAGGAACTCATCTAGTGGGTACTAACTACTTATGAACCTAATCTAACACGGTAATAAACACATACAGAGATATACACACATGTCTAAAGCAATAAACACACATAAGTCAAGTATAGGTAACTTTAAATAAAAGTTTTTTTGAAAAACTAGGTAAGAGCTACAGACATACTAGACTAACCTGAGTTGGAAGAGTGACGGTTGTCACAGGATACGAGACCGGCTACACTTCCGCCTCCGCAGATTTGTGGCTTTCGTAATAACCCTTAGAGCTTTTATATTTTTTAAGGTCCCTTACAATACCTATATTTGAGAACATATTTTTAGGCCTTAGTGTTGCGTTATTCGTACCCTCAGTATAGTTAGTTATTAGTAACCATTCTAATAAATAATCACAAAAAATATAATCAAATACTAACAATCACTCAAACGCCATTATTAACATCTCTCAGTCGACCACTAACACCAATCACTTGTCCTATAGACACAAACAGACGTTTGAGTTTAACTTACACGAGTTCGCAAAAAGGGTGTTCTTATGCCTAACTTACACAAATTCGCAAAAAGGGTGTTCTTGGGTTTGGAACAAAATCAAGAACATGGAAACATTGAAACTTTTAATTTTGTGTTTATTTAAGTTAATATTATAGAGCAACCAATATCTTAAAACTTAATGACAACCATTACTGTCCAATCGATTTAAAATTAACTTGTCATTAAAATTTCACAAGTTGAAAAAGCAACTCACTTAAAGCATATAAGTTGAGTGCAATCAATTTATGAATCCGATCGTTGACGTACATTGAGTCGTCGATCAAGCTCACTCACTAATAAAATTAAATCGTTGATTTGTGAGGAATTGAACAAGTGAAAAACAACAGGAAGTGAGACTCGCTTATCACCTAGAAGTTGATGTAGTCATGTTTTTAAAACAAAATTGTTTCTCTAAAATAAACAAGAAAAATCTGGTTTTAATCATAACCAGAAAATCTAACCGGAATGATATTTATTTTGTATTGGTTTTTTACAAAATAAGAATTAAACGTAGGTTTAACCAATGATTCAAATGAATCAAAATATGAACTTCTTTAATTCTTAAACAATAGTCAAATGATTGAAACAAAGTACAATCAAATGATTAGGCAACACTTTAAATCAAGTGTGCAAATACATATACAAAGTAATCAAATGACAGGAAGAAAGAACCCAAATCGGGCAAAGTTACAAACGAGAGGGCAGGGGCGAAGCCAATTTTTTTTACGTGGGGACAAAGTTTGTATGGAGGAAATAGTAAATAGACAATTTTTTTCGGATTGATTTATAAAGGGACAAAATATTAAAAATAACATAGATATAACTATTTTTTTGCATTATGACAAAAATACATTGTAGCAACTACCTACCTCATTTCTGGCTCTGTTCCTACAAGAAAGTTTGTTTGTGTTTATATACACACGCGTCTTTGTGCTAAACACAACCGGAGTCTTTCTATCATCAACTTTCTCTCTAAAAGGAGAATTTCAGCAAGGACTCCTTAACCCCGTGTACCTTTGGTACTAACTGGCATCGCTACCACCTACCGGCCCCGACAATGTGGTCCGAATACCGCCCCTGTCTCAAATTACTCCGAACCTGTGACCCGTTTCTTTCAAAGTCCTCGTGACAAAGGTCAATTGAGCTTTTACGGAGGAATCACTTGGTGTCCACAAAGATGAAATGACGTTCGAACCTGGGACCTCCTGTAGACCCAAGTCTTACCATCCAAGTCACACCTCCTATCATCAACTTTAGCACACTAAGCCTTCATACTTCCAGTTTGAACGTGAATGGGCAATGAGTATGAAAATCCATAACACTAGGATAGTGTGTCTAGTCTATATATAATATATAACCAGTCTGATTCATTATTTCTTGGGTTTGCCATACTGAATACAAACCAAACAAATATATCTCTAATTTTTGATTTGATATGTTGGAGCTAAATAAAAGATTTACCGCTAACCAAAAATCAATATTTATAAAATTCCTCCCTCCTACCAAAACGTAGATAGATTGTTGATCGAAATCACACAATTTCGATCAACAAGGGAGGAAATAGGAATAACAAGAACAAGAACCCATATCCAACATCCTCAAATAAAAAAATTCCAAGATTTCGATTTCCATTTAAATAAATACAAAAAACTGGGTTTCATTTCATTTCATTTCAATTTCAATGGGAACATTCGAAACTTTGAGAAGAGCCTTTGGAGCTATCAAAGACTCCACCACCGTTGGCCTTGCAAAAGTTGTAAGCGATTTCAAGGTGTTTTAAATTCTTCATTTTAAGCCACATTTTTCGTTAATATTCTATATCATTTATCTAATGGCAATTTCCCATTGTAATCCTATATCGAAGAATATCGACGTTGCCATTGTTAAAGCTACAAATCATGAAGAATGCCCTCCTAAAGACATCCATGTTAAAAGTAAGTTTATATTTTTAGGTTAATTTTTAGGCTTATATTTTAGGCCTATGTATCATGGTAATTAAGAATCGTGTTTCAACATCTTTTAGGCTTATGAATGTTTTGTAAGTAACTTATTTTGCATGCATGGTAATTAGGAATCGTCGTTTCAACATCTTTTAACGTACCACGAGCAGATGTCGGATATTGCATTCATACACTTTCAAGGAGATTAACGAAAACCAACGACTGGATTGTAGATTAATTCTTCGATCTCTGTCTTATTCGTTTTAAAACCAAGTCATTTAATGTTGAAAGGTTTCCGATCAATCACTTTATTTTCAGGTTGCGGTGAAGACATTGATGGTGTTACATAGGATTTTACGGGAGGGTGATACTAGTTTTAGAGAAGAGTTATTGATATATACACGCAAGCGCAAACTTTTCCAGATTGCAGAATTTAGAGATTTATCCAGCCAACTTGGTAAACAAACTGGCTCGATTTACTTTATACAGATGGATTTGATTACTTTAGAATCTTTTTATAACATGCTTTTTTTTTTCTTTCGGAAATCAAACAGCTTGGGATTGTTCGTCTTGGATTAGAATGTATGCCGCGTTTCTTGAAGAGCGGATAGAGTGTTTTAGAACTTTAGGATTCGACATTGAGACCGAGCGTTTAACAACATCTCCAGGAATAGGCAAGGTTTGTTAACTACAAAAACTTACGTTACGTGACTAGTTACATTCACAAGAAAACCTGGATGGACAGGAGGGTGTAATTTGAAAAGTTGTGATTTCTTAGTCACAGGGGTATAGTAGAACAAGACTAATGAACGTCGACGAGCTACTTGATCAGCTACCTGCTATGCAACAACTTCTTCATCGTCTCATCGTTTGTCAGGTGAACAACCGATAAAGTAACAAGTTGTTATTCCATTAGGAAAAAAGCGGTTTTTCTTTGTGATGGAACACCATTTTTTGTGTAGCCTGAAGGAGCAGCTTACAATAATTGTCTTATACAACATGCCTTAACTTTAGTACTCAAAGAAAGCATGAAGATCTACGCTATGATCAACGATGGGATAATCAAACTTGTTGAATCGGTAACATTTTATATTCTTGATTGATTGATCAAGTTACATTTTATCATTGGATAACTATACATTACTTCAAGCAGTTCTTTGATCTGCCAAAAAACGATGCTGTGAATGCTTTAAACATCTACAAGAAAGCCGTAAAACAGGTTTAGATTCATTCTTTTCCTTCCCCAGTTCTTCTACATTTGTTTTTATGCTTTAATCTTTCGATGAAATTAGGCAGAACAACTTTCGGAGGTCTACAATCTTGGGAGAAATCTGAGTGCTGCTATGAACATCCAGTTTCCATCATTGATTCAGGTTGGATTTTTTTTTTCTAGGAACCTATACACTATTTTACCCGACATGAATTGGTGACCTCTTTTGAAACTTTCAGCCTCCGTCTTCGTTTCTTGCTACAATGGAGGAATATGTAAAAGATGCTTCTTTAACTCATTCTAATTCCATCAAGAAACTGGTGAGATCGATTGAGCTTTGCCTATTTAATTAATCTATTCAAGAACTCGATAATGAATTATTTTATCGTTATGATTTTGAAAAGGAGCATCAAGTTGTTGTAGAAGAGCAATCACCAAGAGAAATCAAAGAAGTTGAAAACAACGAGATAGTGCAAGATCAAGAATCCGAACTTAAGCCTCCACAAAAGGAAGAAGAAGAAGATCTACCACTCATAATCATTGATGACAACGATAGTCAAGTGAGTACTAAACGCTTGAAAAATTCAATATTTTACTCTGTTCTACATTTTTCAATGAACACAATATCATATTTCGCTTTTTGTCCAATTTTTTTGTAGGGTTTGAATGAAACAACCACAAAAGCTGCAGAGTTAGACGATATCAATTTGTTGCAACCGCCTCTTGGCATCATTCAAGATGGTAATGTCATATCGGAACACGTAACTCCTTCATATATGTTAAGAGATGGTTTATATGGAGTAAACCTCTCCAACCATGATGATGTTTTTAAAAAACTTTGGGCAAAGGTTGCGCCTTGTATCCGAAATGGACAATATCACTGCATGGCGTGATTTGAACCATTACCTAATAATTCAACCCATGTATATGGATCATGATCTGACTCACTACCCAACTATTCTAAATAGTCGAATCATATGACTTAGTTCGACCCGTTGACATACATACATTTACATGACATATTCCTTGAATAGAACCTTACTTCATGGCAAGGTGGCCTACTTTTAAAGAATTTGAACTAGTTTCAATACCAAAAGATTTAAATCCTAAAGAAACTCGTTTTTTGCAGATAGAACTTCTTCAGGCCAGATTGAGAATGAAGAAACATCAAGTTGGGAGCTGGCAGTTGTTACCTCACCGAGTAACCCTAACAATATTAATACAGTATCACATGTCAAACCGGTTAGTGATGATTTTTATTTTGAATCGGTAGAGTATGGGTTTACGACACACAAACATTCACATGTGTCTGTGGATTCACTTGCAGGGTTGTGGATTCGATAAGATGTTACTTTATAGTTTGTATGAAGATGATATGGCGAGGAAACAAACACAAAGAGAGCATGGTCAACAACACAACTTGTTTCATCACCGCAATCCACCTCAACAACAAGACGATATCATGTCCGGTGTAGTGACTCCACAGATCACCCCAGTTCAAACGTCGATGATGCAACAACAATATACGGTGAAACAACAACCATATCAACATCAAAAGTGTCAGAATCAATATCAACAATGGTATCAACAACAACAAAACATGTTCACAACACAACAAGATAAATCAAACCAATATCTACAGAGACAGATGTCGGGTCTCAAACTGAACACGGTTGGAGACGGTATGAGTTATTCCCATAAAAATGTTGGATTAATATAGACTCAACATGTTTAATGTCCATTAAGAGTGTAACTAAATGTATATTTTCAGACCGTTATTTAACAGATAATTATAAGTAATTATTCTTTCTTGAAGGTCTAATTTCTTATTTTAACATGTTTATGAATGTTGTATCTAACATATCCTCTGTTAGTTCTGTATATATATATATATTATAGAAAACGTTATACGGTGTTTGATTATTCATAACTAACACATTCATAAAGAACAAACAAGATTGGTCATAGATACAAGCTAAATTCTCTAACGGACTTGTAGATCGGCATTGGTGTAGTCTCTAACGGGTTCAATGAATCCTTGGCTTAATTCGCCTAAAACAGTAGCGCTTTCACAAGTTTTACTTTACTTGACCAAATTAGTGAGAGCTCTGTCCGAGTTGTTTAGGAACTAGATTGTCACTAGAATTAAAGAAAAGAACATCCCATTTAAGGTTCAAATTGTCTTAAGTATGCAAGGTTGATAATATGTCATGAATCGTGATTGGGTTGGGAGTCTGTTACGTGAGCAAGTGTAAATATAGTAAGATTGCAAATGAATTAGGTCGGATCAGAATGGTTAACATAATTTACAAACGATTAACACTGATGATCATTAGCTATATTGTTCTACCCAAGGAAGCCATTTGATCTATATACTAGAAGGGGTACTTGAAAACCGATATAGTTTACTACCTAGGAGGGTTTAGATCAAGGTTGTAAAGATCGAGATATTACTATGGATCGTGTTTGTCTTAGCAAGATCGCGATAGAAAGATCAAATTGGGATCAGAAATACGATCGCTATATCCTAACACTAGGTTTTAAATCACATTCGTATCATATATAATTTATATCAAGTACTAACAAGATACCATAAATTATAAATTGATTAAACGAATTTAATAGAAAAATCATAAGGGATTTAGATTAAAAAAGCTTGATTGGAAGGAACCCCTTACCTCTATACATAATTCAATGTATGTGTCCGCCCAACCCCAAGTGGCATCAACGTCAAGTAAAACACATGTCCACAAATCACCTACATGTGATGGACACGGTTTCGAACCCCTGACCTTTTAGTCACACATGGGGGGTTTGGGCGTTTGCGGTGGTGGTACAGCTTGAGTTATGCCCAATCGGTGAGATTAAGATTAATTATTTGAGTTAGTATTAATTTTGTTATATATATATATTCGTTGATTGAAGTAAAATATATGTGAAATTTACTTTTTATACGTAGCTTAGCTGGTTATATGATTTGTATTTTAGATTATTTTGACACAATTATTTAATTAATATTTTTTTTTGTTCTACAATCAAAACAAAGTAATATCGAATTAAATCGAGATTCTACGATCCTATGATCAAGATCGGAATCCTATTAAAATCTTATACTTTCAGAGATCTTAAAGAGTCAGGTATTTTTAGTAAATAAGATCGTAAAATTATAAAATTTTAAGATCTAGATCGGAATCTTAATTTAAATCCTCCAATCTCCTTAGAGCTAAAACTACGTGAAAGACTTAAGTTGATGATGGTTTCCTCTTCTTGATCATAAATAATTTTAGAAAAGTAACAAAATGCTGAGGAATCATAGGGCAAATGTCATGTAAAAAATAAACACATTGTCTTATTGTGTTTATGTCCTTATAAGTTATAACTTGTTCCGATTTCATGACATCTTACCTTTAAGTTTTCTATTTGTGTTAAAACTAAAATGTGCTTTTATTTTTTAAATAACAAATTATTAGAATAAAAGAAACTCCAATAGTTTATATTAGTCACAAAACGAATAATAATAACATAAAAGGAAACGAGGGAGAGAATGATATTAAACGACATATAAATATTTAGGTTGAAAAGTTAAATCAACTTTATTTTATTAGTAAACACAAGTACATGAAATATAAATATGGCTTAAAGTTTACAAATATACTATATTATTGTCCCGCGATGGCGCTGAAAAAAATAAAAATTGAATCGTAAATTTTATGTTTATGTAAATTTTAATTTATTATGAAAAAATAATGTTATATGTATAATAATATATATAGTTTTACGCTTATACACATGTTGTTTATAGTTATAATAACATATACACTTTTACGTTTATACACATGTTTTGATATTTTATATTATGAGATTTTAGAATAATAATAAGTTAAATCATAGTCCAAATTGAACGATTCTATAAGTAATTATAGTTATGTTTTTTTATTTTAGTAAATATAGAATGAAAGAGAGAATGTAATTATGTATTGTAAAATGGTGTAGAATGAAAATAGTTTTTGATGACATCATCAATCTGATCTAACCGCTGTCATCAAAAGAAGTCAACTCATCCAAGGGACCTTAATTCGTCATATGGCATTTAAGGTCCCTCTTTTATTATATATTAAATATATGAGTAATGAAAAAAAAAACAAGAAATACAAGAAGAAAATAAAGAAATGAGAGAAAACAAGAAAAGATGTTCTTGTTGGTGAATTTTCTTCTTCGACCACATTTTTTATAAGCAAATGGTATGTAAAGATGCACTTCATTTGAACATAATATTTTTATAACGTAAGAAGAAAATAAAGAAATGAGAGAAAACAAGAAAAGATGTTCTTGTTGGTGAATTTTCTTCTTCGACCACATTTTTTATAAGCAAACGGAATGTAAAGATGCACTTCATTTGAACATAATATTTTTATAACGTATCAAGTGTAGAGAATATAGTGTAGAGAATATTCTCATAACAAGTTTACGATATTCATGTATGTTGCTTATTGAGGTATGTGGCCCACCAATCGAAAACGACATTTGATAGCCGGACAAAACCCTTGAACCGACGAGCTAGCAAGATCACAAAATATGTGTCCGGCAAGCAAAGCTTGCCGGACCAGTTTGGCTGATGGGCTGAGCTCCCATGACCGACAACCAAGGCCAATATGGTCTGCGAGCAAGGCTAGCTTGGCCGACAAGCTAAGCCGTTCATGCTTGGCCCCAGGCACGGGCCAAATTGCCCCGACACCGGATCAATGTTTAGCCCCAGGCACGTGCCAAGGTGCCCCGACGTCGGATCAGTGTCTCGCCCCAAAGACGAGCAAACATGCCCCGACGCAGACCAATGTTTGACCCATACACAAGCAGAAACGACCCGGTCAAGGCTACTGACGAGATGGCAAAGCGACAAGGGTGTGTCCGGCCAGCTGGGCTTTGTTGACCGACCAACTGAGCTAGTATATCCGGCTAGCTGGGGTAATTGTACCGGTGAGCAGGACTAGATTTCCCGATGAGTATAAACGCCCCGGTTACAAGTAAAAGGGGGGCACAACTAAGTGACTTCGGGACTGCCCCATGAACAAGTGGTAGTGCCGAGTGTAGACTTGGCCTAGCCCTGGTCACGGGAAAAGGTGCACCGCTTATCCCCAGACACGTTTTAAAGTGACTCGGCGAGCTGACCTTGGCATCGCCCTAGGCACGAGCTAAACTGCCCCAATTCGGTCTAGCTCCGGTCATGAGTGAAAGTGTCTCAGCAGTAAAGACGTTCAGAAAACCTTCTCTCATACACTTAGGTCGCTTTCACTATTTGGGTCATGAATTGACGGCCCATGAATGTGAAATCATGGCCCATGGCTCATAAACGGAAACCTAATTTGTTGCCTATAAATACCTGACCATTTGTCAGAATCTCAGACATTCAATCATTACTCATTTACACATACATACGTTCAAGAGAGATTTTCCCACTCTCTTACGTCATCAACCTTAACCTATACGTCACCTTAGGCTCGTCTAGAGCTTGGTAGGTTTGCACTGCGCCGGCAGGAGACCGTACTGGTTAAACCATCACACCTACACCCTTTAACTCGTTAACCGTTGCTCAAACATTGCTCAAAGCCTCAAAGTCTATATCTATGTTGAAACGAGCCAATATATCAACTCAAATAAAAATAATCAAAACGCGATTAGATGAAATTCAATCGATGCATAATTGATCATAACTTTGGAAACACAAAAAAATAAATATAAGTATTATAAAACTTATTAAACTCAAAGGGGGTAGTATCTAATTAAACGTTGGTTATACATACACAACCCTGTATCTATATATTATACAAATTTTGTATCCCTTAAACGAAAACGAAATCCCCCAAAAGAAAACGATGGCTCGTTTCCTTTCGCAAACCCTAATCCGATCAATCTCCTCCTCATCATCGAATCCATTCCAATCATTAAAACTAGGTTTATCTTAATCGAATCGCTTCTCAAGTTTATCAGGAAAAGCTCAATCGATCGAAATCGATTTGGAATCATAATCAGATGTGGAGGTTTTAGGGTTACGAAAGCTTGATGATGTTATTCCCAATATTATTGTGAAACAATCTGCTCCCGATTGGCGCTTCTTTTTGTTCATGGTGCCTCGTATTGGGTGCCTCCAAGGCGTTCTAGGTCGGAGTCTCATGCTCTGTTTTCGGTTTTTAAGAATTTGAGGAATCCATTGAGTGAAGATGAATCGATGGAGATTAGTTCACCTACACAAAAGGCATTTTTATCACAACAACGACCACATCTACCAACTCCACCTACACAAAACGAGCTCTTAGCTCGACTCATGGAGACATTGAAGCCCAAGCCTACACGACCAACTCGTGAGATCGATACAAGTGTCTTGCTGGGACACTTGTTGGACGAGTTGTTGAAGCAAAAGACACCAGAGCCCACTCCTCCCCCACCTCCACCGAGCACTGCTCACGAACTACTTAACTTGCTGAAAGAGTTCGTGGAAGAGGGAGAAGTACCATCCCGAACAACAACCATGCCAACCTCAGTGGTGAATTCTAAGTTCTGTGACTGGGTAGCAAAATATCTCATCCCAGACCGGCAGAGAGTCTCCTCAATCGTCGACACATATGATGGCACAAGAGATCCAGAGGATCACTTGGCTCTGTTCGATTAAGCTATCATGACAGAAAAGTGGGTTGACCCCGTATCTTGCCACGTGTTTTCGGGAAAACTGCAAGGCTTTGCTAGAGATTGCTTCACGATCCTTCCGGAAAAGAGCATCTACGACTTCTATGACCTTAAAGCTAAGTTCACCTCCAAATTTCTCCAGCAAAGAAGCAAATGAGAACCCACCTTGAGGCACACCTTATATGCTAGCGAGAAGGGGAAGGTCTGCGAGAATTTATCCTTCGCAAGACGCAAGAATGGCAGAAGATACCACATCTTCCCGAGAGTCATAAAATCTTCGGCTTCACACTCTCAATGCTCCCGGGCCAACTCCAAGAGTGACTAGCAGCAAGAATTCCAGTCACGTTCAAGGAATCAGCAACGGATTGTTGCTATGACTACTTACGGTCCAAATAGACAATCGCCTTGGCAAGAAGCGTTACAAGTGGTAAAAGGGACAAGGCATGGAGCGGACTAAGTATTAGAGGGTCAAGCAGGAAAGATCCCCGACACGACAGCCGTAGAAGAGATCAACGTGACAGCAGACATGGTAGGCAAGAAGAGGAAAGACCTCCAAGAAGGTTCACCCCCTATGAGAAGAACCGATCTGGGGGAACCTCAGCAAGACTCATGTGGAAATCCTAAAAACTGAACAAGTAGGGCCAACGTTCAAGCCACCCCCTCCCCTCGGATGCTACACCGCTATGGAACAAAGAACATGAATAAGCGTTGTGAATTCCATGAAGGCTACGGTCATGACACTAACTCATGCCGGGAGTTAAAAGCAGAAATTAAGCGAGCGTTGGATGAAGGAAAACTCGAGCACTTGGTGATTGGAGCCAGACAGCAAGCCAAAAAGTCACTCGCTAAGAAGACCTAAGAGTGGCAAAGGCGGTTGGAAAAGAGAACAATCACCCTGTCCCTCCAGATGGTCATGTGTGCATGGTGAGTGGGGGCTCCCAAAAACGAAATTATGTAGTATTGCATAATTGGATGATGCAACCAATATCTTTCCCTCCTGTGTCTGTGACCTCCACCAATCCGGTTGTAATCCAAGTGCGACTGGCCAACTGTGAGGTTGAAAAAGCATACATAGACATTGGTAGCTCCGCTGACATCATTTACGAGCATTGCTTCAAAAAGCTACCCTAGAAAGTTAAAAAATCCATACTCCCAGCAGAGGTTCCCTTGGAAGGCTTCGCTGGAGAGATCCATTGGCCCATCGGCCAAGTCACAATGGAAGTAATGATGGGAGATTATCCTTACCACCGTATGAAGTACTAAACTTTGCTATAGTAATAATTGCATCCACCTACAACGTGAAACTGGGAAGACCTTTCATAGAGAGGTTTGGGGAAATCCCATCAACCAAACATGGAATGGCTCCCAACACCGAATGGCATAGGCACCGTGCGCGGTCGCATGAACTGGTTCCACGAGTGCAAGCAAGTGGCCAAAGTTGAAGTACTAAAACCCAAACCCACCACAATGGAAGTAGAAGTCATAGAGGGCAATGAAAAAAAGGTGGTGATCAATGAAAAGATCCCAGAGCAGTCTGTCGGCATTGGAGCACAACTCCCATCAGAAACAAAAAAGAAGTTAGTTCACTTGCTAAAGAATAACCTAGACGTCTTGGCATGGCAAACGTCCGACATGACCGGAGTACCAAGAAAGTTGGTCGAACACTCCCTAAATGCCAACCCTAGCATGTTCCTTATCAAATAAAAGAAAAGGGCGATGTCCCATGGTAGGATCATGGCCGCCTTGGAGCAGGTGGCTAAGATGGAAGAGGCATGAATAGTTCGATAAGTGAAGTACCAAACATGGATAGCCAACCTAGTCATGGTAAAGAAGGGAAACGGATCATGGAGACTATGTGTAGACTTCAAGGACATTAACAAAGCATGTCCAAAGGATAATTACCCCATGCTAGAGATAAATTGGAAGGTGGAGTCCTTGGACGGCTTTAGGCTCAAATGTTTCTTGGGCGCCTACAAGGGCTACCACCAAATCTCTATGAAAGAAACAGATGAAGGCAAGACCGCTTTCCACACAGACCAAGGAATATATTGCTTTAAAAAGATGCCATTTGCCCTGAAGAACGCAAGAGCCACCTACCAACGTCTGATCGACAAAGCTTTCAAAGATCAAATTGGGAGGAACGTAAAAGCATACGTAGATGACATTGTAATCAAAAGTAATGTAGAAGGAGCAATGCTTGCCGAAATTCAAGAAACTTTTAACACACTTAGGGAGATTAACATGAAGTTGAACCCCTCTAAGTGTAGCGTTGGGATGGAAGAGGGAAAACTTCATGGCCACCTCATCACCCCTCGAGGCATCAAGGAAAACCCCAAGAATACAAGCAATAATTCAAATGCCCTCTCCCTCCACTAAGAAGCAGGTGTAGAGCCTCAACCGTAAGCTAGCTGCCCTAAGTCGTTCCTCTCCAAGGCCGCGGACAGGTCTTTACCTTTCTTCAAAACCTTGAAGGGATGCATAAGAAGAAATATTTCATGTAGTCTGAAGAAGCAGAAGAGGAATTTCAAGAGATGAATAAGTTCTTACTCGACCTCCCCACCCTCACGGCCCTAGTGCCAGGAGAACCCCTTACCATATACTTGGTCGCCTTGAAGGAGTGCGTGAGCTCTGTCCTCCTCGCACAGCACGACACGACACAAATGCCCATCTACTTCATTTGTAGGGCGCTGAAAGGAGCCGAAATAAACTATCCAACTCTAGAAAAGCTTGCCTTGGCTTTAGTACACTCCGCCAGACGCCCAAGAAGATACTTCCAAGGGCACCGTGCAAGTCCTTAGTGACAAGCCAATCAAACAAGTGTTAGGCTAACCATAAGTCTCTGGCCGACTAGCAAAATGGGCAATGGAGTTGGCCTCATTCACAGAGCCAGACAAAAGAAAATACACCTATGATTTAAAGTTCAAGTTTCCAGCCACGAACAACGAAGCAGAATACGAAGCTCTCCTCTTCGGACTTCGAATTGCTAAAAGGATTGGAGTGCAACACATTGAGGTGTTTGTTGACTCAGAACTAGTGGCAATCAAATGAAGGGTATCTTTGGATCCATACAAGACTCCATGCAGCTCTACCTGGAAGAAGCAAAGAAACTCATCATCGGGTTCATGACCTTCAACATAGAACAAGTTCCACGAAGCAAAAACAAGATAGCAAACGCCCTTATTAAAATGGCCTCTTCATCTTTTGCTCACCTTGCTACGGACGTTCTCGTAGAAGTGTTATAAGAAAAGTAAATCACCCCCAGCGAGGAGGTGACAACCGTTGAGGACTCAGAGTGCCTGGATGACTCCCATCACCTCTTTCGTCAAAGATGGCACACTCCTAGACGATCGGAAATTGGCAAGAAAGATCCGCATGAAAGCTCCAATGTATCTGCTAATTGACGATATACTCTTTCGAAAGTCATTTCTCGACCTGCACCTACGATGTGTTAATCCCACTCAAGCTCTTCAACTAGTACAAGAAGTTCATGGTGGCACATGTGGCCTCCACTCTGGACCGTGTATAGTTGTCACCAAGATAATGAGATTGGGATACTACTGGCCTACCATGCACCAAGACCTAATGAAGGAGATAGAGAAATGCGAGTCCTGCCAAATGCACGCCCCAATCCCCAAAATGCCTAAGCAAGATCTTATCCTTGTTACCACCGCTTGGCCATTCTACAAGTGGGGTATTGACATAGTCGGACCATTCCCTCCAGGAGTGGGAAACGTCAAATTCCTCATAGTAGCAGTAGACTATTTTACTAAGTGGGTGGAAGCCAAACCAGTCACCACCATCACCGGGCAGAGGATGATTAACTTCGTGTGGGAACATATTGTCTGACGCTTTGGAGTTCCCCTTGTAATGGCGAGTGACAATGGAAAACAGCTTGCAGAGAATCCTTTTCAGTCATGGTGTGAATACATGGATATCAAACAAGTTTTTACCTCTGTAGCCCATCCCCCAAGCAAATGTCAGGTAGAAATCATGAACAAGGCAATAGTCGAAGGAATCAAAGCAAGGCTTGGCACTGGAAGAACAACATGGGTGGATGAGCTCACCGGTATCCTATGGGCACACCGCACTACTCCCAGCGGAAGTACTGGCGAAACCCTTTTCAGTCTCGTATACGGGACTAAGGCAGTCATCCCTGCAGAGCTCACCATCCCATCCCTCCGGGTCATGACCCGCAACCCTGCCCAGAACAAAGAAGCACTTAGAGGAAACTTGAACCTGCTTGAGGAGGGAAGAGAAATAGCCTACATCAGACAAGCTGAAAGCGAAAGGAAAATGTCTAAGTACTATAACGTACGCGTGCGGCCAACAACTTTCAAGTTTGGTGACTTAGTCTGGAGAATGTACGAAGCAAGCAGAGTAGAGAAGGAAGGAAGACTGGGCCCCAAGTGGGAAGGTCCTTATCGGGTAGAGGAAGCTAGCGAGCATGGGGCCTACAAGCTCTCTGATCTCGCTGGATACCCAATTCCCATGAATTGGAACGTGATGAACCTCAAAAATTTTATGTTTGAAAAAGTATGTAAAGGTATGATCAAGGATCCCATGTAATGGTCAGATCTAAGTTGTATCCTGACTATCTTTTTTATTCAATAAAATCACTTTTGTTTCAAACACTTGACTTTTAAATTGCAATTTTAATACTAGGCCTATGTATGATACAAGTTATTTCCTAGCCGACTTGCAAACAAACACTTACCCGTCTTCTACTCCACTAGAGAAAAGGAAATCACTTCCTACGGAAGCGACTTCGCGAGTACACAAAAATAAAAAGCATCCAAACAATAATTAAACATGGCATTGTCATGATAATAAAACGAGTTGCCACAACAACCTAACCAAAAACTAATATATAGATCCGAAGTGGAAAAACCACAAGACAATAGTATATAACATCATACATGGAAAGACGCAACAAAAATAATCCAAACAAGGATAATACTAGCTCAAAATGTATCAAAAAAAAGCCCAAAGGAAATGTAAGGTATCATCAAGCTCCAATAACAAAAACGAACAAGACAGGGTATACTACTATCCCTACTGCCCTGGCTGTCCCGACAGGTCCAGCTGCCCCTGCTGCTCTGGCAGTCCCTGGTGCCCTAGATGTCCCGAGTGGTCCACCTGCCCTTGCTGCTCTGGCGGTCTCGACTACCCTAATTGCTCATCATGCTCCTCTTACTACCTCTGTCTCTTGAGCATGGCCAACATATCATCAGCACCCTCTTGATCAAGGCCAAGATATCCTCCGCACTCAAGGTGAGATCAGCCACCACCTGAAATAAAATAAAATTTATAAGTAATAAGATTTGAAAAATGGTTTTCAAAAATCCTTTTCGTCAAGAAGCCTAACCTCAAGTAGAATGGAATACTCATGTCGGTCAAAAACTCGGTCCTCCTCCTCCAAGGCACCCATAGTTGTGTCATCAAGGTATGGAAGGTCTCCTAGAGGAGCAGGATGGGTACGTAGGTACTCAGCAGTAGTGTCATGCATCCCATAGCGGCGAGCGGCAGTGTTGAAACGTGTCAACACCCCTATCATCTATGGATGGAAATCACCCCTCTTCGCGGGAAAGGAGGAAAGCAACTCCTTCCTCGACTGGGTACTGTCCACCAAGGACCTCTCTAGTACAAGCTCACAGACAGACCGAAGCTCTGAGCTAAGGTCCTTAACCTCCTTATCCCTGCGAGCAATAACCTCATCCTTGTCCCCAATATCACAATCCCTCTCGACGAGCCTAGCACTCCAAGCAGACAACTGGGACCGAAGCTCCTCCAACTCAGCATGGCGAGCCATACTCAAGGCCTCCACCTCAAGTACACGGACAAGAGCCCTATCCTTGTCCCCCCACTCCTTCGCAAGCGCCCACTCAGTAACTTCAACACTCTCTTGCAAAGCGTCAATATCCTCATTTGCACGTCTCAATGCGGTATGCCCATCACGAATAATCATGTCCCTGCTATGACAACTACGTAACAACTCTGTAACATACTCCTCAACCCTCCGACTGTTCGCAGAATAATCAACGTAGCCGTTGAACAAACTCGCACGAGTCATCGCCAACATATCCTAAAAACGAACGCTATCAAGGGAGGCATAATAGGCACGTGCCTCCTCATACTCGAATCCCTCATCAAAGCGTGGACCCTGGACCACTCGAGGACGATCGCCTAATCCTCTAAAAATGGAAGACCAACAATCCCCCCAAGGGGGCCTGAAAAAAAACAAAGGATATTAAGCATAATAATTAAAGTAGACGATAACTACAAGACTACACACATACCATGAGGAAGTAGCTGAGCACCCTCCATAATAACACGTGGGGCAGAAAAGGCAGGAACCGCCCCAATCGAAAATATTTTGGGGCAGACGCAGTCACCACTGGCACATACGTCGTCACTGTCGGTGCGAAAGTCAGCACTACCAACTCAGAAGCCGTCACTCCGACCATGGAAGAACTCTCCCCTGTACGGGAACTCCCATGGGATACCACCACGCCAAAAGGAGGACGAGAGGGGATAACGACATAAGAAGCAACGAAAGAAGATGAGCACAACCCCGACATGGTCACACCGGCAACAGGTGGAACAGCATACTCCGCAAAACCTAAGTGAAGGAAAGCGATGAGACCTTGCCCCATTCCATGACCACTCTCCCCATAAGAAATATCAACCCTAGGGGTCTTCTAGAGTATGCCCCCTCCAAAGAGTCCTCTGCGGATCTCTTCCCTGTAGAAGTAGGGTTCGCGCCAAGGCTAATATCCAACGCAGGCCCTACACAATGGGCAACAAAAGTAAAAACATAAAAAAAACCTTTAGAAACAAAAGGGAGCATTATATAAAATACTTACCATCACTAGGGTTTGCAGAAGGAGAGTCAAGCGACTCATATCTATAGGATTCTCATCAGAGACCTGGACTCCAGTATCAACATCACCAGCATCACTTGCAACATCAAGAAATAAGAAAAACAGACATACATGATACATATAAAAAATATATGCAACCTATATAGCATACCATCTCGAGGAGGCAAGTCAGGGAATCCAAGCTCCTCCACCTCTGCCACAACGGCATCAACATGCCCTCCAATATCCTCAATGAAGACACCAACTACACCAACATGAGGTCTCTCACCCTTCCCCACCGGTAGAGGAAAACCGTCCTCACGCCCACCATCTTTCTTGAACTCCCCGGGCAAAACAACTATCGTAGTCAACTTAATCCACTTGTCTTCGATCAAGGACTTCAACAAACCCATAGCTGCAAGGCACAAAAACACACGTACAAGTGTAAAGGAATTAAACAACAAAAATGAGATAAATCAACAAAGGGAAAGGACATACGTTTTCTCACAGTATTTCCCGCATAGTCCGCCCTAAAAATAAGGGGCACCTTACCCTCCTTATAGAAACTACTAACCCGACCTCTAAAAAAATACCGTTCGGATTATCCCGAAAACAGACCTTGAGAGCCCTGATAGCAACAAGTAACTGCTTGCACGCAAGCACATGAGGACTCTTACGAGTTCTACCATGCTCACCCTGAAGTTGAGGGTCGAAAGCGGGTGCCCCACGACGGGCACACTCAAACCTAAGAGTAATAAAAATATCCTCTACAAAGAATAAATAGAATCTCCAAAGCTTTAAGCTATCGGGCAAACCAGCAAAAATCTTCTTATCATGCTTCAAGGTCTTCATATAAACCACCAACTATGTTGCTTAACCATAGAAAAGGTAAGCCGGAACAAATCAACAGGGGGCTCCTTGCCCATACCAATCTGAATCATCTGAAACGTCAAGATCTTGTAGATACTAAGTGGGTGTAGCTGAGAAAAACCTATCTTATAGTAGCTAAGGATGGACATCAAATATGGGGATGGAGGAAATCTCAAAAAGTCTGACGAGAAGATAATCCCGATAACAAGCAACATATCCAGGAGGCGGAGAACAGGTGCGATCGTTCGGACCAGGTAGAAGAACTTTATACCTCCTCAAACCCAAGGGCTTGAGATCCACCAACTCATCTAAGGCATGATGACAGGTAAATGGGCAAGACGACCCTCCTCCATGATAAGACTAAGCCCTAAATAAGACATACCGAAAAATTACTAAGAAAGCCCTAAATGGTATAAAGGTAATATCATGACTAACACCTAAAGGGAAGGATGACAAGTAAATGGGCAAGACGATTGGGCGCTCCTACTATTTAACTAATAAAGCATTCGACAAATAATACATAGAAAATAATAGTCCTCCCAGTTAACATATACGGACTGCATGCATGAAAATCCTAGGCAAAAACACTAAGGATAATGGTGCATAAGACTCCTAGCTACAAAACAAATTATGCTAAGAAACGATGACATCATAACCTAGTGGTCCCTTAACACAAAAGGATTCCTACACTACAAGACAAGCAAAAAAGCATGCATAGCCTCATAAACTAAAAGACAACAAACAACAATTTTTCATATTATGAAATTGTTAAGGACCAAACACTCCAAAAACAAAAGGCTCTAACAAGAACAAACTTATTTGAAAGAGCTAAAGCAAATCAACACCACCACTAGCCCACCACCGATCATACACCACCACATAGTCACCGCCACCTCCCACCTTCAAACCATCGTCGCCCTCTTTCTCCCCACTGTCACCCCCCTTTTTCTCCCACCCCTCGCGATACCACCACCTACTCACGTACGAAAGAAAATAGGAAAATAATATACGACTATTTGGTGTTCTTGGTGTTAAGGGAAAACAAAAAGAAAGAGAGAACAAAAGGGGAAAATCCAACAAGATGGAAATAGAAAATGAATGGGGATAGGAGTATTTAAAGGCAAAGGTGGGAGGAAAAAGATTTGAGTTTGAAACTTTGAATTTTTTTTTAAATTTTCCACAAAATTCAAACTAGGGGGCTATTGAGGTATGCGGCCCCCCCCAACCGAAAACGACATGTGATAGTCGGACAAAACACTTGAACTGACGAGCTAGCAAGATGACAAAATGTGTGTCCGACAAATAAGGCTAGCTTGGCCGGCAAGCTAAGCCATTCATGCTTGGCCCCAGACACGAGCCAAAGTGCCCCGACACCGGATCAATGTTTGGCCCCACGCACGTGCTAAGGTCCCCGACGTCGTATTATTGTCTCGCCCCAAACACGAGCAAAAGTGCCCTGACGCAAACCAACTTTTGACCCATGCACGAGCAGAAGCGACACGGTCAAGGCTACCGACGAGATGGCTAGGCAACAAGGGTGTGTCCGTCCAGTTGGGCTATGTTGACCGACCACCTGAGCTAGTATATCCGGCCAGATGGGCTAATTGTACCGGTGAGCAGAGCTAGCTTGGCCGGCGAGTATAAACGCCCTTGTTACAAGTAAAAGGGGGCACGACTAAGTGACTTCGGGACTGCCCCATGCACGAGTGGTAGTGTCGAGTGTAGAATTGGCCTAGCCCTGGTCACGGGAAAAGGTGCCCCGCTTAGCCCCATACACGTTTTAAAGTGACTCGGCGAGCTGACCTTGGCATCGCCCCAGGCACGAGCTAAACTGCCCCAATCCGGTCTGGCTCCGGTCATGAGTGAAAGTGCCTCATCAGTACAGACGTTCGGACAACCTTCTCTCATACGCTTACATTGCTTTCACTATTTGGGTCATGAATTGACAACACATGAATGTGAAATCATGGCCCATGACCCATAAACGGAAACCTAATATGTTGCCTGTAAATATGTGACCATTTGTTAGAATCTCAGACATTCAATCATTACTCATTTACACATACATAAGTTCAAGAGAGATTTTACCACTCTCTTACGTCATCAACCTAACCAATACGTCACCTTAGGCTCGTCTAGAGCTTGGTAGGTTTTCATTGCGCCCGCATGAGACCGTACTGGTTAAACCATCACACCTACACCCTTTAACTCGTTAACCATTGCTCAAACATTGCTCAAAGCCTCAAAGTCTATATCTATGTTGAATCGAGCCAATATAACAATACAAATAAAAATAATCAAAACGCAATTAGATGAAATTCAATCGATGCATAATTGATCAAAACTTAGAAACACAAAAAAATAAATACAAGTATTATAAAACTTATTAAACTCAAAGGGGGTAGTATGTAAATTAAACTTCGGTTATACATACACAAACCTGTATCTATATCTATATATTGTACAAATTCTCTGTCCATTAACCGAAAACGAAATCTCAAAAAAGAAAACCATGGCTCGTTTCCTTTCGCAAACCCTAATCCGATCAATCTCATCCTCAAATCCATTCCAATCATTGAAACTAGGTTTATCTCAATCGAATCGATTCTCTAGTTTATCAGGAAAATCTCAATTGATCGAAATCGATTTGGAATCGGAAGGAGATATGGAGGTTTTAGGGTTACGAAAGCTTGATGATGTAATTCATAATATTATTGTGAAACAATCTGCTCCTGATTGGCTTCCTTTTGTTCCTGGTGCATCGTATTGGGTCCCTCCGCGTCGGTCTAGGCCAGAGTCTCATGCTCTGTTTGCGGTTTTTAAGAATTTCACGAATCCGTTGAGTGAAGATGAGTCGATGGCGCTTAGCTCGTCTCGCGGTTGGCCTTCGTCTGCTTATTTCATTCAAGGTATTGAAATTTAAATAAATTTCGAGTTGAATTGTTGCTTTATGTTGTTGCCTTAATAGGATCTTTAGTTTTGGTTCTCTTTTTGTGGCTCGTAAATAATTATAATTGTTTAAATTGTTGTTCGAGAATGTATTAGTTGAGTCAAGTCAAGTAAGTAGCTAATGTTGGAGTTAGAGATATTTGTTGTAGTGATTGATTTGATGAAGAATATTTAGTGGTAATTAGACGGAATTCTTGTTTTTGAGAATGATATGTAATTGCTGTTGGTGGTTAGATTGTTATCCGTGTTTAATTTTAATAGGATCCTTAGTTTTGTTTCTCTTTTGTGGTGCATAAATGTCTTGACGCATTGAGAAGTGAAACTTGAAAATTTAGATGGAACAGTGTCATCATGAATTATTCTATTTGTGAATCGTCTATATTGATTCGATTTCCTTGCTTAAAACAATCCTATCAGACTGTGTACTGGATATAATGTTATTCGTGTAGGCTAGATTATTGTTTGAGTGAATGATGTGATGAAGAATATTTAGTGGTAATTAGAAGGAATGCTAGTTCTTAAGATCGGATGCTAATGCTAGGTGACAAAGGAAATGGTTAGGAATGACATGAGAGGTTGTTTTTCTTGGTAATTCAAGATATAAGTGGGAATGGTTAGTTAGTATGTTCTACAAATCTTAGATTCGGATAGAGTAGTAGCTCAAGTCGGGTGATTTTTCATCTTGTGCTACGATATCCTTGCTGGGATACGTGCCTTCCTTCCAACTTAAGAACCTGAATCTTTTTCATGCACAGACATCTGAAAACCATATTTTAAGTATTGGTACAACATTATTGTTCGTAAGACACTTGCCTTTTTCCTTCCTTCCTATTTCAAACATTTACACGTCTTCGTGGGCTTACCCATACTTGTCTCCTCTAAGGCTTGAGCCTATAATCGTGAGGTTTACTCGAGTGAGGGTGGTTTGCTGTGTGGTTAGGAATTAGGAAGACAACATTAAGTCTCTTTATTCTCTGTTCTACAACAAAAGTAAGATTTTAGTTTCTTTAAAATAAAGGTGATAAATGTTCTATAGTAGTCTTATTTTTCTGCTAAATAAGAAAAGTATCAATGGAGACGTTTAGTCGGAACTGTATAATTTTATTATTTCATCAAAGCTTTGTGTGAATTACTAAGGTGTTGTTCTTTTGAACCAAAGGTTTTTCCTCTGAATCTGAATACCAGCTCTGAATAATCAGAGGTGGTCCAAAACTCTGAATCTGAATCAATATACTATGTTCTTTTTTCCTTCGTAACATCTATTTTACTATATTAGTACTAAACTGTTTCTTAGTTTAGCGTGAGCGTGATTGAACAAATTAATAAACTAATTGTCTAACATCAATTTCAAGATATAAAAATAATTAACAAAAGAAAAGTTCACATAAAAGTCAATGTAATAGTAGGAGTTTATAGACAATCGAAAACAAATACATATTAAAAAAAAATTATATCACCTAAATCTAACAAACAATCATCAATATCAATTTATATAACGAAATCAAGTGACAAACCATTGAAAAAAATCAAAAATTATTTGAATTTAAGGATGGAAAACTTACCGGTGAAGAGAAAGAGGTAATCAGAGGTAAAAAGAGGTTTTTCATGTAGGGTTGGATCAGAGGTAAAAAGAGGTTTTTGGTCTCTGGTTGAAAAAAAAAAAAGAACAACAAAATTTTTAAAACCTCTGATCGGGTCAGAGTTCAGAGCCTATTAAGACTTTTTTTTGAAAAAAGAACAGCACCTAACTCTTCTACAATATAAATACTCTTTATCTTCTTTATTTTTTTTTAATCCGTTTCATATTCATTTCATTGCGGCTCATTGTCGAGTAACTCTCATATTGACTTTTTATTCTTTCAGCAGTGTCCTTTGGCTTAATTGTATTAATTGAGTCTCCGAATTAGTAGTTGTCTGCTTGTGACTTGCTGCAAATAAGATTTGTTTGTATTTATATAATATGAATGATATGAAACATTGGTATTAACATAAAACATCAAAACTATCTTTGCGAATATTGAGCGGTGTCTGAACATCTAACTGCAGGTACATCCCCTATGCATCCTGTGGAGGTGAAAGCTGATAACAAAAAGGAGAAAATATCTCAGCCGGATGATGAGGAAGGATGAAGTCACAAGTACCACACGTTCTGTGAGTGAACCCTTAGTTACTCTTTAACCCGTAGTTTCATTGGTGCGTGTTTTGAGTATTTGCTGTAATTTGCAGAAGGCTTCTCCCTGTAAATATTTATAGAAGATGAAAAAAGCCGTGGGTTGAAGAATTTGAAGCGAGTCTTTTTGTACAGTTGGAGATTTCGTTGTTACTCTCTCGTAGTTAGGGTTCATGTCAAAGACAGAAGTTAACGGTTGTATCTGCATAATAGCTTAACTCTGATTATCATGTTGTCATACCCATTTGATAATCTGCAAGGTTTATTTGGTTTTCTTATATGCTAGTCTCTTAATTAAGAAGTTTTTGGAGGTGATCGGAAACTAGTTGCGTACAAACATATCAACATATCTTGGTGCATGGTCTCCTTTTTTTTTCTCCAGAAAAAAAGGTTTTTAATAGAGGTGTAACCGAACCGAGACCAGGCTCGAGCTCGGCTCGTTTCGAGCTTTATATGTGAAACTCAAACTCCGCTCGATATACATACTCCAAGCTCGAGTTCGGCTTGTTTGAATGAAATATATATCATTTTATTATTTTATTACTCGTTTAAGTAAAATATTTATATATTACATAAGTATATATTATTATATTTATATAAACAAAAGCTCGTTCAAGCTCGCGAGCTCGTTTAATAAATGAGCTTTATGTTATATTCAATCTCGGCTCGAGCTCGTTTAAGTTCGGCTCGAATAGAGCTTTTTACGAGTCAAGCTTGAGTAGCTCACGAATAGCTCGGCTCATTTACACCCCTAGTTTTTAATTCCTAAAGATTTATATAAACTTGTGTTTATTCGAGTGTTTTAACAACAAATTTCATTACACAAAAACCCTTGTGATGGTGGTCAGCTTTCACTGCACAACAGTTTCATTTGAAAACTTTTGATTGAAAGGTGCAACAGATGTACATGTTTGATTTAAGTTTTTAGGATCCCTTGTCGTTCTCTTCGACACTAGGGCAAGTAACCATCTCAGCTGCTCGATCTACTTTATCTCAAATCACACATTGTCAATTCTGTCATTTTTTAATGTATGCATGTTGTTAATGAAGAAGATGAAAGCCATTGCATCGTTGCTAGATATTTGATACCGAAACCAAAGAAAACATAAACCACACACTCCCATGTACTTCTATAAGTATTGGATATGAATATCTTATCATGTAACCAAAATAACTACGCCGTATAATAATTAGCATACGGCAGAATGTATAGTCAGGAGAAACCAAACCGTATTCGGTAATGGGCATTCAAAAATGAATGTTCAATGTATTCACATATGAATACATCATAATATGTTTAACATTTATAATTTTTAGTGATTCTCGTTTGAACTCATAAGTCACATCTATGAGTTATGACCATTGTTTACGATTAACTTTTTTTTTTTGTAATATGAGCTTTTCTTTTTCTTAAAAAAAAAATATCAATGCTTGTCAACAACCTTTTATAACCATCCTTTACTTTTAAGAAAAAAAAAAAGGAAATTAACGATGAATGTAATGATGAAGATCCATTATAAGATTTGTAAATGCAATTTATGTCCAAAAGGGTGTGCTCATATAGATTTTGATTTTAATAAAACAGAACACACCCTATGTTTGACTGCTTAATGCATTAATAATCCACTTTAATTATGCATTGTCTCTATATTTAAAATGTTCATTATACAACACTTGAAGTAGAACACAACATCGTCATACTAATACTTGCACATATTTATTAACTATATATTCTAATAAAAATGATCCTTAATATAAAACGTTATTGATTATTATGAAGATATCAAATATCAAATCATATCATAACTCTTTATAATGTGATTATTTTAAATCCCACATCACTCTTCAATTTATTTTTAATTATTTTCAGTTTTATCTTATATATTTTTGTTATTTTTTATTTTACTGTGTATTTATAATATTTGTCTTCTAAAGAAAATAATTCTCCATATCGGGTTATATAAAACGTTGTGTTCTTCAATAGTAAACTATCATTTTATTAAGGACACACACTCTTCTCTATTTGCTTTTTGTTGGTATTTACTTTTTTCTTTTCCTTTTTTTTTTTTTTTGGCAAAAAAAAACTAACTCATATAAAATTTCAATAAAATTTCAACAATGTTGAAGAGATACAAGCTTGATGAAAGATCTCTATACAAATGACAATTGAATTACTAAACACAATTGTAAGGAGATCTAAACTTTAAAACAAAGAATAAACATGTGAAACTAAGTAACAAACAAAACGAAATAGATGTGAAACATGAACTCTATCATGACTACCAAAATACGTGCTTCAACACAAGAATGGAGTTGCTTGTAGGAGCTTAATCCGACCGAATTTGTTGAAGAGTACAATCCATTTGCAAATAACTACATATGAAACCTTTTATAATTTAGGAGTCATGTGTGCCTCGCGCAATTCCGAGAGAAATCATTTTTCGTACTAGCTTGATCACCATCTAGTGTAATGCCCAAAGAGGCACCCAAAATGAGATTCTATTTGCTTTTTGTATCTATATTATCCCATACTATATCATTACTCACTTAGGCATCAGAGCTCAAGACTGAGCCTGCTCGTACTTTTGATTCTCGATTTAATGTTATAGGTTCAATGAAATAGAAAAGCGATTATCGGTCATCACCATCATCCACCCGTTTATTCTTGTCCGAAAAATCCCCAAAGGATGTAATTGTGACATTCCAATTTTATAAACACTTAGGATCACTACGAAGAAATTGGCCAAAGGAATACGAAGGTTACCGTTAGTTACACACCTAAAATAAGAGTTGTCTAACCAGTGGGGTTCGACATTAACATCGATCAATATCATATTTCTTTTCCATAAAGTAGTAATGCGATGGAATTCATGAAGTAAAATGGATGAAAGAATGCAGAAAGCAAGAAAGTAAGATGGTAAAGAAACGTGAAAAGAAAAAAACGCAAAAGAAACCTAAAATGGATGTTGATTGAAATTTATTAAAACAAGGGAAAGATGAAATGGTGCACAAATAACGCAAAACAAGACTAGCCCGTAAAGACACGGTCGTGTGCCAAGGATATATTTAGGAAAGTTTAGAACACTAAAACAAAATCTTTTATTTTATATTTTAAACTGAGAAGAATTAACGTCAAGATAACACAAAAGTATATATTCAAGGCTTTGTTTCATCGGTAAAGGAGAGCCAAACACAAAAGCAAAGCGAGGATGCAACACTCGGATGATATCTAACAGGACATACAAGTGTCGTTCCCTTATTCGAAGTCAGTAAGATAATATGTTTAAGCCAATAATAAAACCTGGCTTTATCAAAATAATCTAAAAACTATAAATACTAAAGTGTTATTTTATTAATGACACATATACATTATACATACACACAATATTCCAAAAATTATATGTTAAAGTTACATGAGAGTACACAACATAAGTCAAAAGTAAAGATTGTTTATCTTGATAAGGATCTTGACGAAAGGATAAGATGAAAGCTGAAATTCTATATATATATATATATATACATTTACAAGAAATGAAAGCGACGTTATGAATAATAAAGCAGGCACGCATCTGCTCCAACTTGCTTAGTTGTCTGTTTAATCAGGCTGACAACCTGCTCCGACTTGCTTGTCTGCCTACTTAAATAATAAATGAAAGCGACGTTTTGAATAGTGTACATTTACAAGAAATGTAACTGACGTTATGGATAGTGAAGCAGGCAGGCAACATGCTCCAACCTGCTTGACTGCCTGTTTAACCGGGCTGACAACCTGCTCCGACCTGCTTAAATAATAATTTTTTTTATATTTTTATTCCAACCTGTTTGTCTGTCTGCTTAAATAATATTTTTTTTTTATTACTAAACTGCCCCACCTACTTGTCTGCCTGCTTAAATAATAATTTTTTATTTATTATATTTTTATTACTACGCTATTAAATCTATACACATGAAATATATATAATAGAGATATATACATATATATGATGTTTAACACGTAAAAAATATGAGTCAACATCTACTATCAACTTTTAAATAAAATATGCAAATATTAAGACGTGCAATAATGCGTGAAAATCCTCACTAGTTAACTAATGTTAGATATTTTTTTAAGAAATAATGAAAAGTATTAATTAGTTTCTTTTTGACCAAAAGAATGAAGCAGTTGGGGTTAGCTATCACAGTCACAGAAATACAACATAACTATTTTCACATGGTTTTGTTTTTGTTAGCGACAATTGCGGTGCCCCCACACACGTGCTACTAATACAACTTTTTCTTTTATAAATACATTTACCTTTTCATTTTGTTTTTTACACAATTCTTATGTATTACAGGTTACACAATTCTTATGTGTTATTGAAAACAACTACTTCATTGTCTTTCTATCGTTTCATGTTTACAAATACTGAACTTGATAATGATTGATCCATAAGAATTCTTTGTTGGTGGTATATCTGATTTGGGGTAAATAAATTAGTGGATTGAATATATATCAACGAATCGTGTTATTACTTTTTAAACTAGATTATTCAAATCAAATGTGTGAGTATTACAAATATCATTTTTGGTACAAAATCAAAACTCTTTTGTTATCGAGTATTAGGTGTAATTCAAGTATGTTCTCATCGTTTGCTATCTTATACACAACACACAAAAGTATGTTATCAAAGGCTTTTTAGATCTGTCTTTCAAATTGGTCAAAATAGATACAATCAAAGGAAAAATAACTCCAATCCGAAACTACACCTGCGCGCATATCGTAGTCTTCATTTGCAAATGAAATTATGCACCTTGCAGATGATGGTATGAACCTTGGAGATGACGATATGCGATATGCACTTCACATATTATTGTCTACACCTTCTATATGTTGTAACCTTAAGACCATGATAGGGGCTCAAACCCCTTTGACCCCCACTATATAGGGAACAAAATATTATTGACTCAATAGACATATATTTCGTATACTTATAACTCATATTCAATACAATGAGCATATTTACAGTTACACTAAATCAACCAACATTTTTTTACATATATTCGATCGTTCAGATTTGTTGCTTAATTAGTTTCTAGAAACCGATATTTTCCATTTTTATTTTATTTGTGTGATTTTATAACAATTAGATTGTTTTATATAATTAATGATGTTTATAAGAAGTGATTTGATATTTAAAGAATAATTCTGGATGATGTTGATTTGTAAAGTGGCAAACACATTTGTAAAGTGTCATTCTCATGTGAACTATTCGAATTAAAATCTAACCTAGCTAAACAACAAGTTATTAGGAATAGTGAGATTAACTTTTTGAAATGTTAATTATTATGTATTCTGTATATGTATATGTATTTGACGATAAAGCAACTTTGTTATTTAAATTTAAGGATTGAGGACGACAAGTGAAGTTAAAAATCTGATCAAGCCGTTGTTTATGAGTAGTACTCAAAACAAAGTTTAATTAATGATAAAACAAAGTTACTAATGTATAAATCGTGATCTCAAAATCATACGAATTTACTATCAGATTTATCTCCATCTAATTTTATGTATGGTTAGTCACTTTTTTTCACATAGTATCAATAATGTATAAGTAAAATTTCTAATATCGTTCGAATCCTAATTTTAAAATCATACAAATTTACAATCTTAATCAGTGAAAACATATCAATCTTGTATATGATCTTTCACAAGCATATAATTTATATAAAATCTATTTCCTAAGAACTAGGTCCGAATATTTTAAACATAGTCTCGAAACTAAGTTTATGGAAACTCATACAAAAACATCAAAATTGAGTAGCATAGAATTGACAGACAGTAAATAAGAAATCCAACCTGATTTAATAACTAGTCCTTCATCTTCGCTCCCATGTCTGCCGCGTTCCCATAAAGTGTAAAAACCCTAACTAACCACTTCTCTCTCTCAATCACACACACACATTTTCACTCTACTGATCACACTTTTATCTGCAAATTCAATCACCTTTTTCTTATTATTTACTTTAACTGATCAGCATATAGTAAATGTAGCTGCTCATTTTAGTAAAGTTAGGTACTTGGATTTTTTTTTTTTTTTTTTTTTATATCAATTTCAATAAAGTTTGTTACTTTTGATATGGGTTTTACTTGATCTTTAATGGGTATTTAATTGTTTTGTGTAAAACCCAAGTTTTATTCCTTTCTGGTACACATTGGTTTTCAGTTAGTGGTTTATTAACTGTTTTAAGTATAAATTGCAGGTTGATCACATTAGTCCTCAGATGTAAATGTAAAAGATTGTTTCAGATTAAATAAATCACACTGGTATTAATCTTATTTAGAATTTTTGGTTTGATTCCGAAGGAAATCGGTGAAGATGATGAGGAATATTGTGTCGGTTTTTACGGTTATTATGTTACTTGGTCTTTTGGTAATTGGGAAAGCAGAGGTTTATATTGTAACGATTGAAGGAGAGCCGGTGACAAGTTACAAAGGGGGTGTTAACGGTTTTGAAGCCACTGCGGTTGAAGACGATGAAAAGCTTGATGTCACTAGGTAGTTTAAAAGATAATGTTGTTGGATTTAAAGTAATTTCGAATTGTGTTTTTGTTGTTTAATGATTTTGTTGTTTCTTGAATTTTCAGTGATTTGGTTATATCGTACTCCCAACACCTTGAACAAAGACACGACACGCTTCTTGAAACGTTGTTTGATGATGGGATGTACCAAAAGCTATATAGCTACAAGCATCTTATCAACGGGTTTGCGGTTCATGTTTCTCCAGAACAGGTCAACTCTACTTCCTTCATGTAATTGGTGTAATTGAGTACCTTTTCAATTCATTTTTTCTTATATTTTTTTGTAATAATCTTAGTAGGCAGAGATGCTAAGGCGAGCCCCGGGGGTGAAATCAGTGGATAGAGATTGGAAGGTGAGGAAACTCACTACACATACGCCTCAATTTTTAGGGCTTCCTACTGGAGTTTGGCCTACGGGAGGCGGATTTGACCGGGCTGGTGAAGAAATTGTGATTGGGTTCGTGGATTCGGGTATTTTCCCACACCATCCGAGCTTCCAAAATCAAGATAGCGAACCATATGGCCCACTTCCTAAATACAGAGGGAAATGTGAGGTTGATCCTGATACTAAAAAGAGTTTTTGCAATGGAAAGATTGTTGGTGCGCAACATTTTGCAGCAGCTGCTACGGCTGCTGGTGCATTTAATCCTCAAGTCGATTTTGCTTCTCCTCTTGATGGTGACGGACATGGAAGGTTTGTGCAAATACTTTTATAAAAATTGCTTAAATTTTTCTAACTTTATTTTCACTAACAAAGTGTGGATTTGTTGGTAACTTTGACCGTGTTGACCTTTTTCCTCTCTGAAAATGACATGTTATGAGCCAATGAACTGGTTTTACCTATATGCTACTTCGTACCATTTAATAACATGTACTTTAAGTTTAAAAATCAAACCTAGTACTTTCGAGTTCGAGTTTTTGCCCCTTGTTTACATTCTTTGGCTCTTATTTCTCCTTAAAGTGTTGATATCGTTTCACAGTCACACTGCTGCAATTGCTGCGGGAAACAATGGGATTCCTGTTCAAGTGCAAGGATATGAATTTGGGAAGGCAAGTGGAATGGCTCCCCGAGCTAGGTGAATTTTGCTCTCTAACGAAATCTAATAAAATGATGAAACTTTTATATTCTTTATTGTTTTATGTTTTATAACGTTGTAAATGATGATCATGTGTATATAATATAGGATTGCCGTTTATAAGGCACTTTACCGGATGTTTGGGGGATTTGTTGCTGATGTTGTTGCTGCCATCGATCAGGCTGTTTATGATGGCGTTGACATTCTGAATCTGTCGGTTGGGCCTAACAGTCCACCTGCCACTGCCAAGACCACATTTTTAAACCCGTTTGATGCTACACTTCTCTCAGCTGTCAAAGCTGGAGTTTTTGTTGCACAAGCAGCTGGAAATGGAGGCCCGTCAGCTAAAACCATAGTATCTTACAGTCCATGGATCGTTTCTGTAGCTGCCGCTGTTGATGATCGCAGATACAAAAACCACTTGACATTAGGAAATGGAAAAATCCTAGCTGGACTCGGTTTATCACGTCAGTTTTTATGTAACTAGCATTAGTTTTAACTTTGTTCAAAACATTCTTTTTCCTAATTTATCATATCATTTGATGCAGCGTCTACGAGTCCAAATCAGAAGTTTACGCTGGTTGCAGCTAATGATGTGTTATTGGATTCTTCAACTGCGAAGTCTAGTGCATCAGACTGCCAGAGACCCGAGGTTTTGAATGGAAATATGGTGAAAGGGAACATTCTTTTGTGTGGTTATTCTTTTAATTTTGTTAGCGGTTCTGCATCAATCAAAAAGGTAGCTCAAACCGCCAAGAGCCTTGGAGCAATCGGCTTTGTTCTTGCTGTAGAAAACGCAACTCCTGGAACAAAATTCGATCCTGTACCCGTTGGCTTACCCGGGATTCTCATCACTGATGTTAGCAACTCAATGGTACGTAATTCTCTGTACATATATACATACAAAGCTAATGCATAATGCATATTTTTCTGAGTTTTATTTATTTATTATTATAGGATCTTATAGACTACTACAACGTGTCTACTTCAAGAGATTGGACTGGACGTGTGAAGAGTTTTAAAGCAACAGGAGGCATTGGAGACGGTTTGGAGCCGATACTTCACAAGTCAGCACCAATGGTAGCATTATTTTCTGCTCGAGGCCCGAATATAAAAGATTACAAATTCCAAGATGCAGATCTTTTAAAACCAGATATTTTGGCACCCGGTTCTTTGATCTGGGCTTCTTGGTCTCCGAACGGTACTGACGAGGCTAATTACGAAGGTATGTTTTTATAAAACTAAAAATCTTGAAAGTTTTTTGTTTAGGTGCATATTAAGGATTTAAATATTTGTTTTTCGTTACAACAGGAGAAAACTTTGCTATGATGTCTGGAACGAGCATGGCTGCACCACATATAGCCGGGATAGCAGCTCTTATAAAGCAAAAACATCCCCATTGGAGCCCTGCTGCCATCAAGTCTTCCTTGATGACCACATCAACTACACTTGACCGAGGGGGGAGTCCTATTTTAGCCCAACAATATTCGGGTTCTGACACAATGACGTTTGTTCCAGCCACACCTTTTGATTATGGAAGTGGTCATGTCAATCCCCGTGCTGCTCTAGATCCTGGCCTCATATTTGATGCAGGTTTGTTTCTCTTGTAGGTCGTAACGATCATTGCACATTCACAAATTTTTTATATATTGATTATACGATCTTAACGTACTTTCAGGTTACGATGATTATCTGGGATTCCTGTGCACAACACCCGGTATTGACTCTCATGAAATAGGAAACTACACGCACCAACCTTGTAACTACACACTTGGCCATCCGTATAATCTAAACACTCCATCCATCACAGTTTCTCATCTCGTGGGAACTCAAACCGTGACACGAACAGTTACAAATGTTGATGAAGAGGAAACCTACACCATCACCGCTAGAATGGCACCAGATATAGCCATTGAAACGAGCCCTCCATCCATCACGATACCACCGGGTGCATCACAAAAGTTCACCGTGACTCTCACGGTTCGATCAACCCCTGGGACATACAGTTTCGGGGAGGTTTTGTTGAAAGGAAACAGAGGGCATAAGGTCAGGATGCCCGTTGTAGCCATGGGTTATGATCGTTAGTATGTGAAGAACTCATCATCATATGATATATTATATTCTTTATTAAAACCGTTGGAAAATAAGATATGTAAAGAGACGGGAGATTCTGCTGGTTTCTTCCGTTGCTATTAAGTTTTGCTAGTGACCCCCACGGGCTGCTGCTGCTGCTATGCCGAAGTGAGGCTTCTTTACACGTACCTTAATTTGAAAATGTCGAAAAATGTGGTTATGGAAAGTGGGGAGGCATCGTTCATTAGTTGGTTATGTGATGGAATGCATCGCATGTGTTCCTCAATAAGTTTTGTGTATGTAAAGTATGCATTTTTGAGTTGCATAAGTAGCCATTTTCGGCATGTTAAGCTACATGAGGGGGTTAGTGTTCTAAAATTAGATATATCGAAAAAAACTTATTCTATAAATTCTATGTTTCCAGCTCAAATACACTTGTTAGTTATTAGTCAGGTTTGTTTAGTTGTTTAAGCCGCCAATAAGCGTTTATAAATGATACTCTGATGTTCGATGGTTACCAAGTTCATTTACCATAAACGAAACATCAAACTTCAAAATAATTACACTTAAGATTTTTAAAATACGAGTCTAATGCGACATTTTATGAACCATGTCGAGTGTGTTTTAATCTATTCTAGTTACTCAACTTAAAACATGTTTTCAACTGATGTTCATAAGTTTGGACATGCCGAGGATTTTTCCTTTTTTGAATCGACAACGAGAACTATGTCCAATCCAGCCACGGGCAGGGCATGGAGCGGTAAGATGTAGACAGTCAGACATCTATTTTAAAAAGAAAGTAAGATGTAATAGCGAAAGTGAAGTATAATAAAAATATAAAATAATTCTACAAAAATCGGACTCTATGAACTCTTGGTCTCACTGGTTGGTCCATAATAAACAATTTTTCTGTATAATATTAGAACGTGTTGGTTATTATTTATTATAGTATCTTTCAAAATTATAGTTTATTTCAATGTTATTTTTTGGAACGATTCTCAATTATTAAAGTTTATTTAACTCTTAACGGACATTCTTTATTTGCTGTCACAAAGTAGATATCATATATAGGAAAGTATTTAGAGAAGTCCCAAGGCAACTACTTTTTGATACAATTAAGTTAAATCTTAATCGACATTATACTTAGATACATTATAAAGAAATGCATTGTTTTTTTTTCTTTAAAGTTAATATGTTAAAAAATGACAAAAAAAAAAACTTGTCTCAAAGCAAGATAACAAATAAAAAGAATTACAAGCGAACCAAATAAAACGAAAAAAACAAAAACAAAATAAAGACCATGTTACAAATAGATAAGAGAAGTGGGCTTTAAAATCCACACGTTCCACTTCCAATCGTGAAAATTGTCTCTATTCGTAATCTAAACTAAAAGCTAAACATTGAATGGATGTGAGAAGGTCTTCATTCATGATTCTAAGCTTAGGCTCTATGTCCTTCTCATGAAGTAACCGGTTTCTCCACATCCAAATATTTCATAGAGCAACATATTGGATTCCATTTAATACCCTTGACTCCTTCTTCCTTGATCTAGTTATGTTTTTCCCATAAATAATATTTAAAAGTGAGTTGCATTAACCAACTCCATAACTTTGCCCAAAGAGATTTTACGGGAATACATTCAAAAATAGTATGTTCGAGCAAACTAAAGACAATAAGGAGAACTAGGGGACATGCCTCTCGTAAAAATGATTTGTCAAGGTAGGGAGACGATGCATTCTTATTTTAGATACATTATGTCGTTTGGCACTGTTCATACGTTTTGTGAAAATACAACGAAGATGATGAAACAAAACTTTGGATTTTTCAATATCGAGCAGGATTCGAAGACGAAGCGGAGAAGAGGGTGAAACGTTTGTTGATAGTGTTTTATATATCAAGGAAAAATAGTAATTTTGTTATTTTAACATATTAATTGTTAAGTTTAACAAAAAAGGGACTAAAATCGTAAAAAAAAATAGTGAATAAAGGACGATCTACGTAAAAGAAAATTAAATTAAGGACGAATTTCGTAATTATACAAATAACATGGACTGTTTTGTAAATTAGTCTAAAAGTAAAAAAGAAAAAACAACAACTTGACAACTTATAATGAATAGATATGAAATAAAATAGTTCGATGGAGAAATGGACAAAACACTTAGAAATAAAAGGAAAAAAGGGAAAAAAAACAAGCAACAAAGTTTTATTAAAAAAATTGACAACACAGCCGAGAAAGCAACCTACCACGAAAGTGGGCGATATGGTAGATGGTCGTGGGGGGTTAAGAACGAATTGAGAACACCCCAGTCCTTCTGCTCTTAGTCGCTTGAAACTAACCTCGCGTTTTCAAATATAAAGTTTTTGTAGCCCTACACAACTTTTTTATGCAGTTTTATAAAAAGTATAAAGTTTTTGACAAATTAGACCTACTTATAATTGTGTTAATTATTACTACATTTTTTTTAATATGAAGAAATATAATAACACGTATAATACACACCTAGAAATACATATAAATATGACTTCTACACACTAAAAGTAAGAGTAATTCATCGCACCCAATTTTCACAAACAAGAAGATTTCTATATGTTTACGCAATTACAAACGCGAAGCTTTTCATGTCTTGATAATTGATTAGCATTTCTTCACACTTATTAGTGTAAACATCTAATACACATTTATAAGTGTGTGTGTATAAATTAACACAAGCATGAATTCATCCTATGTTTACATGAAATAGGCTTGTAGTTACAAGAAAGATGGATAACTACTTAACAAGGTGACGACATTTTGGTTGAAGCCAAACATGTGGTTTTTTGTTTATTGGTTCTACTTATTGTTTATTTTACAATTTTCGAAGATCAATTTTTTGATTCGTAAGTATTCTGGAGATCAAGTCGCTTTAGGGTATGTTAGGAGTACAAGAATATGAGGGTTTATAGGGATTTAAACTTATTAATTTTTATAAGCTCCTCATAAGTCACGTTTGGTTTAACGGGCTTATAGAAAATATAAGCCCCGATAAGACCGAAAACAATAAGTCACTTGAAGTAGCTTATGAAAAGGCCTTGAGCTTATAGTAGATAAAATGACATAAACATCCTTCATTTTAATTGAAACATACATATTTATATACTATTTTATGACTTTTAACACCTATAAACTCAAGCTCTAGCTACGTTACCAAACTTGTTTTTCAATTTTTTCTTTAAGCTTCAGTTCCAACCATAAGCTTAAGCTTCAGCTTCAGCTCAAACTCAAATTTAATCTCTAGCTCCAGCTACGTACATCAAACATATCACCGGTCTTTTAATGAAGTGGATTCTGATTTAGTCCATTGTATTTGTTAGATTTTGTAGATGTGTTGCCATTTTGTATTTTTCTTTGTCAAGTTTGTAATTTTTAGTTCTTTTGCGATCTTTAGCCAAAAAAAATAATAATAATAATAACATCAAATTTGTTTAATATGAGATTGTTTTTAATATTTGAAGTTTGTCGATATGTTGCTTATTTACGAGATGCTTGTTTAGTTTATGTAAAAGGTTTATTAGTTTATTTAAAGTGATGTAAGCTTATTCTTTTAGTGTTTGGATAAACTTATAAGTTTATGTGTTATTTAAGGACTTGACTTTTCATAAACTTTATTTTTTGTAGCTTATAAACTTGTGAAGTATTTTTTATTCTTTATTTTCAAATAAGCTAATAAGTTAGCTGAAACACTCATCAAAAAATTATTACGTTTATTATCTTAACTATTATATAAAGCATATTAGCTATTTTATTTTACAGTTTTAAGCTTAAGAAGATTCAATCTTTATTATCCATTTTTTAAAATTAATTTACACTATAAAATATGTAGCTTATATGCACTTTAATACTAACTATATTGCATTAAATATCAAATATTATTAAAGTATAAAATTGAAAACAAATTGAGCTATCTCTAAACATAACACACAATTTATTGACTTCAAATTTTATTACTTAACAAAAAGAAGAAAAAAAATATGTTTCAGTAGAATTATAATTATAAATAAATAATATGTTAACATATATAATGTTCAATGTAAATTCGAAACTTTCACATAATCTTAAGATCGTAATATGCTTACATGAGTCGTCCCTATGGTTTGCACCATTTTCACCGGTCATCCCTATAGTTTTTTTATTACACCACTAGTACCTAAGTTTGAATTTTGTTGCCTGCAGGATCCCTATTTTGGACGTGACGTTAAATGTGCCGTTAAGTCATCTCACGTGGGTCACACGTGAAGGTATTTTAGTTCTTTTCACTTTCTCTCTCCTTTTTCAATGTCCCAATCCCCAAAATCCCCAAAATCTCCTAATTATTTTCTTCAAAATCCCAGAATCAATCAACACAAACTCATAAGAAATCAAGGGAAAATCAATGTATGTTAACTTGTTAAACCAAAAACAACACATATTGGATGGAGAAATTAATTTGGGGATTTTGGGGATGGAGACATTAAAAAGGGAGAGAGAAAGTGAAAAGGACTAAAATACTTTTAAGATTTTTGGTCGATTAGAGAACTTTACTCCGATTGATGTAACATTGATCTGTGTTTCATAACTGATTTTAATTCTTATTCTTGCTTCTGACTGATGCTTACTAGGGAAAGAATTATCGTCGCTTGCATTCCCAAAAGTAATTGAATCTGAGTTCGGAAAACTGATGTTTCTGGAATCCTCATCATCAAACAAATTTTCTACATTTTCCTCGAAATCTTGAAGAGGACTAACACCTCCTAGATCAGAGGAAGGAAATTCAGGTAAAGTTAAATCTTCCAAATAACCTTGATTAGAAGAAGATGCAACACTTCCAGTAGTAGTTACCATCAGAACCCTTAATCCGAAACGATCAAAGGGTGCGAGGGTCTCAGGTACAATGCAACCACCATAGTTTTCATTGTCAGAATAATTCGAGGAATTATCAACATCCTTAACAAGATTGACGAGTGATTCTTCAGTTGCTCCAATGTGAGGCTGAATTATATCACCAAAATTAACACCGTTTTCCTGACTACCACTCGAGAAATTAAGGGTGGTGATAATTTGGTGTGACAACGGTTTAGGTGCAGCTCTTTGATTTCTTATGAATTTGTGTTGATTGATTCTGGGATTTTGAAGAAAATAATTTGGAGATTTTGGGGATTTTGGGGATGGGGACATTGAAAAGGGAGAGAGAAAGTGAAAAGGACTAAAATACCCTCACGTGTGACCCACGTGAGATGACTTAACGACACATTTAACGTCACGTCTAAAATAGGGACTCTGCAGGCAACAAAATTCAAACTTAGGTACTAATGGTGTAATAAAAAAGTTATAGGGATGATCTGTAAAAATGGTGCAAACCATAGGGACGAGTCATGTAATTAACTCCTACTAAAAATACCAATACGTAAAGTCTAGAAAAATACCAATACGTTAAGTCTAGAAAAATACCAATACGTTAAGTCTAAAAATACAATTTAAAACTCGACATTTTCATCAAAAAAATTATGTTTTACTCTGATAACAAAGTTTTTTTTTTCATCTAAAAAGGATATTGACGATGCTTATTGATGTCGAAAAGTGCACTGTAAATTAAATTGTTTCAAACAAAATTAAACTATCTCCAACCATGATTACTATTTTGAGAGGATTAAAAAGGAGGTTTTAGAATGTACATACGCTAAGAGGCAATTTATCTCCCAACTATATACGTTAATAAAATAAAAACTTCAATGATGTTAAACTGTCAAATTAACTTTTATATAAGTTACGTATAATTTACAAAAGCATTAAAAAGAATTAAATACCAATACAAACTATAAAGAAAGTCAATAGTTATACTATACTAATAATGTAGACATGTGCGTACGTGTTTCAACAACAACTAAACTTATATGTCTTATATTATCTATAAAATTATCTCAAGTTGAACTCAAAACGTTGGATTAGACATTGGATGCATATGTCTTTTTATTTTGTCTTTCTTTAATTACATTTTCTTTTTATACATAACTAGATTATTGTCAGCGCATAAAAAGATAAATTTTAAATCGTAAACTTTATTTTATGTAGATTCTAAATTATTATGAAAAGACAATGTTATACATAAAATAATATATATACTTTTACGTTTATACACATGTTGTTTGTAGTTACAATAACATATACACCTTTACGTTTATAAACATGTTTTGATATTTTTATTAGAAGATTTTTAAATTAATAATAAGGTAAATCATAGTCCAAATTGAATGATTTTATAAGTAAATTAGAATTTTGTTTTTATTTTAGTGGAGATGAGAATTAAAGAGACAATTATGTATTGTTAGAGGGTGTAAAATGAAAATATTTTTTGATGATATCATCAATTTGATCAAACGGTTGAAATTAAGGAAGTTAACCCATCTAAGGGTTCTTACTTCGCAATATGACATTTGAGGCTCATCTTTTATTATAAATTAAAGATTAGATATGAAATTGAGCAACTAAAGACATAAATTAAATAATTTGAATTGGAAAAACATGTATTTTGTAGAAAAAATAATTATAAAATTCTACTACGTCTATAATATTGTTCAAAAATCATTTATATCCATTGAAGAGAAATCGCACGTTCCCCTCTTAAACAAAATTCATAAAAAGTAAAAGTTTTTTTTTCTTCTCTTTGTTACCTATTTCCCTCCAAACATATTATGATGGACACGATAGTAAATTATGATAACAACTTTTCCTTAATAAAAAAGATAATATAATCATTCATCTATACGTATGAAAATAAATTCTAACAAAAAACGATAATAAAAATACCATACGAAATACATAAAAATATGTGTTTCAAAATAAAAACTATTAATACATTACCTCTTTAAAACACAATTTTCAAAGACCTCTCTTTGATGTCATTTTTTTAAAAATTAAATGCAAATAGAAGTTTATGATGGTGGGAGCTTGTGATAAAATACTACAATAAAGAAGACAATTCTTAAAATGTATAATTTCCATAGCCTCTTTCGACTTCTATATTTTTTCTTCTAGTTTTTAATATCATTTTGATAGTTTGGGTTTCAAACGCCTTCCACGATTTGTGAGAAATATGGTATATATTTACTTGAAAATTTTGGTTTTATCTCATTGGAAATTTGTTTTACGATGTGAATATTGAGTATTTGTAGTGTTTAAATTGTAAGTTTTTAAAACATTAAAAGACACTTTATAAATGTAGTTTTATTATGCTTTAAACAAGACTCTTAATCTTACCATTAGTATAAATGTAGTTTTATATTGATAATTTATAACAAAACCTTTTAATCCTTCATACTCTTAAATTTAATATTTATGAGAAAACCTTTAAAACTTTTTAATCTTTTATGTTCTTAAGTTTAATATTTATGAGAAATTTTTTTAGTGTTTCATATTCTTAAACTTAAATTGATTATATGATATTTATTACCTAAATTTATTAAGAAAACAAAACTTTTAATCTCTAATGTTCTTAAAGTTAATATTTATGAGAAAACTTTTTAGTGTTTCATATTCTTAAACTTAAGATATTGATTATATGTTATTCATTACCTAACTTTATTACATGAACTTAATTTTTAAGTATTATAGATAATTATTGACAAGACCTTTTAATCCTTCATATTCGTAAATTTAATATTTATGAGAAATCTTTAAAACTTTTTAATCTTTCATGTTCTTAATTTTACTATTTATGAGAAAACTTTTAGTGTTTCATATTTTTAAACTTGTTATAAATGATGTTATAAATGAATATGACTATCCATATTCTTAACCTATTTTCTATTTAGTGATACACTTATTACTATGGACATGTAAAGCCCTATAAATAGTGGCATCTTGTTATTGTAAGACACACATCTAGAAATGACAAGTACTAGCTTTTCTCTCTAATATCTTTATCTAATGTTTTGCTATTAGGCTATTATTATAACACGTTATCAGCACGAGTCTCTAGTAACTCGATTCTAATAAGTCGTTGAATTTGAAGATCCCATCCTACAAGTAAGCATTACTTTTATATTTATATAATCATAGCTCTACTTGAAATGATGATTTTATTTACTTGTTATTGTTAAAATTATAATAAGAGTTATATACGTTTAAATCACTATATAGTACATGTCATATATATGCCACTGATTGTTTTGCTCTGTTAATTACATGTATAACTATATAAGATTTTTTAAAAATATATTTTCAAATATCAATATGAAAATTGAAATGAATAACTAAATAGGTTTTCTTCATACATGTTTTTAAAAGACATACTACTATTTTTACTATTGTTACATTCAACAATATTTGATTCGATATGATTTTATTAATAATGTTAAAATTGTGATAAATGATGCATTTATAATAATTGTGACGATCTGATGTTCCTCCTTGAAATGTTATTTAAATAATTGAAAGAGAAATAAGTGTTGGTTTTTAATATCTAAACAGTACTAATCATTAACATTTAATAGTATTTTGTATTTGAAACGGTTATTTACTACAATAATATTTTGTATGCTTAGATTTCTCTACAACTATTACTTGGCAGTTACATGTTTTTGTTATCTTCATGATGCCTACGTTATATTTTATTTATTTATGTTTATTTTCCTTATTTTAATGCTTGTATTATTCAAATTTTTCATATAAGTTTTACATCAAACAGTTTAGTTACATCACTTAAAGACAATTTCATTTAGTGGTATGTTTACCTATAACTGTTTATTATACACATTGTCGTTACATATATTTGATAATATTTTTGTTATTGTATTACAAAACTAAATCACAAGTATTAACCCTTATTTGTTGCTACAAATTACTTTGCTATATGTTTTCATACCGATTGCATTGCTTATTAAAATATCCACTTATATATTATCTGTTCATGCATATATACGTGATACATGTTTAGTCAAAATTTTGGATATTTTAAAATGTGTAGAGATATGTAGAAAAACTATCCTACTCTGTAATAGTTTTTTCAATATTATAAGTTATACGAAAAATTTATCATATATCTTTCTAGACTAAAGTAAATTAACTATTTTATAATATAGTTCATCATGTCAAACATTGCAAAGCTTGATTTTCTAGACATCACTGGAAAAAACTATTTGTCATGGGTTTTGGATGCTGAAATGCATCTAGATGCTAATGGCCTTGGTGATGCAATTAAAGAAGAAAATGAAACATCTGCTCAACAAAAGGCCAAGGCAATGATTTTCTTACGCCATCATCTTCATGAGGCTTTGAAAACTGAGTACCTCACGGTCAAAGACCCACTTATCCTTTGGAACAATTTGCGAGAAAGATATGACCATCAGAGGACTGTAACATTGCCTAGAGCTCGTTATGAATGGGGTCACTTAAGGCTCCAAGATTTCAAGTCAGTAAGTGAATATAACTCAGCCATGTTCAGAATTACTTCCCAAATGAACTTATGTGGTGAAAATATAACTCAAGAGCAAATGCTAGAAAAAACCTTTTCCACCTTTCACGCATCAAACATGGTCTTGCAACAACAATATCGTGAAAGAGGTTTTCAAAAGTACTCTGAATTGATTTCATGCTTACTTGTGGCTGAGCAAAATAATGAACTTCTAATGAAAAACCATGAGACCCGTCCAACCGGCACTGCCCCATTCCCAGAAGCGAATGCGGTGCAATATAATCACAATGGAACTCGTGGTCGCGGTCGTGGACGCGGCTTTGGGCGTGGACGTGGTCGTGGTCGTGTCAATGGTCGTGGTCGTGGGTATGGTAGAGGAAACTTTCATGGTACTCAATTTAAAAGCACAAATCGCCATCAGAAGTGGCAAGACAATGGCAAAGGAAAAATGAATGAACGAGGTGGCAAAAACCAATACATGTTATCGTTGTGGAGGTGAAAATCATTGGGCTCGTACTTGTCGTACAGCCAAGCATCTTGTGGAACTATACCAACAAGCTCTTAAAACCAAAGGAAAAGGGGTAGAAGTGAATTTTGCTTATGATGATGGAAAAGTTGATAGCCCCAATGGTCCTGAAGACCATACTAATGCAACTCATTTGGATATTGGTGATTTCCTTACTAATGAGTGATTAGTAAAAGAAAACCAAGAAATTATCTATCCTTTTCAGTTATTCCAATTACTTTTAATGTTTTTTCTTATTTTATTTGAGAGGTTTTGGTACTATTTTGATAAACTTATTTTTGGTTGTTTTAAGACTTAAAATTTTACGAGATATTTATTTATGGTAATTTCTTTTGTGTTTTTGAAGAATATGAGTTGTCTAGCTACTTTGGCTATTGGTGATGAAGATATGTGTCTAGTGGATAGTGCAACTACACATACAATTATTAAGAAAAGAAAATATTTCTCTAATTTAATTTTACAAGAGGCAAATGTTAGCACTATATCTGGTAGTGCAAAATTGATTGAAGGCTCTGGAAGAGCAAGCATTTCATTACCAGGAGGAACACAATTTAATTTTGATAATGCATTATATTCCCCCATGTCTCAAAGAAATTTGATAAGCTTTAAAGATATTCGTAAAAACGGATACCATGTTGAGACGACATGTGAAGGACCTAATGAGTACCTTAATATTACAAATACTATATCGGGTAAAAAGTATATAATTGAGAAATTACCCGCATTTTCCTCCGGTTTGTACTACACTAAAATAAGTGCTATTGAATCAAACGTAGTCATAAACCAGAAGTTTATGGACAGAGAGAAATTTATTATTTGGCATGACCGGTTGGGCCATCCTGGTTCATTGATGATGCGAAAAATCATTGAACAATCATGTGGGCACCCTTTGAAGAACCACAAGATTCTTCAATCTAATGATATTACATGTGATGCTTGCTCAAAAGGGAAGTTGATTATTCGTCCATCAGTAACTAAGGTAGGGTTTGAATCCCTTAATTTTCTAGAAAGGATACATGGGGATATATGTGGGCCCATACATCCTTCTTGTGGACCATTTAGATATTTTATGGTTTTAATTGATGCATCAACTAGATGGTCACATGTTTGCTTATTGTCAAGTCGTAATTTAGCGTTTGCAAGATTACTTGCACAATTAATACGATTAAGAGCACATTTTCCCGATTTTCCTATAAAGGCAATTCGTTTAGACAATGCCGGTGAATTTTCATCTAAAACGTTTAATGATTATTGTATGTCTATTGGGATAAGTGTTGAACATCCTGTAGCTCATGTTCATACACAAAATGGGATGGCTGAATCACTTATCAAAAGACTTCAAATGATTGCTAGACCAATGATTATGAAAGCAAAGCTACCGGTTTCTACTTGGGGTCATGCTATTTTACATGCAGCATCCCTGATTCGCATCAGGCCAACAAGTTATCATAATTTCTCCCCAGTACAATTGGTTTTTGGTCAGGAACCAAATATTTCCCATCTAAGGATTTTTGGTTGTGCAGTATATGTTCCAATTGCTCCACCACTACGCACAAAGATGGGACCTCAAAGGAGGTTGGGAATATATGTTGGGTATGAATCAGCATCTATAATAAAATATTTAGAGCCATCAACGGGGGATTTATTTACGGCTAGATTTGCTGATTGCCATTTTGATGAAACGAAATTCCCAACATTAGGGGGAGAGAATAATAAGCTGGAAAGTGGAATTACTTGGAATGAATTATCATTATCTCATCTTGATCCTCGAACTAAACAATGTGAACTTGAAGTTCAAAGGATAATTCATTTACAAGGATTAGCAAATCAATTACCAGACGCATTCACTGACCCAAGAAAAGTGACTAAGTCACATATACCAGCTGTTAATGCTCCAATAAGAGTTGATGTCCCAGAAGGACAATCCAACATCGCTAATGAATCTAGGGCACGCTTGAAGCGTGGTAGACCAATCGGTTCCAAAGATAAAAATCCTCGAAAGAAAAAGGGAGCAAATATTAAGGATGGTCAATTTGAGGTGAAAGATACAAGAGAAGAGTCTCCTGAAGAGACGCTAGACATTACGGTTCCAGAAGAACCCCAGGTACCTGAAAATGAAGAGATCTCGATAAACTATATAATGTCTAGAACCGTATGGAACCGAAACAAAATCGACGTCGATGATACTTTTGCATATAATGTAGCGCTAGAAGTGATGGGAAATGATGAGGATCAAGAACCAAAATCTATACAAGAATGCAAACATAGAAATGATTGGCCAAAATGGGAAGGCGCAATTAAGGCAGAATTGAATTCTCTCGCGAAACGAAAAGTTTTTGGATCAGTTGTCCGTAGACCTGAAGGAGTCAAACCCGTTGGGTATAAATGGATCTTTGTGAGAAAAAGAAATGAGAAAAATGAAATTATAAGATATAAAGCGCGATTGGTGGCACAAGGTTTTTCACAAAGACCTGGAATAGATTATGAGGAGACATATTCTCCTGTGGTGGATGCAACAACGTTTCGATATCTTATTAGTCTGGTAATACAAGAAGGAATTGATATGCGTCTATTAGATGTTGTAACGGCCTATTTATATGGCTCACTTGATACAGAAATTTACATGAAAATCCCTGAAGGATTTAATCTGCCTGAATCATGTAAAATAAACTCTCGAGAAAACTATTCAATCAAATTGAACAAATCATTATATGGGTTAAAACAATCTGGGCGTATGTGGTATAATCGCCTTAGTGAATATTTGATGAAAGAAGGTTATAAAAATGACTCTATTTGCCCATGCATTTTTATAAAAAGATCCGGATCTGAGTATGTTATAATTGCTGTCTATGTTGATGATTTGAACATAATTGGAACTCCAGGAGAGCTTCCAAAGGCAGTTGAATATTTAAAGAAAGAATTTGAAATGAAAGACCTTGGAAAGACAAAGTTTTGTCTTGGATTACAAATTGAACATTTCAAAGATGGAATCCTTGTGCATCAAGAAGCGTATATAGAAAAATTGCTAAAAAGATTCTATATGGAAAAATCCCATCCACTTAGCACTCCAATGGTTGTGAGGTCACTCGATGTTGAAAAAGATCCTTTTCGACCTCCGATGGAGAATGAAGAAATTCTTGGTCCAGAAGTACCATATTTAAGTGCCATTGGAGCATTGATGTTTCTCGCAGGTCATACACGACCCGACATATCATTTTCTTTAAATTTGTTGGCAAGATATAGTTCATGTCCTACAAGGAGACATTGGAATGGGATTAAGCAAATATTTCGGTACCTTCAAGGAACAAAGGACATGGGTTTATATTTTGCTAACTCATCCAAAACGAGTTTAGTCGGTTTTGCAGATGCAGGATATATGTCTGATCCTCATACAGGTCGATCTCAAACTGGATATGTATTCACAAGTGGCGGTACTGCAATTTCATGGCGTTCTGTAAAGCAAACAATCACAGCAACTTCATCCAATCATGCAGAGATCTTAGCAATCCATGAGGCAAGTCGGGAATGTATTTGGTTACGAAATGTGACAAACCATATTCGTGAGTCTTGTGGGCTACATTCAGGGGACGAAGCGCCCACCATATTATTTGAAGATAATGCAGCATGCATCGCTCAACTTAAAGAGGGATACATCAAGGGCGACAGGACCAAGCACATCCTACCGAAGTTCTTTTTCACTCATGACTTGCAGAAGAGTGGTGATATCATTGTTCAAAAAATCCGTTCAAGTGACAATCTAGCAGACCTATTTACCAAGGCACTTCCTACTGCACCATTTGAGAAACTCGTTCATGGAATAGGTTTGCGCAGACTCAAGGAGTTGAAGTGATGTGCTCATTAGGGGGAGAAATACGCGTTGCACTCTTTTTCCCTTCGCCATGGTTTTGTCCCACTGGGTTTTCCTGGCAAGGTTTTTAACGAGGCAACATCCATAAGCGTATTTTAATAACATGTACTGCTTTTCGAAAAATGGATAGTCAAGGGGGAGTGTTATAAATGATGTTATAAATGAATATGACTATCCATATTCTTAACCTATTTTCTATTTAGTGATACACTTATTACTATGGACATGTAAAGCCCTATAAATAGTGGCATCTTGTTATTGTAAGACACACATCTAGAAATGACAAGTACTAGCTTTTCTCTCTAATATCTTTATCTAATGTTTTGCTATTAGGCTATTATTATAACAAAACTTTAATTATGTATTATATGATATTTATTACATAGTCTTAATCTTTTAAGTATTATAGATATGATATTTTATATATTTAGAGCATCACTTGTCACACCCCGCTTGTAGCGGAAACACGGGATGTTCCAGTTATAATATCAAGAGTCAAGGTTACAACAATATAACTGATAAACAAAACATCAAATTAAATAGATCATGCCAAATGTTACAAAATACATCACAAAGTCAAAGGCGATAAGACGCCAAGTACGATACAATTCCAAAAGAAATAAATAACCGGATCGTCATGGAAATTACAATAAACAATTCAAATTCAAATTTCCCAAAAGCAAGCGATCCGAAAATAAACTATGACATGATCAACGGAAATCCTCAATTTCCTGCAAGGCGTTAAAACGACATCAACAACATGTTGGTGAATTATTCGCAATTTTAAGTAAAAGCTGACCCAACGACAAGTTTATAAGGTAGACCTATTCTCTTAGGAAATAAGGTAATCAATAGCGTCTAACGATTAAACAGACAAGAAATCCAACAACATCTAAAATTTTAGTAGGCAAGATATAAGATAACGTCTAGCAATTTATTAGCAAACAAGATAACGTCTAGCATTAAGCAGACTAGATGACGTCTAACAATTAGCAGACAAGATGACGTCTAACATATAAGCAGACAAGATGACGTCTAACATTTAAGCAGACAAGATGACGTCTAACATTTAAGCAGACAAGATGACGTTCAACATTTAAGCAGACAAGAAATACATTACGCCTACTATTTAAACAAACAAATTTTAAAGTACGCTTTACAGCCCTAAAAATAGTGAAGACAAGGGCTACGAATAACTCACTGATAAAGCTTCAGCAACCAATTATCGGGTAATACAATCACGGAACCACGATTTCACCGCCTAAGTGCCTTAAACAATAAACAACATAGTCTCAGTATCTCTATAAGTATAGTTCGGTTTAGCCTTGTCGGTTGAGATTAAGTTTGATATAACATTCCAACGATTAATAAGTCGAATAAGGATGACGGGTTAAGAAGACGATGTTCCGCGTCAGAAAGGGCCGATCGGCAAGATATCGATCTTTCACGTCAACAGCGACCGTTGGAAGCAAATGATAACTCCGAGTCGAAAGAAGGTTAATACAGATCTTCATTATGTCGACCAACATTAATATGTTGACTTATAAAAGTCAGAGGTCAATTATGTTGACTTATAAAAGTCACAAATGTCAATCATGTTGACTTATTAAAGTCAAAATCAATTTAAAAGTCCAATTTGACACTTAGGATAATTTAAAGTTGTAACTTTTCAAAATATAAGGATAATATAATCTTCAAAACCATTTTCCAAGAGTTTGTCGTAAAAACGCCACTTGATGATTTTAGATTACGAACACGTTATGCAACGAAGGTTTATTTGTTAAACGAGGTTAAAACATCCGTTTTACGTAATATTATGACATTCATAAATATGATGGCGTCTTTAAGTCCAAAGACGATGTTATTGTGTAATATGTTACTTTTATGTACAAGATTACTTATGTAAGTGATTATAATCGTAAAAATCGTGAAATGAATTTCGGCAGCGCTTCCGCGTCTTAGATTATTAGTCCAAAATCAGTACACTTTCCCGCTTGTCAAAATTTGCATTTTTAAGAGCATTTAATCCTTTCTCATAATATATAATATGTTTATAAGTTAAATACGTTAATTATGGTTAACTTCACATTTTAACGCATTTTAGTCCAATGTTGTCCAAATTTCGATATTATAACATGTGTTGGTCTAATATTTATTCCTAACCATTTTTCAAGGCTAAAACCGAACATATGAAAAATGAGAAATTTGGAAGAAAGTCAATTCTTACCGATAACAACCGCAATTTAGTAAGCTAAGAACCCGGGGAAAAATCCTTTGATGGTGTGGTGATGAGATTTCTAACTCCAAAACACAATACACCATTCGTTAATACAGGTTCTTAAGAATACAAGCTTACGGTTACGTTTAACAGTGAAGGAAAACGAAAACGGGCAAACTGCCCTCTGAATGCGTCGCATAGGGTGTATATGCGGCGCATTCAGTGCAGTTTCTGCACCGAAATCGTTTTTAAGTTTAGTAAATCGACTTTTGATGGTAGATTTGGACATGCAAGTTATAATAAGTTCAAAAACACTTTCAAATAACCATTTTGTAAAGCTTTGACCATCATTTTATCAAGATCCATACACATTTTTACAAAAACTCGAGTTTTATACATATTTTACCATCAAACTTTGTTAAAACCCATTTTCTTTAGTTAGATGATACATGCAATGAATAAATTTAGGAAATACAGAAAAGGTTAGGTTAATATACCCCAAAGAAAGTGAAGATGTGAAGATCAAGCAAGAAGTGATGAAGATCCTTGATGTGAGACGGTGATTTCGACCCGAAACCGATATAACCCAAGTAAATCTCCAAATGGATGCTCAAACCTTGCTCTCCTTTATGAAATTAGTCATTTTTAGTGATGAAAATCGTGGGTTATACTCTGGATTTACAGCCACAAGAAGAAAAGGGGAAGAAATGTGTGTGTGTTTGTGTGTGTTTGCTTCAAAGAAAAAGAGAGAGTGTGAGTTATGTGTGTGTAAGTTGTGAAATGAAAGTGAGACTCAATCAAGGGGTGTTAGCTACAAGTTTCTGGACCCAAAAGCCTCTTCGGCAAGTACAAACCCGGAATTGATAGTTTAGGCCCGTTTAAGAAAAGTGACAAAAGTTTGAAAAACACAAGATGCTGATATGCACCCCTAATGCGGCGCATTAGGGGTAGATGGCGGCGCATTCGGCCTATAAACAGCAAATTTCGATTTTCGGTATAAGTTATGGTTATGCACGTTCGTTTGTTTAGAGTTCCCGATTGTTTTACATATGAACTTAGACAAGTTCATTATAGGTATTCTTGGTATTGTAATTCATTATATGATTCGATTTAAATTCCAAAATGGAAATACATACTTCTCGGTAAAAACATAAGCACGAGAAAAGCACGATTTATTAAGGATAGGGATACGTTAACCGACAAATTTGGCATAAACCTCCTAACTTATTTCCATGAGCATACTAACTATTTGGCACTTAGGTAAACATAACTTACGTCTCAAGGGACAAATCAAAATAATCACATAAAACCCGAATCTCAGTAGATAAACCGTGAGTAAAACAAAACGAAATACAAGGGTCAAAACAATTGCGAATAACTTTAAAATAATAACGGTAACACCAGTACTTCAAATTGACGGGACGTCACATCACTTTCCAATATTTTTAAATGTTCTTTAGGAAAAAATTAGATATTGTTTTAAAGTACTCGTCGTATATATATATATTGACATTATTACATCATGCTATTATCAGAGATTGTTTTCTTAATAGTGTCTGAATTTTTTACTCATCCACAAACAAATTTCTGACTACACTGATACATAAATGCTTGGAGAGAAACAAAGAAAGATAGTGGGTGTTTTTCGTTAAAGAAATCAAAAATGGAGGTTATACTAAACACCATAAAAATTTGTGGAATCGTACCATAGAAGGCTATGAAGAAGACCTAGTGATCAATAAATTCCTCAAGCACCTTCAATACACTCCTATCCAAATTCTCTAAAAGTTTTTTGACACACCTTGTTCAGACAGAAACTCTAGGTGTAAACAGTATTAGTAATATCAGAAGCACAAGGTTACAACAAAATGACAAAACATACATCGAATTAAGTTTAAGTAAATTCGAGATACAAGGTTCTACATCATACGAATAAAATAAAGTACAACAAATGTCAACTATGGATCATAAAGGAACTAATCCTAACAAAACCAGTTCCAACGTGCAAGTAGACGATCCAAATAGTCACAAAACATAGCAAACACATACTGCAACCTTAAACCCTTGAAAAGCATGAAAAAAGACGTCAACATAAAGTAGGTGAGATATTCGCCATTTTATATTGAAAACGTTAATTTCGAAGGTTTTGACCCGTTTTAAAATATATAAGTCAAATCATAAAAATAATATCTTGATTCATAACAATGTGAGATATATGCATAACCTTAGATAATAAATACACCTGAGTCTAACGTTAAATAGCAACATTTACACCACCTTAGTATGTCAAACTAAGGTCTAATAATCGATAATAAGCGGTCATAACATCGACTCGTAGGGACAGATTACCATCGTCATCCCATACACACGTCGAGAGTGCGTCAAACACTCATATAGATCTATATATATGTATCGGTGGCTCAAAAAGAGTTAACAAGCTTGTATACGAGGGCCTCATATTACCACAAAGGCCATATAAGTAAGGTATCCCTAATCTAAAGGCATTCACAATCCACAATGCATAATCAAGATAAATAGTTAAACACACTTTTCATGCCCAAGATGTAAACCTGTAAAAAGAGCAACAAATAACTCACGATAAATCAGCAAATATAGCGTTGGGATGACAAATCAGGAGAAATCACTCCACCCCCTAAGTGCCCTAGAATAAAGACATCTTATAATTTCAAGTACCTCTATAAGTCTAGTAGGGTTTAGCCTTAATAATTAACGTTATGTTATATTATATATTCAAAAGAGGTCGAAAGAATAATATTTCGAGTGGATAACAACGAATAGTAGTTAAAGACAGAAGATTGAATATTGAAAGACCGAAGTTTAACTGTGACAACCGTCAAATTTCAGGTGTTCTTTACGCTCTATGTCTCTAGTTTTGTCTCTTATCACTTTTAATTGAACTTTTATCGGAAACGTGCACGTGTCGGAATCACAACCGGAACCAACTTATGTAAGTCCTAATGCCAAGAAAACACCAAATGAACTTTCCTAAGTTCATAATGTAGCATACTTAAAAACATTAGTTAATGAAAAAGTCCAACGAAACACTTGTACAAAATCAGCCAAAACGCAAAAAAATTTACAAATTTGGTCCAGGACAACGCACAGAGGCCATGTGCGCCGTCCTCGAGGACGGTTTTTGTAATAAATTCAAAAATTCTGCATGTCTCGTTTTTCCCACTACAACCGCCAATGAATCTCGAGACTAGGCCATCATTTACTGCATTTTACTGTCCCAAGCAATCCCCCTTTACTCTTTTTTCACTTGCCCTTTTATTTCCTTTTCATTTTTATCATTTCATAACTTAAAAACAAAAACACACACACTTTCTCTCTAAGAACTCCCACAAACCTCCATTGTCCCAGTAAACTACAGCCCTCAAACACCATTTTTAAGCCATTAAAATCGTTTGGATCATCAAGGGAAGCAAGAGGTGCCATTATTTCGAAAAAAGGATTAATTTTGTAAAGATTTTCGGAGCTCAAACATCACCAAATCATCATCCAAACGATTTCCTTCGGTAGATTTCTTTCCATTTACTGTTTTTATGAAAATATCAACTTGCATGTAAGATCTATCGGTTTAAAATAAGTTTTTACAAAGATTTATAACGTTTTATTTACAAACACGATTTTTATCGAAATGTTGCTTAGATCTACATTATTATGAACAGAAACACTTTGGATACACTGGAAATGATGTTTTAATAAGTTTAAACCCATTGCATGTCGAAATCTATGGCTTAAAATTCGTTTTGCAACAAAAACTCGAAACTCCGCGTCATGTGCGCCGTCCTAGACCACAGGAAGACGCAACGGGCTCCAAAACTGGCTTCTGTGCGCCATTCTGGTGCTCACAGCGGCGCACAGAGCTGCTGATTTTCCAAAACTTGTCGTTTTTGTCGTTTTTAGCACGTTTGGACTATTATTGACCCGCTGACTTTTGATACAATAATTTTTGGGACTGAATATGAAACATAAATAAGATTGGGGACATGTATGGACTATTTGGACTTAAATTGAACTATAGTATATATATTGTTGCGTTTTAGGTGATTTGTGAGCGGAAGTGATTGTACATTTTTGGATATGAAATTTGGGCGCGGAAGCGCTGCCCAAATTTCCTTAGAAAAATGTAAACCACTTCAGCGAGCAAAAGCACTTAAGACAAGATAATTAAAAACGTTAAATCGAACTTTTTGGACATAAACGTAACTTTCACCGTTTTGGGACTATTTTGGTTAAACTTAACCTTGACACTTAAAGTTTAATAAAATGTTATCTATATATTTATATTATTAAGAACATAATAAGATAATAACAATCGGACTATCTTGGTATTATTAGGCGACCCGTGATTCCCGATTCCCGCTCCGACCGATTCCCGAGCTCTTTATCTTCGCAAACCGTGAGTTACACCCCTCCTTACTCTTACATTTTAAGTACTCTTTTTGGGGGAAACATGAGATCAAATTCTTTTGTGAACGATATCCTTATGTGAAACTATTTTACGTGCTTTAAACTATGTACAACGTATTGTGTCTATTTTTGGAAACCTTTGGAACTACTTGAACTACCTTTCTATTTACGGAAACTTTTGAACTATTTGAACCACCTTCCTATTTCGAAAACCTTTGGAACTACTTGAACTACCTTTCTATTTACGGAAACTTTTGAACTATTTGAACCACCTTCCTATTTTGGAAACCTTTGGAACTACTTGAACTACCCTTCTATTTACGGAAACTTTTGAACTATTTGAACTACCTTTCTATTTTTGGAAACTTCTGAACTAATTGAGCTACCTTTCTATTTTTGGAAACTTCTGAACTTGGAACTCTTTGAACACTTGGAACTTTGAGAACTTTTGAACTATTTTAGAACTTGGAACTAATATGCGTAAACAACATCAATTGTTCGGATTGGCTTACTTTAGACTCCCTAGGTTTGCCTCTTTGGATATTTGATTAGACAATGATAGCTTGGTTGTATTTTTGGAGCAAAACCCTAGGTGAGGATATAACGCCGTAAGTACAAACAAACGATTTTTTTTAGAAACGGAACGAACTAAATGCCCCGCAGATTTTCTTGGAACTGAACTCTTACACTATTAACACAAGCCGTTAGCATAGATTATGGGTATCGATACTTAGGAGCGGTCACTCCTTACTTATGGGTAGCAACCTGGGTACATATTGCTAAGTTCTCGCGAACTCGAACTCTAGACTGGAACTAGTGGGCAGGAACTTGACCAGAATCGGATTAGTGTGGAAAACTAAATCTTACGTATGTTAAGCTTAGTGGTTGGTACAATTCGAGGATCATAGGTCTTATTTACGCATATACTTACTTACTGTCTTACTTATGTGGATTAATCCACCGCTAGGTAATGACTACGAACGTTTTCGCTCGCTACGCTACTTGACTTTAAACTTAACTTGGGAACTTAATGGAACTTATTTGAGCTCGAACTTATTTGGACTTGAACTTATCTTGAATTTAAATTATTCTTGAATTTTAAGCATTTGAACTTATCTTGAATTACCTTGACTTTGAACGAATCTTGAACTTTCATGAACTTTGATCTTGTCTCGAACTCTTATGAACTTTCAAATTGAAACCTTTCATCAACTTATAAACTGTAACTCACTCACTACGTTTCGTAGTTGACACTTTATCTCATGTTTCAGGAACTAAGCGTAAGTTATGAAGTGCATTGCTCGGGCGGGTCAAGTCTTTTATGTGAAGTGTATCTTGGGAAGAAGACCTTATTTTGGGAATTTTTATTTAAAAACATCTTATTATGTATTGTGGTCTTAACTTTGAATCTTGGTTGTAAGTTTGACTTCTACTTTTCAATTTAAATCTTATTGACTTAAACCGTTAATTTTAGTGTAACCCGTGAAATGATTTTTCGCTCTTCACATTCCGTGTTTCCGCTTTAGGGGGGTGTGACATTAACCAACTTGGAAAAAGTCAAATGTTAGAAATAAAGTCGAGGATTTGACATAAAGCCAAAGGTTCGATAAAGAGTAAAAGTCAACTAAAAACTCAACATCTATAGGATACGCGTATATAAATGTATATTTAACTTATACTTAAGTACTTCAAATATATAATTGGTTGAAAACAATTTTATATAAGTTTGACGAAATTATATAAGTTTAACGATTATCATAATAATAAATATTATGTTTATGATTGCGATTACGTTTTTTGGCCAAAAACATCTATTTTTCAATATATATATATATATATATATATATATATATATATATATATATATATATATATATATATATATATATATATATATATATATATATATATATATATATATATATATATATTATTTTACAAGTAATAATCTCTGTATATATGTTTATTTTTGTCCAAAATATATAAAGTTTGGTTCAGCAAACACTGTGGCGCACTAGCACATCACTGCAACGCAGTCTATATTATGCACAAGTTGGGCAACGTACTAAAGCGTCACTGCGACGAAGTGAGCTTGTTCCGCATCCCGTTGCGGCGTAGTGGTGCAAAAACTATCTTTTAGACATTTATTTTATACTTTCAACTATCGTTAATATTTATAATAAGTCGTAGTAATAATAAGTAATATGTCTAGAATGTTATATTATGTAAATATGTATATAAGTTCATATATATATATATATATATATATATATATATATATATATATATATATATATATATATATATATATATATATATATATATATATATATATATATATATATATATATATATATATGTAGCCTATGCGAAGCAAGCGGGTACAAGATCGAAAAGAATGCGTTGCATGGAAAAGTGAGATGTCCAAGATATTAAGAACGAGGGGAAGAATCGAAGAGGAATCTAGACTAGAGAGGAATATAGAACATCAAATCGTGAATTAAAAATAAAAAGTGTGAGGAGAATTCTAAACTCGATATGTTAGAAGGTGCAAAACTAATAGGGGTCGGAGCTGCTACAATTGCTTCAGCGGGAGCTGCTATCGGTATTGGAAACGTCCTTAGTTCCTCAATTCATTCTGTGGCTCGTAATCCATCATTGGCTAAACAATCATTTGGTTATGCCATTTTGGGCTTTGCTCTAACCGAAGCTATTGCATCGTTTGCCCCAATGATGGCCTTTCTGATCTCATCCGTATTCCGATCAAAGAATCAAAGAAAGAAGGTTTCAGTTTCATAAAGCAAGCACCTCTTTCCAGCCTTAGTCAAATAGCCACCGGAGGCAATATATATATATGTGTGTGTGTGTGTGTGTGTGTGTAAGTTTTTCAGAATAATTAGTTACGATACTAATTAGAGTCAAAAAGGCATTTATACATATAATTATGTCCAAAATTTGTCCAAAGAGTCCAAATTTTACGATCATTACATAGTTTACTTATAATTACTCGTTTTATAAATCTTTTTTCATATTTACACCTTTTTATGTTATTATTATCTAAATACTTTTAATATGAAAATATTAAGTATATTTAGTTAATAAATTACGTTTTTTCCATATTCATCTATTTTATATATGTTACTTAGACGAATTTTATGGTAGATGAGAAAACGCAAAAAGAAATCGGGATGACTTAAAAAGTACCGAAGACCTCCACAAATATCAACAAATCGCCGGAAAAGGTCACGAACACACGAGTACTCCAAGCTCACACGATTCCGAGAAAAAATGAAGATGTGAAAATCTATAAATGAAATCCGGATACTATGCTCCAAAGTGGTTGTGGTGAGGACCTAACTCCTAACACACAAAATACACCCACATATCAACATAGGAGCCTAGGAAAAAAAAATAGTGTAAAAATGTAGAAGGTTTCACTTACAAAATCTTAAGAGATGTAAATCTCCAAGGTGGTAGATGTAACCCGGATGTGAAGAAGTGAAAGTGGGAACCTTGTAAACTAAAACAAGGATTTCATGTTAGAAATCTCTAACATAATCATCAGGAAAATAAAAGTTAAATGTGGAAGAATGAGACATCTTACCAATGGGAGGAAGTGAATAAATGGTGAGGTAAAGTGATGAATTAACTCTTTAACATGGAAACCAACTTTAGAACCCTCTTATATAACTTATGTTTTCTGGAAATGTTAGAGAAAATGATAGAGAAATGAGTTGATAGGAGTGGTGAAATGAAAAAAAGAATGAATGAATGAGATGTTAAATGTTAGTTTTGGGATGAAAGAAGATGAAAACTTTTATAAGATCTAGTTGTTGCTTCATTAGGCAATAAAGGAACTTCATTTCACATGCTAATGCCTCAAAAATACAAAAAGTAGATCAAGTCAGGAGATGGGGTCAACAACACAAAAATACAAAAAGCAGCTTGGGCAGCGCGCTGCGCCGCAGTAGGTAGTGACTACGGCGAAGTGCCTTTAATCTCGCAACTTTTTGACGTTTGATTTCCAATTGCTTAATAATGTTTACGATAGTAACTTAGACACGGAATTAACTCGTTAAAAGGACCAACTTTGTAATATTTATTTACGTTAATTCTTATTCGAATAATCGAACACATAAACACCCTAACTTTTCTTAAGAGGATACTTATATCTACTAGACAACTTAGGTATTTAAAACGCTTCCGTCACGAAAGACAAAACAATATATGAAAGCCCGACTAAATAAATAAAGTGTAATAACCGAAGTAATATAAATATAGGGTCAAAACAAAATAGTAACAAAGTAAACGATAGATGACACACCGACATGATACCTCGAAATACGCGGTTGTCACATTTTTGATACTCATCAAGCTCGACCATCAACTCCCAACATTTTCTTCACACTCCCCAACTCAGTCCTTAAATTCAACGCCTCTCCTATGAACTTAACCTCTCTAACAGGTTAGCTAACCAACATTGCCAAAACCGGCCAATGTCTTGTCAAGTCGGTCCCAACAAGTCTTTTGGCTAGCCCATTATGGGATCCAAAAATTAAAAGCACAAACCGGTTCTTAGACTGTTGTATGTGCTATGTTGTGGAAACAAGGAAATGCCGCCGTAGTGGAAACCAGATTTGGTTTGACAAAAATCGTTTAATTGGAGAAACCACTCCATAGGAGACGGCCGTCTTGAAAGTTTTTATATAAATATGTTAATTAAATTACGATTAAATCCAAATAGGATCTCATGAAGTTCCAATAGGAAGACTTTTTCCTTACCTGTCCAAGTCACCAACAAGTGGACTAATACAATTATACAAATAATAAATGCCACCAGCATTACTAATGTTTTAATATATTTTTTATATTCATTTATAAATTTGATGTTGACAACTTTAATGACCGTCACCAACATATATTAGCTGCATAAATTGGTTGTATTACCATTGATGAATTTGTAACCCGTAAAATAGAATGATGATTTTAGTAATGTATAAAGAAATAAAAATATATAGTAATTTCTTAAAAACAACACCCAAAGGAACATATTTTTCATAGAAAAAAAAGCCCAAGAAATACGAATACAATTAGATATAATAATCATAGTTCAATATCCATCCGATATGATCTAATTTAAAATAAATAATGGATATTAATATGGATATGGATTTTAAATTTGTAATAGATCGATATAAATGGCGGTTTATGATCTATAAAATATTCATTTACCACGCCAAATAAGTATATTAAGATATTATTATTAGTATTTATCTAATGGATATTGATATGCAAGTTAAATTTTTTAAAATGAATATGGACTTGGGTGATGAAAAAATAAATAGATATGAATATGTATTTATCTGATCCATATCTTGTCCATTAATCTCTAAACACAATATATAATGGGAGATGATTAATTCACTTTGGGATTTTATTCATCTACTTAAATTAGAAATGAATTGACATTTATACCCTCAAGTCTATATTTATTATTTTATCCCTATTTTTCTCTAACTAACTCTTTACATTAAAATCATTCTCCCTTTTTACCTCCTCTTCTACATCCATCACATCTTCCAGGAGACATCCTTCAACCGCCATCCACTCTATTCAGGTTCCTTGCCCCGCTGTCGCCTTAGTTTCATTATGATTTATCTTAATTTCACTGTATATCTAATTGTTTCATTCATAATTCTTCATTTTGTATTTTTTTTTTATCGTCGGGGGTTGCTCTATTATTTACTTATTTTCACGAGTTTTGAATTCATATTAGGTTTAGTTGTCTAACTTAATTCATAAGATTAATTACTTTTTTATACTTATTCCAAAGTCTTTTATCATTAGAACCTCATAAGTTAAAGACATTTATTTCATTGGTTTTTCAATTTTAAACTTACGTTAATTGTTTATAGTTGGTTTGTTATCATCAACTATTGGTCATAACTCATTAGCATCATGAATATTATGATATTGTAACAGTAAGTTTTCTTATTATTTGCATGTTAGTAGGGCCATATCGTCATTTCGATTGGTACATATGCTACGGTAAAAGCACAATACGACAGTCTGAAGAGAGGCGACAACAGGATTAAAGCCAACAAGAAACAAGAACACACGTTGAAATAACAAAGATTGGAATAGTGGCCACGGTGAGGGAAGGTAGCCAAGAAACACCATCCAACACACGATGAAATATGACGATCGAAAGTGACAAAAGAATGGGAGGCGTGAACTGAGGTTTGTAACTTAGAATATGAGCAGCAGTCATAAGTATCCTTAGATGTCTTACTTTATAAATGTCCAAGCTTAGGTTAGGACCCAATGATGTTGTTATTAGAATATAAGAAATACTATCGAAATGCAAAATTCGGTCTACGTTCAAGTAATGAAGTGGTACTCACTTCATTCTCATTTAATACCGACAAAACATATTCTTTATTGAAAAAAAGCTCGTAACTACTTCAAGATTTCTGAACCTATTCATGCCACATAAGCATGATACGCAAAACCGTATGGATGATAAAAGAATGAATCACAATGGTAATTAGTTTATTTGTAAATCCAACTTGATGTTGAAACTGATGCATCAATGAGACAATGTATTACATTTTTTGTTCATTGTTTATAAATATTAATTCGGAGTCAATATATGTTAAGATTATTTTTTAAAACCTTTTGGACCAACATAGTTAGTTAATTTGGCAATTGCAACTATTATATTTTCTTAGTTTGTCTTCCGGAAGCTGTGTATGAATGTAGAAGATGAGGTAAAAAGGGAAATGATTTTAAAATAAAGAGTTAGTTAGAGAAAAATAGGGATAAAATAATAAATATAGATTTGAGGGTATAAATGTCAATTCATTTCTAATTTAAGAAGATGAATAAAATTTCAAAGTGAATTAATCATCTCCCAATATATAATAATACATATATTGTTACTAACGAGACTTGAATCCATTATCTATTAGAAAGAGATATCAACGAAGAGTTTGTTAGGACTTGGGATGTATTAGTGAAAATTATTTGGATTATATTTAGTTACTAGTTTTAAACCAGTGTTCACGCATGGACAATGTAAAAGAACAATTTCAAAGTACTTTTATAGAAAAACAGATTAAAAGTAATCAAAACAACAAAAAGTTTATCGTTTATAATACATACTATTTTAGGAAGAAAAAAAAGTAATCAAAAGAACAAAAGTTTCATAATTTGCTTTTAATACTTTTTTAGTAATCACTATTTTTAAAAACTGAGATTATTAATAAAAGATTAAATTGATTTAATTAATTTATTAAATTTCATTGTTTAAAAAAAGGGTACCTTTAAATTGGTAAATTAATTTTATAAACCATTTATTTAATTAATTAAAAAACGGATTAAATGTTAAATTTATTAAAAAGGAATGATTAAATTAATTTTATAAACTTTTTAAAATGGAGGCTTTCTATTTTCTATTGGTCAATTGAATTGTTCATTACATATCGATGGTTTTTAGCATGTAAATTTTCAAAAGTTGACTTTTATTTTAAACCGTCGGATAGGTTTGGCTTTTGATTTGTACCATTATAATTGCTTATTTTTATTAATCATTGGATCATTTTGTTTTGAATTTAAGCCATTGATTAGAAAAACCGTTTTATAACATTCTTCATGGCTACGTAACTAATAGTTACGCTAACGTAACTATTGGCTAACAGTTACGTTGGCGTAACTGTTGTTACGTAGTGTAACATTTAGAAAACTACAGCGTAACTAATAGTTAAACAAACGTAACTATTGGCAAACAGTTATAATTGGTTATTTTTATTAACTATTGGATCATTTTGTTTTGAATTTAAGCCATTGATTAGAAAAACCATCTACTAACTTCCCTTTATATATTATACTTCATATAATATTTTTGAGTTTAAAATTTCAAATTTAAAGTTAAAATCGTGCGTGTTATTAGCTTATTTGTTTTAAAGCTCTACGTAGATTATAATATCTCATATGATTTACGTTAATATCACATGTGATTTTAGTACTATCACATGTGATTTATTGAATTTTGTATAGGTTTAATTTAATTATATACCATATAATGATTTTAGATCTTTAAATTCACATTTTATGTTAATATTAAATGTGATATAATCTTATAAGTTTAAACATTTGTCCAAAAAGTTGTCAAAATTTGATTTTTTTTATGAGTTTAGATAAATCATACATTATATAATTTTTGGTTTTTTTAAGTTTACTCATTTATGTTAAATCACATGGGATATTAACGTTATAATTTCAGTATCCATCCGAAAATCGAAAAGATAAATGTCGTCGAAAGTATATATGATCACTGCTCTAATTAAAGAGGAAAACACGACAGTCGCAACGGTTAACATTGTTTTGTCTAATGATTAACGGTTTCCAAGATAAATTAATTGTAAAAAATTAATTTAAAAGTTTGTTTCAATTTAATATTAACAATTAGATTGAAAATAAATTGAAGATGTTTATTGAATTTTTTTGGTTTTAAGAAATTGTTTGTCTTTTTTGATGGTTAAGATTTGATAGCATTAAGTTTTTATTCATCAAGAAAACTCAAGCTATATATGTCTATTGTAATTTCTTTTATTTCTTTTATTATTAATCGAAATTCATTTTTGTTCACTTATGCATGCATCTTTCCTTCTTGTTTAAAATGTAAAATTTTATTTAATTTTCTTACTTTCTTATTCTAGCTACCATCAACCATTGTTGAAGAGTCGCGTCAGAGTTGCGTGCCAAAAAAATTAAAAGCACATGACAACCAATGAGTCATTGAAATTATGGATTTTCATAAACATAGTCGATGTCGAAGAAAGAGCCATTGTTAAAAGTTTACTAGAATTTGTTAGTGAATAATATAAATATTACATTTAGATAAAAGTTGTTAAAAGTTTGCTAATGCGAATGAATCCGATAGATTCAAAACCCATCAAATTGATGAACTTAGACAAATTTATATGGGACCCATTGTTCTTGTGTGTAGGGCTCTATTATTCTTATATTAAAATATTATCTTATATTCAAATTTTATATATAATTTAAAAGTAAAATTTAATTTTTCTGTTTTCATTTAAACTAGTAGGGACTCGTGCTTTGCACGAGTTCGGGGTTTTATGTTCCAGTCTGCACTTTGACCATTAAACAATGTAAATTTACATTCGCAAGCGAAGAAAAAAGACACCGTCTTTGTGAGATTATTTGATTTGCGAACTATACTTTTTATTTGATACTAATAAGAAAAGAAAAAAAAAACATGAAAGCCCAACACCTAAGCAAGTCAACACTTTTTTAAAGCAGTACAAAGCAAGCCCAACACTTTTTTAAAGTAGTAGAAAACAAAGAAAAGAAAAAGGAGTTGGTGAGATTCGAACCGCGGTCTCCTCGCAGTGGAGGCCGCGCGCTTAACACTCCGGCAACAACCTATTTTGTAATAGAAACGATAAAAATTGTATTTAAACACATATTCTGACTATAATAATAATAAAATGTACAATTCCATAGGTAACAACAACAATTAAATTGGATAGTAATGTAAACGTATTACCCATATCAAAAACTCACCTCTACAACAAACACTACCTAAGAGCACTTCCAACCATAACATCGAAATCATCGGTGTTATTGTCACGTCATCGTAACACCATCCATAACATAACATCAGAAAAATCCCCCAGCCATAACACCTAATTCTGGGACCTACCGTTTTTTTTTCTTTTTTTCTTTGTATTCATATTATTTTTAATACATTCAATAATAAAAATAACTCATTTTTAAAAACAAAATACATTAATAAAGTTAACAAAATACTTTAAAAGTTAACAAAAGCATATTAATTGTTTTTTTAGAAATGAGTTATTTAAATAATAACAATAAAATATTAATACAATAACATTTAAAAGGGCCAAAAACAAAGAAATAGTTTTCAAGCCCAAAAGTCCAATTCAACTCAAATTAATATCAATTAGGTTTCTCTTTCACGTCGAAACCGCCGGCCAAAAATAAACTTCGGCACCGTCCAAAAATAAACTCCGACACCGGCCAAAAATAAACTCCGGTACAACTTTTTATATTTTTTCTATTTACTTTATTTTATTCATTATATATATAACGTTTAAACAAAACAAAAAAAAGAAAAAAAAATTCTCAAAACGCGGCTTTACAACCGCAGTGGTAACGTCGTCCTTAGCGCCACCCCCAGTCATAACGCCGTTATGGAAGGCAAAACGCTCTTTGGAGAGGTCTAAGTATCTTATTCATCAAAATAACTCAAGCCTATCTATGCATAAGGCTTTTATAATACATCTTGCCATTTACACTATCTAGCTAGGATAGTGTGCCACTTACATGCCTTTTGACTAAAGTATGGTATTAAAAAATATATATTAATCTAATATTACTTCCACGTTCTTATATAATACAGCCTTATTATTTATTGTTAAGTGTTATTAGTATATCAATTTCTTAACGCTTATTATATTGTTAGTACTCTTTTATGGATAAAAGTTGGGTAATCGTTTGAGTTGGTGGGATTATTAATTTCTTCGGTTGAAACCTCCTATCAACCACCATTATTTTTCTCTATCAAAATTGCTTATGCAAAACTTTAGTTGTTAACACGTACCAATAATTAAGTAGAACGATGAAAATAAATAATTGTGTATATTATGTTTTATTTATAATATAAATAGTTTTAACTATTTAATTTAGAAGTTTAATAGCTCGGAAACTATAATTAATATTTTAAGACATGTATTAACAATTGTATCGTTTTATATTCAATAATATATCATATCATACTATCTTATAAAGCATTTGGGTACTTTTTTCTAAAATTGAAATTTAAGAAGGAAATTACTCTTTTTGCCCTTATCATCCATATTAATTACATAAATCCCTTGATTTATTTGATTAACTTGATTTAATATTGTTTCCATATTAACTTAACTTATAAAATGGACAAATTAAATTAACTTATAACTACTAAACAAATCAATTTCCCACCAATATATTTTCCTAATTAATAATAAAATTTAAAAATTAAAAATACAAAACCAAAAATATCCTTATACTCCCTGATTTGTAATTTTTGATTATTGTAGAATTTGCTATAATTACACTTAATTCGTTGAAAATTGGTGAATTGACAACATGAATAATATGTTTTCAGAATTTTCATTATTAGTTAGTTAGGATAATTTTTAATCATGATTTTATAATATTTCTAGAATCTATAATTTGTTGTTTCACATTAAAGTTTGACAAAATAATATTTAAGTAAACTGTATAATTATTTTACCACATTTTATACTATTTAACATTTACTTTTTTTCATACCAAATAGATAGTTTTCTATTTTTTTCAATTTCCCAATATAATTTTGTCAAATTAACTATACTATGCTATGTAGAATTAAATTCTATACTACGTAGAATTAACTTGCTTTTTTTTCTCACCAATATAATTTTGTCAAATTAACTTATAACTACTAAACAAATCAATTTCCCACCAATATACTTTCCTAATTAGTAATAAAATTTAAAAAATTGAAAATACAAAACCATTTCACTATTATATTTTCCCTCCACATTTTATACTATATAATGTGTTGAAACTACAAAACCATTTTACTATTATAAATTTCCCTCCACATTTTATACTATATAAATAGAGTTTTAACATTTACTTTTTTCATACCATTTTTTTATATAATTGTTCAATGAAACCTATTGGGAACACTATCAATAATCCAATAATCATCGAAGATGACAAGGTTGATCGCATTGCCAAGAATCCAATAATCATCACGATTCAAAATTCCAATAATCAATAATCCAATAATCATCATGATTCAAAATTCCCCTCAATCTTGATAACAACTCTATGTGCAACATAAAAAAACAGAGTGGAACTGCTCAACTACTTCGATGTGCAAAAATAATAATATGGGACGAAGCATCTATGGCAAAGAGGCAAGCAGGAGAGGCGGTAGACAGAACCATGCAAGACATAACGGGGGTAAGACTACCATTTGGTGGGAAAATAATGGTTCTTGGTGGTGATTTCAGACAGGTATTGCCGGTAACGAGACATGGAACGCGCGCATAGATAGTAGACTCGAGCCTACGTATGTCGCCTCTTTGGTGTTCTATTAAGAAGATCCCCCTCACTCGAAATATGAGAGCACTGACAGACCCATGGTTTTCGGATTTTCTACTTCGAGTTGGAAACGGAGATGAAGAAACGATTGATGGAAGTTATATCCGAATACGTGATGACATGGTCATACCTTACACAGATGAAAGTACATCAAAAAATGATTTGATCGATGCTATCTTCCCAGATTTGCATATCAATGTTGGTTCTTCGGATTACATCATTTCTAGGGCGATATTATCAACGAAAAATAAGAACGTGGACGAGATTAAAGATCAGTTAATAGACAGGTTTTGCGGCGAAGAAAAAATCTACTATAGTTTCGATGAAGCTGTAGATGATACTAATAACTATTATCCGGTCGAATTCTTAAACTCACTAACTGTTAGTGGTTTGCCGCCTGTTCGAACAGAGATTGTCAAACACAAAGGTTAGGTGATATCAACCTTAGATCTCCTGTGATGATCACAGTGCAAACCCAACAAGTTCTTGACGAACCTAGGGTGATCAAGGTTGAGGATGAGAATGAGAGTATAAGAACTCTGTGTTTAAGGTTTTGTGTGTGTTCAGATGAGATGAGAAAAGTGTCCTGACCATAATGATTTGTATCATGTATTTATATGGCCAGTGTCAAGTATATGGAACGTTGTCCATTGATGATTACGAATACTTGAAAGGTCTTAATCATTAATCACCAATGTGTAACGCCTTACTATTATGACGATAATAAACAGTTTGGACAGGCACTTTGACAGACGCGGTCCGCTTTGACGGAATGCGGTCCGCTTTGACAGACGCGGTCCCCTTTGACGGAATGCGGTCCGCTTGATGGAATGCGTTGGAATGCAGTCCGCTTGACGGAATGCGGTCCGCTTGACGGAATGCGATCCGCTTGACGGAATGCAGTCCCCTTTGACGGAATGCGGTCCGCTTGATGGAATGCGTTGGAATGCAGTCCGCTTGATGGAATGCGTTGGAATGCAGTCCGCTTGATGGAATGCAGTCCGTTTGATGGAATGCGTTGGAATGCAGTCCGCTTGATGGAATGCGTTGGAATGCAGTCCGCTTGATGGAATGCAGTCCGCTTGATGGAATGCGTTGGAATGCAGTCCGCTTGATGGAATGCAGTCCGTTTGATGGAATGCAGTCCGTTTGATGGAATGCAGTCGGCTTGGAATAGACTTGATTGTAGTAACGGGCTTAGGTAAACCCTACTAACCTCATTATGCCCCCGAGTTAGGATTTGCCAAAACAACGGTTTGCAAGTCGTAACTATAATTACTCGTAAGCCTTGTGTTCCTCTTTTTTTTTTTTTTTTTTTTTCAAATCCGGAGTAGCGAGCCAAGTACCAGGGCATTAGCCTGGTACCGGCGGTATAATCAAAGTCGGGTACCGGCTGTTTAGGCCAGGTACCGGCGGTACCGAGTAACAAAAGTCGGGTACCGGCTGTTAGGGCCTGGTACCGGCGGTTCGTGTGAGGGTGCCGGGTACCGGCGATTGTAGCCGGGTACCGGCGGTTTGGGGATTGAGCATTCCGGATACCGGGAGTTTTTGCACCGTACCGGCAGTTTAAGCCCGGGCAAGCAAAGGGTACCGGCTGTTTAAGCCCTAGTACCGGTGGCAATCTAACAAAGCCAGGGACCGGCGGTTGGTAGCCCGTGTACCGGCGGCGACAAACAAATCCTAGTACCGGCTGTACTCTCTTGGTGTACCGGTTGTTTTGATGTTTTAAGTCATAAGCTAAACCTTCTAACTGTAATTGTTTGTCTTGCGGCAGGTAATGTTTAATATACCTTGTTATGTATTAGGCATATTGTAGTTGTCTTTGTTGTGATTTGACATGGCGTTGTCTAGTCCTAGCCTTGCTTTGTGTGACATTGTCTAGCTTTTAAAAATAATGTGTTTATTGGATGATCAAGCCAATAACACATTTTTGTTTTTTATCTTTTTATTATGGATGTTGTCCATGACACCGTCTTGGGTGTGCATGACAGTGTGTAAATTTGGTTGTGCCTATGACACTTTCTTGAGGACCCATGGTTCCTTTGCATGCCAATGACATAGGTAGATTTGGGTATCTCTGATGTATGTTTCATATTGTGCCTGTGACACTGTGCCAATGGCACTTTTGTTGGTTAACCTTTACTTTGTTTGCTCGCGAGGATTGTCGCTTCCCAGTGAGAAGTGCTTATCTTTTATCAAGTAGATTAAAAGATGAATATGATTGTATGTTATTTGGCCAGACAAGGTTGTCTTTCTTGGCTTCATACATGTTGTATTGAACTATGTTCTTAGTTGTGTACGTGCGCATGCGTGTTCAAGTTGTAACATTGTACGTAATGGAAGTGCATGGTTGGCTTTAGACTGAGATGTCTATTGTGGCCTTATGTTTTTTGTATTGAATCCTTACTTCAATATTTATTTGTTTATGCAAATACCATAAAAAAATGATATTGTGAATAATATTGGGATACAAGATCAGACCAAATGCTATTATTTCCAGTGTCATACATGACCATGACATTCCATGTGCCTGGAAACATTTATTGAAAACATAAAGGAAAAAATGACAGTAAAGACTATTGCACCTTGATAGGTCATTCCATATTGGCTCCCTCATGTATCATGAAGACATGGCCATCAGGTGGTCCGGGGTGTTCTGTGTCTTCCCCCTTCTTTTGCCAGGCGTAATTCTTCTTAGGTGGAGTTTTATTTGCTTGCTGCTTAGCGCCAGGGACAAGGTGTTCTAGCTTGCCTTCTTCCAAAGCCCGTCTGATTTCCCTTTTGAGCTCTCTACATACATTTGTGTCGTGTCCATGGTCTTCATGGAAATCACAATATTTATTCATGTTTTTCGTACCTGACCTATGCTCCATCTGGGGTGGAGGTGCGAAGGTAGCGCACACCTGCTCTGTTATCAAGATTTCTTTTGGTGTTTTGCTAAGAGCAGGCTCGGACGCATGTTTATCGTATGGGCCAAACCTCCTGTTGCTCCTTTCATCTCGTCGAGTGTCGGTCCATGACTTGCCGCCTACCTCTCTTGTCAGGGAGACAGTTTCCTTTGACCTTAGATAGTCATATGCCCTGTCCGTGGCTTCTTTGAAAGTAATTGGAGTTCTCTTAATTAACTTTTCTTGCAGTTGTCCTGGAAGCAGGGAAAGAGTAAAGCCATAAATTTGTTGACTCTCTGGTAACATGGCAATCTTCTGGCATTCTTGTGTGTACCGCTGGATAAAGTCACGCAACCCCTCTCCTTCTTTTTGTCGTATCAAATGAGCCTCTATATGAGTTCTATGTTGCTTCTTTTGTTGTACAAATTGAGTCACAAACTTGGCTTTTAGATCTGCGAAATCTTGAATACTCCTCTCAGGCAAGTCAGCAAACCAATCACGAGCGAAACCTTGTAATGTTCCAGGGAACATGTGGCAAGCGACTGGGTCTAACCATTTCTCCGTAATAATAGCCTATTCAAACAGAGCAAGGTGGTCTGGATCTCGAGTACCATCGTAAGTACCAACAACGGACGGGACTTTTTGCTTATCTGGGAGTGGGAATCTGGCAACCCAGTCATAGAACTTTGAAGTAACCACTGACAAAGGCATAGTGGCTGCACGGGGTGGAACTGCTGCTGTCACTAAGGTTTGCAACACTCTTAGCATGTCGTTAGATGTGTCATGTGGTAGAGGTGTTGGTGGGGTGTGAATGGGTGGTTGCCTTAGCTGCTCCAATAATTGTGACAAGGGATCTACTGGTAGGACAGGCGTGGGCTGTGGGGCTTGGCGCAACGCCGCCACCAGCTGAGACAACAGGTCTGATGAAGTAGGTGGTGGAGGTGGTGGTGGTGGTGGCTGAGTACTCTGAGCCAACCTTCGAAGCAATTCCACAATTGGATCCTCCTGAACCACTTGAGCAGCGGTCTGGGGAAAGCTTGAAACAGGTTGTCTGACCTGATCCGTGCCATCCTCCTGAGAGCTTGTCCCATGGGAAAAAAGAGGCTGAAACGGAGGGATGGCTGTCACTGGTGGTGGTGAAGTAAACCTACTTGTACCTGCCAGCCTTGTGGAAAAAAGAGGACTGGTTAAAGAGGGATAACCTCGTGTCGACCGTAGGTCCGACACTGTCCACTCAGAATCCACGTATGATTCTGGCATTGTGGTATGAACAGGTGGAGTTATCACCGCCTCTGGTGCAGTGGTAGTCACAGTAGTGGTGATTTCTGGCACTGAAGAACTGATCTGCGATGGATGTGTTGCCTCCATGGAAACGCTTGATTACTGAGAAACAAGAAAAAATTTAGGAAAAATGAAACGCCGTTTAGAAAACGAGTCCCACGGATGGCGCCAATGTTCGAACAAAGATTGTCAAACACAAAGGTTAGGTGATATCAACCTTAGATCTCCTGTGATGATCACAGTGCAAACCCAACAAGTTCTTGACGAACCTAGGGTGATCAAGGTTGAGGATGAGAATGAGAGTATAAGAACTCTGTGTTTAAGGTTTTGTGTGTGTTCAGATGAGATGAGAAAAGTGTCCTGACCATAATGATTTGTATCATGTATTTATATGGCCAGTGTCAAGTATATGGAACGTTGTCCATTGATGATTACGAATACTTGAAAGGTCTTAATCATTAATCACCAATGTGTAACGCCTTACTATTATGACGATAATAAACAGTTTGGACAGGCACTTTGACAGACGCGGTCCGCTTTGACGGAATGCGGTCCGCTTTGACAGACGCGGTCCCCTTTGACGGAATGCGGTCCGCTTGATGGAATGCGTTGGAATGCAGTCCGCTTGACGGAATGCGGTCCGCTTGACGGAATGCGATCCGCTTGACGGAATGCAGTCCCCTTTGACGGAATGCGGTCCGCTTGATGGAATGCGTTGGAATGCAGTCCGCTTGATGGAATGCAGTCCGCTTGATGGAATGCGTTGGAATGCAGTCCGCTTGATGGAATGCAGTCCGTTTGATGGAATGCGTTGGAATGCAGTCCGCTTGATGGAATGCAGTCCGCTTGATGGAATGCAGTCCGCTTGATGGAATGCGTTGGAATGCAGTCCGTGTGACATTCGCGAATTTCTAGGTATATTTCTATCGTCGCGTATTCGTTTTATTTATTTATGTTCGTGTTTTGACCCTATCGTATTCCTTTTATGTTTTATCGTATTCGTATTTTATGAGTATTGTATTCGTATTTTCCATGTTTTATGAGTATCGTATTTGTATTTTATGTGATCCGAATCTTTATGTCGGGAACGTGTAGTCTTAAGTGCCTTTAGTATAAGTCTAGTATGCTCTTATGATAAGTTTAGGGGAATTATGCCTTAATTATACTATTAAGATTGACGTTTAAAAAGTATTTCATTTTTAGTCCTTTCGGAAATTTTATTACAAAACTAGTCCTATGGGAGAAATTCTATTACAATTTTAGTCCTTTTCAGACTCTTGTTACAAAAATCGTCCTAAAAGAGTCACCAACCTATTTTGTCTTATCTTCCACCTATTTGTCCTTATCCTCATTATTTCACCTACTCACTCTCTCTCTAAAAACACACACAAAACACACACAAAACCCTCCACCTTCTCTCTAACTTTTCCGGCGATCCAACCGTCCAATTTCAAATCCGAGACCAGATTATTGTTGACCATTATCATCTTCATCTATCCTCCAATTTTCGTTACGATCGGGTAAGTATTCCTCAGTTTTAGTTTTAAACTTTGTTATTTTGATTCAAACCCGAAAATACCACTTTTCACCGTCAAAACTCGAATTTTATTTAAGATTATTGTTCCTAATCATATTCTGGACATAGGGTTCAAATATGGGATCATTTAGATGCCTAAAACACTCAAAAATCGAATCCCGAATGTTATTTTTCGTAAAAACCCATTTACGTCACGTAACTAAGACCACTGGTCTTAGTCACGTAACTGATCACGTAACTAAGACCATTGGTCTTAGTCACGTAACTAAGCTTCTGATTCACGTAATTGAGGTCTAAGTCACGTAATTGACTTGTACCTCACGTAACTCTTGTGATTCACGTAAGTATGCACGTAATAGTCCCTTGTCTTGCACGTAACTCCTTGTTTGATCACGTAACTAAGACCACTGGTCTTAGTCACGTAACTGATCACGTAACTAAGACCATTGGTCTTAGTCACGTAACTCATTGTTGACTTTCCGAAACATTTGTAAACCCGTATAAAACGTTAATCGTTAAGGCATACCCTACTAGACTTAGAGATACTTAGACATGTTTATTTACGTGATGTTTAGGGCACTTAGACGTGGGAGCTTGACGGTATTATAGTATTTCCCGACATATCGTGATTTGGATTGCTTTGCTATTCTGTGAGTTATTCGTTGCCCTTTTTACTGCTTTTACATTTTGGGCATGATTAGCGTTAAACAAATATATTTTTATAGTCTGTATGTATTATGGTTATGTATTATGGTATGTATTTTGGATATGGATGCCTTAGGTTAGCATTACCCAACTCGTTCCGCCTTTGTGGTAGAACGAGGCCCCGTATACACACCTGTTAGCTTTTGCCGCCGGATCGTATATATAGCGCTATATGGGCCTAACAAGCCCTCATTTCTAACACGTTATTATGATGTTGGATGAGCCCTGTCCGTGTTAGTAATGTTATGACCGTATTATTGATTATCGAGGACAACCTAGCGTAATGCACTAGGTGGGGTTAGTTGCCAGTATGTATTGTTGAGGTTCAGGTGTATCGTATTTACCGAAGGCTGTATTATTCTATCCAGTATGGTATTATTTTATGAACTGAGTATGGTATTATTTTATGAACTGAGTATGGTATTATTTTATGAACTGAGTATGGTATTTTTATAAATTGATTATGGTATTTTACGTATCAAGTATGAGTATTTTATCAAAAGGTTTTGTATACTTCACGCATATTTTTAAAACATCATTTTCAAATGACTTATCTTCAAACCGTATCCCTTTTGGGTCAAAAAGTATTGAAACCTTTCTACTATTATGTTTTCAACTACTATTGCGAATAATTCACCAACTTTATGTTGACGTCGTATTTTAACGCTTTTTCAGGGATTTGAGGTTACCCTATTTTGATGCTATGCTTGCTTGGCTACGTGGGCTTTTGCATGGAATTTTGTTTTGTTTTATTTAATTCCTTAGTATCCCAAACTCTGTAGCCGTATTTTGATATATTCGGATGACTGTAATAAGTATTCTCTTTCAACTCTTTATCTATGTTGACGATGTATGGTTTATTTATGTTTGATGTAACCTTTGAATCTCTGATACCGTATACACTGTACACCTCGGTTCCGCCATTCTATGCGGGGTGTGACAGACCGCTTGATGGAATGCAGTCCGCTTGATGGAATGCGTTGGAATGCAGTCCGCTTGATGGAATGCAGTCCGTTTGATGGAATGCAGTCCGTTTGATGGAATGCAGTCCGCTTGGAATAGACTTGATTGTAGTAACGGGCTTAGGTAAACCCTACTAACCTCATTACCGCCTCATTACCTTCGACTCAAAGTTGGGTGTCCGATTATACTGTTAAGGAATATTGACCCCTCTAATGGATTACGCAACGGCACAAGATTGATATGTAAAGCTTTTCAGCCAAACGTCATTGACGCGGAAATAGCTGTTGGTCAGCATGCTGGAAAAAGAGTGTTTGTTTCCAGAATTCCGTTATGCCCTTCAGAAAGTGACATGTTTTCGTTCAAGCTGAAAAGAAAACAATTTCCTGTCCGACTTAGCTTTGCTATGACAATTAACAAGGCTCAAGGGCAGACAATTCCAAACGTGGGTGTGTATCTACCAGAATCGGTATTCTCCCATGGACAACTTTACGTGGCGCTATCTAGAGGGATTTCACGTGGAAATACAAAGGTATTAGTAAAGGGTGCCAAAACTTTTGATCGAGATATAGTGTACACTTCGAACGTAGTGTATCGAGAAGTTCTACATGACAAATAAAGTATGCATGTGTGTAGTTGTTGAATACCGCAAGTTATGTTTTCTTATGAATATCATATATGTATTCTTTTAGTACCAACAATTATATACTACTCGATTTTTACATTATTCTAAAAAAGTTGTGAACCATTTCACACAATCTATCTTTGCATTAATCTAAGTTATATTTATGATAACCGAAAGTCATCGCTATCCGTTATCCGTTTCCATTCGTCTCGATTGCCAAAAGAAATCAAATTGCATATACATTAAATAACTATAGTTGCCGCTGCAACGCGCGGGTACCCTACTATTATATAAAATGTAGAAGGTTGTTTTTTAAAAGTATAAATATATACAACATTTTTAAGTTTGTATTATTATATGTAAACAAATATAGGTACGGCACTATATTTAACAAAATCTATTTAATTTTAAGACGTATTTTCAACCAATTGTTACATGTCTATAAGTGTTAGGTAATAATATATATTGGTTGTCGCTATTGATGTCATTATGATGTATTGAATATTGATATCATCATTATTGTACTTGTCACTGAATGCAACCATTTTGATTCGTGTACGTTACTAAACCACTCGACCAAACAACATAATTGGTTATAACATTTATATGCTACATAAATAATTTTATTGGACTAAGAAAATAATATTACAAGTACCATGCATATATTTATCACTTTATTAGAGTATTAGTGTATCAGGGTATAGAGAGTCGATAGATCTTGGTTGACATTGATCATTGTGTTGTAGTATGTGCATTTGCTCAACAATCTACGTTAGTAAGTAAACTTTAGCGAGTTACAGAGATTGTTAGAGAATCAAGTCTTGCCCTATATCGGTGTAACTCTCGATAAATAAAAGATAATTAAGATTGACTTCATCTTTCCTTGTTTCGTAATACACATTGTAACTCGTTTATACAAAAATTAGAATATCTTTGAAAAATAATTTATTGTAGTGTGTCCCAAACGTGGTTAATAACAACTCTAAGCATCATGATTAATATTTCATCCATCCCAAAAAAAGCTATCCATTTTTCTATTTATGTTTGTCCCAAAATCATTGTCCTATTTCTAAATAATGAATAACAAAAATATAATAACTTTCCATTTTGTTCTTAAAAAGTTTTTAAACTAAAAAAGTAACCGATGTTTTTATTGGAGAAGAAAATGAGTAATCTACTGAAAAATCACTCCATTAACCGCATTTATCTTATTTTTGACCGTTTTTTATTTACAGATACTTTTTATAGGAAGAAGGAAGTAGGTTATTATATTAATTAGAAACTTGTATTTACATTAATGGATGAATGAATCCGTTAATACATGAATGTTTTTATATTAACGTACAACTAAATAAGATATATTTTTAATCCTTTAAACACAGTCGTAATGATTGTGGATATCATTTTTCCTAATCTTAATAATAACTATGACTGAATTGCAAAATTAATTTAAGTATATGTCAGTTTAAGCTTAGAGGTGAAACCACTTTAAACTAGAGATGAATTAATTAACCACAAAATCAAAAACATTTTATGGGTTAATTTATTTCCGTTTTTGGATGACCCTAGTTGATTCCATTATTTCTTTAGTCTTTGATTATTAATCGTTGTCATTTCCATTTGACTAGTGTGTTTGTTCAAGCAATGAGTTTGAAATTATCTTATCAATTTTTAGATACAAACAATGAGTTTGAGATGACGAAGTCTTTCATTTATGATGATGTTGAGTGTAAGGCGGCACAAAAAACAACAATAAGATATCTTCAATGGTGATTTTAACAATAGGTAAAAGAAAGTTGAAGTTGTTAAATTTTATGAATAAATTATGATGCGTGTGTTTCATTCTTATATGGTTACATGGCTTACATTTATAAAAAAAAAATTATTATGTGTTTTTTAATAATTTTATTTTATTTAAAAAAAAGTATATGATTGTATTTACTAGGGAAAATGCACTTGATGGTCATTGTACTACCTAAAAATATCCGTATAGTTCATTGTACAAAATTTACGTCTATCTACATCACTATACCGTATTTTACCGTTTTTTAAACCACTTTTTTTCAAACAACCGGTCAAAAACCGGTGACGTCACCCCCTACTAATTCTCTCTCTCTCTCTCTCTTTCATTTTTAAAATACCAAATCCAATTGGGATCGTCACTTTATTTTTTTATTAAACCCTAATCTTCGCAAAACCCTAATTCATAAACCCTAAATCATCGATCAACGTTCAAATTGGAAATCGTGGAGCATTCAAGTATGATAACGATCAACTTTCATCGTGGTGGTAGATTTGAAAAAGACCCTTTTAGTTATGAGTACGATATGGTAACTATTTTGAAGTATGTGGACATAGATTCTATGAATTTCAGTAAGTTTAAATCTTTTTTAGAAGAATCATCATCTGCTTTATGCAATTTTTTTTTTCTTGTTCCTGGTAAAGATTTAGAGTCTGGATTGAGGCATTTGAATTCTGATATTGGTTTAGTTAGTTTTATAAAATATGCTGAAGACAATGGAGGTTTGATTGAGGTTTACATTGGCCACTCGGAGTGTGAGATAACTAGGGACCTGATTAAGGATGGAAATGGTCGTGTAACTGATACAGTAGAAAGTGATAATGATGATGAAGAAGAAGATATGTATGATATGTACTCGTCGGATGAAAGTGACACTGCATCCGTAGATCACCTTTCAGAAGGTGAGGATGAGGTATTTGAAGTTAGGAGTAGCAAAATTAGTCAGCCTAAACCTAAAAAGAAAGCAGTTAAAATGTTTGATAAAACATTTTTGTCTAAGATTTATGGGGGTTTAGATAGGGAAAAATGGTTTGAGAAGGAAGTATGTGTTGAAGGTGAGCATGGAGCAGATGAAAAGGATGGATTGGGAGGGCCAGTGCATGATCCTAGCATTAAATGGAAGTTCATGAGACCACATTTAGGTGAAAGATATGAGAGTCCAGAGCAATTGAAAAGGTGTTTGGCTTTCTATGCCCTTGCTAATGGATACCAGTTGTATTACACAGTTAATGATGGTAAGAGGCTTTTAGCTAAATGTAGTAAAAATATTGGTGATGGTCCCAAATGTACATTTAGAATGTGGGCATCTTGGATGCAGAAGGAAAAGTCCTTTCAAATCAAGAGTTTACAAGATGAGCATAGGTGTTCAAAGAGTTATGACTTTGGAAGCTTGATTACTTGCAACTGGATAGCTAGGAACTATGCTAAAAAAAATCATGGCAAGACCTAATATCAAAGTTAAGTAGATACAACAAGCTATGTTGAAGAAGTATACGTGTAGAGTGACTTTTGGTCAGGCTAGAAGGGGGAAGATCAAAGCATTGGAACAATATGAGACTTGTTTAGAAGATCATTATGGACAGTTGTGGTCATATGCAGAAGAGATTATTACATCTAACCCAGGAAGCACTTGCTTAATAAGTGTTGAACCAATGCCAGATGGGAAAATTTACTTTAAAAGCTTTTATGTTTGTTTTAAGGGATTGATGGGTGTTTTTTGAAAACTATATGCAAAGGAGAGTTGCTTGCAGCTGTAGGAAGAGATGTGAATAACCAGATGTTTCCAGTGGCTTGGGCAGTTGTGAGCATTGAGAACAAAGAGAATTGGAAATGGTTTATGGAATGTTTAGTGACAGATTTGGAGTTAAACTATGGGGAAGGTCTAACTATCATCTCAGATCAACACAAGGTAATTTTTATATCAGTTCTTAAGGTAATTTTATGTCAATTAACTTTGTAAGTATTCATTTTTAGGGTATTTTGGAAGCAGCCAAGGAGGTCATACCTTTAGCAGAACATAGACAGTGTGCAAGGCACATATATGCTAACTTCAGAAAGAAGTTTACAGGTGTGTTGTTTAGAAACATATTCTGGAAAGCGTCAAAGGCTACCTTCCCTGCTAGATTTGAGAGATATATGGAGGAGTTGAAAAGGACAAGCAAAGAAGCAGAAAAACATCTAAGGGAAAGGCAACCAAATAGCTGGAGCAGGGCCTTTTTTACAACAGATAGGGCATGTGATGCAGTGGAAAATGGAATAAGTGAATGCTTCAACTCTGTTATAGTAGATGCTAGAAGGAAACCAATTATAAACATGCTGGAGGATATCAGATTGTATATCATGGTAAGGATGCAGAAGATGAGAGAGAATCATGAATCATGGAGTCATGATATTTGCCCAAGCATAAGGAAGAAGATTGCAAAGATTCAGGACTTGCATAGGTATGATTTTCCCATTAAATTTACCTCTATTTAAATGTTTTTGGGCTAATATTTCTTATAATGTGTAGGCATTGGGAGGTTTTTCCATGTGGAAACAGTTTGTTTGAGGTAAGGAATGGTTATACGGATATTTTTAGGTAGTACGATAACCATCCAATGCATTTTCCCTATTTACTATATGGGTATAATAAAAGGACACTTTTAAATTATTATATCGCAAATTATTAATTGTTAAAAGAAATGAATTATAGTGTTACGACTTCATGTCCTCTTTAACTAAACATAATAATAAACACGCGCGATGCTGCGACGATAATAAATTATATCAATTTTTTGTGATACATATTTAATTACTAATAATTTTACGAACGATCAATATTTTTTGTTTGTAAACATTCAATTAGTTAGAAATTCTAAAAATTTACTCTATTTTTTAAAAAATGTTACACACTAAAATTGATTGTTTTTGTTGTGAAACAATACAAATAACAATAACATAACAAGAATGATAGAGAAAATAGAATAAAGAATTGTATATCCATCTCATATAGAGGTATGTATTTATAGTAGATGATTAGATTAATCACCAATAAAACAATCTCCGAACTATAGTCAAATATCTCCTTATTAATATTATATAAGATATGGATATCTATTTCATATTTATTCATAACAGTTTCAAATTTATAAAAAAAAAAAAAAAAATTCAATTATTTCAAATCTTTAAGTATATATGGTAACTGTTAGAGCAAGGATTGACAGGCTCAGTAACTTGGGTGTTTGGGGTTCCACCTCTTGACCTCCTGCTAAGCAGTGCAAACCTATCAAGCTCTTGGCGAGCCTAAGGTGGTCAAGTGGTTGGTTGAAGAAGGTGATCGGAATGTGGTTACTGCGGTGAGTAAGTATTCCGGTAAGTATGTAAGTGATGAAGATATCTGTGTGAGAGATGTATGGAGTGTTGGCCCCCGCTTGAACTGCATCAGGGTAGGGTATTTATACCCAACAATCCCAAACATGGGAAACGGTTGGCCATAAAGGCTTATCATGGCTCTTGAATGCTATTCATGGGGTTCCAACGTTCGTGACATTATTGTTATCATTATGGGAGAACAAAGGGTAACGCCTTTGTTCGTAATGATGCTAACGGTCTGAATCCTAGGGCAGGAGCTTAAGACCGTCTGGCACAGTGCTTAGAGGGAACACCAATGAAGTCAAGGACCAGGAACCCGAGAGTCAGGAGATCGGACCCGGGACATCGGGAGCCGAGAGGCCGGAAGCTGGAGCCGGGAGTCCGGAAGCCGGAAGGCGGAGGCCGGGAGGCCGGAGCCGGGAGTCCGGAAGCCGGAAGGCGGAGGCCGGAGCCGGGAGCCGGGAGCCGGAAGGCGGGAGGCCGGAGCCGGGGCCGGAAGGCGGGAGGCCGGAGCCGGGAGCCGGAAGGCGGGAGGCCGGAGCCGGGAGCCGGCCAGTTGGATCCTGGAGCCGGGAGCCGGCCAGTTGGATCCTGGAGCCGGGAGCTGAGGCCTGAGTGCCGGCGCCGGAGCACGAGTGTCGGGTACCAGGGCCTAAGTGTCGGATGTTCGGGCAAGGACTGAGAGCCTGCATAATGTGGAAGGGACTAAGAGCCTTTCCTTGATGTAGAAGGGACTTAGCCTTTATCCTGTGTTGTGTTAGCTTTTTTAGGGCTTATAGGTTATATGTATCGAGCCTATTCCCTACTAACACTATCATGCCCCCCAGTTAGGTTTTAAAAAATAAAGTTTTGAAGCCTAACTTCATGCATTTAATGGCTTTGCTTTGGGTTTGACTTTGCCTTTTCCACGCTTGGCATGTCTTCGCCTAGTTATTGTCTATGATATTTTTTTAGTATCTGCACAAGTAGCTCTTTCATGAAGTGGATGAAGGAGGATGGTGCCAGATTGCTAAGTGCATACATATGGACTTCAAACTGATTGGGATTTGAACCTTCAGAGTGTGTCCATCACAAGTATTCTTTCCATTGTACTACGACATTTGGATAAGTAATGTGTCTATGATACTTTTGACTATCTATTGTGCCCATGACACATTTAGATTTGTATTGTGTGCATCACACTTGGATGGTCAAAGGTAGATTGACTAAGAAGAATGCCCATCTCACTCGATGTAAGGAAGACACAATGTGGTTGGCATGTATGGATTCTGCCATTCCTTCTAAAAGGGATTTATTAGATGTCTTCGCGATTGTGCTTAATCACGTACTTAATCACCCTAACGTGATATATGTGCCTTGGGATGCCAATAGTCATTTCTTATGCATGAGAGACATCTTGCAGACTCTTTACCCTGGTGTTGGGATTGCAGTGCTGCCTTATTCCGATCCATTGGGTCACGGGGATATGTTGTGTGACAATGGTATGTTGAAGACTCGAGCTTTTCCAATCAGGAGCTGACTCGTGGAAGGTTTTGATATGTCTACGCCAGACATCCTTACTCTCATTTCACGAAAGCCTTAGTATTTTCTTTTTGTGTTTGTAATACAATTTCATTTGTATGACTTAGCCTTTTTCTATCATATGATATGTTTGGACTACCATTTGTAGTTTTTTCTATTTGTGTATGTTGCTATAAATTTTGTATGCGATGGTTTTACATTATATAACCTTGAAATGAAAAAAAATAATGTATTATTGGATGATCAGACCAATAACATTTATGTGGCTTCATAGCTTTGTCAGATGTCTATGTTACATATAGATGTCCGAGACATTTTTGAATTTTATGTTGGTGTCTATGACACCTTTTGAATATTACAATATCATTGTGCTTATGACTCTTTCTTGTGTGCCCGTTGCATGTGTTATGCCCATGGCTTATTACATACAGTGACTATGACAACTGGATGGCAGTGACAAGTTCTTATATGCCTATGACATTTTTCAGATGCATGTAGCATCTTTTAAAGTTTATATTTTGCTCGTGGCACTGTGCCTATGACACTTTTTGTTGGTTAACCTTTATTTATTTGTTACTCGCGAGGATTGTCGCTTCCCAATGAGAAGTGCTTGCCTTTCCCCAAGTAGGTGAAAAGACGAAAATGATGATGTGCATGTTTGGCCTAGACAAAAATGTCCATCTTAGCCTAGGCACTTGGTCTGAACGTTGTTCAGAGTTATGTATATGATGATGTGCATGTGTGGCTTGGATTTAAATATCCATCTTGCCCCAATGCACTTGGTCTGAACGTTGTTCAGAATTATGTGATTGTGTACGCACGTGTGTGCAATGTCCTAAACTTGTAATAAAAGGTATTGCTTCATTTGGTATTATTGGGATACATGATCAGACCAATATTATTTTATTTAGGCTCATGGCCTTCCAAGACTTTGCGGGATACATAGATCGGACCACGTGTTATTCTTGAACATGACATTCCATGATTTTGACAAAAAAGTATTTATTAATTGAAATAAAATATGAGAGTAATTACCTTGAAGAATGTTTTCCCATGTTGATACCAAGTCCATCATGGGTGGTGAATATGTGGCCGTCTAAGGTAATCTATGTCGTCCTCCTTCTTCCACAATCCTTGTTAGTTGGGGATTTGTTCACCTATGGTCTAGCTCCTGGGATAAGGTGTTCGACCTTTCCTGCTGGTAGGAGCTGAAAGCTTTTTCTCTTGGGAGGAGGTGAAAGCATTCCCTGCTGGTAGGGGTGAGATCCTTCCCTCTTGGGGGAGATGGAATCATTCCCTGGAGGATGTGAAATCCCTCTCTCTTGGGAGAGGAGGTGAAATTCTTCCTGTTGGGAGGAGGTGAAATCCTTCCTGGTGGATGTGAAATCCCTCTCTCTTGGGAGAGGAGGTGAAATTCTTCCTGTTGGGAGGAGGTGAAATCCTTCCTGGTGGATGTGAAATCCTTTCATCTTAGGGAAGTTGAAATCCTTCCTGAGCACTTGTGGGCAGACATACGTGGTATGGCACTCGTGCCTTGGCAAGACGGCACTCGTGCCTTGGTCCAACACTTGTGCCTTGGTCCGGCAGTAGTGTCTTGGTCCGGCACTCTTGCCTTGCCCTGGTCCAGCACTTGTGCCTTGGTCCGGCACTCTTATCCCGTGTCGGTGAAACCCTTCCCCCTTGGGACTTGGGAGGGGTGAGAGTTGGTAAAACTTTTCATTTTTGTGAGGAGCTGAAATCCTTCCCCCACTTGGAACCCTTCCCCCTCTTGGGAGGATGGGATGTGATGAAACCCTTCCCCCTTGGGAGAGGTGGGAGGTGATGGTAACCCTTTTGCCCGTGGGAGGGATGAGAGGTGATACCCCACCGTGGCCGGCACTCGTGCCTTGGCCGACGCCTTACCTGGCTGGCACTCATGCCTTGGCCAGTACTCGTTCCCCTTGGCCGGCACATTGCCTAGGCCGGCACTCAGCCTTGGTCGCCTCCCTTTGGAGGGGTGAGAGGTGATGAAATCCTTCTTCTTTAGGGAAAGGTAGGATTTTTCCTTGAAATCTTTATGTATTGGAAGGAGGTGAAACCCTTCTCTGCTGGGAGAGGTGAAATCATTCCCTGGAAGAAGTGAAACCCTTCTTTCTTATGGGAAGTGAAATCCTTCCTACTTGGGATAATGTGAAATCGTTTCATATTGGGAGGGGGATTCTTCCCTCTTAGGAAGATGGAATCATTCTCTCTTGGGAGAAATGGAATCCTTTCCTCACTTTTTTTTTTTTTTTTTTTTTTTTTTTTTTTAAAAAAAAAAAAAATTGGCCGGCTGTCCAAGCGCCGAATATTAAGGTTCGACACTAAATATCAAGTGTGTCGGACGAAAATATCAAGTCCGGACGAAAATAATCAAGTCCGCACAAAAATATCAATTTTTTGCCAAATTGGCCGGCTGTCCAAGCTGGCCGAATATCAAGGTCGGCTTAACTAGCCGACTGTCCGGATTTGGCCGACCTGGTCGGGTGTCCGGAGCTGGCCTAATTGGCCGGCTGTCAGGACCTGGCCGAAATGGTCGGCTGTCCGGAAATGTCTAAAATGGCTCTGGCATAACTGGCCGACTGTCCGGAGCTGGCCGAAATGGTCGGCTGTCCGGATCTGGCTTAATTGGCCGACTGTCAGGATCTGGCCGAAATGGCTGGCCTTCTGGATCTGGCTAAAATGGCTGGCTGTCCGGATTTGGCCTAACTGGCCGGCTCTCAGGATCTGGCCGAATTTATTTATTTATTTTTGTCCGGATCAATGATCCTGGTTTGTGGAAATGAGATGCAAACCTTTGTTTAAAGAGGTCGAGTATATCATCCTTATGACATTGAGTAGGCATTTGAGATCGTGGTGGCAATTTCTGGTGTTGGTGAAATGACTCGAGATAAGTTACTTCCTTCATGGGAAAGATGTACTACTAGTAATTGGATGAATGGAAATGAAATGACTACCATTCCAGGACGGTTATCATGCCAAGATGGCTATTACGCCATGATGGCTATCTTTCCAGGACGACTATCAATGCCGGGATAACTATCATGTCAGGATGGGTATCATGTAAGGATGGATAATATTCTAGCAAAGTTTCTTCCATCCGGATTAGTAATGTGTAAATCAAGTTTGTTACTCTTTATAGTGCCCATGGCACTTTTAGGTTTTTATTGTTCCCCTGACACTTTCAGATCAGTCTTGTGTCCCTGAGACTTTTAGATCTGTATTGTGTCCATGACATTATTTAGATGCATACTATATCCATGACACTTTCTCATCCGGATTATTTCCATGATACGTTTAGATCCATATTGTGTTCATGACACTTTTGGATCTATATCCTGGCCAGTGCATCCTTGTGGTTATGCCAACTAGGGTATGACATTGTGCCACGTCATGGATGGTAGATGGAATTGATCCAAATTTTTTAAGAGCCTACCCAGTAGGACTTTGTAGGCCGAAAGTCTCATGGCATCCAGTGCCTTTGTGGGATACATAGATCTGACCACTTTATATTTTTCTGCTTGACCAACATCAATGGTCCGAGTCAGCATTGCAAATTGCTTTGGACGTGTAAAACTTGGGAAGAAAAAGAAAAAGAAAAATATTTTATGATCTAAATGGGATGTATAGATCAGACCATCTTGTAATCTTTCTTGGATAGTGTTATTTTTGATCTAGGTGAAACCACATTGGTGTAACAGTATCTTCCATAGAGAAGATGAGTTGATACGGTGGATGAATGAAGAATGAATGAGAAGAAACGAAAATGAAATGAAATGAAACACCGTTGTTAAAACGGGTCCCACGGATGGCGCCAATGTTAGAGCAAGGATTGACAGGCTCAGTAACTTGGGTGTTTGGGGTTCCACCTCTTGACCTCCTGCTAAGCAGTGCAAACCTATCAAGCTCTTGGCGAGCCTAAGGTGGTCAAGTGGTTGGTTGAAGAAGGTGATCGGAATGTGGTTACTGCGGTGAGTAAGTATTCCGGTAAGTATGTAAGTGATGAAGATATCTGTGTGAGAGATGTATGGAGTGTTGGCCCCCGCTTGAACTGCATCAGGGTAGGGTATTTATACCCAACAATCCCAAACATGGGAAACGGTTGGCCATAAAGGCTTATCATGGCTCTTGAATGCTATTCATGGGGTTCCAACGTTCGTGACATTATTGTTATCATTATGGGAGAACAAAGGGTAACGCCTTTGTTCGTAATGATGCTAACGGTCTGAATCCTAGGGCAGGAGCTTAAGACCGTCTGGCACAGTGCTTAGAGGGAACACCAATGAAGTCAAGGACCAGGAACCCGAGAGTCAGGAGATCGGACCCGGGACATCGGGAGCCGAGAGGCCGGAAGCTGGAGCCGGGAGTCCGGAAGCCGGAAGGCGGAGGCCGGGAGGCCGGAGCCGGGAGCCGGGAGCCGGGAGTCCGGAAGCCGGAAGGCGGAGGCCGGAGCCGGGAGCCGGGAGCCGGAAGCCGGAAGCCGGAACCGGGAGCCGGAAGGCGGGAGGCCGGAGCCGGGAGCCGGAAGGCGGGAGGCCGGAGCCGGGGCCGGAAGGCGGGAGGCCGGAAGGCGGGAGGCCGGAGCCGGGAGCCGGAAGGCGGGAGGCCGGAAGGCCGGGAGCCGGGAGGCCGGGAGCCGGCCAGTTGGATCCTGGAGCCGGGAGCCGGCCAGTTGGATCCTGGAGCCGGGAGCTGAGGCCTGAGTGCCGGCGCCGGAGCACGAGTGTCGGGTACCAGGGCCTAAGTGTCGGATGTTCGGGCAAGGACTGAGAGCCTGCATAATGTGGAAGGGACTAAGAGCCTTTCCTTGATGTAGAAGGGAATTAGCCTTTATCCTGTGTTGTGTTAGCTTTTTAGGGCTTATAGGTTATATGTATCGAGCCTATTCCCTACTAACACTATCAGTAACTATGTTGTAATTATTTAATATTTAATTAGTTAAAATGGTAATTTAATAATTTTACAATGCTTAAATTTCAATTTTATACACAAATACTTTATTGTGGTCTTATATATTTTCGACAAATTTTATTTTTGGAATTTCGGATAGGCATTGAAATTGTAAATAATATCAAATGCGATTTTAAACTCTCTTTTTTTCTTTCTTTTTTGGACAAATAAACTCGTAAGGTTATATCAAATGTGATTTTAACATCAAATAAAGATTTGAAGACCTAAAACTGTTAAATAATATATAATTCAATTAAATCCATAAAATATTTTCACAAAATTACATGTGATAAACTAAAATCACATGTGATTTTACATCAAATGTAGCTTGAAGACCTAAAACTGTTATATGATAAATATAATTTAATTAAGACCATACAAAGTTTTCACAAATTATATGTGATAAACTAAAATCACATGCGATTTTAATATTAATTATATGTAACTTTATAATATAAGTACAATTTCAAAACTAATAAAGCAATAACACACATGATTTTAACTTTAAATTTGATTTTTTAACACAACAATTTTATATGAGGTATAATCTATATAGATCCGGGAAAAAAAATCGAATTTTGACAATTTTTTACTTTTTCGTTTTTGCTCAAATATTTATATAAGTAAGGTAAAAACACGTGTGATTTGAACATTAAATCTGAATTTCAAAGATGTTATAGGATTTATATTCAACTACAATCGAAAAAAATACAAAAATTACAAGTCAAACAATTAAAATATGTATTTTGACTTTGATTTATATGTTTAATACAATTAAACTTTTTAAAATAATTAGTTTTTAAACAAAATTAAAATAAAATAAGTTTTTAAAATAGGGGATTATGACTGATTCTTATGATCTAAATTTTTTTTAAAATATTTAATGATCTTAACCTTTCATTATATGTCTTAGGAATTACGACAACTTTCATGTAATTCCTAAAACATGACAATGGTGGTCATTTGACCAATTAGATTACTAATATATACTTTGTTTCTTTGTATCGGGAGCATCGACGTTATGTTTTGGCATGGAAATGATATTGAGTATAAATACTTGATTACAAAGTTTATATGGAAAAAGGTTGGGAGAATGACGCGTTTCATGTAATATGTACTTATTATATCATTGAAATAAACCTTAAAATTTGGATTGGACTATATGGTTTGTATATTTGGTTTTTTGGACCGGATTCAACGTATACCGAATTAGTTATTTGAACTTTGGATTGGTTTTTTGCTATACATAAGATCGGAATTGTCCAACAAAAAAATCGGATAATAGTTTACTATTGATGCATATTTAATATGTATACTCTTAAACCATTATTATTTTCATTCCTAATTTACACATATCTTATTTTGATACCCTCTTCGCTTATAAATTATTGAATTATTGATCTTTAATAAAAGTATCATTTATTTATTTCTCGGTATCCCTCACTTTTTTACACAACAATTTTAGAAAACTTTCTATTAGAGAACTCAAATGGCGAAATCAACTCGAATGTCAAATAGTTTGGTAAATCGCCTTTTTCTTATCATAAAATATTCACATTAATTTTATTGCATGCATATGGGTAAAACTGAAAAACGGATCAAACAATATTGTAATTCGGTTCGGATTTTGGATAGTTTGAATGGTTTGGATCCATATTTTTAGGAATCGATATATGGTTGGATCCATCTATTTGAATCGGATTAAACATATCAATCGATTTGAATACTCCTAACAAGTGGTAGATCAAAGATTTTGTATCGAAAAAGCTATATATAGATGATGCTTCTCACGTAATATTTACTTACATTTTATAATCTAACATGTTAGGTCTCGGGTCTCTAAAAACCCAATGATGGTCCTGGTTGAAATATATATTTAAACCTAACAAATGGTCCAGATTTTACAATTGTATCTCCCTTTTAATATACTATTCATAAATATTAAGCTTATAGATTACATTGTTTTTATATAATACATAAAAGTCCAAGTTTCAATCCGTCGAATCAAGGCAAAAGTTCATTTTTTCAAACTAGTATTGAAGTCTTAGGGATCCAAATCACTATCAACAATTTAAAGCTCACGTTTTTTTAATTTATTGAAATGTGGGTTTGGTTCTTTTAGGACGGTGCCAATCATTTATATGATTTTGTCAAGACAATATGCAGGCCTTTCGTTTTACATTGGTAGTGTCATTTTTTCTTTTCTATTTTTCTTCTATCGATCTTCAATCGATATAGTTTCAATATAGGAAAAAATATAAAACAAATAGAGATTTAACTATTAAAAAATTCCAACTAAAGAAGGTTTACTCAAAATAAACCCGAAAATTCACTTATATTATTAGAATATGATAAAAATAATTATCACTACAAAAATAACTTTGTCTAACAACAGAAAATTGAAAGTAATGGGTTGTATATATACCATAAACCCTACTTTCAAAACATTGTTATGCAAATTAAGTAACAAGCATATAATTTAATATCATACATTTCTTTGACTAAACTAACCTTCTATTAACGAGATTTCGAGTTTGATTTCGGGCAAGTTTCGTTCATTGTGTGACTTTTCTTTTCCAAACAAAAAAAAACTATTTAACTTTCTGTAATGGTATCCAAAAGCGGCTTCCATATAGGTGATTTAGGTGAACTTAATAAACTATCTTCTCCTTTATCGTCATATCGACGGGTCAAATTCTGGTTTCCACTAGTAGCTTGTGGGCTGCGTAACGGACTAGCTAAAGAACTTATAGGCAACGACTTAGGAGGTGGACATCGACCGGTTTTGGCTATGTTCAAGAGCTTCCTTGTTAGAGAACTCAAGTCATCTGGAGACGAGTGGAATTTAAGGGTCGAGATAGGGAGGATGAAATAGATTTGACCGGTTTTGAGTTGGTGATCAAGTTTAAGTGGCACCAAGCCGCTTTGGAGAATTTCGGCAGGAGTACATAAAAAGTGTGTTGGGAAGTTACTGATGACTTGGTCAACCGTAGCCGGATCCTCATAGTCTTGCAATGAACCATCAAAGTGCACCACCCTTATGTTTTTTATTGTAACTTTCTGTGTTGATCGTTTGCGTGAAAAACAAGCACCCATTCGACGGCGATCAAGATTTAAACTTACAACTATAAAAATATAAGAACTCGATCGATGCAGCTACGACTACGAGTGTGTGGTGTGGCTATGGCCTATGGGAATTGGGACATATGTTTCTCAACAACACACTTACGGTGAGTTCCAAAAAAGGCATACGACCTATGAAGAAATATATAGATGGAAGATTGGAAATTATGAGTTTACTTGTGAGATGAAAAAAAGGGATAGGAGGCAAATTGGCCAACCACTCAATGTAAAGCTGGCTTTCGTTTATCTTTTGCTGAACTTAACTTCTTCTATAAAGAATAATATTAAGTAAACTATAGCATATTTTATGAATAAAATAAAAGTTTAATTACAAAATGATGTCCGGCAAATAATTAAACATGTAAACTAACGCCATGTTAACTACAGTAAAATATAATTATTCATATTGAATTAATTATATTTACGAGGGGTTAGCCCGCGCGTTGTAGCGGGTGCCCCTTCATAATAAATACTAATAAAATAAACCATTTTTGGTTCAACCAAAAACCTAAACCAACAATCAATCCGAAACATTTATTGAAAAAAAAGTTATCAAAAAAGAAAAGAAAAAATTATTTTTTATCCCGACCCGACCCGCATCGTCCGACCCGACCCCTTGCCAACTTGCTTGGCTTATGAACAGTTCCCAGGGGTTAGCCTGCTCTGTTCGAAAGAGGTTCTCGGGTTCAGTCCTAACTCAAAATAAACATGTTCCAACTTCCTTTGTTTTATGTAGAAATATGTTGAGGGACTTAAAGTGTCATGAGCTTGAAGTTAGGTGCTGTTTATATTAATAAAGTCAAGATATTGAAGTTGAAGGTTTAATATGTCAAAGTATGAGGTCTTCATTGTATTATGGCAGTATATAAACATCATGTACAACTCATTAGGTTTAATACACTGCATTGTTTTCTTCTCTCTATGCGGCTGTTTATTTCTCTCTCTAAAAGAATATTTAGGGTTTCTCATTGAAACCTTAAGAAGTATAGTCTCTTTACAATCAATTGATTGATTGTTTGTTAGTCTTGTTAGTCTCACAAATTAGTTTGGTTTTGGTCTTAATAAGAAGTTCTTGGTGTTTATGTTTTGATACTGTTGTTACTATCAGTTTATTACTTTTCACATGGTATCAGAGCACCGAGGTGCTCTGAATATCTCCGATTGAATTCACGGTGGTGACGTTTGAAGCGACGGTGACGGTTTTTTTCGATCTAGGGTTTCTTGAGGCGGCTGTCTTCCGATCTAGGGTTTTCTAGGTGGCTGTCCTTCGATCTACGGTTTGTTTCTGTTTCGCGGTAGTTGTTGTTCGTTGTTGGATCTGGTTTCTGACCGTCGGTTTTTTGAGATATTGGTGACATAGATCGATTGGATCTGGTATATTGTTAGTTAGATATGTTAGATCTGTTAGATCTGGTATTATTTCCGGTGGATCTAGAGGTGATTGTGACTGGTTACGGTTAGATCTGGTGGATCTAGGGTTCTGTTACGGTTAGATCTGGTGGATCTGTGACTGGTTACGGTTTGATCTGGTGGATCTAGGGTTTTGGTTGCTGTCCGTGGTTTGATCGGTTCTGTTCGGGCTAGATCTGGGTTTATTTGGTGTTTACTGGCTCGTGGACTCCTTGGCTGTTCCAGGATCGCTGACTGTTGGTTACATCTTGTTCTTCCGCTGCTATAATTTTTTTTTACTTTCTTTGTCTTTTATTCATTTATTATTTGGTCTGTATTATTCTTTTATTTCCTTTTCTGTTTATTGTCTGTAATATTGCTGCTGGTGCTCCTTGCTCCCACTGTAAGTCTTCTTTCCCTCTCTTTTATTACTTTTCTGCTTTGGTTGGTTGATTGTGGTTGCTTGTGGTGCCAGAGGATTTTTTAGCCTGGTGTTTGTTGTTTGTGATCTGTTGGTTTCTTGTTGGTTTGTGTTTGTTGATTTCTTTTTCACTGTACTAACGTTTTCTTGGTAGAAGAGAAGCATACTGTTGAGCCCCTGCTTAGTAGACCTCTGAATCGAACAGTATAGGGAGTAATACACAGTGGTGTCTTTTAGGACTATTTTTTTCTTCAGTTTTCTTTTCCTTGTGGTGATTGCTGTTTTTTCTCCTAGTGTTTGTTAATCTGTTTGCTTGTGTGTTTTGTGCCTTTGTCTGTCACACCCCGCTATAGCGGAAACACGGAATGTGAGAGCTGGAAATATCATTACACGGTCATAAGCAAATGTAAACGATTCAAGTCATTTCAATTAAAAATTAAATAGTTCAAGATTTAACAATTAAAAGCAACCAAGTAGTTCACGATTTAACTTAAAGTACAAATACAAGTTCCAAACAAAATTCCCAAAATAAAAAGGTCTTTTCCCAAAGAACGCCTCACGCGACCATATCGACCCTCCTTTGTCATGCATTCCGAACACTTACTTTAATTTCCTGAAACATAAGATAAAGTGTCAACTACATAAAGTAGTGAGTGAGTTACAGTTTAGAGTTTCGAGAAAGTTTCTAAAAATAGAAGGTTGCCAAAAATAGTAAGTTGTAAAACATATATTAACGTCATAAGTAAAAGAACGAGTCGACGTTTGAACATATATGTAAATAGTAAAAGTTTGTACGTTCGCGAGTAAAGTAATTAAATAAACTCGTATAGTGAAGTTGTAGCGGAATCCAGGCGCTAAAAGTGTGTATATGCGTATGGGATATGTGTTTAACTAAATAAAGGTATCTCGTATCAATCACTTGGCATAATATAAGTAGTAAATATACACTAAACCGATTGACTGGTCGTGAACTAGCCCAAAAATGTTTAATTGTTTGAACGTTTGAACTAATCAATATGTACTTGGGACGCTAACCCTGAGTAAGGAGTGACCCCTCCTAAGTATCGATACCCATATGACTAACGGCTATTGCTAATAGTGTATAAGTGAACCTGAACCAAAAACGGGCAATTGAACAAAGTTGCAAAAATTGTACTGAACTCTTACGGGCTTATATATCCATCAAGGATTGGTTGCGAACAAGTATCCTAGTTTCGTTAACCCGCTAAGGCAATAACACAAATACGCATAATAGTTTGTACAAGTTCCATAGTTCCAAATAAGTTGCAAAAGTACCAAGTTTGAACAGTTCCAATGTTAAAATGTTTCAGAGTTTTGAACACGTTTCAGTAAGTACCAAATGTATCAAGTTTCTAAATGTTTAATAGTTCGCAAATTTGTGTAAACAGTTACAAAACATGATCTTATGTTTCCCCCAAATAATGTTTTAAAAGTACAAAAGTAAAAACAAGTGGGGTTGTAACTCACGGTTTGCGGAGAAGTGAACTCGGAAACGGTCGAAAAGGAGCCGGGAATCACGGAATGCCTAAGAATTACCGATATAGTCCAAAAGTTAACTTCTTATTAGGTTGCTTTGTATAGATAAGAGATTATGTAACTTTTGTCTAAAATTAAGTGTTAAGTCCAATATTGTTCCAAAATTTGGTCCGAAGCGATTAACGTTATGTTTAGTCCGAAAGTTCAAAGTCAAAGTTATTATTATGTTAGACATGTTTAGGTCGCTGAGTTGGTTTAGGATTTCTAACGGAATTTGGGCAGCGCTTCCGCGCCCAAATTTCGTGTCCAAAACCTAAAGTCAATCCCGCTCACAAAACATGTATAATACATAATAACTTATTTAATTAGTCCAAAGAGTCCAATGTGGGTTACCAATATTATTAGTTGTGTTTATCTCAGTTTCAAAATGATATCGGTAAAAGTCCAGAATGTAAACATAATCTTAAAACGAGTAAAACGACGATTTTCGGGAGAACAGCAGCTCGGTGCTGCGCACCTGGGCACAGGTGCTGCTCACCTAGCTGCTGTCTCATTCCCGTTTTGTGTTTTTCTTGCTAAAAACATTTTGTGACTTAAAGGTTTCGACATGCAACCAGTAGATATCTTTTAAAACATCATTTTAACAGTTTCTAAAGTGTTTTTATTCACAGATTCGTGGATCTAATGAGTATCTCGATTAAAAACGTTTTTGACCATAAAAGTCAAAGATTTGTATAAAAACACATTTTCACCCGTTAGATCTTACATGCAATTGATTATTTATGTAAAAACAGTGAAAAGAAAGTAATCTACCGAAGGAAAAACTTGGATGATGAGTTTGGTCGGATTTGAGCTCCAAAAATCTTTGCAAACGTGGTCCTTTTTCGGTATAAACAACACCCCTTGGCTTCACTTGAAGTTTAGAACGATTTGTATGGATTAAAGGTGGATTTTGATGGTGGTATTTCTCTGGTTTTTCTTGAGCTTTAGAGAGAAAACTAGAGAGAAAGGGTTGTGTGTGTGTGTTTTAGTGTGTGTTTTGTGATTTAGTAAAATGAAAATGAAATGAAAATAAGTAAAATGATGTTAAAGGAGTGTTGGAATACTGAAATGCAGTAATGAGTGCCTGGACTCGTTTTTTGATTGGTTTAAAAATGTGTAAAAACGAGGCAAGGACCAAATTTGTAATATTTTTGAAATCTGCAGCCAGGTGCTGCGCACCAACCCATAGGTGCTGCGCACCGGGCTAATTTTCAGCCTTCTGGATTTTTCGTTTTTACGTTATTGCTTCGTTGGACCTTTTTGTTAACTGAACGTTCTTAAGTATGATTTGTTATGAACTTAGGAAAGTTCAATAGGTGTTTTATTGGTATTAGGACTTATGTAATTGATTCCGGGAGTTATTCCGACACTAGTTCCGATAAGTTACAGACTCAACAGTTTCGAACTAGAACAAGGTGAACACGATAAAAGAGTAACCAAAGAATTGAACCGATATAATAATTGAACAAGTACCTGAATTTTAGACGGTTGTCACATCATCCCCGGGTTGAAAGAAATTTCGTCCCGAAATTTGACTCGTCACATCAGGTGGAAGTATCTTTGAACAAATGAGGATACTTTTGACGTATCTGGTCTTCACGTTCCCATGTGAATTCGTGACCACGTCGGGAGTTCCAACGAACCTTGACAATAGGAACACGGCTTTGTCTGAGTTGCTTGACCTCTCGGTCTACAACTTCAAGTGGTTCCTCGATGAAATTGAGCTTGTTGTCGATTTTGACCTCGTCGAGTGGGATGACGATGGTCTCATCGGAAAGGCACTTTTTCAAGTGTGAGACATGGAACACGTTATGAACATTAGAAAGAACAGGCGGGAGTTGGAGTCGATAAGCTACTGGACCAATGCGCTCGATGACTTCAAACGGTCCGGTGTACCTGGGGCTTAGCTTACCGCGTTTCCCGAAGGGAACTACCCCTTTCCATGGCGATACCTTGAGAAGCACACGATCTCCGACCTGGAACTCGAGGGGTTTTCTTCGGTTATCGGCGTAGCTCTTTTGCCGAGTACGGGACGTCTTCAGTCGCTCCCTGATGTTGGTGATCTTGTCGATGGTTTCTTGAACAATGTCGAGCCTTGTAAGCTGTCGATCACCAGCTTCTAGCCAACAAAGCGGCGATCGACACTTGCGTCCATATAAGGCCTCGAACGGAGCACACTTAATGCTGGCGTGGTAGCTATTGTTGTATGAAAACTCGACCAATGGGAGGTGAGTATCCCAACTTCCTCCAAAGTCAACTACACATGCCCTAAGCATATCCTCAAGCGTTTGGATCGTCCTTTCGCTTTGACCATCGGTCTGAGGGTGGTAAGCTGTGCTAAGGTCTAGTCGTGTCCCGAGGGATTTCTGAAGCGCGTTCCAAAAGCGAGACGTGAACCGACTATCCCTGTCAGAAATGATAGAGAGAGGTGTACCGTGGCGAGAGATGATCTCGTTGATGTAAATTTACGCGAGCTTCTCCATCGAGTGGGTTTCTCGTATCGGCAAGAAGTGAGCAGACTTAGTCAAACGATCCACAATTACCCAAATTGTGTCGTTACCCTTTTCCGTCCGGGGTAACTTGGTAATGAAGTCCATGGAGATTTGTTCCCATTTCCACATAGGAATCTCCGGTTGTTGCAGAAGTCCTGAAGGTTTCTGATATTCCGCCTTGACCTTGGAACAAGTGAGACACTTGGCTACGTATAAGGCGATATCTTTCTTCATGCCCGGCCACCAATAATACTCCTTAAGATCTTTGTACAACTTGTCTGAACCGGGGTGGATGGAGTATCGGGAACGGTGGCCTTCATCCAGAATTAATTTACGAAGATCCTCGGACTTCGGAATCCATGCTCGGCCCTTGAAGTAGTGAATCCCGTCGGATTTGAGTTCGAACTCCTGCTCATGATTGTGTAAGGTCTCTACCTTTAGGTTCTCAGGCTTCAACGCTTCTCGCTGAACCTCGGCGATTTGCGTTTGAAGGTTAGTCTGAATCTGGACACCTAATGCTCTGACTCGAGACGGTTTCACCCTTTCCTTCCAGCTAAGGGCGTCTGCTACTACGTTTGCTTTACCCGGGTGGTATTTGATCTCACAATCGTAGTCACTCAGCAGTTCGATCCATCTCCTTTGTCTCATGTTGAGCATCTTCTGGTCTAGGATGTGTTGAAGACTCTTGTGATCCGTGAAAACCGTGCACTTAGTCCCGTACAAGTAGTGCCTCCAGATCTTTAGTGCAAAGACGACTGCTCCCAGCTCCAAATCGTGAGTAGTGTAGTTCTGCTCGTGAACCTTGAGTTGTCTTGAGACGTAGGCGATGACTTTGTCCTTCTGCATAAGAACGCACCCAAGTCCTTGATGGGATGCATCGCAGAATACAACGAAGTTATCCGTACCCTCTGGTAAAGACAAAATCGGTGCGTGACAAAGTTGGTGCTTAAGCTTCTGGAAGGATTCCTCTTGCTTTGTTCCCCAAACAAAATCCTTATCCTTCTGAGTGAGCTCGGTGAGTGGCTTAGCGATCTTCGAGAAATTCTCGATGAACCTTCGATAGTAGCCGACCAACCCTAGAAATTGACGAATTTCCGTAGGAGTCGTCGGGGCTTGCCATTTCTCGATCGCTTCAATCTTAGCCGGATCCACATGGATCCCTTCTTGGTTGACCACGTGACCAAGGAAATGTACTTCCCGGAGCCAGAATTCACACTTAGAGAATTTGGCGTACAGCTTCTGTCCTCGGAGGAGTTCTAAGATGAGTTTCAAGTGTTGCGCGTGATCCTCCTTGTTTCTCGAGTAGATAAGAATGTCATCAATGAACACGATCACGAATTTTTCCAGGTAGGGTCTACACACTCGGTTCATCAAGTCCATGAACACTGCTGGTGCGTTGGTTAGACCGAAAGGCATGACTAGGAATTCGTAATGACCGTAACGAGTACGAAAAGCGGTCTTTGGAATGTCGGTCTCGCTGACACGAACCTGATGATAACCCGAACGGAGGTCGATTTTTGAGAAATAAGTTGCACCCTACAACTGGTCGAAGAGGTCATCGATCCTCGGGAGTGGGTATCGGTTCTTGACGGTCAGCTTGTTTAGTTCGCGGTAGTCAATGCACATACGAAAGGATCCGTCTTTCTTTTTAACGAAGAGTATAGGGGCTCCCCAGGGTGACGAGCTAGGACGAATAAGACCATGATCTAAGAGTTCCTGAAGCTGTTTAGACAGCTCTTGCATCTCCGGTGGGGCTAGACGGTACGGTGTCCTAGCAACCGGTGCTGCACCAGGGATGAGGTCTATCCGGAATTCCACTTGTCGATGCGGGGGTAACCCAGGAAAATCTTCGGGAAAGACTTCGGGGTGATCCTTGACTACTGGGATATCTTGAATACGGATCTCCTTGGGTTTACGTTCAACAACGTGGGCAAGGAATGCGTCACAGTCCTTCTCGAGGTACTTACGCATTTTGATGGACGATACGAGACGGAGTGAACGTCCGGGCTTGTCTCCTTGAACGATTAAAGTTTCAGAGTCGGAAAGAGGGATGCGAATGAGTTTTTCAAAACAGACGATCTCGGCTCGGAAACGAGAGAGCCAGTCCATTCCGACGATGACATCGAAGCTTTTCAGCTCGATAGGGATTAAATCGATAGGAAAGGTTTTATCGGACAGGCATATGGAACATCCTATGATTATATCCTTAGCTTCGAACTCCTGGCCGTTAGCGTACTCTATGGTGAAGCTATCCTTAAGAATCTTAGATCCTAAATTAATAAGGGGTCTAAATTCTAAGGACACAAAGCTCTTTTCGGCACCAGAATCGAACAGAACAGATGCATAATGATTGTTAACAGGAAACGTACCGTTCACCGCGTTCGGGTCCTGCCGTGCCTCTTCAGCCGTGAGTGCGAATGCACGTCCTCGGCCTTGCCCGCCTCGGTTAGGTTGGGCGTTGCGGAGTCTGGGACAAGCATTCCGGAGGTGCTGATCACTTCCGCACTCGTAACATGCCGGCTTCGGACCTTGGGCTCCAGCTTTTCCGTGCAGTATTTGGCAAAGTGCCCTTCCTTCTGGCACCTCATACACACGGGACAGTTACCGTGGTGGTGGAAATTGCACTTGTTGCACTTGGGGCTCGTCCCCGTATATCGGTTCCCAGCTGGAGGAGGTGGCGGTGGCGGTGCTACGGATGCTATGGCGAGGTTGCGGGTGGTCTTCTTCTTCTTGTTCCTATCGCTCCGCCTTGGAGTCTGGTCAGACTTCCTTTTCTCACCCGATTCCTTCTTGGATGAGGCAGGAGTGGTGAGTAGGTCGCTCGTGAGGCGGTGAGCTAGGATGATGGCGCTCTGGAGGGTCTGGGGCTCCTTCGTGAGAACCATTCCTCTGATTTCAGGAACAAGACCAGAGATGTACAGGTCGATCTTGCTCTCTTCGGGAGTTACTAGCCTTGGGACCAGTCGAGCTAGCTCATGGAATCGGGCAGTGTACCCTTCGATGTCGTTTCCGACCATCTGATGATCCCAGAGCTCGGCCTCGAGCTTCTTGATCTCCCCTTTGGGGCAGTACTCCTCAATCAAGAGGGTCTTGAATTGCTCCCAGGTGAGAGCATTAGCGGTCTCACGTCCCCTATTGCGGACCAGATTGTTCCACCAAGTCAGTGCCTTACCGTGCAATACGCAGGAGGCGTACTGCACTTTCATGGCCTCAGCACATCCACTGATGTGCAGCACCGACTCGATGCTCTCAAACCAGGACACCAAGCCTACGGCACCAGTCGTGCCATGGAACTCCTTAGGCTTACAAGCCATGAAGCTTTTGTAGGTGCAGGCTGGTGGGTTTGGGGGTTGGTTCTGGTTCTGGTGGTTCTGGTGGTTCTGGTGCTGCTGCTGCTGCTGTTGCTGTTGCTGTTGTTGCTGTTGTTGCTGTTGCTGCTGGTGATTGTTGACATTAGCATTGATTCCCGCAGTGATCTATGCGATCATGTTGGGCATCGCTGCCTGCAACTGTTCAGCGACTTGCTCATCGATGATTGCGGCATTGGTACGGGGTGCCATGATTCTACAGCAGACAACATAATCAGTTTAGAACGCACGTAGAGTATGATAAGAACATGATTCAATGAATAAGTTAATAACCACGCAAGAATAAGGTAACATAACAGATAGAACACGCACGACAAAGTTTCAAAAGATTCACACGTAAGAAGATGGTTCAACACAGTACAAGATTCACAAGATAAGTAACAATAGATAATAATAAACGGAACTTCATTCATAAAAATAACAGTTGCGTACAAGGTTCGAATAGAAAAGTACAGTACAATACAATAAAGGAAAAGTAAGAAAATGGCACGAAGCTGTGTACATTGAAAATTACAGCTCGGCCTACAGTACATAAATAAAGGAAATGAACTAATGACGCCTCTCCAGAAACACCTTGGCCACCATAGCCACTACCAATGCCCCTAGGACGAAGCACACGCTGACAAGGCGCTGCACAGTACGTGCAGTGGCCCGAGCCGACGCGATGGTTCGGATCGACTGTTCCGCCAGCTTGTGCGCGGCGTCAGAGACCTCGAAGAGGTGAAGACTCTGTTGTCGGGCTTCCTCGGAGAGGGCCCGAACCTCACGGTGCAGGTGGAGAAATGCGGCCGGTGGAGGAGGCTGGAGGGTAGGCGGCATCATCGGTCGGGAGGCTCCGGCCTCCTGGGCACGTCGCCTCTCCTCCATGAAGTGGCGTTCCCACGCATAGCGCTCCATGACCGGAGTGCGCATGGCGGGATCGTATGGGTCCACGAAGGACTAAGGGGGTGCAGGTCGGAACGCGTCCGGTTGCTGACGCGCGGCCATCCCGGCGCGGGGCCCTTGGGGCTGAGGTGGTGCTGTAACGGGTGCCGGTCGGGGAGGAGGCAACACCGTTCTCGGGCTAGACCCGTTACTGCTGCTGATGGTCATTGACGTGTCCTCCGTCGGGTCAGTCGTCTGGTGACACTGAATCTCGGAGGCCGTATGGCCTTCAGAGGGTTCGTGCAGTGGAGAGACGGCTCGTGAAAGAGAGTGCGAACGTGACGATTGAGACATGACGGATCTACGACGTAAAAAGTTTCGTAAGTACATGAACAAGAATATGCTAAAGGAAAATAAGTAAAGAATGCACGTAAGGGTCGATCACGTGAGGTTGGGAATAGTAAGACCGGGAATTTTTCGACTCAAAATCGTTTGTCTTTAGAAATTACGTTTTGTCCTTGCATAAGTCATTTTGAACTAGGCAGGGGTGATCAGGCCATGCGTAGTTAAAAATAATCATGCAATCGCAAAATTAATTCACTAAAGTTTTGAACCCATAATGATTTTCCGAAAAGCCTTGGTTATAGTTTGGTTTCAAAAACTTTTTAGAAATTTCTAAAACCGTTTTCACCACAACCTGTGCTCTGATACCAAGTCTGTCAGACCCCGCTATAGCGGAAACACGGAATGTGAGAGCTGGAAATATCATTACACGGTCATAAGCAAATGTAAACGATTCAAGTCATTTCAATTAAAAATTAAATAGTTCAAGATTCAACAATTAAACGCAACCAAGTAGTTCACGATTTAACTTAAAGTACAAATACAAGTTCCAAACAAAATTCCCAAAATAAAAAGGTCTTTTCCCAAAGAACGCTTCACGCGACCATATCGACCCTCCTTTGCCATGCATTCCGAACACTTACTTTAATTTCCTGAAACATAAGATAAAGTGTCAACTACATAAAGTAGTGAGTGAGTTACAGTTTAGAGTTTCGAGAAAGTTTCTAAAAATAGAAGGTTGCCAAAAATAGTAAGTTGTAAAACATATATTAACGTCATAAGTAAAAGAACGAGTCGACGTTTGAACATATATGTAAATAGTAAAAGTTTGTACGTTCGCGAGTAAAGTAATTAAATAAACTCGTATAGTGAAGTTGTAGCGGAATCCAGGCGCTAAAAGTGTGTATATGCGTATGGGATATGTGTTTAACTAAATAAAGGTATCTCGTATCAATCACTTGGCATAATATAAGTAGTAAATATACACTAAACCGATTGACTGGTCGTGAACTAGCCCAAAAATGTTTAATTGTTTGAACGTTTGAACTAATCAATATGTACTTGGGACGCTAACCCTGAGTAAGGAGTGACCCCTCCTAAGTATCGATACCCATATGACTAACGGCTATTGCTAATAGTGTATAAGTGAACCTGAACCAAAAACGGGCAATTGAACAAAGTTGCAAAAATTGTACTGAACTCTTACGGGCTTATATATCCATCAAGGATTGGTTGCGAACAAGTATCCTAGTTTCGTTAACCCGCTAAGGCAATAACACAAATACGCATAATAGTTTGTACAAGTTCCATAGTTCCAAATAAGTTGCAAAAGTACCAAGTTTGAACAGTTCCAATGTTAAAATGTTTCAGAGTTTTGAACACGTTTCAGTAAGTACCAAATGTATCAAGTTTCTAAATGTTTAATAGTTCGCAAATTTGTGTAAACAGTTACAAAACATGATCTTATGTTTCCCCCCCAAATAATGTTTTAAAAGTACAAAAGTAAAAACAAGTGGGGTTGTAACTCACGGTTTGCGGAGAAGTGAACTCGGAAACGGTCGGAAAGGAACCGGGAATCACGGAATGCCTAAGAATTACCGATATAGTCCAAAAGTTAACTTCTTATTAGGTTGCTTTGTATAGATAAGAGATTATGTAACTTTTGTCTAAAATTAAGTGTTAAGTCCAATATTGTTCCAAAATTTGGTCCGAAGCGATTAACGTTATGTTTAGTCCGAAAGTTCAAAGTCAAAGTTATTATTATGTTAGACATGTTTAGGTCGCTGAGTTGGTTTAGGCTTTCTAACGGAATTTGGGCAGCGCTTCCGCGCCCAAATTTCGTGTCCAAAACCTAAAGTCAATCCCGCTCACAAAACATGTATAATACATAATAACTTATTTAATTAGTCCAAAGAGTCCAATGTGGGTTACCAATATTATTAGTTGTGTTTATCTCAGTCCCAAAATGATATCGGTAAAAGTCCAGAATGTAAACATAATCTTAAAATGAGTAAAACGACGATTTTCGGGAGAACAGCAGCTCGGTGCTGCGCACCTGGGCACAGGTGCTGCGCACCTAGCTGCTGCGCACCTAGCTGCTGTCTCATTCCCGTTTTGTGTTTTTCTTGCTAAAAACGTTTTGTGACTTAAAGGTTTCGACATGCAACCAGTAGATATCTTTTAAAACATCATTTTAACAGTTTCTAAAGTGTTTTTATTCACAGATTCGTGGATCTAATGAGTATCTCGATTAAAAACGTTTTTGACCATAAAAGTCAAAGATTTGTGTAAAAATACATTTTCACCCGTTAGATCTTACATGCAATTGATTATTTATGTAAAAACAGTGAAAAGAAAGTAATCTACCGAAGGAAAAACTTGGATGATGAGTTTGGTCGGATTTGAGCTCCAAAAATCTTTGAAAACGTGGTCCTTTTTCGGTATAAACAACACCCCTTGGCTTCACTTGAAGTTTAGAACGATTTGTATGGATTAAAGGTGGATTTTGATGGTGGTATTTCTCTGGTTTTTCTTGAGCTTTAGAGAGAAAACTAGAGAGAAAGGGTTGTGTGTGTGTTTTAGTGTGTGTTTTGTGATTTAGTAAAATGAAAATGAAATGAAAATAAGTGAAATGATGTTAAAGGAGTGTTGGAATACTGAAATGCAGTAATGAGTGCCTGGACTCGTTTTTTGATTGGTTTAAAAATGTGTAAAAACGAGGCAAGGACCAAATTTGTAATATTTTTGAAATCTGCAGCCAGGTGCTGCGCACCGGGCTAATTTTCAGCCTTCCTGATTTTTCGTTTTTACGTTATTGCTTCGTTGGACCTTTTTGTTAACTGAACGTTCTTAAGTATGATTTGTTATGAACTTAGGAAAGTTCAATAGGTGTTTTATTGGTATTAGGACTTATGTAATTGATTCCGGGAGTTATTCCGACACTAGTTCCGATAAGTTACAGACTCAACAGTTACGAACTAGAACAAGGTGAACACGATAAAAGAGTAACCAAAGAATTGAACCGATATAATAATTGAACAAGTACCTGAATTTTAGACGGTTGTCACATCGTCTGTTTTAATGAGTGCTGAAAAATCTAGTGCTAGTAGTGATATTAAAATGACCCAAGTTAATAATCTTGACTTTAGTGACCCTTTATTTCTGCATGCTAGTGACACTAACACTACGTCCTTAATCACATTTAAACTTAAAGGAACTGAAAATTATAATGTGTGGAGTTGTGCTATGTTACTTGCCCTACAAACCAAAAATAAAAATGGGTTTATTGATGGTAGTTTAAAAAAGGATGAGTCTGATGCTGTTTTAGGTAGACAATATGATAGATGTAATTCTGTGGTACTTTCGTGGATACTTAGCTCTATTTCTGATGAGCTGTATTTGGGTCAAGTTTTTTCTACTTCTGCCTATGTTGTTTGGAATGAATTAAAAGAAACATATGATAAGGTAGATGGGTCTATTACATTTAATCTGCATCATAAGATAAATAGTTTAACTCAAAGTGGTAGTTCCGTTTCTGACTATTATCATAAACTTAATTCCCTGTGGAAACAATTTGATGCTTTAGTTAAACTTCCTGTATGTTCATGTGATGGTGCTAAAATGTTTTGTGACCATAGTAATATGATAAAACTGATGCAATTTTTGATGGGCCTGGATGACAACTACTCTCTCATACGTAGTAATATTTTAACTACAGACCCTCTTCCTTCTGTTAAAATTGCATTTGCTAATTTGTCTAGAGAAGAATCCCATAGAGGTTCTTCTCAATCCTCTTCAAACAAAGGTCAAAATACTGTTTTCATGGCAAAAAATTTTGAACCTAATAAAAACTTTAATGGCAATAATACTTTCAATAAAAAATTTGAGAAGAGAGGTCCTAATCCTAACCTTACTTGTACAAAATGTGGTATGATTGGGCACACTGTTGAACGATGTTATGAGATAGTATGGTATCCTCCAGGCTGGAAAAAAGGCTTTAAGAGTAAATTTAACAATAATAATGCCTTGATTGATAACAATGTGGTTTCTAGTGGTTCTATGTCCTTTACTAGTGACCAAATGGATAGGATTTTGAGACTTATTGGAGATAAGTCAGTCCCAGGGGGTGTGCATGCCAATATGGCAGGTACTCGTTTTGTTAACAATAATGTCTTCTTTAATTCTAATTTTCAGAAATTTTTTGCTCAAATACTCATCTTAATCCTTTTAAGTTTCATAATGGCTGGATCCTAGATTCAGGAGCAAATCAACATATGACACTATCAGATGTACATCTTGATAGTGTTGTCAACATTGCTGGTTTGAATCTGAAGGTAGGGCACCCAAATGGAACCGAAGCAAGAATAATTAAAATTGGAAATTTGAAACTAAATGAACATATAACTTTATACGATGTCTTGGTTGTACCTGAATACAATGTGAACTTACTTTCTGTTTTCAAACTGGCTATAGATAGAAAACTTTCTGCTGTGTTTAATGAACACAAGTGCTTCATTCAGGATTCAACTCTAAAGAACACCCTGGGGACTGGTAGTGTTTCTGATGGTTTATATTACTTTAATATGATTAGTAAAGGTATTCATGATTTTGTGTCTAATGTGCTTACTTGTTTGTCTTTTGATCTGTGGCACAATAGACTTGGTCATCCCTCTGATCAGGTCTTAAATGTCTTAAAAAATTCCTTAAACTTGGTAGGGAGTACGGAAACTGCTCCTTGTGATGTTTGTCATAAGGCCAAACAAACCCGAGAACCATTTCCTCTAAGTGACCATAAGTCAAGTCACTTGGGAGATTTGGTTCATCTGGACTTGTGGGGACCTTATAAAGTAACTAGCAAGGAAGGTTTTCGATACTTTCTCACTGTGGTTGATGATATCTTCTTTCGGGCTGTTTGGTTGTACATGCTTAAGACTAAAGATGAAGTGTTTTATCATATTATTGACTTCTATAACATGATTAAAAATCAGTTTTCTAAAACTATTAAAGTTTTTAGAAGTGATAATGGGACAGAATTTGTGAATAACAAACTGACTGAATTTTTTAATCAAAATGGAATTCTTCATCACACAAGTTGTGCATATACTCCACAACAAAACGGAATTGCTGAGAGGAAACATCGACATCTTTTAAATGTGTCCAGATATCTTATGTTTCAAGGGGGTATTCCTCTTTCTATGTGGCCAGAATGTGTTCTAACTGCTACCTATCTTATTAACAGGACTCCATCGTCTGTGTTAAATGGCAAATCCCCCTATGAATATGTCTATGACCATAAACCTAATCTGTCCCATCTTAGGAGTTTTGGCTGTCTTGCTTATGCTACTGTACTTAATAATACTGATAAGTTTAGTAGTAGGTCTCTCAAATGTGCTTTTATTGGCTATTCTAACTCTAAGAAAGGCTATAAATTGTATAGTTTTGATCAGAAGTGTGTAATATTTTCTAGAGATGTTAAATTCTATGAAAATGTATACCCTTTCAAATCCACTAATGACGATCATCTAAACTTGCACACTGAGACCACTACAAACACTTTAAATTTCTTTGATAGCATGTATAACCAACTCCCAAAAAGTCCCGATGATGAAGGGATGGATACTGATAGTGAAGGTAGTGGCTCAGATTCTACCTCACATGACAGTTTTAAGGAGTTATCTCCTGTGCATGAAACTGTTGTGGAGGAGAATACCACTGCAACACAAGTTGATGAAAACACAGTAATCCCTGAGGGCAATGTTTTTCAAAATCTGGATGAATCTGTTATTAATGAACCTGCAAACTCTAGAAAATCTTCCAGAAAAACAAACGTCCCTAGAAAATGGGATGACTATGTTTTAGGGGGGAAACACAGATATGGAGTTGATAAGGTTGTTAGTTATGCTCATTTGAAAAATGATTTTGCTTGTTTTGTTGCAAACTTGAATAAAATTAGTGAACCTAAGTCTTTTGCTGAAGCATGTTTAGATCCTAACTGGGTAGATGCCATGAACACAGAAATGGAGGCATTACTTAGAAATCATACTTGGGATGTCACTAAAAAGCCTGAAAATAAAAATATTGTTGACTGTAAGTGGCTTTTTAAGATTAAATATAAGGCTTCAGGAGAAATTGAGAGATATAAGGCTCGATTAGTTGCTAGGGGTTTTAGTCAAAAATATGGCATTGATTATGAGGAAACATTTTCACCGGTTGTGAAAATGGTAACTGTTAGATGCTTAATTACCCTTGCTGTTTGTAATAGTTGGCCTTTATTTCAACTTGATGTTAATAACGCCTTCTTATATGGTGATTTGGATGAGGATGTATATATGTCTCTACCTGAAGGGTATTTTGACAAGTCTGATAGTCGTGTATGCAAGTTAAAAAAATCTTTGTATGGTCTGAAACAAGCCCCTAGAAAGTGGAACGGAAAATTAACTGCTAGTCTTTGTGAATTAGGGTTTGTACAAAGTAAATCTGATTATTCTCTCTATGTGCTGACCAAAGCTGATATTCATGTTATGTTATTAGTTTATGTTGATGACATTATAATAACTGGGAATTCTAATGAGGAAATTGATGATGTGAAAAAGTTCTTAAATTCTAAGTATTTGATTAAGGATTTAGGTAACTTGAAATATTTTCTTGGTATTGAATTACTTGAAACTGATTTGGGTATCTGTTTGTCCCAAAGAAAGTATTGCCTTGAATTATTAGATGAATTTGGTTTGTTAGGTTGCAAACCTGCTGCTACTCCCTTAGATGAAAATTTGACTGTTTTGTTTGATAAAGTGAGTGGTAAATCTAGTGAATTGCTGTCCAATATTTCTGTGTATCAAAAACTGGTTGGGAAATTAATATATCTAACACTTACCAGACCAGATATAAGTTTTGCTGTGCAAAATCTGTCTCAATTTATTCATGCACCCACTCAACAACATTTCAGTTTAGCTCTTAGGGTTCTTAGGTACCTTAAAACTGCTCCTGGTCAAGGAATTCAGTTATGTAGGTCAAAAAATGTTAATCTGTCTGTGTATGTTGATTCTGACTGGGGCAAATGCAAAATTTCTAGACGGCCTGTAACTGGTTTTTGTGTTTACATTGGCAAATCTATTGTTTCATGGAAAAGTAAAAAACAGCCAACGGTCTCCAGGTCTTCTGCTGAAGCAGAGTACCGAGCCATAGCTGCTGCTACTTGTGAAGTCTTGTGGTTAATAAACTTGTTGAATGACATGAAACTAAGTAATTTAACTCCTGTTGATTTTTTCTGCGATAACAAAGCTGCTATGATGATTGCGAATAATCCAGTATTCCATGACCGGACTAAGCATTTTGAGATAGACTTGCATGTTGTACGTGAAAGAGTCTGTTCTGGAGTATTGAAGTTAATAAAAATCGAGTCAGATGAGCAGGTTGCTGATATATTCACTAAGGGACTTCCCTCAACTCAACACAACTATTTGTGTAAAAAGTTAGGGTTGTATAATCCCTTCAGAGTTAGGACTGAGGGGGAATGTTCGAAAGAGGTTCTCGGGTTCAGTCCTAACTCAAAATAAACATGTTCTAACTTGCTTTGTTTTATGCAGAAATATGTTGAGGGACTTAAAGTGTCATGAGCTTGAAGTTAGGTGCTGTTTATATTAATAAAGTCAAGATATTGAAGTTGAAGGTTTAATATGTCAAAGTATGAGAAGTATGAGGTCTTCATTGTATTATGGCAGTATATAAACATCATGTACAGCTCATTAGGTTTAATACACTGCATTGTTTTCTTCTCTCTATGCGGCTGTTTATTTCTCTCTAAAAGAATATTTAGGGTTTCTCATTGAAACCTTAAGAAGTATAGTCTCTTTACAATCAATTGATTGATTGTTTGTTAGTCTTGTTAGTCTCACGAATTAGTTTGGTTTTGGTCTTAATAAGAAGTTCTTGGTGTTTATGTTTTGATACTGTTGTTACTATCAGTTTATTACTTTTCACACGCTCGTTGCAGCGCGGGTGCCCCTTCAAAATAAATACTAATAAAATAAACCATTTTTTGTTAAACTAAACCGAGAACCAACCCGAAACATTTATTGAAAAAAAAGTTATTAAAAAAGAAAAAAAAATATTTTTTAATTCCGACCCGACCCACCCGACCCGAGTCGGCCATCTTGCTTGGCTTATGAACGGTTGCCAAGCAAGTTAACAAATGTTATTATATAAATATCATTTAATATAATGGACATGATTACCTGAATCGGAAATTTAATCGAAAATGTTATTATTTAAATATCTTTTCTTTTTTCCGGTGATTGATATTGGGGATTTTTCAAAACTCATTTGTTTACAAATTACAAATGCCCGAAAGGATTTGTCGAGCTAGCTTTGGATGGATCAACGAATCTATTGAGTTCGTCGAGTGTGTTTTTCACCCCGACAAGTTGTCAACATGAATTTTTATTTAAAGTCGTTTTATGTTTTTTTTAGGCCAAAACTTCATATATATTTCGAACTATAGCTGTTATGGACTACCACTTACAAGAGAGGCTATTCTAAGGCATTAAAATGACCATTTGGAAGTTGTTTGAAGTCTCATTAATCGTATAATCACTTGAGTTACCTTGTAACTTATTCTACGGTTTCTTTTGATCCATTTAGAAGGTATAATTGTCAGGATTGATATGGCTATGTAAACACAACCATACTTGAACGTATAAATCAAGATCTATCAAGAAGTTTAGCAGCGGATTAAACATTTTGATATTACAAGTTTTGTGATTAAACGAATATTGAATATGTAAACAGTAAAAACAATAACGAATATCACCAACAAGCCTGAATTAATCGTAGAAGGAATGATCAATACGCGAGTTTTTTCATAATACAAGGATCTATAAAAGACCTTAAGGCTAAACCTAGCTTTTCTAGAAAACATGTAACAACACTAGCCTCAATCTATTTGATCAAAATAGACGTATTTCTTCTCTTTACAAGGATCAATCTTGAACTTGAGGCGTAACAAAGGGGAACGATCTCAAGTGGTGAGATCGTTTGGTGTTTTCCTAAAGAATAAACATCATAAAAACCACCCCGTAACAATGAATATGGATCTCTTTTTATATACAGTCCCCTAAGACTTACATAATGAGACCTAGTTATATTAAAAGACTGGTTCTTTAGATCTTTACCTTGAAAAACAAGTCTTCCATAACCCTAGCCGCAATAGTAATTGAGTTGCACTAGTAACGCCATCGTGCAATAGTAACTACCCGAGCAGTATTAACCAGACATCATGCAGTACTAACCAGAATAGCAGTAGTAACTTTGTTCTTGCAGTACTAGTTGTGCAGTACTGACTGTGCAATATTAACTGTGTAGTACTAACTGTGCATGCAAACTTAGTTTTCTTCACTGTCGATAAGCAACTCCATAATAAAAATTTCGACAATTTAATCCTAACAATAGTCACTCATCCCTTATGATATTCTTTGACAATTCATAATCGATTATTGATGTGGGGTGTGTGTTGTAATTTATTTATATGATAATCCGTTTGTTAAGGTTTCGGTTGTAAGTTTTAACCTAGGGTTTCTCACATTGTTTTAACTTTGATTAGATGTTAAGTATAAAAAAAATATCACTAAGTATTTGGGTTTTATATATATAAAGCCTTAACACTAACATTTAGGGTGTGTTTGTTTCAAAATGTTTGGAGTTATGAAATTGGAATTAAAGTCATTCAAATTGTTTGGTTAGTAAGAGCATCTCTAATGGGAGGTTTATAAAAAGCTTTATAAAATATGAAGAGCTTTATTATTTAGACATTTATAGGGAATTAAGGTTTATTATGACATGGAATGAGAAAAATTAAAGTTCATGATATAATTTAATGCTACAATTTACAAATTTTTAAAAGCTTTATTAATGATGGACATAACTTTAATAAATGAAAAGATTTATAAACTAATGATTTTCTATGACATGTTAACCGTAACACCCGGAATCAAATACAAACCATTTTTTTTAAACTTATAAAACATTTAACTAACGTTCTAAGGTGTTACTACTTCATCTCTTTAGTTAACGACAAATGTCCGTTAACATCTCATTTTACACATTGGAGCGGAAGCTATTTTTAAACATTTAATATTTACAATACCCCTTCCCTTCTTTTTTAGCTTGCGTTGCCATAAAACTCGATTATCTACAAAACATACAATTAACATAATATATTAGCGTTAAGCTAGTGAGTATACCTTACAATTATGTTAATCACATCTAACACAACTTCTTAAAAAAATCTATTCTTTCTTTCTTTCCAATCACATCTTTTCTTGCCCGACAATTAAATGTCGTATCTAACACTTATACATACCCTCGCGGTATGTAAAGTTGATGCTACTTCCTCTCGACTAATGAAAGTCAACTTCTTTTCTTTCCCGACAATTAAATTGTCGTTTCTAACCATTCTTTTTATTATAACAATTTATAATATACTTCATACACATAAACAACATTAAAACTACTAAAAACTACTTTGGACAACAACTACAACACATTGTACAACATTGCAAACAAAACAACTCATTCTGACCATTCACTGCTACATTAGCGTCATAGTAAAATTATCAACCACCAGAAATATAAATAACAACCATAACTTAAATAACAACCATAACATAAATAACAACCATAATAAGGCCTCTACAGTTTTATTCTCGTTATATGCTCAAACAATATATACTTTATCATTGACTACAAAATATACCAAGACTAATTAAAGTCTCATCTTTCTCTTCTTCCAACTATATAGAGTTGGTTCTTACTTCTTTCCGACTATTAAAGTCGTATACATACCCTCGCGGTATGTAATATTGATTCTACTTCTTTCCGACATATAAATATCATTTCTACTCACCTCTAGCTTAATAATGGTTTAGGATATCATTCTGATGTGTAAAATGTAGTTTAATAAACTCGACCTACTTGTAGACTTAATTACACACTTATAGGCAGTGGACCTATTCGTATATAATATAGCTTTAAGTAAGTAAAGGTTCGATCACAGGGACTAATTTAGTTTTTAACTTCGAATTAATAATACTTGTTTGTTTTTGGGTTTTTTGTTGTCACGATTAATTAACTATTTAAACTAAAGAGTGATTATAAAATCGATTTAGAAAAAGTAATTGTTTGTTATCAAATAATGGAGAAAAACACTCGTTTGATACTTCACTTGAAATCTAGTTAAGTTTACGTAATTGAATGTATATTTAACTTCTAATGTATAGTAAAATTCCTCTCGAATACCTTACTAACTTTAACTATTTCAAACTATAATGTTCCTCTCGAATACAGTTATAATTATCAACAATAAAGCATTAATTAACAAGCCGGTGTTCTATGATTTAATCTTATAAAGTTTCCTCTCGAATAACTTTTCTAATTACTAAGTCCTCTCGAATCTTATTAATTAGACTTACTCGTTCACGTTTCTAAGTTGTTATGTAACGACCCGAAATATATAAAGGACTAGAATTGTAATAACTCTTATGTCAAAAGGATTTGTTTTGTTTTGAATTAGTTATTTTGGGTTAAGTTTATAATTATAGCAAACTATAGGGTTATATATGAAAATTTGGAAATTAATTCCTTTACTTAATGCTTAAGAAAGGAAAATAAAAAACAAAGTGTACGTGTGTATTCGTGAGAATAGAAAAGAAAGAATATTAAGTTTTAGTCCGTTTATCTTTCGGCGGCGATTCGGTATTCATTTTTCGTCGGATAGATAAACGGAAAGCATATTTGCACTCCTGGAGTCGAGGGGAACGTTTCGACATAAACGGAGGTTGAAATCAATGAGTTTTGATTCAGAGTTATTCGTAGCCGTATTTTATAGGCTCAGGTAAAACTCGTTTAAAAAGCTTATTTATAAGTTGTTATTAATTTATATGATATTGGGATAAATTTTGTTGAGTTTGGTTAAGTTTGGAAAAACTATAAAATTGGGATTTGTCGGATATTATAAGGCGGTTGGGGTGTGTTGCGTAACATTTTAGTTTCGTTAAGCTAGTTTCGTTGGCAAATAGAAGTTGATACCATGGTTATAACGGTAGGTTTTAACAGGTTGTCCGTGGTTTTGGTCGCTAGTTTCTGTGCCGTGTAGCGAAGGCTTGGAGGTGGGTACAATATGATTTATAAAACCGAGCATAAAGATAAAAGTAATGTTTTAAAAGTTATATAATGTTTCAAAAGATATTTGAAACGTGCAAAGATGTTTTGAAAATAACGTTGTTATTGTACGACGTTTATACAAAATGATGTTTTAATCATTAAAAGATGAACCAGAACAGAATAACGGAATTACGTAGTATGGGTAACACGTGGTTGCCCATACACAATTCCATTACGGCACCTTAAATTGTAGGTGATAGAGGAATAGTTATTTATTTATTTCTTAATATCTTTATCTCATTGTGAGATTGATCTAATGATTAGTATAAATTGATTATTTTGAGATCGTGATAAATTGTGTATGTAAGAAGATGGTAAGTATATCTTTGAAATATGAAAATTTTGTTAAAGCACATAGAGAATGAAATACTAAAAATTTAGTAAGATTTCTCGAATGAAAGAAAAAGAAGGTTTAGAATGAATGTGTATCATTTATGTTTTATTCTATGAAAAGATACGAGGAAAATTTTGAAAGTGAAAGATGTTGATCTAAGTTGGAAACATTTATACGTTTTCGGAATTGAAATTTATTGCTAAAGTATCTTATTAGTAGTTATGTCGGAATTGGTAGATATGTCAACGCAGTCTTAGGAATTTCTTAAATTGTTGGATTGAGTTTCTCACTTTGAAATAGTACCATAACTATTTGTGTAACAAAGGACGGTATGTTGAAAGTGATTACAGATTTTTAGATATATTGTCAGGATCGATATGATTACTTAGATCAAGATTTATCAAAGAAGTTGTAGCGGATCAACACTTTGATATTCACAAGTTTATGATAATCGAATATTGTATATAAAAGATCAATAAGAACAAACAATAATGATTACCATCAAGCCTCAATCTATTAATAAATTAACAGACGTGTTTCTTTACATACAAGGATCTATAAAAGACCTTGAGGCTAAACCTAGCTATCCTAGGAACCATCTAACAACACGAGCCTCAATCTATTTGATCAGAATAGACGTGTTTCTTCTCTTTACATTGATCAATTTGACCTTGAGGCTGAACAAAGGGGAACGATCTCAAGTGGTGAGATCGTTTGGTGTTTTCCTAAAGAATAAACATGATGAAAACCACACCTTTACAATGTCTAGAGATCTCTTTATATATAGAGTCTCATATGACTTACATAAGGAAACTAGTTACATAAGGAAACCTAGTTATATTAGGAGACTAATTCTTTTAGATCTTTATCTTGAAATTCAAGTCTTCCATAACTGAGTTGCAGGAGTAGTAACTGATGTGGAGCAGTAGTAACTTGCAGGAGTAGTAACTTGCAGGAGTAGTAACTGATGTGGAGCAGTAGTAACTTGCAGGAGTAGTAACTTGCAGGAGTAGTAACTTGCAGGAGTAGTAACTGATGTGAAGCAGTAGTAACTTGCAGGAGTAGTAACAGAGCAGTAGTAACTGAGCAGTAGTAACTGAGGAGTAGTAACTGAGGAGTAGTAACTGAGCAGTATTAACTGAGCAGTAGTAACTGAGCAGTATTAACTTTGTTGTTTTGAACTGCGCAATACTAACTGTTGTATGTAACGCAACTCTAGAATAACAATCTCGACAATTTAATCCTAACATATATTGATTAAAGATACTGTTAAGTATAAATATCATTTACTCAGGATAAATGATTAAAAGATTTATGATAGAGGAGTAGTTATTTCTCTAAGGTTGATTTATTTTTTAAGTTATCTTTATATTGGAGCGGAAAGGCAAGATGTTCCTTAGATAATTTTTAGAACCAGATATGGTTAGTACGAGTTCTTAGTTTTCTTAAGAATTCTACCCAATTATGAAGAGTTGTGATATATATAATGCATGTGAGATATAGTAAGAATTTTGTAATGGTATTTGTCATGAATTGTATAGGTTGTTGTCCCTTTTAAGGAAGTGAAAAACATAAAGTTTTAAAGGAATTTAATGTCCGGTGTAAAAACCTTATTGTTAAGATTCGACATTGATTATCATTGTGGAGTATGGAAAATTATGATTTAATTGCAAGATTTTATAAGAAGTAAGTAATGAATCGATGAGGAAATTTATGTTATTATCATAATAAGTTTTAGAAATACTTCGTGTAAGTTGATTCTTTAACTAAGTGAATTAAAAGCCAAATGTGATTTAATAAAGCTAGTTTTGAAAACTTGTGGCCGGGAAAATCGAAATAGAAGTTGAAGTTTTAATCTTGGTGATACATTACATTAGCATTAGAGACATGAGTAATGTAAATTAGTAAGATTTGATTGATAGAGTGTAAAGGATTGTTTATCAACCTTGGGAATCTATATTGGATTTTGAGTCTAACCCTGTTGAGGTAATGATTGTGTTGGCTAAGATAAGTTAAGAGGTGAAACTATACTTTAGTATTAATTTACCCAATTATGAAGAGTTGTGATATATACTATGCATGTGAGATATACTAAGAATTTTGTAATGGTATTTGTCATGAATTGTATAGGTTGTTGTCCCTTTTAAGGAAGTGAAAAACATAAAGTTTCAAAGGAATTTAATGTCCGATGTAAAATCCTTATTGTTAAGATTCGACATTGATTATCATTGTGGAGTATGGAAAATTATGATTTAATTGCAAGATTTTGTAAGAAGTAAGTAATCAATCGATGAGGAAATTTATGTTATTATCATAATAAGTTTTAGAAATACTTCGTGTAAGTTGATTCTTTAACTAAGTGAATTAAAAGCCAAATATGATTTAATAAAGCTAGTTTTGAAAACTTGTGGCCGGGAAAATCGAAATAGAAGTTGAAGTTTTAATCTTGGTGATACATTACATTAGCATTAGAGACATGAGTAATGTAAATTAGTAAGATTTGATTGATAGAGTGTAAAGGATTGTTTATCAACCCTGGGAATCTATATTGGATTTTGAGTCTAACCTTGTTGAGGTAATGATTGTGTTGGCTAAGATAAGTTAAGAGGTGAAACTATACTTTAGTATTAATTTAAACTGGAAAAAGTAAGAATGGTATAAATATGAGGAATGATTGGAGTTATATTAAACCTTTGAATTGGATAGTTTGTTCTCTAATCGTTAAAAAGAATAAGAATGGTGAAGAAGTTGATTAACTTGTATGATTAAAAATAATGATTTGATTCGGTATTTTACTGACTATTGTTCGGTATGAATTTGTAAGTTGTCACAGATTTAAGAAAGTAATTTTAAGAACAATTGAGTATGAAGGATATATAAGTGTGATATATCATTTGTAATCTGATAGGAAGAGACAACTTAAGCTGGTAAAAATTTCTTAAAAGGATTGTTTGCATTTAGATACGTGTTGGGAAACAAAAGTGATATGAGATCCCGTTATCCCCGTCTAATTTAAGATTGATTTATAGTTACGTATTTGCGAATCTTGAATGGCAGAGTAAGATATTCCTAAAATAAGTTTTAAACTAGGAACGTATGATACGAGTTTTGAATTGTGTTAAGAGTTCTAGTTGATCTTGAAGAATTATAACGTTTATAATTTGTATATAAGGAAATAGTAAGAATTTCCATATTGGTAATGATTTAGTATTTCTATTCGAAGATAAGAATAAGTTGAAAGAAGTTCATAATAAGATTTGAATTTCTATAGTAGTAATTCTTGTAAGTTACTGTGACAACCGTCTAAACTAAGGTCGAGAACGCTAACTTATAACCTCTAAGTGTTTATTTGATGCCCGATATGACTAATTTTTATGTGCTATGTGGTTGCGTAGACATAACTCTTATGCTAAGCTCGTTGTAACTCACACAAAAACTCTTAAAACGAAAGTTTAAACCTTTAAGCGCGAATCGGGGTCGGAATCAAAAATCAACTTCGGAATCAAATTATGTAAGTCCTAATACCAAGAAAACACCTAATGAACTTTCCTAAGTTCACAACGTATTATAACTAAGAACTTTCGGTTAACAAAAAGGTCCAACGAAGCAAAACGTAAAAACGAAAAATCAGAAAAATACTGAAAGTTGGCCCCCACCTGTTGCTTGGTGCCCAGCACCGGCTGCCAGAATTCAAAAACTTTACATTTTTAGTCCTTATCTCGTTTTTATAATGAATCCAACCAACCACAAACGATTTTTACACATTATTACTGAGTTTTTGGCAGAACATAGACCCCCTATACCATCATTTTCTTTTATTTTCTTTCTCATTTTTATAAAACACAAACACACACCAAAAACACACATTCACACCTACACTCCCTTTTTCTCTCCATTCTCTCTCAAAGAGCTCCTTCTTTTCCAGAAAATACATCCACATAAACCCATCTTTTTCACCATCAAAAATCATTCAAACAAGCAAAGGAAGCAAGGGGATCAAAGCTATTTCGGTTTCATAACGTTTTCTACACTTTTGGAGCTCTAGATCCGCGTAGACCATCATCTAAACACTTTCATTCGGTAGAAACCCTTCCTTTTTACTTATATTATTATTATAACCAATTGCATGTTTGATCTAAGCTATAAAAACAAGTTTTGATGAAGTTTTATAACCATTTTTATACAAAAACGGGATTTTAATAAATGGTGGTTAAATCTTTGTTTTTGTGGTTAAAAGTTACTTATAAACTGATATAATGATGATTAATAAGGTTTATACCGATTGCATGTCAAGATCTATCACTTACATAAACGATTTTGCAAGAAAAACTCAAAAAGGGGAAGAACAGCAGGGCAGGTGCGCAACACCTATGCCCAGGTGCGCATCACCGGCCTGCTGTCCTTCCCGAAAATCGTCGTTTTGGCCGTTTGAAATTTGGTTACACATTATGACTTTTAAGACTTGACATATGGCACTGAGTTTGGTAAAAATGAACACATAGGTGACTTGTATTGGACTTAATATGCTAAAAGAACATATTTAAAAACGTTATGTATGTATATGTGTTTTGTGAGCGGGAAAGTGTTTATATTTTGGACATAGAATTTGGGCGCGGAAGCGCTGCCCAAATTTTGTTAGAAAATAAAAGACACGTTAGCAAACAAAACATATTTAACATAATAACAATAACGCTAATTTTGGACTTTTGGACTAAAACAAAACGATAACCGTTTCGGACGATTTTTGGGACGAATTGGACCTTGACACTTAAAGTTTAACTAAAAACTATCTATTATAACATAATAACACTTGAACAAAACTTAGTATTATTAGGCTTTCGGTGATTCCCGACACGCGTTCCGACCGTTCACGCTTACGATTATCTTCGCAAACAGTGAGTTACAAACCCCTACTCTTTAAACACTTTTAATACTTTTTGGGGTGAAATGCGAGTCTTAGGCTTAAACACTATTTAAGCTGATAAACGCTTTGATACTTGAATGCAAAACGAAAACTGTTTGATGCTCGAATGCTTTTATGAAAACACTTGAATACTTTGAATGCTATTACGAAAACTCTTGTACACTTGGGAAATCTATTATGAAATACTTTGATATTTTGAATACTTATATGAAAAACTATTTTGCCGGCATTGTTGAAGGTTTTGCCAACAATGTCGAGGACACGAAAGCTATATTTGCCAATGACTAAAACAATCGATCGTCATGTTGCGGACTTTGTACAACATGGACGTGAGAAACCATTGAACACTCCCGAAAACTACCAAGGACATTAGTTGCTATTAATCCCTTTGGAAAGGACCGATAGTAGATATGGATAGCGCTATTAGGGTAGATTGAACCTCACCACAACGAATTATAACGATGGTGCATAACACTAAATGGGTAGGCTTTAGGCTTAGCAACGATCATTGGGCAAAACTTAGGATTGTCACATAGTCGCGCTATGTGGTCAACGCCTATAAACACAAATGCTATACTCTATACATTTTTATGTGATAACTATTCTTGAAGGCGTTACTCTATGCATGGTTATGCGATTACAATTTGAAAACTATGCTTTTGCTTAAACTTGTAGCTCACTAACTACGTCTCCCGTAGTTAACACTTGACTCGTATTCTCAGGTAACGAGTAAGCTAGCTGATGACTTATTTCTTTTGGGCGAATGACTTCAAGAACGGGATGGGTTTGGGTCACCCCATTTTGATTCGGATATGTAATCTACATTTGAAACTACTATGTAAAACTTTGATGTAACTTTCATTTAATATAACTTGGCGTTTATCTATATCTTTCTATCGAATGCTATTGCTCTTCACATCCTGTATTCCTCTTTAGCGGGGTGTGACAGACTTGGTTTCAGAGCGCAAGTTTATAGTGAATACCGATTTTTCAAAAAGCAAACTATAACCAATTTATAAAAACGAAAGATTTTTTTTAACCAAAACGTGAAGGCATTGTTTAACTTGAATTATTCGTAGCCTGATCACCTATGAATAATTTGGACTAAAGTATGCCGGAACGGGATTGGTAAAACATTAAACGAACCTCCTCGGGAATTCTTGAAGTCAGACCCACACAGACCTAGATGCTATACTTAAGATACTCTATGTGCTCAGCTTATTACTAACACTTACATGAGCCGTATCTTCGAACTAACGCGTTACCGATTTAGGGTATGTCGAGAGGGAAAGAGATAGCTAGGTCCGACAGCGAGACCGAACCCTCCCACGATTCCCAATCACGCTCTAGGAGTCAGCAATCGTCACCACTCACCCTACCTTACCTCCGTCGGGACGGTGAAGGAAGCTCACGATTACCAACACCCCGCGCACGACTCCCACCGAATAGTCACTCGAGACCTCAAATAACTACACCACCACCACCCCCTGTTCGCGGAGTGACTCCCAAAGAAATCCAAGCGCTTTGCAACATGTCCGTCGACCTCCGCGGATACACGCAAGGCGTGAGAGATCACTCCCACCAGATACGTGGTTTGTACACTGAGGTGTTACGCACAAAGGCAATGGCACGAAAGGCAATCCGAGCAGCACGCAACTTGATGCTGATTAGCATAGCACTAGTATTCCTTATGGTTGTATTTAAGGTTTAGAGATTGTTGTAAGATGTCTTTTGGATTGTAAGCAGAACATGTAGTTTATGAAGGTTTGTAAGCGTAGTACTTTATGTGGTTGGTAATGTACGACAACAGTCGATGATGTTGGATTTTGCAAGAACATCAAATTTTGAGCGATATATAAAATGGACGGATTATAATTACGATTGTTGTTGTTCTTGTTATTTCCCCTTTATATGAATCTGAAATGAAATATCAAAACCCTAAACCCGAGTTCTCTCTTGTGTAGGAAAATGGCTGAACACAACGATGAGCGCATTGTCCAAAGGATCAACGCCCGACTGAACGAGGCGATACCCGACATCATAGCCCGAATCAACGCGGGTATCCACCAAGGAGGACCAAGGGGAAATAACAACAACCAAGGAAACAACAATCAAGGAAACAACAACCAAGGAAACAACAATCAAGGAAACAACAACCAAGGAAACAACAACCAACGAAACAACAACCGAGAAAATAACAATCAGGGAAACAACAACCAGGGGAACAACCAAGGTTGTAGCTACAAGACCTTCATATCGTGCAGGCCAAAGGAATTCCATGGCACTGAGGGCGCCATCGGACTATCGCGCTGGATCGATAGTATTGAAGTGGTACTAAGGATCAGCCAGTGTGCTGAAAACAAGAAGGTGGAATTCACTTCTTGCATGCTTCAGGGACGAGCACTAACCTGGTGGAACAGCCAGCTTCGGGTCCAAGGTCCGGACGCTGCATACAACATGCCCTGGGCAAGGTTCAAGGAATTGCTAGTAATAGAGTACTGTCCCAAAGAAATCTTGAAGAAGCTCAAGAACGAGCTCTGGAATCACTCTATGGTGGGAACCGACATCAACACCTACGTCGCGCGATTTCACGAACTCGCAAATCTAGTACCTGAACTAGTAACCCCCGAGGACAAGCGAATTGAGCACTTCATTTGGGGACTCTCACCCGAGATCAGGGCTATGGCGACGGCTACCAAGCCAGCTACGATGCAGCAGGATGTGAGCTTGGCCAATCGCCTAACCCAGGATTGGATAAGGAATGGAGGAATATCAAAGCCGGGTGTAGAAGACGCAAAGGGAAAGCGTAAGGTTGAGGAGACATCGGGGAACAAAAAGGAACGGTTTAACAAGAAGGCTAGAACGTTAAGGAACTACGGAGTTGTTACGGCAGAGAACACCGGCTATCAGGGGAAGGCTCCGAAATGCGATAGGTGCGGTTATCACCACGGAGGTGAATGTCGGTCATGCACCCACTGCAACCGCCTCGGTCACTGGACCCGACACTGTAAGACAGTGAATGTTGGACCGCAGCAGGCGGGAAGGCAGCATAATGAAGGACCGCGACAAGCTGGGAGGCCACAACAGAACGATAGGCCTCGCCAGGGGGAATGTTATGAGTGCGGTAGTAGGGATCACTACCGAAATGCTTGTCCTAGGCTAAACCCTGCCCGAAACCCAAACCAGAACCGCAATCAAAACCCACCGCAGAACCAAAATCAGAACAATCAAAGGGGAAACGATGGGGGACAAGGCCGTGGAAGAGCCTTCGCGATTGGTGCCGAAGAGGCAAGAAACGACCCCCGGGTGATTGCAGGTACGTTTCTCCTTAACAACTATTATGCCTCAGTACTGTTTGACTCAGGCGCGGACAAAAGTTTTGTATCCTTAGAGTTTAGGCCTTTGATAGCATTAGAAACCGAACCCCTAGGCGAAACGTTTACGGTAGAATACGCAAATGGGCAAGAATGCCAAGCTAGAAACGTAATTAAGAATTGCACAATAACCCTAGCTAACCACACTTTCGAAATAGACCTGATTCCAATCGAACTTAAGAGCTTTGAGGTAGTAATAGGAATGGACTGGTTGACCATCAGAGACGCGAAAATATTTTGTTTAGATAAGACGATACAAATTTCATTAGGTGATGGAAAGGAATTGATAGTACAAGGAGATAGGCCGGGCCAAACCTCGAAGCTCATATCGGTGATGAAGATGCGCAAGTACTTAAATAAGGGTTGCTTTGCATTGTTAGTGAACATAAAGGACAAACATGCAAAAGCAATAGACCTTAAGGATGTACCGATAGTGAGGGACTATCCGGAAGTATTTCCCGAAGAACTACATGGACTACCACCTCAGAGGCAAGTTGAGTTTAGAATCGAGGTAATTCCTGGAGCGGCACCGGTGGCAAGGACACCATATCGACTAGCTCCGACTGAGATGCAAAAATTATCCAACCAAGTTCAGGAATTGTTGGATAAAGGATTCATCCGACCAATCTCATCACCGTGGGGAGCGCCGATTCTATTCGTAAAGAAGAAGGATGGATCGTTTCGCATGTGTATCGACTACCGTGAATTGAATAAACTAACCGTCAAGAACCGATGCCCTCTTCCACGAATCGACGACCTTTTCGACCAACTCCAAGGCGCAACCTACTTTTCAAAGATTGACTTAAGGTCCGGATATCACCAAGTGTTGGTTTCAGAAGATGACATACCGAAGACCGCATTCGGCACTAGATACGGACACTACGAATTCCTGGTAATGCCGTTCGGACTCACGAACGCACCGGCAATATTCATGGATTTGATGAATACGGTATGCCGACCGTATCTCGACAAGTTCGTTATTGTTTTCATCGATGACATCCTAATCTATTCGCGCAACAAGGAAGATCACGCAGAACATTTAAAGCTATTATTGGAATTACTCAAGGAACAACAGCTCTACGCAAAATTCTCTAAGTGCGAGTTCTGGCTGCGTGAAGTCAAATTTCTCGGGCATGTAGTCAATGGATCAGGAATCCACGTTGACCCATCAAAAATCGAGGCAATAAAGAATTGGGAAACTCTCAGAAGTCCTACAGAAATCCGCCAATTTTTAGGATTGGCTGGGTATTATTGGCGATTCATTCAGGACTTCTCTAAGATAGCTAAACCCCTAACAAAGTT
>CAJVGC010000591.1:30019196-30083057 GCA_910822075.1 Senecio squalidus | reverse complement strand
TAGAGCATGCGTAGTTGACTTTGGAGGAAGTTGGGACACACATCTTCCATTGGTCGAGTTTTCGTACAACAACAGCTACCACGCTAGCATTAAGTGTGCTCCGTTCGAGGCCTTATATGGACGTAAGTGCCGATCGCCGCTTTGTTGGCTAGAAGCCGGTGATCGACAGCTCACAAGGCTCGACATTGTTCAAGAAACCATCGAAAAGATCACCACCATCAGGGAGCGACTGAAGACGTCCCGTACTCGGCAAAAGAGCTACGCCGATAACCGAAGAAAACCCCTCGAGTTCCAGTTTGGCGATCGGGTACTTCTCAAAGTATCGCAATGGAAAGGGGTAGTTCGCTTCGGAAAACGCGGCAAGCTAAGCCCAAGGTACACCGGACCGTTTGAAGTCATCAAGCGTATTGGTCCAGTAGCTTATCGACTCCAACTCCCGCCAGTTCTTTCCAATGTTCATAACGTGTTCCATGTCTCGCACTTGAAAAAGTGCCTATCGGATGAGACCATCGTCATCCCGCTCGACGAGGTCAAAATCGATAACAAACTCAATTTCATTGAGGAACCGCTTGAAGTGGTAGACCAAGAGGTCAAGCAACTCATACAAAGCCGTGTTCCTATTGTCAAGGTTCGTTGGAACTCCCGACGTGGTCACGAATTCACATGGGAACGTGAAGACCAGATACGTCAAAAGTATCCTCACTTGTTCAAGGATACTTCTACCTGATTGGGCGAGTCAAATTTCGGGACGAAATTCTTTTCAACCCGGGGATGATGTGACAACCGTCTAAATTTCAGGTGATTCTCAGTTACTTAATCGGTTCAAATTTCTAGTTACTCTCTATCGTGTTCATATTGTTCGGGTTCATACTTATTGTGTCTTTTATCGTCGGAACTAATGTCGGAATCAAAATATAAATCCTAACACCAAATAAACAATACAAGAACTTGACTAAGTTCATAACGGAAAACAAAAAGATTCTAGTCCCTAACTAATTATAACGGAAAAGTTAAAACGTCAAAAGCTGGACTTTCGAATCCAGCCGGCGACTGAATCCCGCTGTCCACCTGGACGATGACTCACTTTTGCATGCCATTTCATTGGACCAACCTTGTTTAGCTCGGGACTGGGCAACAATAACTGCCATTTGGGGTCCCAAGAGCAGATTTGAACATCACTTTAACATTTTCTTTCATTTTCACTTCACTTTTCCAAAACACGCACACACCCTCCTCTCATTTCTCTCTTCTCTCTCTCTCAAGAACACCCAAGAAAACAGAAAGATTTCACCTTAAAACAGTCCATAAACATCAATATATCAACCATCTAATCCATCAAAAAACGTTCTAGGAGTAAAGGGTATCAAAAGGAAAGGTTTAAATCGGGTTTCCAAGATGTTTTTGGAGCTAAAACTCATCCTAACCGCCACCTTGCTTTTTCCTCAGGTAGAACCTCTTTATTTTGCTCTTTTTACATAAATAATCGATTGCATGTATAATCTATAAACTGAAAATGTGTTTTCTTAACAATCTAAAACGTTTTCTTGCTTGAAAACGAGTTTTTATGATAGATCCATATTTTTAACATGTAAATTTAAAAGAAAACAGTGATTTTACTTTAAAAATTCATATGTTTGAGTTATATCAGTTTGCATGTCGAATCTAACGGTTAAACGAGCTTAAAATCGGAAAATAAAGCAACTTTGAAGCTGGCCGAAGGCTTTTGGCCGGCGGCTGAAGGATTCCAGCCGACGGCTAAAGTCCAGCCGGCGGCTGATTTCCTCCAGCCGCCTCCTGAATATTTATGTTCGTTACTTTTGTCGTTTTAAAGGTCGTAAACGTGAATATAAGCTAAAATAAATTATCACAGAATATATACTTATTAATAAGCTACTGTTTTGACATATAAGTTGGTTGGAAAAGCTTTTGGACTTGAAACTTGTGTATTATTGATTTAATCGTTATATTGTGCAATTTAAAGCGGGAAAGTGTTTTGAAAATGGACATAATTTTTATAACGCGGAAGTGCTGCCCAAATTTCACCGTAAAATACATTTCAAATTCAGTAACATAATAACTTCGAGACTTATACACTTGACTTTGAACTTTGACACCTTTTGGACATAATTGAACTTATCGGACTATAAAACGTACACGAACATATAAACCTTATAAACTTTGCGTAATAATCTTTTTGGGACAGAATTTAAGTATAAGACTAATGAGAATTTAAAATGTTAAATTGGAACTTAACATAACTCAATTTATACTAATAAAACTTGTACAACTTTCCGGTGTTCTAGGTCGTTTGTGATTCCCGATGCGTTCCGTTTCTTTTGTGCTTGTTCATACCTCTTATCTCCGCAAACCGTGAGTTACAACCCCACTTTGTTTTACTTTTGTACTTTTAAACATTATTTGGGGGAAACATAAGATCACATGTTTTGTAACTATGAAACTATTTGCGAACTATTGAAACTATTGGAAACTTGGTACTTTGATACTTTATTGAATCATTTGGAAACTTGAAACATTTTAACTTGTGAAACTCGTAACTTTGGAAACTTGTACGAAACCTTATTGAAACTCTTATGAAACTTTGAACTTTGGAAACTTGGAAACTTGTGAACTATTAGGCGTATATGTGTTGATGCCTTAGCGGGTTAACTAAATTTAGGATACTTGTTAGCGACCAATCCTTGATGGACATATAAGCCCGTAAGAAACTTTGGAAACTTTGGAAACTTTGTTCAATTTCCCGTTTTGGTATTGGAAACTTTATACACTATTAGCATTAGCCGTTAGTCATATGGGTATCGATGCTTAGGAGCGGTCACTCCTTACTAAGGGTTAGCGTCCCAAGTACATATTACTAAGATTCTTTGGCAACTTATTCAAACATTTTTGGGCTAGATCAGGACCACACAATCGGTTTAGTGTATACTTACTACTTATATTATGCAAAGTGATTGATACGAGGAACTATTTAGTTAAACACATACTCCCTACGCATATACCTTTTTAGCGCTTGGATTCCGCTGCAACTTTAACTATACGAGTTTATTCATTTAACTTACTTGTGTACGTTCAAACCTTCACTTTTTACATATATGTTCAAACGTCGCTCTGTTCATTTTTTCTTATGATGTCATCATATATTTTGCAACTTCTATTTTTGGAAACTTTATCGAGACTCTAAACTGTAACTCACTCACTACTTTATGTAGTTGACACTTTATCTTATGTTTCAGGAAATTTATGTAAGCGTATGGAATGCATGGCAAGGGAAGGGTCATTATGGTTACGTGAGGCGCTCGTTGGGAAAAGAACTTTCTATTTTTGGGAATTTTATTTGAAAACTTGTATTTGTACTTTAAGTTAAATCATGAACTACTTGGTTTTCTTTGAATGTTGAAACTTGAACTACTTTATTTTAATTTGAAATGACTTGAATCGTTTATATTTGCTTATGACCGTGTAATGATATTCCAGCTCTCACATTCCGTGTTTCCGCTATAGCGGGGTGTGACAAATACTCGAGCTCAAGTAAGTCTAAATCCGGGTCGGATTTTTCAAATGTCATGCTCGTAGAATTCTTCTCAAATTTCTCCAACTTCATTTTCAAGATGGGATCAAAATCCTCGAGCTCCTCAGCTTCCTCATCGTCAACCGCAACCTTTCCTCCAAGCATTTCCTGCACATCTAGGTCAAACATTTCATAAAAATCGTCAATACGAAAACAGGTTTCCTGCACATCTACTGCAACGGCTGCAGCCCGTCGGTGCATCGACATGTCCAATGGATTGGATTTTGGACTTAGGAGTGATAATCCCGAAGCCCTTGTGTTCATCCACTACCTGAATACCTACAAAGACGGAAACAAGAAAACCGTAAAACGCACCGGTGTAAATACAATAAAAAGCAACTTCCAAGTATATTAATACTCGAAAGGATCGTATCACAAATTCGAAACAAAAATGAAAAATTAGTCCCCAGCAGCGGGGCCAAAAACTTGATGTGTAAAATCTAGTCTAAATTTAAACCTACTATTTCACGTAATTACACACTTATAGGCAGTGGACCTATTTGTATGTAATATAGTTAAAAGCAAGTAAAGGTTCGTTCGCAGGGACTAATTTGGTTTTTTAAATTTCGAATTAATAATACTATTTGTTTTTGGGGTTTGATTAAAATTGCAAGTAATTAGTGAAAAGTGATTAATAAAAATCAAGTAAGAAAAAGTAATTAAAATTATCAAATATCGGAGAAAATACACGTGTTTGACACTTCACTTATTTTCCCTTTAAGTTTACGAAATTGATTGATTATAAAACTTCTAAGATATAAAAAAGTCCTCTCGAATCTTTTATTAACTTTAACTACCTCTAATTATACTGTTCCTCTCGAATACAGTTGTAATTATTAATAATTAAGCGTTAAGTAACAAGCCGGTATTTAGATATTTAACCTTATAGAGTTTCCTCTCGAATAACTCCTCTAAATATTAATTCCTCTCGAATATTAACAATTAGACTCACTCATCTAAGTTTAATTATTTAAGTTGATATTATTAGGTCCTCTCGAATCCTAACAATTTTAAACCAATTATAGACCGACCGATTATTTCATATAAGTTATTTAACCTATCTAGACTCCTCTCGAATACCTAGAATGTTGATTAATTAACTTATGTATAAACAACTTTATAATAATATTTTAAAACTTAGCCAATTAAGGATTTTTGGTTAAAAACAAATACCTAAACAATCAATATCGAAAACTCAAACTTCAAATAAGATCCGTTAATCAAACAAATGTAAAAAGAGTTTAGTTGCTCATAATTGACATAAAAATAGGAAATAAACAAATAGAAAACATAATAGAAAAATTCTTAAAAAGGAAAAGAGAAACAAACTAAAAGATTGCATACGCGTCGTGACCGACGTTGAATGAAAACCAAATTCCTAGCTCGAAACCTTGCCTCCAAACGAATCCTAAGCTTCCAATACTTGAGAATATTAATTGATGAAAAATCTGGATGTTTTGGGTTGGTATTTATAGGCAAAAATCGATAGAATTCGTGTTTGAGTCGAACTTCAATTTTGCTGAAAACAGCGCAGTACGTCGTTGTGATGGTTAGGACGGCGCAGTGAGTGCCAAATTTCCCAATATTAAAAATTTATAAAATGTAGCTCTCTCTTTCTTCCTTATTCTCCAATTTGAATCACCTAAATCAGATATCGTATGAAGACGTTATGATCAAAACGGTAGAGGTGGTACTGCGTCATTCTCCTTGTCATATTTCACCATTTTTCGTCTTTTAAACTCATTTCTTCCACCATTTCCACTTCCCAATCATATAAACCTATAAAATTGACAAAAAAAAATTTCTACACGATTAAATGCAAAAACCTATCTTATCCATCATGTTTAATATGAAAAATGACCGAATATCGCATAGAAATAAACGTATAAATATGCGATATCACATTCCCATACTTAAACTACTTTAGAAATCACTAAAAACTGGTCTAGACATTCACTGCAACGCAGCCGACAACAAGTGCGATGCATCTAAGATAACTAAAAATCAAGCACATCCCAGTGAGTGCCAGATGCGGCGCACGAGGACTCAGGTGCGGCGTATCTAGGCCTATGAGATGGCTGATTTTCGTTTTTGATGTTTTCCTGCACTTGCACGTTAGTTTACGGTATTTCTAGCTCTTATTTCCGCTAACAACTTAACCATATATAACAATGATATATAAATCAACTCTCCAAGATATTTACATACAATTATAAACATTCAACATAACAAATAAGCTTCGTATACTCACCTCGAAGTCGGATTATGTCACACCCCGCTAAAGCGGAAACACGGAATGTGAGAGCTGGAATATCATTACACGGTCATAAGCAAATATAAACGATTCAAGTCATTTCGATTAAAAATAAAATTGTTCAAGTTTCAACAACCAAGCAGTTCATAAGATTCAAATAAAGAACAAGTACAATGTTTCAAAACAAATTCCCAAAATTAGAAAGGTCTTTTCCCAATTAGCGCCTCACGTAACCATAATGACCCTTCCTTGCCATGCATTCCGGACACTTACTTTAATTTCCTGAAACATAAGATAAAGTGTCAACTACATAAAGTAGTGAGTGAGTTACAGTTTAGAGTTTCGAGAAAAGTTTCCAAAAATAGAAAGTTCCAAAAATAGTGACGTCGTAAGTAAAAAGAACGGTACATCGTTTGAACATATATGTAAATAGTAAGAGGTTTGAACGTACACAAGTAAGTTAAATAAATAAAACTCGTATAATTAAAGTTGTAGCGGAATCCAGGCGCTAAAAAGGTGTATGCGTAGGGAGTATGTGTTTAACTAAATAGTAACTCGTATCAATCACTTGCCATAATATAAGTAGTAAGTATACACTAAACTGATTGTGTGGTCCTGAACTAGCCCAAAAATGTTTAATTGATTGAACGTTTGAACTCAGCAATATGTACTTGGGACGCTAACCCCGAGTAAGGAGTGACCCCTCCTAAGTATCGATACCCATATGACTAACGGCTAATGCTAATAGTGTATAAAGTTTCCAATACCAAAACGGGAAATTGAACAAAGTTTCCAAAGTTTCTTACGGGCTTATATATCCATCAAGGATTGGTCGCTAACAAGTATCCTAAATTTAGTTATCATGCTAAGGCATCAACACATATACCCATAATAGTACACAAGTTTCCAAGTTTCCAAAGTTTCGAACGTTTCATAAAAGTTTCAATAGAGTTTCATACAAGTTTCCAAAGTTTCAAAGTTTCCAAAGAGTTTCCAAGTTTGGTACAAGTTTCCAAAGTTTACGAGTTTCAATAAGTTTAAAATGTTTCAAGTTTCCAAAGTTTCGAACAAGTTTCCAAAAGTTTCAATAAGTACCAAAAGTATCGAGTTTCCAATTGTTTCAATGATTCGCAAATAGTGTTAAAAGTTACAAAAAATGTGATCTTATGCTTCCCCCAAATAATGTTTAAAAGTACAAAAGTAAAACAAAGTGGGGTTGTAACTCACGGTTTGCGGAGAACGAGAACTCGGGAATCGGTCGGAAAAGGAGCCGGGAATCACGGAATGCCTAGGGATACCAAGATTATCCAAAAGTTATTATCTCATTAGGTTACTTTATATAAGAGATTAGGTAACTTTTGTTTAAAAATAAGTGTTAAGTTCAATATTGTTCCAAAAATTGGTCTGAAGCGGTTAACGTTAATTTTAGTCCGAAAAGTTCAAACTTAAAGTTATTATTATGATAGACATGTTTAGGTTACTGAAGTGGTTTAAGTTTTCTAACGAAATTTGGACAGCGCTTCCGTGCCCAAATTTCATGTCCAAACCTAAAGTCAATTCCGCTCACAAAACACATATAAACACATAATAACTTATATAAACAAGTCCATTTAGTCCAAAGAGTTCAATACAAGTCACCATTATTATTAGTTTTACTCATCTCAGTCCCATAACATTATTAACAAAAGTCCAGAACGTGTATAAAAGTTTAAAACGACTAAAACGACGATTTTTCGGGAAGACAGCAGCCCGGTGCGCGACACCTACCAGGGGGTGCTGCACACCTCCGTGCTGTTCTTTTCCCGTTTTGTGTTTTTCTTGCCAAAAACGTTTTGTTACTCAAAGATTTCGACATGCAAGCAGTAGATACTTAATAACATGATGTTTTTACAGTTTCTAAACAACTTTTAACCACAAATACATAGATCTAAATATTATTTAGTTAAAAATCGTTTTTGTATAAAAAGTGTTATAAATCTTTATAAAAACTTATTTGTATTGTTTAGATCTAACATGCAAAACAATATTCTTCAAATATATGTATTTATAAAGTAAATCACTGTTTTCTTTTAGATTTACATGTTAAAAATATGGATCTATGACACACCCCGCTAAAGCGGAAACACGGAATGTGAAGAGCGAAGAATCATTTCACGGGTCACAATAAAGTTTACGGTTCAAGTCATTAAGATTTAAATTGAAGAGTACAAGTCAAAGGTACAACCAAGATTCAACATAAGACCATAGTACATAACAAAATGTTTTTAAAATAAAATTCCCAAAATAAGGTCTTCTTCCCAAGGTACACTTCACATAAAAGACTTGACCCGCCTGAGCAATGCACTTCATAACTTACGCTTAGTTCCTGAAACATGAGATAAAGTGTCAACTACGAAAACGTAGTGAGTGAGTTACAGTTTATGAATTGAAGAAAAGTTCAATTTAAAAGTTCATAAGAGTCCGAGACGAATTCAAGGTTTATAAAAGTTCAAGAGTCGTTCAAGGTCAAAGAATTTCAAGATAAGATCAAGTACTTAAAATTCAAGAATAACTTAATTAAATTTAAGTGCTTAAAATTCAAGAATAATTTAGTTTCAAGACAATTTCAAGTACGTTTAAAATAAGTTCAAGTATGTTTAAAATAAGTTCAAGTACGTTCAAAATAAGTTCAAGTATGTTTAAAATAAGTTCAAGTACGTTCAAAATAAGTTCAAGTCAAATACAAGGTCAAATAGTGTAGCGAGCGAAAAGGGTCGTAGTCATTACCTCAGCGGTGGATTAATCCACATGTGCAAGACCAGTAAGTAAGTATATGTGTAATATAGACCTATGATCCTCGAGTTGTACCAACCACTAAGCTTAATATACGTAAGATTTAGTCTACACACTAATCCGATTCTAATCAAGTACCTGCCCACTAATCAAGTCTAAAGTCGAGTCCGCGAGGACTTAGCAATATGTACCTTGGTCGCTACCCATTGGTAAGGAGTGACCGCTCGTAAGTATCGATACCCATAATATATGCTAACGGCTTGTGTTAATAGTGTGTATAGTCGTCCAAGAAAATTGTGGGACTTTTAGTCGTACCATTTTTAAAAGTCTTTTAGTCTGCACTTACGACGTTATATTCTCACCTAGGGTTTAGCACCTAAATACAACCAAACTATCAATGTCTATTCAAATATCCAAAGAGGCAAACCTAGGGAGTCTAAAGTAAGCCAATCCGAACAATTGATGTTGTTTACGCATATTAGTCCAAATAGTTGTACAAAAATAGTCCCAAAGTAGTCCAAATAGTTCGTACCAAAAATAGTTCCTTTAGTTCAAAAGTTTCCATAAATAGAAAGTCGTTCAAATAGTTAAAAAGGTTTCCAAAGGTTCGCAAAAGTTTAACAAGTTCGTAAAAGTTTTAAATAATAAGTAGCCAATAAGGCAATAAAACATTTTTACGCATAAGAGTCTCTAAGAATTTGTCCAAAATAGTTCAAAGATCCACAAGTCAAAATAGTTTAAATAGACCAAAGTTAAAATAGTTCAATAAGTACCAAAAGTCAAATTAGTCCGATAAGTACCAAAAGTCAAAATAGTCGTACAAGTTCAATAAGTCAAAATAGTTTGATAAGCAATTTCACATAAAAGCTATAGTTCAAAAACAATTTGATCTCATGTTTCCCCCAAAAAGTATATTTAAATGTAAAAGTAAAGAGGGGTGTAACTCACGGTTTGCGAAGAGAGTGAACTCGGAATCGGTCGGATAGAGGAGCCGGGAATCACGGAATGCCTTAGAATACCAATATTGTCCAAAATTTAATGTCTTATTAGGTTCTTTATATAAGATTAGGTAACTTTTGTTTATGATTATGTGTTGAAGTCAAATTGTCTCAAAATTGGTCCGAAGTGGTTAACGTTTATTTTTAGTTTGAAAGTTCAATGTTAAAGTTATTAATATGATCAACATGTTTAGGTTACTGAAATGGTTTAGATTTTCTAATGAAATTTGGGCAGCGCTTCCGCGCCCAAATTTCATGTCCAAAACCTACAACCATTTCCGCTCATAAAACATGCATATACGCATAAAAACTTCATAACAAGTCAAATAAGTCTAAAGAGTCCAATATAAGTCATTATTATTATTAGTTTTACTCATCTCAGTCTTATAATAATATTTGCAAAAGTACAGAATGTGTGTACAAGTTTAAAACGGACAAACGACGATTTTTCGGGAGAACAGCAGCTCGGTGCTGCGCACCTAGCTGCTGTCTTTTCCCGTTTTGTGTTTTTCTTGCTAAAAACGTTTTGTGACTCAAGGATTTCGACATGCAACCAATATATAACTTATAAAACACCATTTTAATAGTTTCTAAACAACTTTTATCCACAAAAACATAGATCTAAGTATCATCTAGATAAAAATCGTTTTTGTAGAGAAAGTGATATAAATCTTTATAAAAACTCATTTTTATTGATTAGATCTTACATGCAATTAGTAAAAACAGCAAATAAAGATAGGAGAAAGGTTTCTACCGAATCAAAATGAATGCATGATGCTTTGGTCGGATTTTTGCTTCAAAAATCTTTACAAACTTGGTCCTTTTTCGGTATAAACGACACCCCTTTGATTCTTTTGATGGTTGGAACGGTTTATATGGACTAAAAGTGGATTTTGATGGTGGAATGTCTCTGGTTTTCTTGAGTTCTTGAGAGAAAATTAGAGAGAAAAGGATTGTGTGTGTTTTTGTGTGTGTAAAATGATTAAAGAAAAGAGAAATGAAAATAAAAAGGGATAGAGTAATAATGGGGGAAGTCTTGGGGCAGTAAAATACAGTTATGATGATAAAAATCCGAGTTTGATTGGTTGTGGTTTGTGTAAAAACAAGGCAAGGACTGAAAGTGTAAAAATTTTGAAATCTGGCGTGAGGTGCTGCGCACCGGGGCTTTTTCAGCATTTTCTGATTTTTCGTTTTTACGTTATTGTTTCGTTGGACCTTTTTTGTTAATTGAAGGTTCTTAATTATGATTAGTTATGAACTTAGGAAAGTTCAATATGTGTTTTCTTGGTATTAGGACTTATAAAATTGATTCCGGAAGTTATTCCGACACTAGTTCCGACAAAGTACAGACTCAACAATTACGAACTAGAACAAAGCAAACGCGATAAAAGAGTAGCTAATGTTTCGAACCGATATAGTAGCGGAACAAGTACTTGAAAATTTGACGGTTGTCACAATCTATAACAAGAACTCGTTTTTAAGCAAGAAACGTTTTAAAACTTTATAGAAACATATTCTCAGGTTTTAGATCTTGCATGCAAGCAAGGATTTTATTAAAAAGAGTAGATTAAAGGAGTTTTACCGAAGGAAAAGAAATGAAACGATTTGGATGAGTTTCTAGCTCCAAATCTTCTTGAAAACCCGATTTAATCCTTTCCTTTTGCTACCCTTTACTCTTGGAACGTTTTGTGTATGATTGATGGTTGATTTTTATGTGTTTAGGGACTGATTTATGGTGGTATTTCTCTGGATTTGATGGTGTTTCTAGAGAGAAGGTAGAGAGAAAATGAGAGAGTTTGGTACTATGTGTTTTTGTGTGTGTGTTTTGGATTAAAGTAAATGAAAATGAAAATGAAAATAGTAGGAGTGTTGAAGGGAGTCTTGGGACAGGCTAAGTGGCAGTAAATGAGTGTTAAAACTCAAGGGTGATTGGTTGGGTTGTTACAAAAACGAGACAAGGACTAAAAATGTAAATTTTTTGAAATCTGGCAATAGGTGCTGCGCATATTTTCAGATTTTATCTGATTTTTGTTTTTACGTTTTTGCTTCGTTGAACCTTTTTGTTAACTGAAAGTTCTTAAGTATGATTTGTTATGAACTTAGGAAAGTTCAATAGGTGTTTTCTTGGTATTAGGACTTATATAATTGATTCCGGGAGTTATTCCGACACTGGTTCCGACAAAATACAGACACAATATGTACGAGCTAGAGAATTACGAACACTGTAAAAAGAGTAATTGGAGATTCGAACCGATTAAGTAACTGAGAATCACCTAAATTTTTGACGGTTGTCACATCATCCCCGGGTTGAAAGAAATTTCGTCCCGAAATTTGACTCGTCACATCAGGTAGAAGTATCTTTGAACAAATGCGGATACTTTTGACGTATCTGGTCTGCACGTTCCCATGTGAATTCGTGACCATGTCGGGAGTTCCAACGAACTTTGACAATAGGAACACGGCTTTGTCTGAGTTGCTTGACCTCCCGGTCTACAACTTCAAGCGGTTCCTCGATGAAATTGAGTTTGTTGTCGATCTTGACCTCGTCGAGCGGGATGACGATGGTCTCATCGGATAGGCACTTTTTTTTTAAAGTGCGAGACATGGAACACGTTATGAACATCGGAAAGAACTGGCGGGAGTTGGAGTCGATAAGCTACTAAACTATTACGTTCGATGACTTCAAACGGTCCGGTGTACGTCGGGCTTAGCTTACCGCGTTTCCCGAAGCGAACTACCCCTTTCCATGGCGATACTTTAAGAAGCACACGATCGCCGACCTGGAACTCGAGGGGTTTCCTTCGGTTATCGGCGTAGCTCTTTTGCCGAGTACGGGACGTCTTCAGTCGCTCTCTGATAGTAGTGATCTTGTCGATGGTTTCCTGAACAATGTCGAGCCTTGTGAGCTGTCGATCACCAGCTTCTAGCCAACAAAGCGGCGATCGGCACTTGCGTCCATATAAGGCCTCGAATGGAGCACACTTAATGCAAACGTGGTAGTTGTTGTTGTACGAAAATTTGACCAATGGAAGATGAGTATCCCAACTTCCTCCGAAGTCAACTACGCATGCTCTAAGCATATCCTCAAGCGTTTGGATCGTCCTCTCGCTTTGACCGTCGGTCTGAGGGTGGTAAGCTGTGCTAAGATCTAGACGCGTCCCGAGAGATTTCTGAAGTGCGTTCCAAAAGCGAGACGTGAACCGATTATCTCTGTCAAAAATGATGGAGAGAGGTGTCCCGTGGCGAGAGATGATCTCGTTGATGTAGACTTGCGCGAACTTCTCCATTGAGTGGGTTTCTCGCACCGGCAAGAAATGAGCAGACTTCGTCAGACGGTCCACAATTACCCAAATTGTGTCGTTACCCTTTGCCGTCCGGGGTAACTTGGTAATGAAATCCATAGAGATTTGTTCCCACTTCCACATAGGAATCTCCGGTTGCTGCAGAAATCCTGAAGGTTTCTTATATTCCGCCTTGACCTTGGAGCAAGTGAGACACTTGGCTACGTACAAGGCGATATCTTTCTTCATGCCCGGCCACCAATAATAATCCTTAAGATCCTTGTACAGCTTGTCTGAACCGGGGTGGAAGGAGTATCGGGAACGGTGGCCTTCATCCAGAATTAACTTGCGAAGATCCTCGGACTTCGGAATCCATGCCCGGCCCTTGAAGTAGTGAATCCCATCGGATTTGCGCTCGAACTCCTTCTCATGATTGTGCAAGGTCTCTCCCTTTAGGTTCTCGGGCTTCAACGCTTCTCGCTGAACCTCGGCGATTTGCGTTTGAAGGTTAGTCTGAATCTGGATACCTAATGCTCTAACCCGAGATGGCTTCACCCTTTCCTTCCGACTCAGGGCGTCTGCTACTACGTTTTCTTTACCCGGGTGGTACTTGATCTCGCAATCGTAGTCACTCAGCAGTTCGATCCATCTCCTCTGTCTCATGTTTAGCATATTCTGGTCTAGGATGTGTTGAAGACTCTTGTGATCCGTGAAAACCGTGCACTTAGTCCCATACAAGTAATGTCTCCAGATCTTTAGTGCAAAAACGACTGCTCCCAGCTCTAAGTCGTGAGTAGTGTAGTTCTGTTCGTGAACCTTGATTTGTCTTGAAGCGTAGGCGATGACTTTTTCCTTCTACATAAGGACACACTCAAGTCCTTGATGGGATGCATCGCAGAATACAACGAAGTTATCCGTACCCTCCGGTAACGACAAAATCGGTGCGTGACAAAGCTGGTGCTTGAGTTTCTGGAAGGATTTCTCTTGCCTCGTACCCCAAACAAAATACTTATCCTTCTGAGTGAGCTCGGTGAGTGGCTTAGCGATCTTCGAGAAATTCTCGATGAACCTTCGATAGTAGCCGGCCAACCCCAGGAATTGACGAATTTCCGTAGGAGTCGTCGGGGCTTTCCATTTCTCGATCGCTTCTATCTTAGCCGGATCCACATGGATCCCATCTTGGTTGACCACGTGACCAAGGAAATGTACTTCCTGGAGCCAGAATTCACACTTAGAGAATTTGGCGTACAGTTTCTTTTCTCGGAGGAGTTCTAAGATGAGTTTCAAGTGTTTCGCGTGATCCTCCTTGTTTCTCGAGTAGATAAGAATGTCATCAATCAACACGATCACGAATTTGTCCAGGTAAGGTCTACACACTCGGTTCATTAAGTCCATGAACACTGCTGGTGCGTTGGTTAGACCGAATGGCATGACTAGGAATTCGTAATGACCGTAACGAGTACGAAAAGCGGTTTTTGGAATGTCGGTCTCACTGACACGAACCTGATGATAACCTGAACGGAGGTCGATTTTCGAGAAATAAGTTGCACCCTGCAACTGGTTGAAAAGGTCATCGATCCTCGGGAGTGGGTATCGGTTCTTGACGGTCAGCTTGTTCAGTTCGCGGTAGTCGATGCACATACGAAAGGATCCGTCTTTCTTTTTAACGAAGAGTATAGGGGCTCCCCAAGGGGACGAGCTAGGACGAATAAGGCCATGATCCAAGAGTTCCTGAAGCTGTTTAGACAGCTCTTGCATCTACGGTGGGGCTAGACGGTACGGTGTCCTAGCGACCGGGGCTGCACCAGGAATGAGGTCTATCCGGAATTCCACTTGTCAATGCGGAGGTAACCTAGGCAAATCTTCGGAAAAGAATTCAGGGTGATCCTTGACTACTGGGATATCTTGAATACGGATCTCCTTGGTTTTACGTTCAACAACGTGAGCAAGAAACGCGTCACAGTCCTTCTCGAGGTACTTACGCATTTTAATGTACGACACGAGACGGAGTGATCGTCCGGGTTTGTCTCCTTGAACAACTAAGGTTTCGGTGTCAGGAAGAGGAATGCGGATGAGTTTGTCAAAACAGACGATCTCGGCTCGGAAACGAGAGAGTCGGTCCATTCCGACGATGACATCAAAGCTTTTCAGCTCGATAGGGATTAAATCAATAGGGAAGGTTTTATCGGACAGGCATATGGAACATCCTATGATTATATCCTTAGCTTCGAACTCCTGACCGTTAGCGTACTCTATGGTGAAGCTATCCTTAAGAACTTTAGATCCTAAGTTAATGAGGGGTCTAAATTCTAAGGACACAAAGCTTCTTTTAAGTTCCTGAATTGAATAGTACATGGACAATTTGGTTGTTTACGGGGAGGTTTACCTGCGGGGCCCGAATCCTGCCTTGACTCCTTGGCGGTGATGGTGAGAGCCCTGAAGGCTTCCGCTATTTTGAATATGGGGGAGTTAACACCGTTGTGTTTGTTGCTCCCGAACTTAGGAGTAATCCACATCCTTCCTTTCCTAATAGCATATTTGCGACAATGTCGGAAGAGGTGCCCGGTTTTGTTTCATGAATAGCACACTGGGCAGATCCCAACGTGGTGCAGGTAGCACTTGCCGCACTTGGGGTGTAATCCAGCGTAACCTCGAGGTCGCGTGGCGTGTCTTTTGTCGCGGTTGTTCCTTATTGGGGGGCTACCTAGCCTTCCTTTTCTTACTCTCCCTTCGCGTGACGGGGGTTGGAGGAGAAAGGCGGATATTGCTTCGGGAGCCTTCACCTTCCTCTTGCTTTACTTTGGCTGAGAAGGGAGGGAGGTTATGTTCATGATTGTTCTCCGAGTGGGTGACGTTGGGTTTTTCACCCCCGAAGATTCCGTCGTTGATCCCGGCGATTACCTGGGCGATCAAGTCAGGCATCGTTGCGTTCAGCTGAGCAGCGACCTGTTCGGCTATGATACGAGCATTCAGGCGCGGAGGTTCCATGATTCTACAACTAGAAAAATAGGTTCGGTTTAGAACGCACGAATAGAATATGATAAGAATATCACCCAATGGACAAGTTAACAATCACGCAAGAGTAAGGTAATGGAACGGATAGTACACGCACGACAAAGTTTCAAGAGATTCACACGATACGGATACATACGTAAGAAAAGATTCAACACAGTACAAGATTCACAAGACAAGGTAAATATAGATAATAATAAATGGAACTTCATTCATTAATATAAAGGTGGAGTACAAGGTTCAAATAGAAGAAGTACGGTACAATACATAAGGAAATAAAGAAAATGGCGCGAAGCTGTGTACATGGAAAATTACAACTCGGCCTACAGTACAATAATAAAAGAAATGAACTAATGGCGTTTCTCCAGAAACACCTTGGCTACCATAGCCACTACCAATTCCCCTAGGATGAAGCACGCGCTGACAAGGCGTTGCATGGTACGTGCAGTGGCCCGAGCCGATGCGATAGTTCGGATCGACTGTTCCGCCAGCTTGTGTGCGGCGTCAGAGACTTCGAAAAGGTGGAGGCCCTGCTGTTGGGCTTCCTCGGCGAGTGCCCGAACCTCGCGGTGCAGGTGGAGAAATGCGGTCGGTGGAGGGGGCTGGAGAGAATGTGGCATCATAGGTCGGGAGGCTCCGGCCTCCTGGGCACGTCGCCTCTCCTCGAGGAACTGACGTTCCCACGCGTAGCGTTCCATGACTAGAGTGCGCATGGCGGGATCGTATGGGTCCACGAAGGACTGAGGGGGTGCGGGTCGGAATGAGTCTGGTTGCTGGCGCGCGGCCATCCCGGCGCGGTTCCCTTGGGGCTGAGGTGGTGCTGCAACGGGTGTCGATCGAGGAGGGGGTAATACGGTCCTCGGGCTAGACCCGTTAATGCTGCTAATGGTCATAGACGTATCCTCCGTCGGGTCAGTCGTCTGATGACGCTGACTCTCGGAGGTCGTATGGCCCTCAGAGGGTTCGTGTAGTGGGGAGACGGCTTGTGAGAGGGATCGCGAACGTGACGATTGAGACATGACGGATCTGCGACGTAAAGAGTTTCGTAAGCACATGAACAAGATAATGTTAAAGGATAATAAGTAAGGAATGCAGGTAAGGGTCGATCACGTGAGGTTGGGAATAGTAAGACCGAGAATTTGTTTGACTCAAAACCATTTATCTTTAGTAATTACGTTTCGTCCTTGCATAAATCATTTTGAACTAGGGAGGGGTGATCAGGCCATGCGTAGTTAAAAATAATCATGCAATTGCAAAATTAATTCTCTAAAGTTTTGAACCCATAATGATTTTCCGAAAAGCCTTGGTTATAGTTTGGTTTCAAAAACTTTTTAGAAATTTCTAAAACCGTTTTCACTATAACCTGTGCTCTGATACCAAGTCTGTCACACCCCGCTAAAGCGGAAACACGGAATGTGAGAGTTGGAATATCATTACACGGTCATAACCAAATATAAACGATTCAAGTCATTTCGATTAAAAATAAAATTGTTCAAGTTTCAACAACCAAGCAGTTCATAAGTTTCAAATAAAGAAGAAGTACAATGTTTCAAAACAAATTCCCAAAATTAGAAAGGTCTTTTCCCAATGAGCGCCTCACGTAACCATAATGACCCTTCCTTGACATGCATTCCGGAGACTTACTTTAATTTCCTGAAACATAAGATAAAGTGTCAACTACATAAAGTAGTGAGTGAGTTACAGTTTAGAGTTTCGAGAAAAGTTTCCAAAAATAGAAAGTTCCAAATATAGTGACGCCGTAAGTAAAAAGAACGGTACATCGTTTGAACATATATGTAAATAGTAAGAGGTTTGAACGTACACAAGTAAGTTAAATAAATAAAACTCGTATAATTAAAGTTGTAGCGGAATCCAGGCGCTCAAAAGGTGTATGCGTAGGGAGTATGTGTTTAACTAAATAGTAACTCGTATCAATCACTTGGCATAATATAAGTAGTAAGTATACACTACACCGATAGTGTGGTCCTGAACTAGCCCAAAAATGTTTAATTGATTGAATGTTTGAACTCAACAATATGTACTTGGGACGCTAACCTTGAGTAAGGAGTGACCCCTCCTAAGTATCGATACCCATATGACTAACGGCTAATGCTAATAGTGTATAAAGTTTCCAATACCAAAACGGGCAATTGACCAAAGTTTCCAAAGTTTCTTACGGGCTTATATATCCATCAAGGATTGGTCGCTAACAAGTATCCTAAATTTAGTTATCCTGCTAAGGCATCAACACCTATACGCATAGTAGTACACAAGTTTCCAAGTTTCCAAGTTTCCAAAGTGTCGAACGTTTCATAAAAGTTTCAATAGAGTTTCATACAAGTTTCCAAAGTTTCAAAGTTTCCAAAGAGTTTCCAAGTTTCGTACAAGTTTCCAAAGTTTACGAGTTTCAATAAGTTTAAAATGTTTCAAGTTTCCAAAGTTTCGAACAAGTTTCCAAAAGTTTCAATAAGTACCAAAAGTATCGAGTTTCCAATTGTTTCAATGATTCGCAAATAGTGTTAAAAGTTACAAAACATGTGATCTTATGCTTCCCCCAAATAATGTTTAAAAGTACAAAAGTAAAACAAAGTGGGGTTGTAACTCACGGTTTGCGGAGAACGAGAACTCGGGAATCGGTCGGAAAAGGAGCCGGGAATCACGGAATGTCTAGGGATACCAAGATTATCCAAAAGTTATTATCTCATTAGGTTACTTTATATAAGAGATTAGGTAACTTTTGTTTAAAAATAAGTGTTAAATTCAATATTGTTCCAAAAATTGGTCCGAAGCGGTTAACGTTAATTTTAGTCCGAAAAGTTCAAAGTTAAAGTTATTATTATGATAGACATGTTTAGGATACTGAAGTGGTTTAAGTTTTCTAACGAAATTTGGGCAGCGCTTCCGCGCCCAAATTTCGTGTCCAAACCTAAAGTCAATTCCGCTCACAAAACACATATAAACACATAATAACTTATATAAACAAGTCCATTTAGTCCAAAGAGTTCAATACAAGTCACCATTATTATTAGTTTTACTCATCTCAGTCCCATAACATTATTAACAAAAGTCCAGAACGTGTATACAAGTTTAAAACGACTAAAACGACGATTTTTCGGGAAGACAGCAGCCTGGTGCGCGGCACCTACCAGGGGGTGCTGCGCACCTCTCTGCTGTTCTTTTCCCGTTTTGTGTTTTTCTTGCCAAAAACGTTTTGTTACTCAAAGATTTCGACATGCAAGCAGTAGATACTTAATAACATGATGTTTTTACAGTTTCTAAACAACTTTTAACCACAAATACATAGATCTAAATATTATTTAGTTAAAAATCGTTTTTGTATAAAAAGTGTTATAAATCTTTATAAAAACTTATTTTTATTGTTTAGATCTAACATGCAAACCGATATTCTTCAAATATATGTATTTATAAACTAAATCAATGTTTTCTTTTAGATTTACATGTTAAAAATATGGATCTATAACAAGAACTCGTTTTTAAGCAAGAAACATTTTAAATCTTTATAGAAACATATTCTCAGGTTTTAGATCTTGCATGCAAGCAAGGATTTTAATAAAAAGAGTAGAGTAAAGGAGTTTTACCGAAGGAAAAGAAATGAAACGATTTGGATGAGTTTCTAGCTCCAAATCTTCTTGAAAACCCGATTTAATCCTTTCCTTTTGCTACCTTTTACTCTTGGAACGTTTTGTGTATGATTGATGTGTAAAATCGAGTCTTAAATTTAACCGACTATTTCACGCAATTACACACTTATAGGCAGTGGACCTATTCGTATGTAATATAGTTTAATAGTAAGTATAGGTTCGTTCGCAGGGACTAATTTGTTTTATATTCCGAATTAATAATACTGAGTATTTTTTTGGGGTTTTTTATCGTAACAAAAGTTTGCAAGCAATTAGTAAAAAGAGTGATTAATTAAAATCGAGCGAAAAGAAATTGATTAAATCAAATAAAGAGAGATTACACTTGTTTGAAACTTCACCTATTTTCCGTTAATTTTACGAGATCGATTGTTGTTTTCAACTTCTAAGATATAATAAAAGTCCTTCCGAATCTTTTACTAACTTTAATTATTGCTACTTACACCGTTCCTTCCGAATACAGTTAATAAATATTAATAATCAAGCAATAAGTATCAAGCCTGTTTTTAGTGATTTAACCTTATAGAGTTTCCTTCCGAATAACTCCTCCAATTATCAAGTCCTTCCGAATCTTAATACTTAGACCTACTCACTTTAATTTAATTACCTAAGTTGTTATTACTAAGTCCTTCCGAATCTTAATAATTTTAAATCGATTATAGACCGACCGATTACTTCATAAAACTTATCTAATCTATCTAGATTCCTTCCGAATACCTAGAATGTTGATTAAACAAATTATATATAAACAACTATAATAACATATTAAAATTTAAGCAAATAAGGATTGACGGTTAAACACAAAAACATAAAACAACCGAAAACGTTAAATAAACATCAAATAGGATCCGTTGTTCAAACAAGCATAATAGAGAATTAGCTACTCATAACGTGGTCTGAAAAAGCAATTAAGTCGTTAGAAAACATACTGGAAAATAATGCAAAACAAGAAAAGAACAAACGAGAAAAACCGCCGAACGTGTCGTGATCGCCGTTAGCCGAGAATATGATCTTCCTTGCCTTGAAACTTGCTTCTAAACGTAATAACGACTTCCAGAGCTTCAGAATAATGGTAATAATGGGGTGAAAATCGGGTTGAGTTAATCTTGTATTTATAGGCAAAAATCGTGTAGAAAACCTATTCGACTCGACTTAGACTTTCTTGTAATTATCCATTTTATTATTTAAAAATAAAACAGCTGCGTCTGAAAACTAGCGAGGGACGGGCGTCCCCCTATCAGGACGGGCGTACCGTTCCTTTTTTCCATATTCTAATTTTTACAAAATGTAGCTCTCTCTTTCTTTTTCATTCTCCAATTTGAATCACCTAAATCGGACATCGTATGAAGAAGTTATGATCAAAACGGTGGAGGTGGTACTGCGACGTTCTCTTCGTCATATTTCACTATTTTTCGTCTTTTCAGCTCATTTCTTCCACCATTTCCACTTCCCAATCATATAAACCTATAAAATAGATAAAACAACTTTTCCACACGATTAAATGCAAAAACCTATCCTATCCATCATGTTTACTATGAAATGTGACACAATATCGCATAGAAATATATATATAAATATGCGATATCAAATCCCCCCAAACTTGCCTTTTTGCTTGCCCTCAAGCAAAAACTGTTTTCAAATTAGTTATCAAAGCCAAAAATAAACATAACCAAACTCCTCACGATTTTTATTGGAAGTAAAATCACACAATCTCTCAAACTAATCTAAAAGGGTGTGTAAAATATATCTGTAGAATCGCTCAATTGCTCAGTCATGGTGAATATTCTATCTTAGACTTGATAATGTATCACTTCTCCACCACTAGAGTCTAGGTACAACTAAACGGGGACTTTTATTCGGGTTATAACGTAGAGGTAAAGACATGTGAATAATATATAATGGAGTGTAAAGGGGTAAATAAAAATATTACAAAAAGCTTAGATTAAATCCGAACTAAATATAATCTCTAACGTACTGGATTGCTCAATTTTTCTTCAACTTATACTTTTTCTCCGAATATACATGTATCGTAAATAATACACGACTCATAATACACTATTTCTCTTAAAATCTACAACTAATTTTTTTTCGCTTTTCTGTTTTTTCGATTTTATTTCTTTTTCTTTTTCACTTTTTTTTTTCTTTCAGCCTAGTACATGCCTTACAAAATAATTTTTTTCTCGTGGTAAGTACACATGCTCAAAAGGCTAATAATTTTTTTCAACTATTTTTCCAAATACAAAATAATACAAGGCAATAATAATCTACTTTTCTTTTATGCCTTAATAACTTCTAACTTTCCTTCATATATAATAGCAATCAAAAAACTAAGTTCGGATCTAATCTAAAAAGAAACGAAAATAAGGCGAGTGTACAAATATATAGTAGTGTTTAGAAACGAAAAAGTTTAGGCGCAAATTGGTTTACTAGAGTTTCTAACACTAAAAATAAGTGTTACAAGGGTTAGGCGGAAAATATATAAAAAGAAACGAAAAATGGCTAACAAATGGTTTAATCCTAATTGCCCCTATCATTGTACCAAATCACACTAAGTCACCCTAATGCAATTGCTCATATGTGGTCTCGAAATGTATAACAATGTCAAGTTCTAAAGTCATCCCCATCGGCACACTCAAAGAAACGAAAAAGTAGCATTAAAGATAAATGCTTTCAATAGGCTCAAATCCTCACTATTTTTCTGAGTGGGGTAAAAATGCGTCTGGTTATGCTTAAAGTTTAAGGTAGTTACCGACTAGACACGTTATATTTTTTTGGTTTTTTTCAATTTTTCAATTTTTTTTTTTTTGGATTTTCTGGTTTTTCTGACTCAAAAATGTACAAAACGAACACAATTCAACACGATGGAAACTAAGCTAAGGGTCGAAAAATAAAAGGTAAAATTTCCCGATGACCCCCCCAAACTTAAGTAACACATTGTCCCTAATGTGTTTACGACTCAAAACTAAGGGAAATTACAAAAATAAAATCTAAAAAGAAAAATAATATACAAAAATAAGAAAAGAAGAAAATAGAACCCGGTTGTAGATATCGAATATTTCTTGTGAAAATGCTTTACTGATCTGAATGCTTGTTCCAAAACCGGTTGTTGAACTTACTTCAAATCTATAAAAAACTAAAAGAGAAAAACTAAAAACCAATATTAAAATCATAAAAGAAAAATAAAATAAAAATAAAAATTCCAAATTACGACGGAATAAAAATAATAAAAATAGTCTACTATTTTTAAAGTCTAATAGAGGAAAATGGTAAACTACATTACAAAAATTACAAAAATCTAACTCTTTTTTTTTTTTCGTTTTTATATTTTTTTTTTTTTTCGTTGGTTTTCTTCGTACCTAAGAACTGAAACTGAAAAAGAGAATGTTAAAAACACCTATCTAAAAATAAATAATAATAAAAAATAAAAAAATGAAAAGAGAGAAAAGGGAAAAGATACAACAAACCGGGTTGCCTCCAATACAAGTGTCAATCGAGTCATCCAAGATAAAAAGATCGTTGGAGGCATCAAGCGCATTATTCCTTTTGACCCATTCGTCATTCCACTCCCTCGTTTCCCGATAAATTAGACAAGTCACAAATGGTCGAAAGTGGACATGAACATTTCCGGGCTCTTCTTTGAAATAACTCCTAACCGGTTTCACATATATATTCTTATAAAAATCCCAAACCGCAACATGCGTATCCCCCTCAACTTCCTCCATGATAGTTTCCCAACACTCTATTTCCTTGTTTACAACATCGCCTATTTCCCCGTTCTTTGTGGTACTTAAGTCGACATTTAAATCAAACATTCTTTCTAATCCGTCCCAAGTAATATCTCCATAGGCACCAATAACTGACCCATCCGAGATTCCTATATCCAATCCGAGAAAGTCTTCCAATTCCTCATCTAAACTCTTTACCCAATGCATTTTATCCCAACATTCAACTTCTCTTGCAAACGGTTTTGGCGGTTCGGGTTGTACCTTCGCTTCCTCCTCTTTAAATTGTTGAAAAATTTCCGTGTCAAGAACTTGAACCGGTGGACTAGTAGCTGATTCGGATGTGACTATATATGTTTGAACTACCGGGTCCTCCCATTCTTCCTCGTCCGACTCAAAATCACTATCAAAATCGGAAACGGGTTCTGAGATAACATTGCGTTGCAATGAGTGTGACTACGGCGCAGTGGGTTCATGTTCAACTTCTTCTTTGTTTTCAGTTTCTTCATCCCAATACTCATATCCCCACCGTGTTGAAATTGCATTTACTTGTTCCTCTTGCTGACCCCTTGCTCTTTCTTCCAACTCCTCCAACTGCCATTCTAAACGTTGTTTTCTGACATCAAAATCCTGACGATCAAGTTCAAGTCGAAGATTTAGCAATTCAAATTGGTTAAGAACCCCATCATTTATCTGTTTTTGCATTTCAACAAAGGATTTAAACAAGTCTTTCAACTCTTTCTCTTCTTCTTCCTTCGGTTGATTTTCCTCATCCCAAAATTCCCGTTCGTAAGATTGATTGTTCCCCCGTCCTCTATCATATCTATAACCATATCTAAAATCACATATTGGGTCTTGGTAATTCCCCTTATCCGAATACCCATAATAGTTGCTATATCTCCTGTACATCGTCTAATATCTACAACCTGTAAATCACAACTAAACAAAAACCAAAACGTGAAAAGCACCTGATAAACAATTAAAGTAACTTTCAAGTAATTAAATACGCAAAAGGATCGTATCACAAATTCGAAACAAAAACTAAAAATCAGTCCCCGGCAGCGACGCCAAAAACTTGATGTGTAAAATCTAGTCTTATTTTAAACCTACTTTTTTCACGTAATTACACACTTCTAGGCAGTGGACCTATTCGTATGTAATATAGTTTAATAGTAAGTATAGGTTCGTTCGCAAGGACTAATTTGTTTTATATTCCGAATTAATAATACTGAGTATTTTTTTTGGGGTTTTTTATCGTAACAAAAGTTTGCAAGCAATTAGTAAAAAGAGTGATTAATTAAAATCGAGGGAAAAGTAATTGATTAAATCAAATAAAGAGAGATTACACTTGTTTGACACTTCACCTATTTTCCGTTAATTTTACGAGATCGATTGTTGTTTTCAACTTCGAAGATATAATAAAAGTCTTTCCGAATCTTTTACTAACTTTAATTATTGCTACTTACACCGTTCCTTCCGAATACAGTTAATAAATATTAATAATCAAGCAATAAGTATCAAGCCTGTTTTTAGTGATTTAACCTTATAGAGTTTCCTTCCGAATAACTCCTCTAATTATCAAGTCCTTCCGAATCTTAATACTTAGACCTACTCACTTTAATTTAATTACCTAAGTTGTTATTACTAAGTCCTTCCGAATCTTAATAATTTTAAATCGATTATAGACCGACCGATTACTTCATAAAACTTATCTAATCTATCTAGATTCCTTCCGAATACCTAGAATGTTGATTAAACAAATTATATATAAACAACTATAATAACATATTAAAATTTAAGCAAATAAGGATTGACGGTTAAACACAAAAACATAAAACAACCGAAAACGTTAAATAAACATCAAATAGGATCCGTTGTTCAAACAAGCATAATAGAGAATTAGCTACTCATAACGTGGTCTGAAAAAGCAATTAAGTCGTTAGAAAACATACTGGAAAATAATGCAAAACAAGAAAAGAACAAACGAGAAAAACCGCCGAACGTGTCGTGATCGCCGTTAGCCGAGAATATGATCTTCCTTGCCTTGAAACTTGCTTCTAAACGTAATAACGACTTCCAGAGCTTCAGAATAATGGAAATAATGGGGTGAAAATCTGGTTGAGTTAATCTTGTATTTATAGGCAAAAATCGTGTAGAAAACCTATTCGACTCGACTTAGACTTTCTTGTAATTATCCATTCTATCATTTAAAAATAAAACAGCTGCGTCTGAAAACTAGCGAGGGACGGGCGTCCCCCTATCAGGACGGGCGTCCCGTTCCTTTTTTCCATATTCTAATTTTTACAAAATGTAGCTCTCTCTTTCTTCTTCATTCTCCAATTTGAATCTCCTAAATCGGACATCGTATGAAGAAGTTATGATCAAAACGGTGGAGGTGGTACTGCGACGTTCTCTTCGTCATATTTCACTATTTTTCGTCTTTTAAGCTCATTTCTTCCACCATTTCCACTTCCCAATCATATAAACCTATAAAATAGATAAAACAACTTTTCCACACGATTAAATGCAAAAACCTATCCGGCCTATCCATCATGTTTACTATGAAATGTGACACAATATCGCATAGAAATATATATATAAATATGCGATATCAATGATTGATGGTTGATTTTTATGTGTTTAGGGACTGATTTATGGTGGTATTTCTCTGGATTTGATGGTGTTTCTAGAGAGAAGGTAGAGAGAAAATGAGAGAGTTTGGTACTATGTGTTTTTGTGTGTGTGTTTTGGATTAAAGTAAATGAAAATGAAAATGAAAATAGTAGGAGTGTTGAAGGGAGTCTTGGGACAGGCTAAGTGGCAGTAAATGAGTGTTAAAACTCGAGGGTGATTGGTTGGGTTGTTACAAAAACGAGGCAAGGACTAAAAATGTAAAAAATTTGAAATCTGGCAATAGGTGTTGCGCACCGTGCATATTTTCAGATTTTATCTGATTTTTGTTTTTACGTTTTTGCTTCGTTGGACCTTTTTGTTAACTGAAAGTTCTTAAGTATGATTTGTTATGAACTTAGGAAAGTTCAATAGGTGTTTTCTTGGTATTAGGACTTATATAATTGATTCCGGGAGTTATTCCGACACTGGTTCCGACACTGGTTCCGACAAAATACAGGCGCAATATGTACGAGCTAGAGAATTACGAACACTGTAAAAAGAGTAATTGGAGATTCGAACCGATTAAGTAACTGAGAATCACCTGAATTTTTGACGGTTGTCACAGATTAAGTCTACAACATACAAAGCTCTTCCCGTTTACTCTTTTTCTCCAAATATGTGTTTTTACAACCAAACACAAATCTTTCTTTCAATATATCTTACATACATATAAATACATGTATTAATCTTTTTACGACTCTTTCTAACTCCTCCTAACTCTTTCTAACACTTTTAGCAAATTCTACCCAACTTGCCACTTCTTGGGTCTTTTGACTCATTCAACTCTCTAATGCACAAATAAGCATTTTAACTCTTTAAACACATTACACCAATCATACATAACACATTGCAAGTAATGTTTTCTTCCCTTTAACCATTTCTTGCCCATTAGCCACCATTCAAGGGTCACATGACCCGTTTGGCAACTAGTATAACACACTTAACATCATTTCACCCAAACACATAGTCGAGTACATTTAGCTTATCTTTTCTATCATAAACATGATAATAATCATTCTTAACATAATTCTTTCATTCTAAAACATTCTCACAATAATAAACACTTCTACATAACAAAAATCATCTTTTCACCTTTATTAGCTAAAACATGAAATCTTACAAAATTTCATATACATAAAACTTTCAATCTTCTAAACCTTTACATATATTATTAACATCAAATAAAGTTTAATTCTAACAATTCTTCAACTCTTATGATTATTCCCAAAATAATCAAATATCTAATTTATCCAAATTAAGCATTTCTGTCTTCAAATTAAACATTTAAATGATGTTATAACACATAATACAAACTCAATTTTTATCAAATAACTTAAAGTATATGATCATACCTTCTTTTACTTCCATTAGAACCAAAATTAGCGTTCTTAAACCCTTAATCTTCACTTTAATTGAAAAAATTTCTTATTAATTAGCTTCAATTTGATCATTTTTCTCTTTTTCTTTCTCTCTAAACCGCCATTTACACACACATACACCTAGAGAATTCTGGGAATGCCACCTCTAAACCACCTCATATCCAATTCTCCATAATTACACTTTTGGTCCCTCATCTTTCAAACTTTACTAAGTTACTTACTTAACCATAAATTGTTAACAATGTAAATCCTTTCTAACCAAAGCTAACTATTCTTATTACCAATCTAGTCCTTCTGTCCTTCTCCATTTCTAATTTCTATTAAAGACTAAAACATAACATATATCTATAAAATATTATTTATCCGAAACTAGGATGTTACATTAATTTTATAAACCTTTATAAAGGTTTATGATAAAAGATGCCTAAGTAAATGGAAATATTTAGATATAACTTAGGCTCATGTAAATATCTCAAATAACACCGCTAAATTTCTCAATAACTTTTTAGTAATTTGAATATAAGGTACACATAAATAGAATATATAATTATGATAATAGTAATAGAACATAAAACATATAATAGTAATAATAATTATAAATAGAAAATATAATAACAATAATATAGAAAATTAAATATAAATTATATATACTAATAATATATAATAAAAAAAGGATATCACTATTCACTAGGGCTTCAATTTGAAAACTGATATATACGAGGAACATCATGTCCACGGGAAATCATTACTATTTTGATCGTTTCTGTGTTCGCAAGATACGAAAATAAATATTTATTAAAAGATATTTACACGAGTAACTAAAAACAAACGTTATCTATAAAAAGATAAATGAAACTTTTTTTTGTTTGTTATAACGATTTAAGTGTATATTATGTTAATATAAAAACTAAAATTTAAAACTTGGCTAATCATATAGATATTTACCATTTTTTATGTACCCAAATTAATACACTACAATATATGTAAGATACGTTTATTACTACCTTCATCATTTTTTTGTAAGCATAAACAAACAATAAAAAAAATATAAAATCAAAACACTAAAAAGGGCCTTTAAAGAAAATCTAAAAAGAAAAAAAGAAAATGTAGCAAAATGTTTCTAAAACACTATTCACCACACTCATTAATATTTAAGTGTATATTATACTAATATAAATAGATAAAATTTAAAACTTGGCTAATCATATAGATATTTACTATTTTTTTATGTCCGTAAATTAGTACACTACAATATAATAAGATAAGTTTATTACTACCTTCATCATTTTTTGTAAGCTAAAACAAACTATAAATAAAAAATATTTTAAACCAAAACACTAGAAAAAGCATTTAAAGAAAATCTTAAAAAAAAGAAAAAAAAAAGAAAGTGTAGCTTTAAAAGTAAAAAATGACAAAAATTATCCAAAACATTATTCACCATACACATTAATTTATAAATTGAGTATAATTGTTTTTTTGAAGCTAAAACAAACAATAAAAAAAATATATATTTTAAACTAAAACACTGGAAAAAGCCTTTATAGAAAATCTTAAGATATATATATATATATATATATATATATATATATATATATATATATATATGGACTGATTCATGCGAGAACTCTTAAAAAAAATGTCAATTAACATGTAATTATGTTTATTGACATGTAAAAACTATTGAATATTAAAAATCTAGTCAAAATATAAATGAAAAATTTAAAAAAATTGTATTAAATCACGCGTATTAAGAATTGTTCACATGTGAACGTTTTTTTTCAAAAAATGAGTTCATATATGAACTAAAAATTTTCACGTCATTTTATATGATTTTTTTAGTTTTTTTACGTTTATATTTACTTGATTATTAATCTCCAAAAGAGTGTGCATGTGAATGAACAAAGTGAAACGTGATTTAACACTTTTTGTGAGAGTTCTCGTAAAAAAAGGAGTTCTCGAATGAACCATTCAATATATATATATATATATATATATATATATATATATATATATATATATATATATATATATATATATATATATATATATATATATATATATATATATATATATATATATATAAAAGTAAAAAATGACAAAAATGCTCCCAAAACACTATCCAATAGACTCATTAATTTGTAAATTGAGTATAATATAAAAAAAACTATTTTAAACCAAATCACTACAAAAAGTCATTATAGAAAACCTAAAAAAAAAAAGGAACAAAGAAAATTATAGCTTTACAAGTAAAATATGACTAACATGCTTCCAAAACACTGTTCACTTGACTTATTAATTTTAATTTATAAATTGAATATAACAATAGTAGTAATAATAATACACATAAGAGGGGGTAATACATTTATTATTTTGATTCCTAGGGCATAATACATTAAAAGCAGTTTCAAATACATATAATATAGAAATAAATAAATATATCTTCTGGTTACAATTATACACACATATATAAATGATAATGGGTCTAACTTCAAACACTCACATACATATCTATATAAAAATGATTCTGATTCAATCACATTTATATAAACCATTATAAGTAATTACTGATTAAGTTCTTAGTTTGTTACTTGATTGCTAAGTAGAGTGATAGAAATGTGATGTGTTTAAGTGCCTTCCATGCAATTAGTTGAGTAGAGACAGAGACATAAAGAGAAGAGTTAAAGAGCCAATTAAATTTAGGGTTTTTATTTTTCTCAATGCCATTACGTGGATCAAAAAAACTATTCGTTAACTATTAGTTTTAGAATGGGCTGGTCGGGGAGAAGTGAAATTCTAATTAAACTTATAAAATTCAATTTTATGTTTTCTTTAATAAGATAAATGGACTGGGTCGGTTCCAAGCGTACCGGTTCCTAATTAAGACCCGAACTGACCCGAAAAATTAAAACCTATACTGTCGGTTTTTATTATTAGTTCGGTAATTCCGCTAGTTTTTTCTCGGTTTTTCGTTTAGTTTCTCCTCACCCTTTTTTTTTTTCCTTGCTTCCTATCAAAGTTATACCTATTTCAATTCCAATATTTAAACAAACACACCGTCATGCCCTCTTGATATAAAGACCGATTAAATAGCTAGTCTGTTTTCCTGATTAAATAGCTAGTCAGTTTTCTTGTTCGAACTTGTCTCTCTTCTTTTTTTTTTGTTAAACTAAAAGAGGGATATCCAGAAGCAAACAGTGTATTTTATAAATATCTTCTTAAAATAGTTTTTTCTTTTCTCATAAACAATCCAATTAATATATACACTAAAATCAACAGTATATGAGAGCATAATAATGTTTAGATAATGCGCTACAGGTTTTAAAAACAACGACTTTGTTGAAAATTTGAAAAATAATTCGATTAATGATTTCCCGAAAGAAAAGAAAAAGTAATTTGGATCAACCAAAAAAAAGAAAAAACTATTTTAGTACTTGAACACCCGTAGAGGAACATATGCTAAAGATATCGCAGTAGACATTAAATGCTCTTTCCTATGAGTTAATAGAGATCTTATATTTCTCGTTTCAAGCAACCATACTCACTACTTTAATAAATGAAGACTCGATAAATAGAGAATTGTCCTTTCAGACAAGGGCAAATTTATTCATTAGAGGTGCTAGAAGGGGTCTCCAAACTTTTGGGTAGTTAGTTACATACTTACATCAATCAATATTATAGTTTTTTTTTTTGTTCTTTCGATAATGAATATTTGAGCCGGTAATTGTTCCTAACATGATTCGAATTTTGTACTCCTTATCTTTGGTGTGAGTTTTATTTTGATATCTAGGATAATGTATACAACATATTTCATGTTATCTAATCATGTTAATACTTTTTATTCCCAGATATCGAATGAAAATTCAGTATTTGTATTTCATTTTCGAGTTTAAGAGCTAAGTTTTGAAACTAGAAGCTCTATTTATTTTGGCCCCCAAAACATAATATAAATGCTCAAGTTTCTTCATTACTTTCCGACTAAGTAAATACAATAGATAGTACTCATATAAACTGATGAAGTTCACAATTATAACAAACGATCAATGAAACAACTCGAAAAAAAAAACAACTATAGGGTATGAGTTTTTGTCTTTCAAATTTTAAAAAAAAATCATCACCGAGTATTAAGATGTTTATATTTTCAAACTATTGTTTCACAAATCAGTTGACAACGTACACTTTCTTGATTGAATTATCCTTCTGTGATGCCAGCCAAAATCGGCTTCCATCTTGGTGACTTTGACATGGTTTCTTCTCCGATTTCACCAAACCGGCGATCTAAAAACTGGCTTGGGCTTCTAGGACGTGGACTGCTTAAAGGGCTAGCCGAAGGACTTGCTGGGACAGACTTGACAGAACATCTGCCTGTTTTGGCTACATTCGTGAGCATTCGCGTTAGAGAAGCTAAATCATCAGGAGAAGCATTATATTTTAGTGTCGTGCTGGGAAGCATGAAGTATAATTGACCCGCTTTGAGTTGATGGTTGAGCCTTAGTGGTACCAAACCAAATCGGAGAATTTCAAATGGAGTGCATAAAAAGTGTTTAGGGAAATTACTGATAATTTGGTCAACGGTGACTGGATCTTCGTATTCCTCTAATGTACCATCGAGGTGCACCACTCTTATTCTCTTTGACGTAATTATCTTAGTTTTAGTTCCTTTGCATGAAAAGTAAGCCCCCATCGTCTTTATACGTACAACTTGTGTTTACAAGACTCAAACACTCAAACCTGTTGATGCAAGTGACCAAGATCCGGCTTACTCGAACTTCTCAGTTTATAACTTGTGCATTCTTTTTAAAAGAAAGCCAAGGACGGATCAAGTTGGCCAACTAAGCGACATAAAGCTTTTTTGAGGGAAAATATTCTTGTTGAATAAGTTTATTAATTCCAAGAATATGGTTGTTGCACAATAATAAATTGATATATTATAATACTTAGTGCTTACTACTTAGACCGCTCTTAACTATAACATCAATTCTGGTGTTATGGGATGTCACGTCACCATAACACACCAATAACATAACACCATAAAACCCCCTCAACCATAACACCGATTTCTAGGAACCACTAGTTTTATTATTTTTCTTTTTCTTTTCTTTACTCATATTATTTTTAATACATTATTAATATTAAAAATACATTAATAATAAAAATAAACTTAGATTAATATTAAAAAACAATACATAGATACTTAAACGATAAAAAAACAATACTTAAAAAACGATACATAAAAATACTTAAACAATAAAAAAAGAACAATACATAAAAAACTAATCGTCTTCTTCGGCGAGAATTTCGGCCTTTTGCTTTTCGACCGCGGCCCGAGCCTCTAACGTCAGATCATCTGTTGGCATACGAAGAAATTCCATTCTCCGAAAACGGAGTCTGTATTTGATCTCCATTCTTTTGGCTATCCTAAGCTCGCGAAGTTCTTTGACAACGCCGTCGTTAAACTCGTCCCGTTTTGAAGTAACATCAGAGGAGGAGGAGGAACGTGCGCTCTTTGATGGTTGTGGCCTTCCTAAAGGTCGTTGAAGTTGATAATGGCCATAGAGGTCCGGTTCTGCATCGTCGTCGAGGTTGAACGGTTCGTCAATGGGTTTAGGATTAACAAACCTTGGCGAATTGTGCAAAACTTCCCACACAACATGATGACGAAATGGGCGTTCGTTTTCGGCTTCAAACATGGTTAACGCCGTTGTGTAGACGGCTTTGTCATCATCGTCGCTCGATCGATCTCGTTCGGCACGGTCATGACATGCTATGAACAACCGCAAATTTTTGCTCATAGTCGTCCATTTTGAACTTAGCGCATTTTTTGTGAAAGGTTCCGCCAAACCTTCGTTGAAAATAGCCATAACACGAAACCAAAAAGTTAGACCATCTTGGTCGGTTCCGGTTTTCCGATCCTCCGACACATGAATCCAATTCTCCACAACCGTAGCTTTTTTCTTACCCTTGTTTTTTCTCTTACGAGAACCACTAGGTTCCGCTACTTGTGGTTGAAACGATTGAGACGGTTTGAATGGTTGGTTTTGGGGGTATTGGAATGATTGAGGTTGGGGTTGATTGAATGATTGAGGTTGGGGTTGTTGGAATGATTGTTGTTGTTGTTGTTGTTGTTGTTGTTGTTGTTGCCATTGCCAAAATTGGAATTGTTGTCATTAGGTCATGACTTGTTGATGGAGTTGAGGTTGTGTGTTGGTGTTTCCGGCGAGTAGTGAATTAAACCATCTGGTTGGGTTTGGAAATTTGCGAAGCCCGGTGAGGAAGGCGAGTTGGGATCGGATGACGGGAAATCGTTGTATTGAGACATTTTTTCTTATGAGTTTTGTAGATAGAATGAATATAATTTGGTTTTGTAGAGAGAAATAATATGATTTGGTGTAAATATTTTGTGTTTGTGTTTGGGTATTTATAGAGTTGGTTAGGAAAATAAAATTTTAAAAAAACAGCCGTTTAAAACTAGCCGTTATAGGTTAATTTTTATTTTTTTTTTAAATCTACTTAAACGGTTGAAACGAAAAAAACAAAATTAAACATCAACGTCGTGTTACAGCAAAAACGACGCGGAAAAACGCGGCTTAGAATTCCACCCCCAACCATAACGACGTTTGGCGGGGAGGGGGGGGGGGGGGGGGGGGGGGGGGGGGGGGGGAACGCCGCCATAACGGCCCCCGCCGAGAGCGGTCTTACTATTTGGCCGATCTATTCACCAAACTCATCATTTTTCGTAAACTTCTTCATGAAAATTAATGTCAAATTAAATCGGCTTAACAAGTATAAACGTAACGTCACATTTTTCATAAAGAGAACACACAACATATGGGGACAAATCATGCATGGTTTATTTTATTACTCCTTCAATATCAAAACGACTGACAGGAGATAAAACACGGTCAAAATAAAATATATATATTTAATAAAATATTTTTTTTTCATAATATCATTTATTTTCCTCTTGCATAAGACCATCGGTTATTTTTTATGTATAAAAAGTTAAAAGAAATTTAAGGTCTTTTTAGCTATCCATATTTAAAAACAAATATAATAATTTGCTACAAATATAAATAAAAAGATGGTCAATTTATAGGACAGAGGGAATACTATCTAACTAAAAGTTTAGCCTCTTTATTTAAGAGTTTAAATTTATTCAAATAAAATCTTGAGAGGTCTTGAAATATCTTAAAACGAAATAGTAGGTACTTAGTTTAAATAAACAGTAGCGGAATCATGGTTTAGATATTGAATTGATGAATTAGAAGGTTAATCGGAAGTAGAATTGCTAAATATTGTTTTTCATTCAAAGCCACAAACTTGGTGGAAAAAGTTGTTACAGAGAAGTTTCTTTCATACCTTCACACATTCAACCACTCATACACCGTAGTCTTCTCCTACTATCTATAGACTTCAAATTACAACTTAAATTACAAACTACACGTCCTTATGTTTATTTAAAAACATTTCAGATGAACTAACAACTAAGTCTTCACTTCAAACTTTAACTCTGATGATCTTCATTTTAACTCGGATGTTAAGTTTGTTCTTCTGAGTTAATCTTTTTTCAGTGCCAACTTCTTAAGGTTTAACTCCAATGTTGAAAGTGTTCATCCGAGTTAAACACTTAATGCAAAAATCACTTTTGATTTAGATTTGAAGCTTCATCCAAACTTCTATTGCTAAAGGAGGTGTCGTGTGAAAACATGTAGAGGCATTTCATTATAAATCCTAAACGAGGTAAATAAACAACAAAGGTATTACTCTTACTTAGTTAATATTGATTACGTGTAAGTACTAATTGCTTCCATTTTGTGTTTGTGTGACAACCTGCTAGATATATACCTGTAGTGGCATCAGCCAGACCGTGATTCAAGTTAACTAGTTAAAACCATCAAAAGTTTGGGGGGGGGGGGGGGGTGTTTGGTTTGGGTGCCAGCCGCCGGGTGATAAAAGTCAACCGGCGGCTGAACATAGCTAACCGGGGCCGGAGGTGATTTAATAATAAGTAAATAAAATGGTTTTTGGTTTGTTTTATTAATTTTACAAATTAAAGGTAAATTAGCGGCTAAACCTAAAACGCATATTTTGATGTGTATTACCTTTGTTAAATTTCGTTAACAATAATCATATTTGTAAAATTACATGCATAATTTAACAAGTATGATTAAGATATTAGATATTGTTAATTGAAAATTGCCTAAACATATTATTACACCTGTTAATTCAATATGTGTGACACTTTACAAAATAGACTTAAAAGGTTATGTGAAGGTATTATTTTATAATTGTATTATATATGTATTACATATGTATTAAATAGCTAACGCAGTCCATAATTGCTTATTTGAACGGATGTATGTTGTCCGTTTCCAAACGAAACGGGAGTTATTTAATATATATATATATATATATATATATATATATATATATATATAATGACCTAGAGATGTTTTTACTATTAGGACACACCCACTTTGTTGCGAAGTTAAATCTTTAAGTTTTATGATTTATTGTTTAATATAAACGAACAAGAGTTGTTTTGAGATAATAAATAAAATTGCCTAAAAAATTATGAAACAAGATTTTAACTTGTTTTGGCATTATTATACGTTCTAAAACGCATTTGGTTGTGAATAATATACCGTAATATGCTCCAGCGATGGAACGTGTAATTTTACAAAATATCTTAAAATCAATAATTTTAAAACGTGTTATCTCTAATTCATAAATATATGTAAATCCTTCTCGTATAATTCCCAACTAGGCTCACCTATTAAAACGTGATGTCTAGGAAAGAACGGTTGTGTGTATTCCACCCTTAATGAGGTCGGTTATTAATACACTTCACGCTGACCACCCTCACCGTTCATACTTGGCCGTGTTCAAATAGAGCTACCGAAAGGGTTTTATAATAACGATGTTACATTTATTTAATACACATAGGAATTAGACATCTATTCGCAAGTGAAATATTTAAAAAAAAAGTACTGAAAATCGTTTTTAGTTTTAAATACAAATTAAGTTTCGAAGTTGTGTGCATGCCTCTTCGTACATAAAACGATTTTTCACTCATGGAATTAAGTTAATTTCCATCTGTGTTTCTAAGACAACTTGTACTTGCTCGTTACATCTACGTGAGACGTAGATAAAGAGTTTCCAAAGTGGATTACCACTCATCGTGAGACGTGGGTGGACTATATAGAATCTTCAACTGGACTCCCTAAATCGAGTTAAGAGGTTAGACCTTAACGTCGAGGCAATAAGATTCGACAAAACATGATTACTTTCATGATCACCATATCGATGCTTGATCATTAACTGACATTAAGTCTCATTACTAGGAATTGCATCGGTAAATGCAATTATTGAGCGTCATTTACCATTTGAGTAACATTTGTTCCTAGCAGATTAACTAATGGAACGGTGGTTATGTTGATTGGATCCTAGTCTTAATGAAAATTAAACAATGGGTTTTAAATTTTCTTAAGAATTTATTATCGAAAGTACTAAACTGAACTTTCTTTTCAGTTTTGTATAAATGACACAAAAAATTCGAGTCTAGTGCGATTATGTTAGAAATCAAAACAATGTTAAAAAGCGAAAAACTTACTGCACCAAATCTTAATGATTGGTTTCGCCGGCTCAGAATTGTTCTCCGAGTGATGAAGCGATTACCAGTCATCATTACTACACCGATGATTCTGGATCCTACTGAATCTAACGATGAGGCAGTCTAGGAAACTTATCAAGCAACGTATGAGCGTCATAATGAAGTTGCATGCTTGATGCTCAGCGGTATGACCCATGAACTACAAAAGCAGTTTGAGAACTAGTGGTCGGATGAAATGATCACTGAGCTTCGTATTGTGTATGAGAAACAAGGCGGTCTTGAACTGATCGACTCGATTCGAGAGTTACATGAGTGTAAGCATGTTGCTGGAACGTTAGTAGGAACTCACGTTCTCAACATAATAAGCTAGTTTGATCGTTTGGAGAGAATATATTACCCCCACCATCAACCGATTGTTGTTAGCATAGTTCTCAATTCCCTTTCATCGGGTTTTGATGAATTTACGCATACAATATGCATGGTACGGCTAAAACTCTCAATGAAAGAAAAAGAAAAGACAACCGCAAGCTAAGGGGCAAAGCTAAATAGGACGGAAAGACTAAAAAACCTGTTGTATATGCTCCCAAGCCTAAGCGTACCCCTCCAGTTATAAAGGAACATCATTCTAACGCTGATGGATGTCATCACTATGGATTAGTGGGACATTGGAAGAGGAACTGTCCTAAGTATCTAGCTGAGGTGCAAGATAGAAAATGAGTCGACAACTTAGGGGCTTCAGGTATCTTCACTACAGAGTTATATTCTTTCTCTAAAACAAATTCATGGGTATATGACACTGGTTTTGGTACTCATATTTGTAATTCCTTACAGGGATTTAGAGCAGAGAAGAAACTGAAAAATAGATCTTTGTACCTGTACGGGGGCAATGGCATACGTGCAGATGTGGAAGCCATTGGAAGTTTTAACTTACATTTACCCTCGGGCATACTTCTTGTTTTAGACATTTGTCATTATGCGCCTACTATTGTTAAGAGAATTGTTTTAGTTTCAGTTTTAAAGAATAATGGATTCACTAATTGTTTTACTGAATTTGGTATTTCTGTTTCAAAACATAATGTTCATTATTTTAATGCAATTTATATTAATGGAATGTTTGAAATAGATTTGAATGATCATTCTTCTTTAAATAATTATATGTTTAATATTAGCACTAAACGAGTCAAGTCCAACTTAGACTATACTTATCTATGGCATTGTCGCCTTGTACACATAGGCAAGCATCACATTGAAAGGATTCAAAGTGAAGGGCTTTTAAAGTCAAATTATGATTCATTTGATAAATGTGAATCTTGTGTATCGGGAAAAATGGCAAGGAAATCCTTCCCGCATCAAACGCAAAGGACAACCTGATGAATGTGGTCCCTTTAGACATGTGTCAAAGAAAGGTGTTAGCTATTTCGTTACATTTACGGATGATTTCAACCATTATGGTTATGTTTACTGACTTAAACATAAACATGCGGTGTTTGAAACATTCAAAGTGTTCCATAATGAAGTAGAAAATCAACTTGGCAAAACCATCAAGATCCTTCGATGAGATCGTGGTGGTGAATACTTAAGCCGAGAATTTAAGGAACATCTTCAAGCACGTGGAATTGTCCAACAACTTACTCCTCTCTATACCCCACAACATAATGGTGTATCGGAGAGGAGGAATCAAACCTTACTTGACATGTTGAGATCGATGATTAGATTCAACAGGAAGATGCATCAACTTCTACTCATACTGGCCAACATCAATTTGGCGAGGATATGATTGAGCCTCAAGTTATGCTTAAGTCTCAACCTCAAGTTGATGTTACTCCGATTCGTAGGTCCAAGAGGGAAATAAGTGCTCCTGAAAAACTAAACCTAAATGTAGCTTTAGGCAATAAGGAATATATTAGGGGGTCTTAACCTTGAACCTTCAAAGTTGCATTATCAAGGTATCATTCTAAAAAATGGCTTAAAGCTGCGAATGTAGAGATGCAATCCATGAAAGACAACGACGTTTGGGATTTGGTTGATTGTCTTCCAAATACCAAAACGATGGATTATAAATGGCTCTTTGAAAGACCGGCATGAATGGAAATATACACATCTATAAAGATCGTCTCGTGGCAAAAGGTTTTACTCAAGTATATGGTATAGATTATGAAGAAACCTTCTCCCCAGTGGCAGACATAAGAGCTATTAGAATTCTCTTAGCCATAGCGGCGTTCTATGAAAATGAGATATGGAAAATGGATGTCAAGACATCTTTCTTGAATGGTTATCTAGACAAGGATGTCTATATGAACCAACCAGAAGGCTTTATTGATCCGTTGTATCCCAACAAAGTATGCAAACTTAAGAGATCTATTCATGGACTTAAGCAAGCATCACCAACTTGGAATAAGCGATTTGATGAGGAAATCAAAAAGTTTGGTTTTACTCAAAATCCCGAAAAGCCATGTATATATCAAAAAGCCAGTGGGAGTAATGTTACTTTCCTAATCTTATATGTTGATGACATTTTGATCATGGGAAATCACATTCCAATGCTACAAGATGTAAATACCTACATTGGAAAGTGTTTCTCCATGAAAAAAATTAGGAGATGCGACATTTATTATGGGATTCAAAATCTCTAGTTATAGACAAAAGCGGTTAATTGAACTAAGTCAAAGGGCTTACATTGATAAAGTATTAAAACAGTTTAATATGGAAAATTCCAAGTGTGGAAATGTGCCAATGCAAGAGAGACTTGACTTAAGTATCACGCAATGTGCTTATACACCTTAGTAGGTGGAGCGCATGCAAACAATACCTTATGCTTCGACAGTAGGTTCTATCATGTATACGGTGAGATGAACAAGGTCCGATGTGGCTTTCGCGCAGAACATTGTTAGTAGATACCAATGAAATTCTGGTGAAAACCATTGGATTGCTGTCAAGAACATTCTTAAGTACCTTAGGGCTACTAAAGATATGATTCTTGTTTATGGTGGAAATCCTGAGGTTGATTTAAAGAATATTGGATATTGTGAAGGCGAATTTCCGATACAGTCATGTTTACAACAGAATCCGAGTACATTATATCTTCGGAAGCTGCCATGGAAGATATTTGGATACATAAATTTATTTATGGGCTTGACGTGGTTCACACAAATAAATATCCAATGGATATGTATTGCGAAAACTCTAGAGCAATTATCATAGCCAATGAACCCAGTGTTCAGAAAGGAGCCAGACACTACCATCAAAGATATCACTTTGTTCGTGAGCAAATCGAACAAGGTGAACTCAAATTACTCAAAGTTCACACAGATGATAATCTAGTTGACCCCTTTACGAAGGCTTTGTCAAAAATGAAGCTCACTCAACATGTTGAGGGTATAGGACTCGTTTAGCTAGTAATCACATGTAAATTCGTTTTTAGTACATAGATAAAAATATGTATTAGACAATTTTATTTTTAAATGAAATGAATATTGGATATATGAGGTTTTTCATTTATTATTTTAAGAGTTAATTACACGGATGGTCCTTATCCTATTACCCAAATGACACTTTCCGTCCTATCTTTTGGATAAGTACATGGATAGTCCTTTGTTTTGAATTTCTGCACATGGACAGTCCTTTGGTCCGTTAGGGTTAACTCAATTCTGTTAGTTATATCATAATGACCATTTTACCCTTTTTGTCTTATTCGCAAAGGACCGTTGTTGTAATTTTTTTTTTTTAATTTGTTTTATAGCAATTTTTCTATATGTTATTAACTTCCACATGAATAAATAAATAAAAAAGGAATATAGTTTATGATAGAAAGAAAGAAAGCACCAGTTACCGGATCTCCATGAACGTTATTATTATTATAATCTTTTCCAAGTTTCAATTATTATAGAAATGGTGATATCGCATATTTATATAGATATTTCTATGCGATATTGTGTCGTTTTTCATAGTAAACATGATGGATAGGATAGGTTTTTACATTTAATCGTGTGGAAAAGTGTTTTTTTATCTATTATACAGGTTTACATGATCGGGAAGCGGAAAGGAGTGAAGAAATGAGCTTAAATGACGAAATGACGGAAAATTGAGGAGGTGCCGCGCACCAGCAACAAGGGGTGATGCGCACCGAAGAGTTCGAGTTGGTTTTGGACACGAAGACACGCCCGGTGCTGCGCACCAATACATGGGGTGCTGCGCACCTATCTGGATAATTACAAGGAATTTGATTTCGAGTCGAATACGTTTTCCACTTTGCTTTTGCCTAAAAATACAACACCAAATCCGTCCAGAAATTTATTTCAATTATTATTCTAAGTCTCTGGAGCTGGTATTCACGTTTAGAAGCAAGGTTCAAGCTAGGAAGATCATATTTTCGGCTAACGGCGGTCACGCAACGTTTTGTCGAATTCTTTGTTTGTGTCTTGCCTTGTTAGACTTTAATTCCAGTATTATTTCCATGACTTTATTTGCTTTTTCAGACAACGTTATGAGGAGCTAAACTTTCATTATGCTTGTTTGAACAACGGATCCTATTTGAAGTTTAATTAACGTTTTTCGATTGTTTGTGTTTTTGTGTTTAACCGTTGATCCTTATTTGCTTAAATTTTAGTATATTATCAAAGTTGTTTATATATAATTTGACTAATCAATATTCTAGGTATTCGGGAGGAATCTAGATAGATTTAACAAGTTATATGAAGTAATCGGTCGGTCTATAATCGATTTAAAATTATTAAGATTCGGGAGGACTTAGTAATAACAACGTAGGTAATTAAATTTAAGTGAGTAGGTCTAAGTATTAAGATTCGGAAGGACTTGATAGTTAGAGGAGTTATTCTGGAGGAAACTCTATAAGGTTAAATCACTAAAAACGGACTTGTTACTTATTGCTTAGTTATTAATAATTATTACTGTATTTGGGAGGAACGGGGTAATTAGAGATAATTAAAGTTAGTAGAAGATTCGGGAGGACTTTTATTATATCTTAGAAGTTTGAAAACAATCGATTTTGTAACTTTAAACGGAAAATAGGTGAAGTGTCAAACAAGTATACTTTCTCATTATTTGATTAAATCATTACTCTTTCGTTCGATTTTAATTAATCATCACTTTTTCTCAATTATTTGCAATCTTGTGTTACGATAAAAACCCCCACAAATACTCAGTATTATTTATTCGAAATATTAAAACAAATTAGTCCCTGCGAACGAACCTGTACTTGCTTAAAACTATATTATATACGGATAGGTCCACTGCCTAAAAGTGTGTAATTGCGTTAAATAGTAGGTTAATTTTAAGACTAGATTTTACACATCAAGTTTTTGGCACCGCTGCCGGGGACTGATTTTTCGTTTTTGTTTCGAATTTGTGATACGATCCTTTTGAGTATTTATTTACTTAGAGGTTACTTTTTATTGTTATTACACCGGTACGTTTTACGCTTTTCTTGTTTTTGTCTTTTCAGGTATTTCAGGTAGTTGATGAACACAAGGGCTTCGGGATTACCACTCGCTAGTCCAAAATCAAATCCAGGAGTATTGAAGAGGCGAAGAAGGAGGAGAGGAAACTCATCGCTTCAGACACCACCAAGTTTTGATCAAGTTTCACGCGTCAAGTTTGAAGACATTGCGTCATCAGAAAGCGGAGGAAGCGATTCAGAACCAGAGGTCGAAGAAGTATATTGCGAAGACAAACCGGAACAGCAACCAGCTATGGACCCTTTGGATACACCAATGAACCGACGGGCCGCAGCTGTAGCAGTGCCACCCACCCGAGGGTCGGCAATCACCACCCCGTAATTGGGTGATGATTTCGTTGTCAAGGGTCACCATCTCAAGATGATCCAAGACAACACGTTCGATGGGCGATAAAATTCAGATCCGCATAAACACATAGCCAAATTCAACGAGCTGTGTGAGATCTTCAAATATGGTCAAGGCAAGGGCGATCCTGTCAAGCTGAGGTTATTCCCTTCGTCTCTCACCGGAGATGCGAAGGTTTGGTTCGAGGAGCTTAATGAAAATTCAATAACCACATGGACGCAAATGCGCGAGACTTTTATCAAAAGATTTTTCCCACCCGCCTTGGGTAGGAAATTACTCCGAGACATCAGAGGATTCCGACAGGATGTCACACCCCGCTAAAGCGGAAACACGAAATGTGAAGAGCAAGAATCATTTCACGGGTTACACTAAAATTAACGGTTCGAGTCATTAAGATTTAAATTAAAAAGAGTACAAGTTAAAGATACAACCAAGTTCAATATAAAACCATAGTACATAACCAAAAGTGTTTTTAAATAAAATTCCCAAAATAAGGTCTTCTCCCCAAGTACACTTCACATGATGGACATGACCCGTCCGAGCAATGCACTTCATAACTTACGCTTAATTCCTGAAACATGAGATAAAGTGTCAACTACGAAGACGTAGTGAGTGAGTTACAGTTTATGATTTGAAGAAAAGTTCAAGTCAAGAGTTCAAGTCAAAGAATTCCAAGATAAGATCAGATACTTAAAATTCGAGAGTAACTTAATTAAATTTAAGTGCTTAAAATTCAAGAATGACCCAATTTCAAGACAATTTCAAGTACTTTAGAATAAATTTAAGTAAGTTTAAAAATGAGTTCAAGTACGACCACAGTAAGTCTAAGTCAGATACAAGGTCAAATAGTGTAGCGAGCAAACGGGGTCGTAGTCATTACCTCAGCGGTGGATTAATCCACATGTGCAAGACAGAACGTAAGTATATGCGTAATATAGACCTATGATCCTCGAGTTGTACCAACCGCTAAGCTTAATATACGTAAGATTTAGTCTACACACTAATCCGATTCTGGTCAAGAACTGCCCACTAGTCAAGTCTAAGTCAAAGTCCGCGAGGACATAGCAATATGTACCTTGGTCGCTACCCATTGGTAAGGAGTGACCACTCCTAAATATCGATATCCATAATTTATGCTAACGGCTTTTGTTAATAGTGTGTATAGTCGCCCGAGAAAAATTGTGGGACTTTGATCGAACAGTTTTTAAAAGTCCTTTAGTCTGCACTTACGGCATTATATTCTCACCTAGGGTTTAGCACTTAAATACAACCAAGCTATCAATGTCTATTCAAATATCCAAAGAGGCAAACCTAGGGAGTCTAGAGTAAGCCAATCCGAACAATTGATGTGGTCTACGCATATTAGTCAAAATAGTCCATAAGTTCAATAAGTCCAATGGTTCAAAAGTCAAAATAGTTTATAAGTCCAAAAGTCAAACTAGTTCAGATAGTTCAAAAGTCAAAATAGTTTATCAAGTTCACAAAAGTCAAACTAGTTCAAATAGTTCAAAAGTCAAAATGGTTTATCAAGTTCACAAAAGTCAAACTAGTTCAAATAGTTCAAAAGTCAAAATGGTTTATCAAGTTCACAAAAGTCAAACTAGTTCAAATAGTTCAAAAGTCAAAATGGTTTATCAAGTTCACAAAAGTCAAACTAGTTCAAATAGTTCAAAGGTCAAAATGGTTTATCAAGTTCACAAAAGGTTTGATCTCATGTTTCCCCCAAAAAGAGTACTTAAAATGGTAAAAGATAGGAGGGGTGTAACTCACGGTTTGCGGAGAAGCGAACTCGGAAACGGTCGGAGAATGGAGTCGGGAATCACGGAATGCCTATGAATACCAAGAGTGTCCGAAAGTTAATGTCTTATTAGGTCCTTTATATAAGGACTTTTGTTTATAATTATGTTTTTAAGTCCAATGTTGTTCCAAGATTTGGTCCGAAGCGATTAACGTTTATTTTTAGTTTGGAAATTCAATGTCAAAGTTATTTGTTTACGTGTTAGTCGTGTTTTGGTTACTGAAGTGATTTAGGCTTTCTAACAAAATTTGGGCAGCGCTTCCGCGCCCAAATCTTGTGTCCAAAACCTAAAATCAATTCCGCTCGCAAAACACGCATAATACATAATAACTTATTTAATACGTTCAAAAAGTCCAAAGAGTCCAATGTAAGTCACCATTATTATTAATTTTGTTTATCTCAGTCCCAAAACAATATCGGTAAAAGTCCAGAATGTAAGCATAATCTTAAAACGAGTTGAAACGACGATTTTCGGGAGAACAGCAGCTCGGTGCTGCGCACCTGAGCCTAGGTGCTGCGCACCTAGCTGCTGTTTCTTTCCCGTTTGGTGTTTTTCTTGCTAAAAACGTTTTGTGACACAAGGATTTCAACATGCAACCGGTGGATAACTTATAAAACATCATTATTATGGTTTCTAAACAACTTTTATTCACAAAACATAGATCTAAGTATCATTTAGATGAAAATCGTTTTTGTATGAAAAATGACACAAATCTTTATAAAAACTCATTTTTGTTGTTTAGATTGTACATGCAATTAGTAAATATCCTTCAAAACATCATTTTAACAGTTTCTAATGTGCTTTTATTCACAGATTCGTGGATTTAAAGAGTATCTCGATTGAAAACGTTTTTGACCATAAAAGTCAAAGATTTGTATAAAAACACATTTTTAACCGTTAGATCTTACATGCAATTGATTATTTATGTAAGAAAAGTGAAAGGAAAGTAATCTACCTAAGGAAATCGGATGGATGAAACTTTTGGTCGGATTCGAGCATCAAAAATCTTTACAAACTTGGTCCTTTTTCAAAATAAATGGCACCTCCTTGTTCCTCTAGATGTTTTGAACGATTTGTATGGATGAAAGGTTGATTTTTATGGTGAAATGTCTCTGGTTTCAATGCTGTTCTTGAAGACAATTAGAGAGAAAATGCAAGTGTGTGTTTTTAGTGTGTGTAAAATAATTTAAGAAAATGAAAATGAAAAGAAATAAAAGAGGAGTGTAATGATACACTTTGGGTCTGATAACTTGCAGTAAATGAGTGCTATAACTCGTGGTTGATTGGTTTAAATTTGTAAAAATCGAGATAAGGACTAAACATGTAAAAATTTTGAAATCTGGTGCGAGGTGCTGCGCACCGGGCAATTTTCCAACTTTCAGATTTTTCGTTTTTACGTTATTGCTTCGTTGGACCTTTTTGTTAATTGAAAGTTCTTAATTATGATTAGTTATGAACTTAGGAAAGTTCAATATGTGTTTTCTTGGTATTAGGACTTATAGAATTGATTCCGGAAGTTATTCCGACATTAGTTCCGAACTCAGAGATGGGTACGAGGTTCGATCGATGCTAATTGTCCTTGGAGTCAACAACCTAAGTGTTTAATAAAGGACTTGGCGTAACAGCAGTTTCGACCTGGACTAGAGGGAGGTGTCGAGGGCCTCATCTGATGAACACTCTTCAAGTGTGAAAAGGGGCACGTAAGAATATTGGGGGACGGTCGGGAAGGTTATAAACGATGAGGGGTCGGATCGGTATATCCCGAGACTTAGATTGAACCGGTGTACTTCGGCTTAGTTTGCCGCGTTTCCAGAAGCAGACTGTCCTCCTTCCGTGGCTGTATCATAAGGGATACCCTATTGTCATCCAAGGGATTGAGGTTTTACTTCCAGATGGTCGCGCGGTTCCTTGGCCGAGTACAGGAACGTTTTCGGTCCTTCGCGAGTAGAGGTAGACGTAGGACCTTGCAAGTCGTCAACCGTCAGCTCCTAGCTGACAGGGCGGTGTTTGACACTTGCGTCCTAGCATAGACTGATGGGTTCACACTTCGTGCTGGCACGGGGTCCGTGACGCAAGTGTACCCGATTAAAGACAGGCGAATTGTGAGGGGTGATGAGGTATAGTCACGTTCCTGGCGATTCTCAGGAGGGCACTTCAAGGAGAGGGGGACGTAGATCGACTAATGGTGGGGTGAGTTTCGGTGTCCTGCTTTGGCCTCGAGGTAAGTGAGGCACTTGGCGGAGTACGGGGTGGTGTCCTTACACAGTGTCTGGCCAGAATAGTATTCTCGGGAACTCCGGCTACAGCAAGTCGGATCCCGGATAAATGGAATAACAATTCGATGGCCCTTGACGGGTATGGGTTCGCGATTATCTTCGGACTTCAGAGCTCATGCTAGGGGCTTGGTACTACAAGTTACGTTTGGCCTGGTCTGAGTTCCTTCGAGGTTGACCATAGAGTCGGGAAGTGTCCTGCTCGGGGTCAGCGTTCGAATTTAGGGAAGTTGGCGTGCGATTCCTGACCGTGGAAGGGTTCTAGGGTGAGCTCGGGATGCTCACAGGATCTTCCTTGAGTAGGTGTGAGTGTTGGCGAGGAGTAAGGTTATCAGTTATCCAGGTACGGCCTACACACCGTGTTCATTAAGTCCATGAATACCGGCGATGTGATGTTTAGGCGTACTAACAGGGGAGGGGCGTGGGTGGTTTGCATCGAGTTCGGAACATGCGGTCCTCGCAAGTGTTGGTCAAAATGTCGCGAACCTGGTGCTAACTCGGGCGGTGTCGACCTTCGAGAGATGTGTTGCATCCTGCAACCACCCGGACTGATTGTCGATTCTCGGGGATGGTTATCGGTTCACTATGGTCTGCTTGGTGTGTTCATGACGCTTGGCGTACAACGGAGGGGTCTGTCTGTCGCTTGTTAGGGAAGCTGGACTCCTCGGGTTGACTTTGTGTGGTAGAGTTAGAGTTGGGAGGTTCCTACAGCGGCTTTGGCTGCCTTAGCATCTCAAATGGTGCTAGTTGGTAGGGAGCCTTGGCTATTGGTGCCGTGCTAGGAACAAGGTTTATTTGGAATTTCCGCTCGTCGCTCTCGGCGGTAGTCCGGGTGATTTCTCAGGAAAACTTTGGATGGTCCTTGACTACAGAGGTGTCTTGAACTCGGCTTTCCTTAGATTTATACTCTACTTCATGAATGGAGGGTGCGTCGTAGTCCTTCACGGAATGCTAGTGAGTTTATCGGAACGAACGACCTTAACTCAATAGTGCGGTGGTTGGTTTATCCGACGGGGGCGTCAAGGTTTGATGGTTCGGTAAGAGCTGGGTCGGTGGAAGAATTGTAGGCAGACGGTGTTCTGGGGATCCTAAATTTGCGTTGTAGCTGCGACTAATGGATCGTTGGCATATTCAGAAGGAGAACTATCCGTAAAGCCTGAGGTCCTAAACTGATGAGATGTCCAATCTCTAAGGGGGCAAGGTTTTCTTCAGTTCTCAAATTAAATAGCGCGGAAGGAAAAGGGTCTTTTGACAGGGAACATACCAGTAGTTGCTTTGAGGCTCTGAGAGGCTTCCTCGGCTGTGATTGCGAGAGCACTGAGGGTCTCTGTGGTACGCTCTAAGAGACAATCCTCACGAAAGTGCTGGTTGCTCCCACATTCGAGACATAGTAGCCTTCTGTTCGCATTTTCTGGACAACACCAGGGGTAGTGTCCCACTGTGTTGCAAAGTTTGCATACCGGGCACTGCCGGACATGGTGGAAAGGGCATTTGTTGCATCGGGTGTGCGGTCCGGTGTGGGTTCGAGGTATGGTGGGGTATTCCTGGGGGATACTAGTCCGTGACATTTGGTGGCGGAGTTTCCTTCTCTTGTTCTCCCTTCGTTGGAAGAGAGCAGGAGAGGGAGGTAAGGGGTTAGTTCCAAGGTCCTCGTCCTCGTTCTGCTTAGCAGCATGTTCACGGCATTGTCGGAAGAGGTGTCCGATTTTGTTGCACGCGTAGCACGCATGGCAGTCCCCAGTGTGATGCCGGTAGCACTTACCGCACTTAGGGTGCGATCCAGCATACTCTCGGCGTCTGATGGCGGGCTTCTTGTTGAGGTCGCCCCTTATGGGTTGGTGACTAGCCTTACGCTTCTCACTCTTCCTTCGAGTGACGGGGGCTGGAGGAGGAGGGAGGTTGTTGTCATGATTGATCTCCGAACGAAAGGTGTCGGGGTTATCGCCTCTGAAGATCCTGTCGCTCACTCCGGCGATCACCTGGGCGATCAAGTCGGGTATAGCTGCGTTCATCTGGGCGATGACTTGCTCGGCGAGGTCACTAGCACTCAAGTGCGGGGGTGCCATGATTCTGCAACAGAAAGAATTTAGGTTGGGTTTAGAATGCGCGGATGAGATATAATACGAATTACGATTTAAGTGATCATAGATAGTCACAGCACGGGATTAACACGAATGATCAAGTAGTTCACGCAAGATTATGACTTGGGATAGAACCATAGTGTTCACAACAAGTACAAAGTTCACAAGTCACGATAAATCAAATGATAAAAGATAGAATTTTTCGTTAATAATAAGAAGTTTCGGTACACATGACAAATTCACTGAGAGAAACATACAAGTGCAATACATAGAGGAATAATAAGTAGTGGCTTAAGTCGTGTACAGTGGGAAAATTACGACTAAGCCGGTACAGTACAATAAAAAGGGGAATATGCCTAATAACGCTCTTCCAAGAACATCATGGCGGCGAGAGCTACGACAAGTGCTCCCATGAGAATGCAAGCTCTGACGAGGCACTGGACGGTCCGGGCGGTGGCCTGAGCCGTCAGTATGATCCGCCGGGACTGCTGTGCTAGCTCATTTGCAGCATCGGAGACTTCAAATAGGAGAAGGCCCTGCTCCTGGGCTTCCTCGGCAAGTCCACGGACTTGGCGGTGTAGGTTGAGGAAGGCGTCCGGGGGAAGAGGCTGATGAGGAGGTGGCATCATGGGTCGGGAGGGTCCGGACTCCTGCGCACGCCGTCTTTCTTCAATGAACTGACGATCCCATGCGTAACGCTCCGATATCGGAGTGCGAAAGGCGGGATCGTAGGGGTCCAAGAAAGACTGGGGAGGCGCGGGTCGGAATGGGCCCGACTGCGGATGTACAGGTGCTCCAGCATTGGGTCCTCGGGGTTGTGGTTCTGCAACGGGCACCAGTCTAGGAGGTGGAAGTACCGTCCTTGGGCTGGACCCGTGGCTGCTGCTGATGGTCTGGGAGGTGTCTTCCGTTGGGTCAGTCGTCTGGTGACGCTGACTCTCGGATGCGGTGTGGCCTTCGGAGGGTTCGTGAGAGGGGGAGGCGGCTCGGGGAAGTGATCGTGTCTGGGATCGAGAGTTCGAGGACCGAGACATGGCGTATCTGCGAATAGAGAGTTACATAAGTATGGGGAAACTAAGAATAGGAAAAACGTAAGTAAAATGCATGCACGGGTCAATCATGTGAGTGTCGGGAATGGACAAGACCGGGAATTTATGGACTCAAAACCGTTTTAACGATAGCCTTTCATTTTACGTTCTTGCATAATTCATTTTGAACTACGGGTGGTTGATCAAGTCACGCATAGTTGAAAAAGTTAATCATGCAATTGTGGAAAATAACATACTAAAGTTTGAACCCGAAATGACGTTTTCTGAAAAGCCTTGGTTATAGTTTTGGTTTCGAAAACTTTTTGAAAGATTTTAAAACCGTTTTCACTATAACCCGTGCTCTGATACCAAGTCTGTCACACCCCGCTAAAGCGGAAACACGGAATGTGAAGAGCAAGAATCATTTCACGGGTTACACTAAAATTAACGGTTCGAGTCATTAAGATTTAAATTAAAAAGAGTACAAGTTAAATATACAACCAAGTTCAATATAAAACCATAGTACATAACCAAAAGTGTTTTTAAATAAAATTCCCAAAATAAGGTCTTCTCCCCAAGTACACTTCACATGATGGACATGACCCGTCCGAGCAATGCACTTCATAACTTACGCTTAATTCCTGAAACATGAGATAAAGTGTCAACTACGAAGACGTAGTGAGTGAGTTACAGTTTATGATTTGAAGAAAAGTTCAATTTAAGAGTTCAAGTCAAAGAATTCCAAGATAAGATCAGATACTTAAAATTCGAGAGTAACTTAATTAAATTTAAGTGCTTAAAATTCAAGAATGACCCAATTTCAAGACAATTTCAAGTACTTTAGAATAAATTTAAGTAAGTTTAAAAATGAGTTCAAGTACGACCACAGTAAGTCTAAGTCAGATACAAGGTCAAATAGTGTAGCGAACAAACGGGGTCGTAGTCATTACCTCAGCGGTGGATTAATCCACATGTGCAAGACAGAACGTAAGTATATGCGTAATATAGACCTATGATCCTCGAGTTGTACCAACCGCTAAGCTTAATATACGTAAGATTTAGTCTACACACTAATCCGATTCTGGTCAAGAACCGCCCACTAGTCAAGTCTAAGTCAAAGTCCGCGAGGACATAGCAATATGTACCTTGGTCGCTACCCATTGGTAAGGAGTGACCACTCCTAAATATCGATATCCATAATTTATGCTAACGGCTTTTGTTAATAGTGTGTACCGAGAAAAATTGTGGGACTTTGATCGAACAGTTTTTAAAAGTCCTTTAGTCTGCACTTACGGCATTATATTCTCACCTAGGGTTTAGCACTTAAATACAACCAAGCTATCAATGTCTATTCAAATATCCAAAGAGGCAAACCTAGGGAGTCTAGAGTAAGCCAATCCGAACAATTGATGTGGTCTACGCATATTAGTCAAAATAGTCCATAAGTTCAATAAGTCCAATGGTTCAAAAGTCAAAATAGTTTATAAGTCCAAAAGTCAAACTAGTTCAGATAGTTCAAAAGTCAAAATAGTTTATCAATTCACAAAAGTCAAACTAGTTCAAATAGTTCAAAAGTCAAAATGGTTTATCAAGTTCACAAAAGTCAAACTAGTTCAAATAGTTCAAAAGTCAAAATGGTTTATCAAGTTCACAAAAGTCAAACTAGTTCAAATAGTTCAAAAGTCAAAATGGTTTATCAAGTTCACAAAAGTCAAACTAGTTCAAATAGTTCAAAATGGTTTATCAAGTTCACAAAAGGTTTGATCTCATGTTTCCCCCAAAAAGAGTACTTAAAATGGTAAAAGATAGGAGGGGTGTAACTCACGGTTTGCGGAGAAGCGAACTCGGAAACGGTCGGAGAATGGAGTCGGGAATCACGGAATGCCTATGAATACCAAGAGTGTCCGAAAGTTAATGTCTTATTAGGTCCTTTATATAAGATTAGGTGACTTTTGTTTATAATTATGTTTTTAAGTCCAATGTTGTTCCAAGATTTGGTCCGAAGCGATTAACGTTTATTTTTAGTTTGGAAATTCAATGTCAAAGTTATTTGTTTACGTGTTAGTCGTGTTTTGGTTACTGAAGTGATTTAGGCTTTCTAACAAAATTTGGGCAGCGCTTCCGCGCCCAAATCTTGTGTCCAAAACCTAAAATCAATTCCGCTCGCAAAACACGCATAATACATAATAACTTATTTAATACGTTCAAAAAGTCCAAAGAGTCCAATGTAAGATTATTAATTTTGTTTATCTCAGTCCCAAAACAATATCGGTAAAAGTCCAGAATGTAAGCATAATCTTAAAACGAGTTGAAACGACGATTTTCGGGAGAACAGCAGCTCGGTGCTGCGCACCTGAGCCTAGGTGCTGCGCACCTAGCTGCTGTTTCTTTCCCGTTTGGTGTTTTTCTTGCTAAAAACGTTTTGTGACACAAGGATTTCAACATGCAACCGGTGGATAACTTATAAAACATCATTATTATGGTTTCTAAACAACTTTTATTCACAAAACATAGATCTAAGTATCATTTAGATAAAAATCGTTTTTGTATGAAAAATGACACAAATCTTTATAAAAACTCATTTTTGTTGTTTAGATTGTACATGCAATTAGTAAATATCATTCAAAACATCATTTTAACAGTTTCTAATGTGCTTTTATTCACAGATTCGTGGATTTAAAGAGTATCTCGATTGAAAACGTTTTTGACCATAAAAGTCAAAGATTTGTATAAAAACACATTTTTAACCGTTAGATCTTACATGCAATTGATTATTTATGTAAGAACAGTGAAAGGAAAGTAATCTACCGAAGGAAATCGGATGGATGAAACTTTTGGTCGGATTCGAACTTCAAAAATCTTTACAAACTTGGTCCTTTTTCGAAATAAATGGCACCTCCTTGTTCCTCTAGATGTTTTGAACGATTTGTATGGATGAAAGGTTGATTTTTATGGTGAAATGTCTCTGGTTTCAATGGTGTTCTTGAAGACAATTAGAGAGAAAATGCAAGTGTGTGTTTTTAGTGTGTGTAAAATAATTTAAGAAAATGAAAATGAAAAGAAATAAAAGAGGAGTGTAATGATACACTTTGGGACTGATAACTTGCAGTAAATGAGTGCTATAACTCGTGGTTGATTGGTTTAAATTTGTAAAAATCGAGATAAGGACTAAACATGTAAAATTTTTGAAATCTGGTGCGAGGTGCTGCGCACCGGGCAATTTTCCAACTTTCAGATTTTTCGTTTTTACGTTATTGCTTCGTTGGACCTTTTTGTTAATTGAAAGTTCTTAATTATGATTAGTTATGAACTTAGGAAAGTTCAATATGTGTTTTCTTGGTATTAGGACTTATAGAATTGATTCCGGAAGTTATTCCGACATTAGTTCCGACAAGTACCGACTCAACATTTTCGAACTAGAACAAAGCGAATACGATAAAAGAGTGACTAATGATTTGGAACCGATATAGCGACTGAACAAGTACCAGAAATTTTGACGGTTGTCACACAGGAAGATGGAGAGACTTCCACTGAAGCATGGGCTAGACTTAAGGAGTTGCTGAGAAGTTGCTATGGTCACGGATTGGGCAAGGAAAACATCATTGAAATTTTCTTTTACGGATTAACCAAGGAGTCTCAAAAACGAGTTAGATCTAGCTGGAGGAGGAGATTTCATGTACAAAACCACCAACGAGGCATACAACCTAATGGAAGACAAGCTGGTCATAAGCCTATCAAGGGAGTATCGAGACGATGGTCGAGGCCGAAGACACAGAGGACAAGTTGCTCAAGCTGAGAGTAGCCATGAAACACACCCGGTAGTTCAAGAGGTCAAGACCTTAGCGGACAGGATTGATAAGCGCATGGGACGGATGGAGAAGGACATACACTTGGTGAAGAATGGATGTGAAGGATGCGGAGGACCTCACTATGCTAGTGAGTGTAATCACGTGGAGGATGCCAACTACGCACAGTATGGTTATCCTAATCGGGGGTCAAACTGGCAAAACCGCGGAGGTAATTACAACCGGGGTGACAATCGAGACAACGGATGGCAAAGAAACAACACACGTTCCCCACCACGACAAAGATACGATCCACCGAAAAACGAAGATGAAGATCCAAGCAATAAAGATCTTTTGAAATTGTTCATCAACACCCAAAAATCAACCAATGACGATGTCCGTAACCAATTTAACGATGTCCGTAACCAATTTAAAGTTTTAACTGAGCAAATCGAGCAAGGACAGAGAAATCAGCAGGCAGCACATCAAGACTTAGAGAGACGATTCGACAGGATGAATGAGAGGAACTCAATTCGGCAACCGGGCCAAATACCGAGTAATACTCAACCAAATCCACGACAACCGAATCAGGGAAATAAACAACCAAATTCCACCAATCAAATGCCAAAATATCAACATCCTGGAAGAACTGAAGGATTACGAGACGGATGCCACCCTGTAAACACAAAGATGAACATGTAAATGCAATCACTACACGCTCGGGGAATGCTTACGAAGGAAATCAAAACGAAAACGGAGCAAAACAGCAGGCCGGTGCGCAGCACCGAGCTGGGAATATGTCGGGTGCGCAGCACCCAGGTTCTGTCCCTAGTGGTGCGCAGCACCGAGCTGCTGAACCGGTTTTTGACGATTTCGAGATCGAGGACGATGAGGACGAGGCACCACAAGTTCAAACCAAGGCCAAAACACCTGAACCAGTGGAGGAAGTTCCTATTAAAGCTTATAAACCTCATATCCCATATCCTCAACGATTACGAAAAGTAAGAATGCGAGAGCAGTACGGTAAATTTTGTGACATGATTAAATCTGTTAATATTAACGTTCCTCTTGTTGATTTGATTGCAGGGATGCCAAACTACGCTAAATTCATCAAGGAGCTGGTTACGAACAAAGGAAAGCCATCGGAGGAGCAAGCCGCATTCTTAAACACAGAATGTTCTGCCTTGGTGAAAAACACGATACCACCCAAGTTGGATGACCCGGGAGTTTTCTGATCCAGTGCAACTTCAGTAATACATACAGTTGCAGTGCTTTAGCAGACTTAGGAGGTAGCATAAACCTGATGCCGTATTCACTATATGCTAAACTTGCCCTTGGAGTGTTAAAACCCACCAGGATGAGTATCCGCCTAGCAGACCGATCATTCCAGTACCCGTTAGGAATTGCGGAGAACATGTTAGTAAACGTAGGAAAATTCACCTTTCCGGTTGACTTCGTGATTCTAGAGATGGATGAGGATGTCACTGTTCCACTAACCCTTGGACGACCATTGCTAAACACTGCTGACGCAATTATTCGGGTGAAAAATGGGCAAATTTCATTAGGGGTTGGGAATGAATGAATTATTTTTAATTTAGATAGAGCTATGACTCATTCTTATTCTACTGATGAAACCTGTTTTTGGATTGATGTGTTTGATGATTTAGATTGGCAGGAAATTCTCGAGATAGAAACTAGCTTGGAGGAGGAGCTGAAAGACGAGAAGATCGAGGAAGTGGAGGTTGAAGTTAAGGAAGAATTGAAGCTGGACCGGAGCATGAGGATCAAATCATCAATTGAATCACCACCTACCGACTTGGAGCTAAAACAACTACCGGTACATTTAGAATATGCTTTCCTTGAAGGTACAAATTTATTACCGGTTGTTATTTCGTCATCACTTTCGGGTGACGAAAAAGCTCGATTATTGACAGTCCTTAAGGGTCATAAAAAAGCCTTTGCTTGGCGTATATCTGACATACCCGGAATTAGCCCCAAGTTTTGCAAACATAAAATAAATTTTCTTGATAATGTAAAACCCGTTGTTCAAAAACAACGGCGGCTAAATCCGAATATGGCAGATGTCGTTAAAAAGGAAGTTGTTAAGTTGTTGGATGCAGGAATTATCTACCCTATTTCAGACAGCCCATGGGTGAGCCCCATTCATTGCGTGCCGAAAAAGGGAGGTATGACCGTGGTGATGAACGATAATAACGAGCTCGTGCCAACAAGGACAGTCACAGGATGGAGAGTTTGCATCGACTACCGCAAACTGAATGAAGCCACCAGGAAGGACCATTTTCCACTACCGTTCATGGACCAGATGATCGAGCGACTAGCAGGAAATGAGTTCTACTGCTTCTTGGATGGATTCTCGGGTTACTTTCAGATCCCCATCGATCCCGAAGATCAGGAAAAGACCACATTCACATGCCCGTTTGGAACCTACGCATATCGGAGGATGCCATTTGGTCTAAGCAACGCACCCGCCGCCTTTCAGCGGTGTATGCTAGCCATTTTTCAGGATATGGTGGAGAAGACAATGGAAGTGTTTATGGATGACTTTTCAGTTTTCGGAGATTCATTCGACAACTGCTTGAAGAATTTAGATCAGATGCTGGGACGATGCGAGGAAGCACATTTGGTCCTCAACTGGGAGAAATGCCACTTCATGGTTCGAGAGGGAATCGTATTGGGACACAAGATCTCAAAAGCTGGGATAGAGGTAGACAAAGAAAAGATAGAGGTCATTGCCAAACTACCACCACCGACGAACGAGAAGGCAATTCGGAGTTTTTTGGGACATGCAGGATTCTACCGAAGATTTATCAAGGATTTCTCGAAGATTACTCGTCCTATGACGAAACTCTTAGAGAAGGAGGTAGCTTTCAATTTTTCGAAGGACTGTTTACAAGCTTTCGAGCTACTTAAGGAACGGATCACCAATACACCTATTTTGGTAGCACCGGACTGGTCTCAACCTTTCGAGCTAATGTGTGATGCAAGCAATTTCGCAGTGGGAGTTGTTTTGGGGCAAAGGATTGAGAAACATTTCCGACCTATCTACTTCGCCAGTAAAACACTAAACGAAGCCCAACAGAATTACACCACTACGGAAAAAGAACTTTTTGGCTGTCGTATTTGCTTTTGATAAATTCCGCTCATATTTAGTGATGAGCAAAACAATTGTTTTCACGGATCATTCTGCTTTAAAATTCTTATTTTCTAAATTAGATGCTAAACCTAGACTAATTCGTTGGATTTTATTGTTGCAGGAATTTGACATCGAGATCAAGGACAAGAAAGGAGCTGAAAATGTAGCTGCAGATCATTTGAGCCGATTGGAGAACCCAAGTTTGGGGGAGTTGAAGGAAGAGGACATTAACGACACTTTTCCGGGGGAGATGCTAGCCAGTATCAGCAACACAGACGGCGAGACCCCATGGTTCGCGGACATTGCGAACTATCTAGCCGGAAAAGTCGTCAACAAAGACCTAACCTATCAACAGAGGCAGAAAGTGATCTCGGATGCTAAGTACTACTACTGGGACTCGCCATACTTGTTCCGTAGATGTGCTGATGGAATGGTGCGCAGATGTGTATACGGAGAAGAAACTCGAAAGATTTTGGACGAATGCCATCATGGACCCACCGGAGGACATTACGGACCAACGGTCACTGGGAAAAAGGTTTATGATGCAGGTTTCTATTGGCCAAACATTTTCAAAGAGGCCTATACACTCTTGAACACCTGTGACGCATGCCAACGCTAAGGGAATATCACGAAGCGGGACGAAATGCCACAGCAAGGGATCCAAGTTTGTGAAGTTTTCGACATATGGGGAATCGACTTCATGGGACCTTTCAAGCCCTCAAACAGAAATATTTATATTCTAGTTGCTGTAGATTACGTTTCTAAATGGGTTGAAGCTAAGGCATTACCGACTAACAACGCTAACGTGGTTGTTGATTTTCTTAAAAGTTTGTTTTGCAGGTTTGGAGTGCCAAAGGCATTAATCAGTGATCGAGGAAGCCACTTCGCCAACGCTCAGGTTGCAAAAGCTTTGAAACGATATGGAGTAAATCACCGGTTTGCGACTTCGTATCATCCTCAAACGAGCGGGCAAGTGGAAAATACAAACCGCGCACTCAAAAGAATTTTGGAAAAGACGGTTAACAACAATCCCAATATATGGTCAAAGAAACTGGAGGACGCACTGTGGGCATTCAGGACGGCGTACAAAACGCCAATTGGAACCACCCCGTATCGACTACTCTACGGGAAAACATGTCACCTTCCGGTTGAACTAGAGCATAAGGCATACTGGGCCTTGAGGACATGCAACATTGATATGGATTTAGCGAAGGACTTACGAATCCTATAACTCCACGAAATGGACGAGTTACGGTTACAGGCCTACGAAAGTTCCCACCTTTACAAGGAGAGAACTAAGGAGTTCCATGACCGAAAAATTCGTAGGAAAGAGTTCAAGGCGGGCGATAAAGTACTTTTATTTCAATCGAAGTACAAATTCAAGACTCCTAAATTACGCTCGAAGTGGACAGGACCGTTTACCGTAAAACAGGCTTATGCGTCAGGCTATGTCGAGTTGTGGAAAGAAGGCGGAGAACCGTTCATAGTCTCTGGGCAACGAGTCAAACTATACCATGAAGAAGATGATGAAAACGGAATGATGATTGAGGATGGATTCTATTCCATCAACACCTAATCAAGAGGCATATCGAGTCAAGCTAACGACTCGGTCAAAAAAATTAGCGCTTCTCGGGAGGCAACCCGAGTTTGTTTCTTTTCTTTTCTTAGTTTTTATTTTTATTTTTTTTCTTCTTTTTAGAACTTTTTAACATTTTATTTTGCATTTTGTTTAGCTAGGTACCGAGAAAACACCAGAAAATACAAAAAAAAATCGAAAAACGAAAAAACCAAAAAAAACTGGTCGGTGCTGCGCACCATTCCCTCTGTTCAGGTCTTTATTCTTGTTATTTCTATTATTCACACACACACACATATTATACAAACAGCAGCGCCGCGAGAACACAGCAACACACACACACTAAATCGTCATTTTTTGCTCGTTTTTTTTCGTTTAAACTACTAACAATGAGTAGACGGGTATGTTTCTTCATCTTAATCCTCTTTAATTCCTTTCGATTTTGGTTATATTAGGTTAAATTGATTTGGGGAAATTTGTAGGTTTTCTTTAATTCGTCCTAAAACATGAAATTGATTGCATAATATTGTTAGGATTGTTGAATTAACCAGGTTTGAGGTGTTAGTGTTGGATGACGACCGGTTTTGACCGGATTTTGGCCGGAAAAAGCCGCCGGTGCGCAGCACCGGCCTATTTTCCGGCTGCTGGTCGTCTTTTTTCTCGTGTGATTAACATGTTACTTGCTGTTTTTATTGATCTTGTGTTGTGCAGGGTAAGAGAACAGCAGGAGAACCGGGAGCCTCAACGCGGCGATAATGGCACCCGAAAGCCATCCATGGTTACACTGGCCGGGTTGTTCCACAGACCGCAAGATCAGACTCAACAACAAACTAGCTTCATTACAGGTCCGACCAGTTGCTGCTCCCCGTACTATGGACTGGGAGTTCTTGACCGGAATTCCAGTTGATTTGAGCGGGTTCATGACTACCCGTAGCGAGACTGCACAGCGTAACATACCAGTCTGGAGCAGAGCTTGGAGAACCGAGGAGCCGTCATTCAGGGAATGGATGCTAGAGTTTTATTGCTCTCTGGAGGTCTCGAGGGAGTACACTGACGAGACTTTCTTGACCGCTCCACTGATATCCTTCCGCTTAGGCGGCGAGGACCACCAGGTATCTGTTATTGAGTTTGGTAGACTGACGGGTTTGTTTACCACTGCTGAAGCAGGTAATGAGGCACTGATGTATGCTTATCTCTCGGATGCTGAGAGAGATTCTGTGGGATTTGGGGCCAATGAGGCCTGGTATGAGTTGTTAGGACGGATGGAGCATCACTCCAACTCTAGCCGAGCCAGTGATATTCGGGACCCCGTGTTGGGGATCTTACACAAGATACTATCGTACTCATTTCTCCATTGTGACACCCACCACGATAAATGCTACGGGGAAGACTTGTGGTTGTTGCGGATTTTCAGTCACTGTGATCCCTCCCGGTTTGCTAACGTCCCGTGGACGTTAGCGAGGCACATGGCAGATAAGGGGGAGGGGCAAACTGGTTCGAGTAAGATGCTTTGCGGGCACTTCATCACCCGCATTGCCCGATCTTTAGGCCTGGCCACTACGGCCAATATCCAGCAGTGCTCCCCAGCGGTTCGTTGCAAGGTTTATGGGCAGGCTGATTTGCTCAGAGTTGGGATTCTTGACCCCACCGGGGGGCGTTTGGCACCATTCGGTCGAGTTGAGGAGGGTCCAGCTCCAGCTCCGGTACAGAGGCAGAGGGCTCTGCCACAGAGGGAGTTTCAGGATGAGGTTCTAGCTGGGTTACACAGGCTCCAGTTCAACGATGAACAGTCGGATCGACGATGGGACCATTTCCAGCACCGAGCGCAGTATTTCCAGGATAGATACCAGTCATCCTGGGAGTACATATACCAGCAGCAGCATCCCGCTCCATACCCTCCGTTTGCTGCACCGGCCTACTATTACCCTGAGCCATATCCCGGGTACCACCCAGCACCCCAGCAGGAGGATCATGATGACAGTGATGACGAGTAGTTTATTTTTTTCATGTATTTTGATGTATTTTGTATGAACTTATTGTTTACCATTTACTATTTCTTATTAGAAGAAATAGTATGACTATTTTTATTCTTATTTTTCGTCGTAATTTGTATTATTCCTATTTTACTAACATGTGTGGTTGTGTATATTCTAGTTTCTAAGACTGGCAGTAAGTTCAACACCCGTTCATAAGCCTGGCATTCAGTTCAGCAAACCGCATTTCAACGCCATATTTACGCAAACAGGTTATATACTTTCTACCTTTCTTTTATTTTTGTATTATTTTTATTTTTATTTTTTTTAGGATAGTTTTTGTATAATTTCCCTTAGTTTTGAGTCGTAAACACATTAGGGACAATGTGTTACTTAAGTTTGGGGGGGGGTCATCGGGAAATTTTACATTTTATTTTTCGACCCTTAGCTTAGTTTCCATCGTGTTGAATTGTGTTATTTTTGTACATTTTGAGTCAGAAAAAAACAGAAAATCCAAAAAAATTGAAAAATTGAAAAAAACCAAAAAAATATAACGTGTCTAGTCGGTAAATACCTTAAACTTTAAGCATAACCAGACGCATTTTTACCCCACTCGAGAAAATAGTGAGATTTTTGAGCCTATTGAAAGCATTTATTTTTAATGCTACGTTTTCATTTCTTTGAGTGTGCCGATGGGGATGACTTTAGAACTTGACATTGTTATACATTTCGAGACCACGTATGAGCAACTGCATTAGGGTAACTTAGTGTGATTTGGTACAATGATAGGGGCACTTAGGATTAACCCATTTGTTAGCCATTTTTCGTTTCTTTTTATATTTTTTGTATATTTTCCGCCTAACCCTTGTAACACTTACTTTTAGTGTTAGAAACTCTAGTTAAACTACTTTGCGTCTAAACCGTTTCGTTTCTAAACACTATTATATTATTTTGTACACTCGCCTTATGTTCTTTTCTTTTTAGATTAAGTCCGAACTTAGATTATTGATTGCTATTATGTATTATATAAAGTTAGAGTTGTTAAGGCATGGAAGAAAAGTACCAATTATTATTGCCTTGTATTATTATTGTATTTGGAGAAATAGTAGAGAAAAAAAATATATATAGTGATAATTAGCCTTTTGAGCATGTGTACTTACCACGAGAAAAAACTTATTTTGTAAGGCATGTACTAGGCTAAAGAAAAAAAAGAGAAAAAAAAGTGAAAAAGAAAAAAAAAATTGAAAAAAAGAAAAGCGAAAAAAAATTAGTTGTAGATTTTAAGAGAAATAGTGTATTATTTACGATACATGTATATTTGGAGGAGAAAAGTATAAGTTGAAAGAAAATTGAGCAATCCTTTACGTTAGAGATTATATTTAGTTCGGATTTAATCTAAGTTTTTTGTATTATTTTATTTAACTCATTTACACTCCATATTATATATTTTCACATGTCTTTTCCTGTACATTATAACCCGAATAAAATTCCCCGTTTAGTTGTACCTAGACTCTAGTGGTGGAGATTTGATACTTTATCAAGCCTATGATAGAATATTCACCATGACCGAGCAATTGAGTGATTCTACAAAGATATTTTACACACCCTTTTAGACTAGTTTGAGAGTTTGTGTGATTTTACTTCCCATAAAAATCGTGAGGAGTTTGGTTATGTTTATTTTTTTGGCTTTGATAATTAATTTGAAAACAGTTTTTGCTTGAGGGCAAGCAAAAAGGCAAGTTTGGGGGGATTTGATATCGTATATTTATATAGATATTTCTATGCGATATTGTGTCGTTTTTCATAGTAAACATGATGGATAGGATAGGTTTTTACATTTAATCGTGTGGAAAAGTGCTTTTATCTATTTTACAGGTTTACATGATCGGGAAGCGGAAAGGAGTGAAGAAATGAGCTTAAATGACGAAATGACGGAAAATTGAGGAGGTGTCGCGCACCAGCAACAAGGGCTGATGCGCACCGAAGAGTTCGAGTTAGTTTTGGACACGGAGACACGCCCGGTGCTGCGCACCAACACATGGGGTGCTGCGCACCTATCTGGATAATTACAAGGAATTTGATTTCGAGTCGAATACGTTTTCCACTTTGCTTTTGCCTATAAATACAACACCAAATCCGTCCAGAAATTTATTTCAATTATTATTCTAAGTCTCTGGAGCTGGTATTCACGTTTAGAAGCAAGGTTCAAGCTAGGAAGATCATATTTTCGGCTAACGGCGGTCACGCAACGTTTTGTCGAATTCTTTGTTTGTGTCTTGCCTTTTTAGACTTTAATTCCAGTATTATTTCCATGACTTTATTTGCTTTTTCAGACCACGTTACGAGGAGCTAAACTTTCATTATGCTTGTTTGAACAACGGATCCTATTTGAAGTTTAATTAACGTTTTTCGATTGTTTGTGTTTTTGTGTTTAAACGTTGATCCTTATTTGCTTAAATTTTAGTATATTATCAAAGTTGTTTATATATAATTTGACTAATCAATATTCTAGGTATTCGGGAGGAATCTAGATAGATCTAACAAGTTATATGAAGTAATCGGTCGGTCTATAATCGATTTAAAATTATTAAGATTCGGGAGGACTTAGTAATAACAACGTAGGTAATTAAATTTAAGTGAGTACGTCTAAGTATTAAGATTCGGAAGGACTTGATAGTTAGAGGAGTTATTCGGGAGGAAACTCTATAAGGTTAAATCACTAAAAACGGACTTGTTACTTATTGCTTAGTTATTAATAACTATTACTGTATTCGGGAGGAACGGGGAAATTAGAGATAATTAAAGTTAGTAGAAGATTCGGGAGGACTTTTATTATATCTTAGAAGTTTTGAAAACAATCGATATTATATACGGATAGGTCCACTGCCTAAAAGTGTGTAATTGCGTTAAATAGTAGGTTAATTTTAAGACTAGATTTTACACATCAAATGGGAACAATGAAAATCATGGACTCATAATGAACCATTTCAATAAAACATCTTTCACACCACCACTCCTACTGTAACACCCGGAACCAAATACACTCTATTTTTTTTTTTTTATAAACATATAATTAATATTCTACGGTGTTACCATTTCATCTCTTTAGTCAACGACAAATATCCGTTAACATCTCATTTTACAATTTGGAGCGGAAGCTCTTATAAAATCATTTTTATAAAACATTTAATCTCTACAACGGTCCCCTTCCCTTCTTCTTTAGCTTGCCTTGCCATAAAACTCAATTACCTACAAAACATACAATTAACATAATATATTAGCGTTAAGCTAGTGAGTATACCTTACGATTATGTTAATTACATCTAACACGACTACTTTAAAAATCTATTCTTTCTTTTCTATACAATTACTTCTTTTCTCTTCCCGACAATCACATTGTCGTATCTAACACTTCTTCTCTTTCCCC
>CAJVGC010000591.1:29988447-30019096 GCA_910822075.1 Senecio squalidus | reverse complement strand
GGTCACATGACCCGTTTGGCAATTAACATACATACTAAACACCATTTTCCTCAAATACATATCCAAGTACATTTTACTTATCTTTCTATCATAAACATGATAATAATCATTCTTAACATAAGTTCTTTCATTCTAATCATTCTCATAATAATAAACATTTCTACATAACAATTCATCTTTTCACCCATTTAAGCTAAAACATGAAATCTTATAAAATTTCATATACATAAATCTTTCAATCTTCTAAACCTTTATATATATTATTAATCATCAAATAACATATAACAAGGCTTAATTCTAACAACTCTTCAACTTTCATGATTATCCCCAATAATCAAACATCTAAATTAACCAAATTAACCATTTCTATCTTCAAATTAAACATCTAAATGATGTTATAACACATAATATAAACTCAATTTCATCAATTAACTTAAAGTATATAATCATACCTCATTTTTCTTCCATTAGAACCAAGATTAGGGTTCTTACACTCTTAATCTTCACTTTAATTGATGAATTCCTTATTATTTAGCTTCAATTTGATCTTTCTTCTTCCTTTCTTTCTCTTTACACCGTCACATACACACACATAAACACATAGTAAATTCTAGAAATGACACCTTTCACCACCTCATATCTTTTTCTCTAAAATTACTCCCTTGGTCCCTCATCTTTCAAGACTTTATTAAATTACTTACTTAACCATAATAGTTAACAATGTAACTCCTTTCTAACCAAGGTTAACTATTTCTCTTACAAAGTTAGTCCTTCTCCATTTCTAATTTCTTTTAAACACTAAAACATAACATATATCTATAAAATATTCTTATCCGAACTAGGATGTTACAATCTTCCCTCCTTCTAACGATTTCGTCCCCGAAATCTATTCTTTGAACAAACAAGAATAAAACTTACTTCTTTTACATCTCCGGATTTTAAATAAAATCCGATTCTTTTCTATAATTCCAAAGAATTTTAACTACTTGATTTACTTATTCTACAATTTCTTCACTTTTTGGTCCAAATAACTATCATTACCAACATAAATCAACTTTTCATCGATTTCTATCTCATATACTATCTCGAATAACTCTAACTAATAAACAAATTTCTAATTCTTGAAACAAAATTTTCTAAACGGCCCAATTAATCTTGGACTAAAATTCCATCTCTATCTAAATCATATTACATATTGCCGTAAGGAAACTTCTAAATCATTTTCTCTAATCATCTTCATATAAAAATAACATTATCTTTCTAGAAGCTTGGCTAATTTCATTAGCCATCATTGCTAAACATCCAATTCTATCTCATTCTTTATAACGACTACTTCTTCTTTCTCAAATTCTACTAACAAAATATAAAAATTATAATATACGCAATTATAATTATAGCATATACTTCTAGCATATACTTTCTAACCTTACGTGCCATTCTTCTAACATTCATCAACCATAACGGATATACTCTCAAATAACATATTCAAAATAAACGTTGGTCACACGTTAACTCTAAACACATCAAACTCATGTACACGCAATACTTAATATTGCATATCTTAAATTAGAGCATTATCAATTTCTAACAATAAATCTTACTCCACTTACAAAACTTTACTTACTCTTATCTTCTCCGCAAGGCAAGCTTCTTCCCCAATGATCTTACATTACAAAGCCTCAACTTGGGTTCAAGTATTGACCAGATACTCGACTCACACAAGTCAAGGCTCTGATACCAACTTGTAACACCCGGAACCAAATACACTCTATTTTTTTTTTTTTTTATAAACATATAATTAATATTCTACGGTGTTACCATTTCATCTCTTTAGTCAACGACAAATATCCGTTAACATCTCATTTTACAATTTGGAGCGGAAGCTCTTATAAAATCATTTTTATAAAACATTTAATCTCTACAACGGTCCCCTTCCCTTCTTCTTTAGCTTGCCTTGCCATAAAACTCAATTACCTACAAAACATACAATTAACATAATATATTAGCGTTAAGCTAGTGAGTATACCTTACGATTATGTTAATTACATCTAACACGACTACTTTAAAAATCTATTCTTTCTTTCTTTCTATACAATTACTTCTTTTCTCTTCCCGACAATCACATTGTCGTATCTAACACTTCTTCTCTTTCCCGACAATTAAATGTCGTATCTAACTCTTCTTCTCTTTCCCGACAACTAAATGTCGTATCTATCTCTTCTTCTCTTTCCCGACAACTAAATGTCGTATCTATCTCTTCTTCTCTTTCCCGACAACTAAATGTCGTATCTATCTCTTCTCTTTCCCGACAACTAAATGTCGTATCTATCTCTTCTTCTCTTTCCCGACAACTAAATGTCGTATCTATCTCTTCTTCTCTTTCCCGACAACTAAATGTCGTATACATCTATTCTTCTCTTTCCCGACAACTAAATGTCGTATCTATCTTTTCTTCTCTTTCCCGACAACTAAATGTCGTATCTATCTCTTCTCTTTCCCGACAACTAAATGTCGTATCTATCTCTTCTTCTCTTTCCCGACAACTAAATGTCGTATCTATCTCTTCTCTTTCCCGACAACTAAATGTCGTATCTATCTTTTCTTCTCTTTCCCGACAACTAAATGTCGTATCTATCTTTTCTTCTCTTTCCCGACAACTAAATGTCGTATCTATCTCTTCTCTTTCCCGACAACTAAATGTCGTATCTATCTCTTCTTCTCTTTCCCGACAACTAAATGTCGTATCTATCTCTTCTTCTCTTTCCCGACAACTAAATGTCGTATACATCTCTTCTTCTCTTTCCCGACAACTAAATGTCGTATCTATCTCTAAATGTCGTATCTATCTCTTCTCTTTCCCGACAAACTAATGTCGTATCTATTCTTTCTTCTCTTCCCGACAACTAATGTCGTATCTATCTCTTCTCTTTCCCGACAACTAATGTCGTAATCTATCTCTTTCTTCTCTTCCCCGACAACTAAATGTCGTATTTATCTCTTCTTCTCTTTCCGACAACTAATGTCGTATACATCTATTCTTCTCTTTCCCGACAACTAAATGTCGTATCTATCTTTTCTTCTCTTTCCCGACAACTAATGTGTATCTATCTCTTCTCTTTCCCGACAACCTAAAATGTCGTATCTATCTCTTCTTCTCTTTCCCGACAACTAAATGTCGTATCTATCTCTTCTCTTTCCCGACAACTAAATGTCGTATCTATCTTTTCTTCTCTTTCCCGACAACTAAATGTCGTATCTATCTTTTCTTCTCTTTCCCGACAACTAAATGTCGTATCTATCTCTTCTCTTTCCCGACAACTAAATGTCGTTCTTCTTCTCTTTCCCGACAACTAAATGTCGTATCTATCTCTTCTTCTCTTTCCCGACAACTAAATGTCGTATACATCTCTTCTTCTCTTTCCCGACAACTAAATGTCGTATCTATCTTTTCTTCTCTTTCCCGACAACTAAATGTCGTATCTATCTCTTCTCTTTCCCGACAACTAAATGTCGTATCTATCTCTTCTTCTCTTTCCCGACAACTAAATGTCGTATCTATCTCTTCTCTTTCCCGACAACTAAATGTCGTATCTATCTCTTCTTCTCTTCCCCGACAACTAAATGTCGTATTTATCTCTTCTTCTCTTTCCCGACAACTAAATGTCGTATATATCTCTTCTTCTCTTTCCCGACAACTAAATGTCGTATCTATCTCTTCTTCTCTTTCCCGACAACTAAATGTCGTATCTATCTCTTCTTCTCTTTCCCGACAACTAAATGTCGTATCTATCACTTATACATACCCTCGCGGTATGTAAAGTTAAAGCTACTTCTTCACGACAATGAAAGTCGACCTCTTTTCTTTTCCGATAATCATCTAACCATTCTTTTCTTATAACAATTTATAATATACTTCATACACATAAAATTCTTCTAATCATCAAGACTCAATTATAACATATATATATATATATATATATATATATATATATATATATATATATATATATATATCTCAAAATATTATTCGAACAACAATAACGAATATTTACTATCTCTATACTGCTATACACATATGTACGCGTAACCAATGAGTTCACATCATGTATTCAACTCATTAACTTCATAACCCATCTAACTACATATCTTGTCATTCACATTTATTAAACATTCTCAACAATAAAGGTCTCAAGACCCAATTCTACAAACGATCTACTAGTTCGGGTCATTAACCCATTTATATTCTATCTCTTTCTATTAACAATCTATTAACTCGGGTCATCAACCCATTCATATTCTATCTCTTCAAATTGTCATATCTATCACTTATACATACCCTCTCGGTATGTAAAGTTGATGCTACTTCTTCTCGACTATTTAAAATCAACTTCTTTTCATTATAACAAATTATAACATAAATAATCATAACACAAACAACCATAACATGAATAACCACCCTAATATAAATAACAACCATAACAAGGCCTCTACGGTTTAATTCTCGTTATATACTAAAATAATATAACTTTATCATTGACTGCAAAATATACTAAGACTAATTAAAGTCTCATCTTTCTCTTCTTCCAACTATATAAAGTTGGTTCCTAATTCTTTCCGACTATCAAAGTCGTATAAATACCCTCGCGATATGTGAAATTGATTCTACTTCTTCTCGACATATAAATGTCTTCTCTATTCTTCTTTAACATAATAATATGTTAGGATATCATTCCCATACTTAAACTACCTTAAAACTTACTAAAAACTGATCTAGGCACTAGTTGCTCCGCAACTCAAACAGTTGCCCGCAACTAAGCATTCTGGAAATCACCCTTGGCTACTGATTGCCAGTTGCGGCGCAACACACATCAGTTGCGGCGCAACTGGGCTAGTAGCAGGGGTGACTTCCGTTTTTTGATACTTTCCTGCACTTACACGTTAGTTTACGGCACTTCTAGTTCTCATTTCTTCTAACAACTCAACCATATATATAACTAGTATATAAATCAACTCTCCAATACATTTACATACAAATATAAACATTCAACATATATTAAATAAGCTTCGTATACTCACCTTGAAGTCGGATTAAGCTACAACATATAAAAGCTCTTCCTTTTATTCTTCTTCTCCAAATTTGCGTTTCTACAACCAAACACAATTCTTTCTTTCAATATATCTTACATACATATAAACATATGTATTATTCTCATTACAACTCTTTCTAACTATTTCTAACTCTTTCTAACACTTTCTAACACCTATGGCAAATTCTACCCAACTTGCCACTCCTTGGGTCTTTTGACAACTCTCTAATGCACAAATAAGCATTTTAACTCTTTAAACACATTACATCAAACACAAACAACATATTACAAGTAATGTCTTCTTCCTTCTAACCATCTCTTACCCATTTGCCACTTCTTCACGGGTCACATGACCCGTTTGGCAATTAACATTACATACTTAACACCATTTTCCTCAAATACATATCCAAGTACATTTTACTTATCTTTTCTATCATAAACATGATAATAATCATTCTTAACATAAGTTCTTTCATTCTAAATCATTCTCATAATAATAAACATTTCTACATAACAATTCATCTTTTCACCCATTTAAGCTAAAACATGAAATCTTATAAAATTTCATATACATAAATCTTTCAATCTTCTAAACCTTTATATATATTATTAATCATCAAATAACATATAAACAAGGCTTAATTCTAACAACTCTTCAACTTTCATGATTATCCCCAAAATAATCAAACATCTAAATTAACCAAATTAACCATTTCTATCTTCAAATTAAACATCTAAATGATGTTATAACACATAATATAAACTCAATTTCATCAATTAACTTAAAGTATATAATCATACCTCATTTTTCTTCCATTAGAACCAAGATTAGGGTTCTTACACTCTTAATCTTCACTTTAATTGATGAATTCCTTATTATTTAGCTTCAATTTGATCTTTCTTCTTCCTTTCTTTCTCTTTACACCGTCACATACACACACATAAACACATAGTAAATTCTAGAAATGACACCTTTCACCACCTCATATCTTTTTCTCTAAAATTACTCCCTTGGTCCCTCATCTTTCAAGACTTTATTAAATTACTTACTTAACCATAATAGTTAACAATGTAACTCCTTTCTAACCAAGGTTAACTATTTCTCTTACAAAGTTAGTCCTTCTCCATTTCTAATTTCTTTTAAACACTAAAACATAACATATATCTATAAAATATTCTTTATCCGAAACTAGGATGTTACACCTACTCCAACAACAAACGCCGACCACCATTCTCCGGCGACAATCAACCTCATCTGACTGGAAACCTAACCGTTTTCCTCACCTTCTCTCAACGATGTATACATCAATATGATCAATCAATATCAATCATCATCATCGATATCATCATGTCAGTAACGTACTCCGATTGCTTCTCCGATTTACTTTGCGGCGAGGATTTCGGCGTATTATCCGATTTACTTTCCCATTAACATCATCATCGGCTACACCATAATAACAACCCAAAAACCACACAAACAAACCCCCTCTATTCATTCAATTTTCTGAATTTTGATATCCAGCTAAGCAATAAATAATCTGAATAATTGGTCACTAAAATGGTTATCGCATTATCAGCTGCAAACAGTTGTTGTAGTAACAGGATACAATTCTTTTTCAACAACAATCGTTCATACAATGAAAACAAGCAAAATCTCAATATCTTCAAAATCTGAGCTTCATCAAATGAAGAAGAAGACTGCAATGTTGAAGAATGTGCCCCTGACAAAGACTAATTTTTGAGTAGAGTTAATATACTTTTAATAAATTTTGAGGATAGTTAATTACACGGACAGTCCTTTGCGAATAAGACAAAAGGGTAAAATGGTCATTATGATATAACTAACAGAATTGAGTTAACCCTAACGGACCAAAGGACTGTCAATGTGCAGAAATTCCAAACAAAGGACTATCCATGTACTTATCCAAAAGATATGACGAAAAGTGCCATTTGGGTAATAGGATAAAGACTATCCGTGTAATTAACTCTTATTTTAATGTATCAAATTTTTAATGTTTTAATCCTTAAATAATATTTTTAGCATATATTAAATATCCGTTGTCAATTAATTATATGGGAATATAATTGAACTAAGACATATCTGAGTGTTGGTCAGATGGACTCACCAACTCACATAGTATCCACAAGATGCATACTGGATAATCACATCAAAAAATTATAACTTTATATATCTTAGTCATTAAGTATAACTCATATATGATTGGTTTATTTATACTTCGGCTTGAGATGTAAGGAAGTTAAACATGTATGGAGTATATTTTTGATCATAATTCTACCTATCCTGAATAACGATAGTAAAAAGACTATTTTTGATTATGTAGTGAAATACATGGCTAACGCTTGTATTCAAGATAGGATTTATTCCTTCAGCTTACAACTGAAGTATGATACTACTGGGCTGTGACAACCGTCCAAATTTCAGGTGATTCTCAGTTACTTAATCGGTTCAAACCTCCAGTTACTTTTACCGTGTTCATATTGTTCGGGTTCATTCTATTGTACTTTTAAATTTGTCGGAACAAATGTCGGAATCAAAAATATAAATCCCAACACCAAGTAAACAATACAAGAACTTGACTAAGTTCATAACGGTAACTAAAATGATTCTAGTCCCTAACTAATTATAACGGAAAACTTAAAACGTCAAAAGGCTGGATTTTCATTCCAGCCGGCGGCTGAAATTACTCAGCCGGCGGCTGAAGCCAGCCGGCGGCTGAATTTACTCAGCCGGCGGCTGAATCTGGCTGTCCAGCTAGATGATGACTCATTTTTGCATGTCTCACGATTGGACAACGATTTTTACTCGATTGTTGGACAGTATTTACTGCATTGTAGTCTCCCTAGGCCAGAAACATCACCCCTTAGCCACTTTCATTTCATTTTTGAATCAAAAACACAAAACACACACACACTCAACACTCTCTCTATTTTCTCTCAAGAACACACACCAAAACAGAAACTAAAACACCAAAAATCAGTCCATAAACATCATTATATCAACCATCTAATCCACAAAAATCGTTCTAAGATCAAAGGGTATTAAAAGGAAAAGGTTTAAATCGGGTTTCCAAGTCATTTTTGGAGCTAAATCTTGTTCAAACCATCACATCTTTATTCTCTTCGGTATAACACTCTCTTTTTACTATTTTTATACTTATCTTCACTTGCATGTTCGATCCATAACCTGAAAATATGTTTTCGTAAACTTTCAAAACGTTTTCTTGTTTAAAAACGAGTTTTTATGTTGGATCTATATATTTAACATGTAAATCTAAAAGAAAATAATGTTTTTACCTCAAAAATACATATGTTTAAGTTATAACAGCTTGCATGTCGAATCTACCCGTTAAACAAACTTAAAATCGAAGAAACAAGCAACTTAAAAACTGGCCGAAGCCTTTTGGCCGGCGGCTGAAGGATTTCAGCCGACAACTAAAAGTCAGTCGGCGGCTGTTTTCCTCCAGCCGCCGCCAGAATGGTCCTGTTCACTATTTTTGTCGTTTTAAGAGGTCGTAAACGTAATTTTAAGCTGAAATAAATTATCACAGGTTATATACCTATGAATAAGCTACTGTTTTGACATATTATATTGTTGGAAAAGCTTTTTGGACTTGAAACTTGTGTATTATTGATTTAAACGTTGTATTGAGCATTTTAAAGCGGGAAAGTGTTTTGAAAATGGACATAATTTTTATAACGCGGAAGCGCTGCCCAATTTTCACCGTAAATAACATTCCAAATTCAGAAACTTAATAACTTCGAGACTTACACACATTAACTTGGAACTTTGACACTTTTGGTACATAATTGGACATTTCGGACTATAAAACGTACGCGAACATACAAACCTTATAAACTTTCCGTAATAAACTTTTTGGGACAGAATCTAAGTATACTAAATTGAGACTTAAAAATGTTAAATTGAAACTTAACATAACTCAATAAAACTTATACAACTTTCCGGTGTTCTAGGTCGTTTGTGATTCCCGACGTGTTCCGCTCTCTTTGTGCTAGTTCATATCTCGTACCTTCGCAAACCGTGAGTTACAACCCCACTTGTTTTACTTTTTGAACATTTAAACATTATTTGGGGGAAACATAAGATCAAATGTTTGTAACTTTTTGGTACTTTCGAAACTTATTTGAAACTGTTCGAAACTTGATACTTTTGGTACTTATTGAAACTTTTAGAAACTTGTTCAAACTTGTTCAAACTTGGTACATGTTCAAACTTGTTCAAACTTGGTATTTGTTCAAACTACTATGCGTATATGTGTTGATGCCTTAGCATGATAACTAAATCTAGGATACTTGTTAGAAACCAATCTTTGATGGATATATAAGCCCGTAAGAGTTCAGTTCAATTTTTACAACTTTGTTCAATTGCCCGTTTTGGTTCAGGTTCACTTATACACTATTAGCAATAGCCGTTAGTCATATGGGTATCGATACTTAGGAGGGGTCACTCCTTGCTCAGGGTTAGCGTCCCAAGTACATATTACTACCATTCAGATGTTCAATCAATTAAACTTTTTGGGCTAGTTCAGGACCATGCAACCGGTTTAGTGTATACTTACTACTTATATTATGCCAAATGATTGATACGAGTTACTATTTAGTTAAACACATACTCCCTACGCATATACCTTTTAGCGCTTGGATTCCGCTACAACTTTAATTATACAAGTTTTATTTACTTAAATTACTTGTGTACGTTCAAACTTTTACTATTTACATATATGTTCAAACGTCGACTCGTTCTTTTACTCATGACGTCAGTATATGTTTTGGCAACTTACTATTTTTGGTGACTTACTATTTTCGGAAACTTTCTATTTTTGGAAACTTCTCTTGAACCTCTAAACTGTAACTCACTCACTACTTTATGTAGTTGACACTTTATCTTATGTTTCAGGAAATTAATGTAAGTGTTCAGAATGCATGGCAAAGGAGGGTCGATGTGGTCACGTGAGGCGCTATTTGGGAAAAGACCTTTATATTTTGGGAATTTGTTTTGGAACATTTGTACTTGTACTTTATTTTAAACTTATGAACTGCTTGGTTGTTGAATCTCGAAACATTTATTTTTAATTGAAATGACTTGAATCGTTTATATTTGCTTATGACCGTGTAATGATATTTCAGCTCTCACATCCCGTGTTTCCGCTATAGCGGGGTGTGACATGAGCCACTCATGAATACTTAAATATATATGTCTGGGCAGACCCAAATTAATCTAGATGTGTCTCGATATAATTTCGTAATCACGAAGTGAGAAACAGAAAGTTAAAAAGATGGAATGAACCAGATCCATGTCCAAATTTAGCTAGAGTATCTGAAACAAAAGGATAGTAAACACAAACATTGACTTACAGTGACTTTTGGAAACTTCACTCATGTATTTATACGAGCATTGGTGTGTCAACCGTCATCAAATCCGTCAAGTCTACTTAGCATGCCTGTTGTTATTTGATGTATACTACTTTTTGAATTATTCGAGTTCGTACAAACTAAATGTGGTTACGTGTTTTGTTTATTATTATATTGCAACTTACCCGTGTTTTACCTCGGGTGATTATTTATATATCACCTTTCAAAAAGATAAATTTGCATCGCTAGATAATGAATAACGCATTTGCATGAGTTTGAGCTTCTATGTTCAATTATTGAGAATTTAACGTTTCAGCGATTGTTACCATGTATTTAACTATAACGAAAAATGTAAACATTCTTTTTTTAGTTAGTCATAGTGTTTCGAGTTAGTGTTTTATTTCGTTTCGGTAATTAAAATTTCCGAGTAACATCTTATTTTTCGTTTTAATATTAAACTCCCTAGACCATATGTTATTATTAAGAAAACGTTTAACTTTGGTCTTGTCTTTCAATGTTTTGCTTAGCCCATATTATTTACCAGTGTACTATCTATTATTTACCGGTGTATTTATTTACGCTTAATATTTTCCATGTATATTGGTAGAGTTTCCTACAAAACAGGGAGATTAGGTTTGTATTCTTTGTATATATATATTATTCAAAAGAGTTAATTACACGGATGATCCTTTTCCTCTTACCCAAGTGACACTTTTCGTCCTATATTCTGAAAAATTACATGGATAGTCCTTTATTTTGAATTTTTGCACATTGATAGTCCTTTAGTCCGTTAGGGTTAACTCAATTCTGTTTGTTATATCACAATGACCAATTTACCCTTTTTGTCTTATTCGCAAAGGACCGTTTTTGTAATTTTTATTATTTTTATTTCTTTTTATTCGACGGATACGACGCCGTATTGGATTGATTTCCATTGCTAATACTGTTACTGTTGCTTTTTGATGATTTATGTAAACTGCATCTGAACGAACCTGTATGAGAAGTAGGTGAACACATACACGTCTTCTTCACAACTTGATTATGATTTCTCGGTAGTGACGATATAGATCTGGACGGCGAAATCGAACGGTTATCAAAATTAAACCGTAACGATGACGCCGATGATGAGTTATAGACGTTCACCGGAGAAGGTCTTCTTCACAGCTTGATTATGATTTCTCGGTAGTGACGATATAGATATGGACGGCGAAATCGAACGGTTATCAAAATCAAACCGTAACGATGACGTCGGCGATGAGTTATAGACGTTCACAGGAGAAGGTGAGAGAAGGTGAGGCAGATCTCTGTTGAAAACACGATGTGGAACCAGATCAGAAAGCAGAGGAAGTGGAAGATGCAAAGGAATTTGACAACGGCGCGTGGTGAAACCTTTCGGCAGGCGAGTGAGATCGTAAAACAGGCCCACTAGTTCTTCGTGTTGAAACCGCCATTAAAATATTTTTAGAGAGAAGATATTATTTTAAAGGGATTGATTTCTGTGTGTAAAACAAATAAAAAGAAAAAAAAAATTACAAAAACGGTCCTTTGCGAATAAGACAAAAAGGGTAAATTGGTCATTGTGACATAACTAACAGAATTGAGTTAACCCTAACGGACTAAAGGACTATCAATGTGGGGAAATTCAAAATAAAGGACTATCCATGTAATTTTTCAGAAAATAGGACGAAAAGTGCCACTTGGATAAGAGGAAAATGACCATTCGTATAATTAAATCTATTCAAAATCATAAGGAAAAGGCACCGAGCCTATTACTTTCATGGTATCGAGCATATCCTAAAACCTTAAATCGACAGTCTTCTTTTTCTTCTTTATATTATTCGAATTTTTTCTCTTGTTCGTTACTCTCATGGCCACCGCTCCCCGTTACCACCCAACACTCACAGTAAACAATATTCGAAACTTCATCCCCATTACTTTGGAGATGGAGAAAGGTCTCTACAACAATTGGGCGGAATTTTTTTCGTATCCACTGCCATGTCTACCTAGTAGCGGATCATCTCCGTTATGATAAACCACCACCGCTAGTTCCCGCCTCCACCACTAGTTCCCGCCTCCACCTCCTTTGATAAAGACAAATAAAAGGCTCTTGAAACACCGCCACCAATACCGCCGACGGTTCCTGATTTGACCTTATGGTCACGACTTGATGCCATTGTTTTTCAGGATATATCTAGTGATCTTCTTAATACTATTATCACTATAGCACATCAAGCATGGAATCTCCTCGCCAACATCTTCCAAGACAACAAGCACTCATGTGCAGTTTACTTGGAAAATCAATTCAATTGCCTTCGTCTAGATAATTTTTCTAATGTTTCCACCTATTGTCAAGAACTAAAAGTGATCTCTGATCAACTCACTAACGTTGGTTCCCCGGTCTTTAACCAACACATATTCTTGCAACTTATCGCGGGATTGAACAAGAATTATGATAGTGTTGCCTCTCTAATGCAACAATTTGATCATTTACCAGATTTTTATGCAGCTCGTTCCAAGCTCATTCTTGGGGAAACCCGCAAAGCAAAACAAGCAGCTTCTTCTACCACCGCCGCTGCCACTGCCCTCATAGTTTCTCCATCGGATGATCATCGTAGTATTGATCATCGCAATCCAGACCATCGCAATCCTCCTGTCCCTCCTCCTAATTCCAGCCGCAACAACAACTCGAACAACCACGGTCGCGGTTACACTAACTATCGCGGGCCTCAAAACTATCGTGCGAACAATAATCGCGGACGTGGAGGAAACTACTCCCCTCAGAATTCGGGATGGGGGTGGGTTCCCCCTACTTCATCAATTCCTCCATGTCCATATTCTACTAATGCATGGATGCAACCACCTCAGCCGAGTCGTTCTTCGGGTATTCTTGTTCCCTGTCCACAACAAGCTTACGCCGCATCTAGATCACCCACTGATATTGTGCAAGCCATGCATGAAATGAACTTCAACGTTCCCGGTGAAAATTGGTATATGGACACCGGGGAATCCTCTCATATGACAGCATCGCAAGGGAATCTCACGTCCTTTATTAATACGATTCATCCCCAAAATATCATCGTTGGGAGTGGACAAGAAATTCCCATTCATGGGATTGGACAGGCTACTATATCTAAACTTTTAAACTTTTACCTTCTTTACACTTATCTGATGTTCTTTATGAACCACCTCTTATCAAGAATCTTATTTTCGTTTGCAAACTTTGTCGTGAAAATCATATTTCTATTGAGTTTGACTCTTATGGTTTTTCTATGAAGGATTTACAAACGCGGATACCACTCGTGAGATGTGACAGCACCAGGGATCTATATCCCCTTTCACCTTCTACCATCCAAACGCTAAGTCAAGTTCGTCCTCCTGTTTCTTTTGCGGCTACATCAAATAAATGGCACTCTCTCCTTGGCCATCCAAGAGACACTATTTTAAATTTTCTTTGCAAAACTAATTCTATTTATAATAAACATTTGTCTAGTTCTATTTGTCAATCTTGTGTTTTTGGTAAACAAATTCGGTTACCATTTTATCAATCTTTATCGTCTACATTAATGCCTTTTCATATTATGCATAGTGATCTTGGGACTTCTTCGATTTTAAGCTCGGGAGGTTATAAATATTACGTTTTAGTTTTAGACGATTATTCAAATTTTTTGTGGACTTTTCCAATAGGCCATAAGGTTTCTTCCCTCTTTTAAATATTTAGTTCATTTATTAAAACTCAATTTCATCTCCACATCAAAAGTTTTCAATGTGATAATGGCACCGAATATAATAACGAATCTTTTAAAACTTTTTGTCATCAAATGATATGGTTTTTCGGCTCTCATGTCCACATACGTCTTCACAAAACGGTAAAACCGAGAGTGAGATTTGTTCCATTAATAATGTAGTTTGCACTCTTTTAGCTCATTCGGCAATGCTCCACATTTTGGCATTGCACTCTTGAAATGGTTACATATCTCCCGACCCAAACGTCATTTTAATCCTACCACATCTACACACATTACTCCTTCTCCTCTTCCACGTTCTCCCATAGATGCTTAGTAATAGGACATTGGATTTAGTACCACGTACTCCTGTTATGAATGTAATTCGTTGTATGTGGATATTTAGACATAAAAAGCACTCTAATGGTACTTCTGAGCGATACAAAGCTCGTCTTGTTTGTGATGGCAGATCTCAACATATTGGTGTGGATTGCGCGGATACGTTTAGTCCAGTAGTTAAACCGGCTACTATTAGAATGGATTTTAGCATCGCTCTGTCAAAGGATTGGTCGATTCATCAATTAGATGTCAAGAACGCATTTCTACATGGTCATCTACATGAAACTGTCTATATGCATCAACCCATAGGTTTCCGTGATCCTGTTCACCCTGATTATGTCTGTTTATCGAAGAAATCCTTGTACGGCCTCAAACAGGCTCCTCGAGCTTAGTATCAACGCTTCACGAATTTTGTGTCTACAATTGGATTCTCCCATAGCAAATCGGACCACTCTCTCTTTATTTACAAAAAAGGGTAATGATATGGCTTACTTACTACTTTATGTTGATGATATCATTCTCACCGGATCATCCTCACATTTACGCCTATATATTATGTCTCTTCTTGCCAACGAATTTGCGATGAAATACCTTGGTACACTCACTTCTTTTCTCGGAATTGTCGTGATTCGTTCTTAAAGTACTCTCTTCTTATGTCAACGTAAATATGCTGAATATATAATTGAACGAGCAAGTATGAGTTCTTGGAAGCCTGCCCCCACACCTGTTGAAACTAACGGAAAAATTAGTTCTACTTCTGGCACCGATATCTCTTATTCGTGCAACAAGTTTGTCTCCATATTTATGCACCTACTGATATACATATGACTGAACTTAAACGTCTTTTACGTTATCTCCATGCTACTTTGGATTATGGTCTTCATTTATACAAATCTAACGTTACTTCGTTAGTTTCCTATACCGATGTTAATTGGGTAGGTTGCCCTTATATCCGACGATCGACCTCTGGATATTGTGGGTATCTTGGTGATAATTTAATATTGTGGTCTTCTAAACATCAACACACTCTCTCCTGCTCCAGCGCTGAATCTGAGTACCGTGGTGTTGCAAATGTCGTTTCCAAATCGTGTGGGGTTCGTAATCTTCTTTTGGAACTACATTGTCCTATCCATAAAGCTACTCTTATTTATTGTGACAATGTTAATGCTTTCTATTTATCTGGGAATCCTATCCAACATCGACGTACAAAACATATAGAAATGGATATTCACTTTGTTATAGGAAAGGTTGCTTGTGGTCAAGTCCATGTAATTCATCCTTCTCAGTATCAAATTGCAGACATTTTTACTAAAGGACTCCCTAAGATTTTGTTTGAAGATTTTCGAGACAGTCTAAGCATTCGACCTCCTCCTGCTTCGACTGAGGGGGTGTGTTAGATAATAGAAATTTTTGAATATATTGTACATATCTTTTGTATTTACTTAGGCTTAATCTTTTCCATGTATATTTGTAGAGTTTCCTTCAAGACAGGGAGATTAGGGTTCTATTCTTTGAATATATATTATTCAAGATTATAATGAAAAGGTATCGAGCCTATTACCTTCAGTGATTAATAACTTAGTGGGATTTCATTTGTACAATCTGTTTCTAAAAGTGTTTTTATATATATCTTGAGTTATGGTCATGTGGTATAAAGTTTCGCATGTTTACTAAAAATTTTGTGTTTGGAGTTGTCGTTGTAAGGTTACTGTTTTGCTGATTAGATTTTAGAGTTTGTGTTCCCGGAGTCATAAGTGGGTCATAAGTCCGTATTTTTGGAAAGGTGTTTAAATCAATGTTGTATTTATTCGAGTCTTGTTTCCAATGGCAATGGTCTCGTCTTCTAAATCAAATTTTAAGTTAGTCAAACACTCAAAATGAAAATGTGTGGGTGATCTGAATTTTGTTAACAGTTTCATTAGCCCAACTTCATCAGGTCGTCTCTTGGTCATACTAAAGTGTTTTTGATTCAATCTTCACTCCAGATTGTAGATCTCGGAATCTAGTTTTTGTAAATATAAGGCGCGTCTCCTAATTCCAAATTGTGGTCGTTCAAACTGATGAAATACGAACATTAGTCTAAATTGTGTTTTGTGTTAGTTTTCTACATATGATTTTGTGTTCACTTGTTCTATGTCTTAAAGGTGTGAAAATTGAGATTTTGAAATTTGAAGGGTTTTTTTTGTATATCAAATACATGATCTGCATTTTTTGGTGAATTTACGTAATTGTTTGATATTTAAAAACATTTTTACAACATATGTTATGTGATTTTCTCGTGAATTCTGAATCGTTTCGTCTCACTTCAATTGGTCATAACCTGGTCAAAAAATATGAAATTAGAATACATATCCTTACCTTCGTCGAAGCGTTTTGAGTCCGCTTTCCAATGAAAGTAATCTCAATGTTTGATTCAATATCTAAGTTGGTCAAACTGGGTAAATACAATCAGTGGTACAAATCTGAATAATTCTAGATAACTTTTGTGTCGACTTTCGGATGTTCTAGTTTGGTGAAAATAAAGCGTTGACGTCTGAAATTTTTATTGGGACTTTATTATTATGTTATCTTGAGGCCCCTAAGTATTTTATAGAAAATTGTTTAGGACCTGTCCCAACATTTCACTGTTTTGCGTATTGTGTTTTGTCAAACGTTTATAGAGTGTCTAAAATTGTCAAATCAGTTATTGGGTGTTTTTTAAATTAGTAATGTGTCCCATAATTATTATTAGAATATTTCTAATATTTCTAAGTTTATCATTTCATCTAGAAGCTCAACACGTTGTTTATTGCATTGCGTATATTCATATCATAGCACAATCAAGAACAAATGTGAGTTCCAATCCCTATGTTTTACAGTTTTATATGAATGTTTTTTGTGGAAAGTGAAAGCACAATAAAATTTTTATATAAATCATTTTTTATAACTATGATTTATTTATAAACAAGTTTTTCGAAAAGTTGCAATACAAACGATTTCTTAAAGACAACAAAATTAATGGCTTGTACAATTCAATACGAAAATTAGAAAAACAAATGCGATCGAAAGTCTGTTATGATCTTGACACACTCAAACGTATAATCAGTTAGATTATATGCAATGCGATCAAAGTACGAAAGGGCCTTTGACATTACGATCAAAATTTTGTGATGACCTTAAGATACTTAAACGTATAATCAGTTAGATTATACGCAATCCGATCAATGTATTGCGGATACTTTGACATACTTACACTTATAAGTAACCTGTTCGGTTATGTTTTTCAATATATACCGAAATTCCATTGTTTTCGAGTTTGGTTTTTCTAGATTCGAATCGAACAAGTAAACATGCATACAAAATAATAATAAACACAAAATGCACATTGAAAATTACACAGCACAGTTACGAAAAGTTCCTTAGATCCTATTTGATTTACTTATATCTATTATTACTTATAATCTAGATTCGTCGGCTTTATTACGTGCGAGATATTCCAAATAGTGGAATGGTATGCATTTGAAACTCCTGACTATTTGGTTGCCCTGTGTTTTAATTACCATAATGTGAGGTATAATGATATTTAAACTGTTCAGTTACCCTAAGTTAATAACACATTTGAAACTCCTGACTCTTTGGTTGCCATGTGTTTTAATTACCATAATGTGAGGTATAATGATATTTAAACTGTTCAGTTACCCTAAGTTAATAACACAGACATTTTTAGGTACTCCAAAAGTTGGTGGTATTAATGTCATACTAATTATTGAGGTATAATGATATTTAGACTATTGAGTTACCCTAAGTTATTAACACAAACGTTTTTAGGTACTCCAAAGGTTGGTGGTTTTGTGTTTTTCTATATAAGTTAGTTAACAAGCCCCATAACTACGTACAATTATGTCTCTTTCGAAAAACATGTCTCACTCCAAGATTGGCGCCCTTGACCCAACTAGAGAAGATTGGGTTGTTCATGTACGGATTTGTAGAATGTGGGAGGCAATAAATACAAAACTCGGTGATGTCTTACTTGGGTTGGAGATGGTTATGGCTGATGATGAGGTAATTTCTAATTTGTTTGAAAAATTTAAAAGCCGGAAAAAGGGTACGCCACGAAAACAGTTAATATACAATAATTTCTAACATGGTTTTTATGTACAACGATGGAAACTGTGGGGGGTTAAATTAGTTTCTTACATGTTTTTCTTTTTACCAAAAAGGGCGGTACGATATAAGGTTTCATCACTAGAAATCATATACGAAAGTTTAAGGCTCTTCTCGAAGAGGGCCAGGTATATCAAATCTCGAGGTTCAGAGTGATTGAAGGTCAAATGAGATATAAAGTTGTCCCGAATCAATACCGTATCCGTTTCAACATTGCAACATCGGTTCGTAAACTTGAAGGTGGTCATGAGGAGTTTCTATTGAATGTGTTTAGTTTCACAGCAATGGAAGTTCACCTACAGAGAATCAACAACAATTCCCTCCTCACTGGTGCCGGTTTTTCTTTTCTCTAAATATTTATGTTTTTCTTTTCTCTAAATGTTTATGTTTTCTTTTTTCACTGACAAATCTCTTTACAAAATTGTTACCGTGCAACGCGCGAGAATACGCGTTGTATAAATATATTCACATGACACATCTTATAGTTATGGTGATACACATACACTAACATATCGCAACAACATAGAATTACACATTACATTAACAAATAAATCCTATTATCCCCCCATTTAAGACTATGCGGTGTGGTAAGTGATTTGGAGTGAAGATGTGGAGTGATATAGGTGATCTGTAGGAAAGAGAGTGTGATTTGTAGGAAAGAGAGTGTGATGATGTGGAATGATAAAAATGGGTGGAGTGGTTGTGTGTAAGTGATGATGATGTGGAGTGATAGAGTTTATTTTGTATTTTTATTATATAATTTTATTTAAAAAGTTGTATTTTTATTAAAAATAAAAAAAAAACACACTACAATTTATTTAAAAAAAAACATACAACAATTTATTAAAAAAAAAAACATACTACAATAAAAAAATACTACATATATTGAGGAAAAAATTTCTCGATAAGCCTTTTCTTTTCTTTTTCCGCTATTGTTTTGTTAGGCTCCCCGAGATGACTGATGTCCTGAATGATCGTCTTTAACGCTTTTGCTCGCATTTTTTCTTGACCAGTTTCAGTAAATTCCCCGAACTTTTTCCCAATATACGTACTGGAGTGACTCTTCGGCCCCCGAAGAAGAAGCAGTGGCTTTGCCCTTTCCTTTGCGCGCTTTTGCCTTTGCTTGATCTCTACCAATCGGTCTTGGAAGCTCTTCCTCCAAGTGAAGATCATCATCATCATCGTTGAGATCGATTCCAGCAAAAGGCGATACCGGAGTGGCGGGAGTAGCGGGAGTGGAGGGGTTACTAGACTCCGATGTTCTACGCGCTTTTGAGGACCCTCCAAATGTTGGGACATTTTGACAAATCGGGTTTCTTCTCAATACTTCCCAAGACGCTAAATGTTGGAAACCCGCTTGCATTCTGGTGCGGTATACCTCCAGAGCATGTTCGAGCACTTGTTTATCACTTTGACCGCTTGTTCTAGTTTTTTGGGCTTGTCGGAAAATCCCGTTGAATTTTTTGACCTTTCTTTGTAAGTCGGTCCACTTGCTCGAAATCATGTCGTTGGTACGATAGTAAGAGGGATCATCTTTAAGCATCTTGGCGAAGAATTTTTCACGAACACTTCCCCAGTAAAGTGGTGAATGTTGATCATTTCCCAAAATAGGGTCCTCGGATGTCGACGACCATGCTGTAGCAAGTGCGACCTCCTCCCGTTCGGTCCACCTCTTCTTTTCGGTTTTGCCTCTTTGGGATTCGGTTTCTTTCTTCTTATGCTTCCTTTTCCCACGGGCCGGCATACTTTCCGGTTGAGTTTTCGGAACAACGTCATCGTCTTCAGAATCGACCAATCCGCGGTTACAGTCAACGTCAAATGGAGGCACTTGTGGAAAATCGCTGAGGTTAAGCAATTGTTGGAACGACCTCCTTGGTATAGCGGGTCTTGGGATGGTCGTTGTGGTGGTGGAGTTTGTTGGTAAAATTGGGGATATTGGTTAGGGTTTGGAAGTTGGTTAGGGTTTGGAAGTTGGTTAAAGTTTTGAAATTGGTTTGGGTGTTGATATTGGTTGGAGTTTTGAAATTGTGGATATTGGTTTGGGTTTTGATATTGGTTTGGGTTTTGATATTGGTTGAGGTTAGGGTTGAACCATTGGTTCCATTGGTTGGGGTTGTTTTGATTATTGTTGTTGTTGGGATCCATTTGAGAGAATTGAGAGAATGTATAAAAATGGAGAGAATGTTATAAAAATTGAGAGAGAAAGAGAGATTGTTTGTGGTCATTTTTATAAAAATGAGTTGGTTTTTATAGAGGATTGTTTTGGTTTTGGTTTAAATGTATCCGTTGCTTCCTTGACCGTTGCATGTTTTCGACCGTTGTTGCCTTTTTCTCCCCCCATCACGGCGTGTTTCTGCTCACGCCGTGACCAGAATTTCACCGATAACGCCCCCGACGGAGTGGTAATGGGGCGTTATAGGGCGTTATCGAGTGACGTGGCGGCGTTATTGGTTGTTTTCACGCCTCACATCGCATAGTCTAAATTAGATAGTTGCATTGCTATTTGTGCAAAATAATGTTTTTTAATTTTTTGGCATTTTTCATTTTAGTCCCTCGACTTTAAAGACTTTAAAGGTTTCCCCCCCTCAACTTTAAAAACTTTAACGCTTTTTCACCCTCAACTTTAAAAAATTTAACGGTTTTTCACCCTAAACTTTAAACGACTTTTAGCTTTTCCTGTCTGCAATTTATATGCTTTTGCGTTTCCCCCCCCCCCCCCCCCCCCCCCCCCCCCCCCCTCAGCTTTAAATAATACTTTTACGCTTTCTACCCCTCAGAATTTTTTTTGGATTCAACTAATACGAACATCTACTCAGATTAATAATAAATAACGGCATCGTTTTAGCAAATAGCTACATTTATATTTCGATAAAAAAGTAAAAAAACAAAAAGTCGAGTCGTTTTATCCGGAGTAGGATAAACGACATCCTCTCCTCTTCTCACTTCGATCAATGACTTGATCCGGAGCTTATGGGATGGAAGGTCGTAAAAGTATTATTTAAAGTAAAAAAAAAGTTACGAGAAGTAAGAAATAAAAAAGACGTGGAAACCCAACAATAATAAGCCCAAATGAAGCCCAAAAAAACCCAAAAAAACACCCTCAGCCCATACCCGGGCACGAAGCATGGCTTCATCTTGCATGCGACGGAGGTTATGGGAAACACGTTGATGAAAGGGCTTTTTTGTTTATATGAATTGTAATCGAACTCGTGCGAAGCACGAGAGATCCTCTAGTTTGATTTATTTATAAATGAATATATACACATCTTACAGTTATATTGATTAAACAAAAAAAGTATATTGTCTATTGATATATTACTTTTTAAGATACAGAGTAGCATAATATAAAAATTATATAGATAAGTTTAAATTAGCCAAAATTGGTTTTAAACTTAAGGGTCCGGTTTCTATGCAAGACTTGAACCAAACTAAAAAAATGGTTTTTCAAAATTCAAACATGAACCGTCGGTTTTATGTATTCGTTTGGTTTTTTGCTTCGGTTTCCTATTTTCTTGGTTTTTTGATTTTCTTTTTTCTATTTCTGCTCATCCCTACTAAAATAAAAACTCTATACTTGCTACTGTTGTATTGTCTTCATTTTATAAAGTGTATCAGTATCTCATAGTTAAACACCCACCATTATTATTATCGAAAATGAAAATTTAGAATTTCTTTTATTAAAAACAAAAAATTAATCAATATATAGAGATACCCTTAAATCCGCCTATTATGTAATTATTGAATATAAATTATATATAGAGAACTAATTTTTAGAGTACTAATAGACCTAATTATTATATAGTTGTTCATTATGTATTGTATTTGTGAAGAAAGAAAACATGTTATACTTTCAATGCATAATGTACAATCATGAAATGCATTTGGTCCATTTGTAGGTCTACAAATTAGGTATATTAATCATTTCTCAAATTATATATATATATAGCTTTACCCCTAACCCTCCAAATCTGTGTTTATATTACAAGTTTAACAAAATATTTACAATTTTTGGTTTTCGGAACTTGTGTTAAAGGTTGCAAATTGTCTTTTATACGATACTAGATTATTGTCCCGCGATAGCGCGGAAAAAAATAAAAATTGAATCATAAAATTTATGTTTATGTAGATTTTAATTTATTATGAAAAAATAATGTTGTACATCTAGTACATATATATACTTTTACGTTTATACACATATCGTTTGTAACTATAATAATATATACACTTTTATCTTTATACAAATGTTTTGATATTTTGTATTAATAGATTTTAGAATAATAATAAGGTAATCATAGTCTAAATTGAACGATTTCTATAAATAAATTAGAATTATGTTTTTTATTTTAGTAGAGATTGAATGAAGAGAGAATGTAATTATGTATTGTAAAAGGGTGTAAAATGAAAATAATCTTTGATGACATCATCAATCTGATCTAACGGCTGATATCAAAGAAGTTAACCATCCAACGGACCACACTTCGCCATGTGTCATTTAAGGCCCCTCTTTTATTATATATTAAAGATTTAAACGAGTTTTACACTTCACCTAAACGAATATATATTTACAAAACTTTCATCCATATAATATATGATAAAAGTAAATAAAAAAAAAAGTAAGACCATTATAAATAAAATTTCATCCCTGTGCAACGCCCGGGTTTCTAAAAACATGGTTAGATTCAATCTATACTACTTACTCGTACTATTTCTCTTTTTAGGAAGTAAAATATTACCTCCCATTTGGTGTCATTCCATTGGAAATTCCGAGCACGTCTATGAAACTTGGTAGCATTATAACGCCATCTTCAACGTACGCCACTGTAATGATGTCACATCTCTTACCCTAAGCCATTGTCATTGCCTTGTCGAGCAACTCCGACGAGCAGTAGAGGTGAGCTAAGTTTATGATCCCAACCATGTGATACATAATCTTAAAATATGAACCAAAAATAAGGCTAATTTATATAAAAATGACATAAAGATTTCACTAATTTTCTTTTTTTATATTCACTAATTATTTTCAAGATACACCAGTCAAATCTCTAGACCAATTTTATCATATTTACTCATATTTATATATCATTTTTCTATATTGATTGAAAGTATATGATAATCTCAACACAAACAACAACTTCAGAGTAGTTAGCGCCTCGCATTCTTGAAGCACATGCCTTGTTTTCGACCCACCAAATACTTTTTATATATTTACTTTTCTATATTGGTCGACTTTTGCAGATACATATCCTAAACTATGACGTTATAAAAATAGTTTTTCTTATAAAGTTTTATATATGGATTTTCTACTTTTCTTTTTCAATAGAAAACTTAAAACATAATTTTATATTTCTTTATAGTGACTAAAACATGTATGTCATTAAATATCATTTTTAACACTCAAGGACTCTACGTCTTCTTGTATAAGTTTTTGATCCCGTCACAACATTTGGTGGCAAAATATCTATCTAGGAAACAATATACAAAAGATTTTATCCGTAACAACTAAAATAGGAAAAAATAATACATATACGTCATAAACAACATAACATCCTTTAAATAGAGGGTCTCACTTATCCACCCACACTTCTACTACAAGATGTAAGAAAATATCTTGAAGACCCCGTTGACCCGAAGTGATTTAGAAAGATTCTTCTTTATCGGTGGTGATCGAGTTCTTTAGTATTTTATTTGGTTGTATATTTGTTAATGAAAAAATAGTTTGAAAAATAAATAAAAAAAATCTTTCATTTACGTATGAATTAAAACACGGAGTCTTGGTAATCACATGCTAAGGGTTGTTATTAAAACACAAAACAACTGCATTAAAATTTATACCCTATAAATCTAGAAAATAAAACCTTAAATACAAAAACGATTATTATTCATATACAATAAAACTAAATATATCTAAAACTTTTTATCACAGTCCTCTAACTGTTGTTATCAAGATTTCTAAATATTTAATAATAATCGATACTGACAAACTAAAATACTATTTTAGAAAATTAAATGAAGGTCTCGAAGTCATAAAATTAAAAAAGAAAAATGATTCCATAGACTACGGGAAGCCAATTCAAAGTTTTATTTGACTTTCTTTATAAGCATTAACTTATACCAAAAACAAACATCTCAGAGGGTACAAAGATGGAATCAATGGGTGAAGATTTAAATCATCATAGAATTAAAACCAATGGTATATGTATGCATGTTGCTGAGAAGCAAGGCCAAGGACCATTTGTGCTTCTCCTTCATGGTTTTCCAGAGACGTGGTTTACATGGCGCCATCAGATTAATCACTTGGCTAGCCACGGTTACCATGTCGTTGCGCCTGACCTTCGGGGCTATGGTGACTCTGACTCGCCCGTCGACTCCTCTTCATACACTATGTTCCACATAGTTGCTGATCTCATCGGTCTTCTTGATCATTTTAATCAGAAACAGGTCCTCTCTAATCCCAACACTTGTATTTCTTCTACGTGGGGCAAAATTATCACGTAGATACTTTCTCACTTTCACGTGGACGCAAAGTAAAGAATTTTATACCCTCAGATTGAGGGGCAAAATTTAAATAATAACATAATTATAACGATTTTTAGTGTGACAAAATTGGGATGGACGCAACTACCTACTCTATCTCCTTCCTGTCTTCGCTAGGATGGTATGTGTGGGTGGGTGTTTGTGTTGATAATGTTTTCTTGATTATGTATCAGGTGTTTGTGGTGGGACATGATTGGGGTGCAGTAGCTGCTTGGCATCTTAGCCTATTCAGGCCGGATAGAGTCAAAGGAATGGTTGCTCTCGGTGTTCCATTCTTTCCCAGAGACCCGAGCATGAAGCCAACTCAATTCTTCAAATCGTTCGGAGATGGTTTATATATGACCCAGTTCCAGGTTCATAATTCTTTATACAAGTTTGGACTTACGGAATATAATAACGATAGTAATAAATTAATAATACACCGTAATACAGGAAGCAGGAAGAGCAGAGAGAGCATTTGCAAAATACGATTACCTGACAGTTATAAAGAAGTTTGTGCTGATTAATATTCCTGATATGGTAGCACCTCCGGGCATGGAGATTATTGATTACTTGGAATCCCATTCACGGTTACCGTCATGGATTACTGAAGAGGAGCTCCAAGTATATGCAGACAAGTTTCAGGAATCTGGATTCACTGGCGGTTTAAACTATTACCGTGCTATGGACCTGTAAGAAGAAGAATAGCATTTGTTGTTTGTTTTTTCGTACATCTTTCCTTATAAGGATATAATGTGGATTTGCAGGAGCTGGGAGCTAGAAGCACCATGGCAAGGAGCAAAGATAACAGTTCCGTCAAAGCTAATTGTTGGAGACAAAGATATTGGATATGAAAGTTTCACAAAGGGATACATCGAGGGAGACTTTATGAAAACATTGATTCCTGATATTCAAGTTGTTATACTCAAAGACGGCCATCATTTTATCCAACAAGAGAGACCACAACAAGTTTCTGATGAGATCATATCTTTCCTTCAAAAACTAGCTATAGATTAGAAGCCTATAATCTAAAGATCTGTCGGTTTGTCTGTCTCTCTGTCTCTCTTATTATGTATCCGAATATGAAGGTCAAATCCTAGTAATGTTTTCGTCCTACGTTGGTTTGTTACTACCATTATATGTAACTACCATTATATGTTAAATAAGAGTGTACAATTAGATACAGTTGCTTGATTTAGCGCACTTTTATTAGATGCGTAAAAACTTACAAGCCTGAGTTTCGTTAGTTAGACACACTAGTGGTTCCTTTTCTTTATGTTGCTTTGAAAGTAGCTCCTTCAGCGTCAGCCAAATGAACTTTGGATATTTCTTCTTATTTCTAATCAAACAGACGATAAATGGCATCTTTCTCTGGAAATACCTCGAGAAATCTTATTGCTATTACTCAAACAAACATTGAGGGGGCAAATCAGGTACACAAAATTATAAACATGGCTTCAAAGGCTTTTACAGCGATTATGTGATATCAGATATCAGTAGGCTACGATGATCATTTTTGTTTCATCTAATAGGAAACTGATTATCCAAAACTCGTTATTAGCTTCCAAAAATATAGACGTAATATTACTAGTCGAATAAGATTATATAGTTTTTTATTCAAAATAGAAGAGTTTATATACTATATATATAAATTCGAAATATATACTTTACGTATAATGATATATTTATGTAAGTTAAAATGTTCAAAGTTCGGTTCTGAAGCTTACTGCGGCGCACCAAGGCTTCATTGCGGCGCATTGAGCTGGTTGCCGTGACCCGCTGCGGCGTAGTAAGCAAGTAATGCGGGGCAGTAGGTCGAGAGTGGCAAAAATCGACTTTCATTCTTTTACGGTTTTTAGGTATTATTGCTATAATAATAAGTTGTAATTTTAATAGATAGTAACTCTAGGTTTTATATTACGCAAGTACATATATATATATATATATATATATATATATATATATATATATATATATATATATATATATATATATATATATATATATATATATATATATATATATATATATATGTAAGTTTTTACATAATAATTAGCTTATTGTACCAATGTAAAGTTTAAATGACATTTTATATATATATATATATATATATATATATATATATATATATATATATATATATATATATATATATATACTTAGATCCATTTTTAGTCCAAAGATGTCCAAGAGTCCGAAAACGGTCAAATTTACGATTATTACATATTTTCTTATAATTTTACCGATCTTTATATTTATTTATTTTACGTTATTATTTTCTAATAACTTATTGAATGTAGATATTAGGTATATTTAGTTAATAAAATACGTTTTCAACCATATTTAGATATTTACATAAGTTACTTAGACGGAATTTAGAGATAGGTAAGAAAACGTAAAGAGGGTTAGGGATAATTTAGAGAGTACTGAAGACCTCCGCAAAAATCAACAAAAACACCCCGGAAAGGTCATGAATGTAGAATCCGAGATAAACCCCAAGTAATGGTGGTGGTGAGGACCAAGAGCTCAAGATATATGGTTCTTCGAGATGGTAGACTAACCCGAATATGAAGAAAAGATGGTGATGGAAGGAGGTAAACCTTGCATCATACAAAAAGAAACTTGTATTAGAAATTACTAACCAAACATTAATATAAGAACATATTAGGTGAAGAAGATGAAAAATTTTACCAAGTATAATACAAGATTGAAGGTGTAGGATGAAGGATATGATTAGTGAGCTTTTCCCATTATGAACTCACTCATATATCTTATTATTGTTTCTCTCATTTTCTGGAAATATAAAGAGAAAATGTATGAAAAGAGTGAGTGAATGAATGAGAAATGAAGGGATGAAAAGGTAAAAAATTAGTTTTGATATGAAAGAGATAGGAGAAATGATTTAGATCTAAACATTGCGTTATTGAGCTTTAAGGCAAGTAGGGATCACATGTTTGAAGTAATAGCAAGATTCTCGTTTTTGTGTCAAAAGAGCTAATATCCAAAATTTATCTCGGGTGCCGACACTGCGGCGTAGTCTATGATGCACCAAGCACGCTGCGTCGCAGTCATGGTTTACTGCGGCGCAGTCACGTGCTGACCGACGACAGATTTTCGCGAATGTTTAACGGATGATCCCCGAAGACGGAGATCGTAATTTAGATGAGTCTCAGAATAAGGAAATCGTTATCTTTTTGATAAAGGATTAAATAAAATGTTTAATAAGTTTGGAATGTTTCCGGTTTACTTATCGCTAGAACGTACTAATCATAGGCACTTAGGTATAACGAGCGTAAATCATTCGTACAATCCGACAAAAGTAGTATAGTTGAAATAAATGTTATAAAAGTAATTGTAGATAAATATTCTCAATAAAAATGATAAAAAATTGCCGAAAAATAAATCGCGCTTGTCACATACCAGACTCCATGCCTGTTTTTTTTTTTTTCCTCCATCGAGTCCTATATGAATATAGATGGTTATATGGATATAAAAAGGCTATATGGCAATAAGTTGTGAATGATGAAAACATGTTTGTTTCTGTGCTAAATGAATCGATTGAATGACATAAATGACCAATTTACCCTTATATTTATTTATATTATCAAGATCATTAGCTACAAACAATTTAATCAAGAAAAAAAGATACGGAGTAAAACATTACACATATCATAAAATTAAAATTAAAAAAACATCCAAATCCAGTTAACAGCCATTCAAATCAAGTTAAATAAAGTGATAAGTTTTTAAAAGATAATTATCACCTAATTGAATTTCTAGAATCTGCCAATGAACAAATTTATTACAATATATTACTATCCATTCATTGAACAAACCAACCATAACCCGTAAACGGAAAAAAAATTTAGAAACCAATTTAATTTACTCTCCCATGTCAGATCTCTACAAAGGAATTGAAGCAACGAAAAAGAGAAAGAGGTGGTGGTGTAGTTGGACGGTGAAGGAAGAGGTGGTGGTGTAGTTGGACGATGAAGGATGTGGTGGCGGAGTGGGATGATTTGATGGAAGTTGGGAAAATTATACAATGGGGAGGTTTTAAAGAAAACAAGGGGTATTTAGGTCAAGTATTGATAAATTTTTGGCTATATGGGGAGCAGACAACCTCTCAGCCTTTTTCGCTCGGTCTTTCATCCAGCCCCATTCAACTAAGAAAGCCCACACAGACATCTCATTATAGCTTAGCGAATAATTCATCCATAATATAAAGCCCATTAAGCTTTAAACAAACATCACCTCCCTCTCATATCTATACATTTTTTTTACACCTATCTTACACATGAAAACTGATTTTTATGCCCGAGGATTAATCTCAGGTACGCCCTCGATAACACTTATGGTTTTCTTTGTTAAACAACTGAACTGATGTGACAACCCATAAAAAAAAATTCAGGTTCATACCGACTCGAACTTTTACAACTATTTATGAAAACTAGAATATATTTACACTTATGTTCGACCGTAAGTTCATTTCATGCATAACAATTATTTTATACCAAGGTTTAAACGTATGCATACACCAAAACAAAGTAATAAGGTTTTACACCCTCGAGTTGCATCGAATTGTCCACGTACTTAAGTTTACACACCATACATGAAATTCACACTCTAGTCTCCATTTTCATTTAACTCGGATGTGATCATTACATTTAAGTCGGATGATCACTTTAAATCGGATATTACACTTATTTCATCCGAACTAAATGTAGAAATTAAGAATTTGGTTTTGTGGAAAAATATTTGTATTTTATCAACTCACAACGGTTACATACGAAGCCTATTTATAGGAAATATTAACCTACCGGGCCCAAGCCCACATACGGGCTTGGGCTTACATTTGATTGGGCCTCTATAATCTAACATTCCCCCTCAAGCTAATTAGTGGGATTTCCAATGCTTAACTTATCAAGACAGTGAGCGAAGATCTTTCCGGTAACCGCCTTTGTAAGGATATCTGCAAGCTGATCTTTTGATGAAACAAACGGAAGCTCGATAATCTCATCTTCAAGTTTTTCTTTGATGAAGTGCCTATCAACTTCAACGTGTTTTGTGCGATCATGTTGAACTGGATTTCCTGAGATCTGGATAGCAGCTTTGTTGTCACACATGATCTTACTAGCTTCTTTTGAGGGATACCCAATTTCTGACAATAGTTTTCGCAGCCATAGGACTTCATCTAATCCTCGTGCTATTCCTCGGAATTCAGCTTCAGCACTTGAGAGGGCGACAACTTTTTGCTTTTTACACCTCCATGTAACAAGATTTCCTCCCACTAGGGTAAAATACCCTGATGTAGACCTCCTATTACCTTTGTCGCCTACCCAGTCAGCATCGGTATAAGCATCAATCTTCAGGTGCCCATTTGCTTTAAATATGACACCGTGTCCAGGAGTTCCCTTGAGATACCTGATAATCCGTAAAGCTGCTTCCATGTGC
>CAJVGC010000591.1:29911997-29988347 GCA_910822075.1 Senecio squalidus | reverse complement strand
AAACCTTTTTACTCTTTCATATATTATTTCTGGATTAAAGAGAATGGTGCACAAGTCCCGTAAGAGATGTTGAAGATTGAACTCTCCTTCTCTTTTGCTGTACTTCCGCTTTCCAATTTCATACACCTCTTCCAGTTCTTGTCTTAATAGTGTGCAGAAGAGTCTTTTGTGAGATGAGAACATATCTTCAGATTTGTCAGCTCTTATAATCTTGAGAATGGATTTCCCCTCTATTTCCTCATAGTACCAATCAGTAATTGGCACATAGTTGTTAATTGGCACATGGGATGGAATGGCTCCATAATCAACAAGATGCTGCATCTCATCAAAGGTTCTTTGGCATGAAGCTTTGATCTCATCAACTGCTTTTTCACTTGGTCTCCCCTTATCTGATGGTCCTTCATCATCTATCATCTTTCTTTTTAAAGGCTGCTCGGGACTTTCATTTCCTTCTTGTTCTTGTGCCTCTATCTTTCTTTTCTTTTCAATCTCTTTTCTTGCAGACACATTTTTCAAATTTTGTAACACTTTTGACCCGATCTCCCCACTTGTGTTTTTCTTGAGGAGACCACTTGGCATTGAAGCTTTTCTTCCAGTGTCATGAGCCATCTTCAAGCTTCTCTCAAGCATGAACTACTCTCTTTCCTTCTTTACTTTCTCCTTCCTTCTTTCTTCTTCATATTTTGACACCAGCGTGGACATTCTCATTGCTCTGACTGACTTTGGATTTGCTCCTTTGTTGATAAAGTAGTCAATGAACTTCTTCTTGTCCTCTTTCATCTTGTCTTTTTTTGATTTAGCTGGTGTCATCTTTTTCTTTTCAGCTTCCTTCCTCTCCTTTTCAACATCCTCTCTCATTTTCTGAGCTTCTTCAGCATATTCTTGCTGCATTTTTCTTGATAGCTCTGCATCCATCTCAATCTGTGTCTTGGGAGCTATAGATGTGACAATTTTTCTCTCCTTCCCCTTCCAAGGCACATGAGGTTTCTTAGCTGTAGGTTGGTCTATTGGTTCTTTTAGCATAATGGTTTTAGACCCAACCTTTTCTCTCTTTTGTTGCTTCTTTTCTTCTTTAGCTATCTTTTGAAGCTCTTCCCTGGCTTTTGCCACATTCTCCAAGGTAAAAAGTTCTGGATTCACAAGCCTACTTAGATCTTCAGTAAGAGTATCCACCTTCAAAGGTTCTGGCATAAACACCTTTGCAAGAGTGGCATTTTCATCAGTAGGTTGATCATCCTTAGGAAATTCAGTAGCATTCTCCCCCACCATCTTCCAGTTCTCCTCCTTCTCAATGGTAGAAATTTCAGTAGTTGCAGATGGTTGGTATGATCAGTAGGAACTTCAGTAGTTAGAGTTTCTACTGAAGGAGATTCAGTAGTTGGAGTTTCTACTGAAGGAACTTCAGTAGTTGGAGTTTCTATTGTAGAACTATCAACTTTTATAGCTTCGACCTCAAGCACATCCACATCCATATCATTCCCTTCATCATTCTCCTCCTGCTCATTCTCCCCCTTAGTGGTAGCATCCAGTGTATGCTCACCACTATCCACCACCTTCTCACCACCCTCCAAAACCACCATGTTCAGACCAGCCTCTCTCTCTTCAACAGTCTCAGACTCGTTCACTGTTTTAACCTTTTTGTGAAATCTCCCCATCTTGGCTCTTCTTTTCATAGAGATGTGAGAGAGTTTGACCTGTCTTGCAAGCTTGGCCACTAGTTTCTCCAATTTGCTTATTTTTTTGCCTTGCTTCTTCACCTTCTCCTCCAGAATGGTGCATTTATCCGTCAATTCAAGAATGGTACTTTGAGAGCTGTTCTCCCCACTCTCCCATTGAGTACCAACAAGAGGGAGATCTTTGAACTCAGGAACAGTATCAAGCCTAGCTTGATCATCTGAACCCCCCAAGGTTTCTTGGCACCAGGGACCTTCACATGATGGATCAAAAGATCCTCCATATATTGAAGTTGCCATGGTCCGGGTCTTAATGCCTTTCAGACTGACCTGTGTCACACTAGGTGTGGCATCAGTAGTGTGAGCCCTTTCCATATGGTCACTCATCGCCTGTGTGACCACCTCTGTGAGGTTGGGTGAGACCTCATGTTGACCCATAGTGACTAAAGGTGATTGATGAAAAAGGTTAATCTCTTGGGTGTCATCATCATCCCCAGTAAATAAAGATGTATATTGGTAAGTTTTTGGGGATTGGGTTTCAGAAACAAGAGTTGTAGGACCCTCTTGATTCTGTGGATGCAACTCTGCATCAGACATGGTCACTTGCATGCCTGTTTGGTTAGATGTTCCAGCTTCAGAAGCTGGTGTACTTATAACTGGTACAACAGTTGGTTCTATGAATGGTACATCAGTTTGACCAAGAGTTTGATCAACTTGAACATCAACTTGAACAGTTTGATCATTTGTTTGATCAACTGGAATGTCATCTTGAATGACTGAAGCTACTAGCTCCTCAGTAGATGGAATAGAGGTTGTGGGAGCAGTAGGTGGGGGTTGGGAAGCATCTGGGTTTGATGATCCCTCACCTCTAGAAGAAGAAGATACCCCCAACATGTTTGGAAAGAGTGGGGTATCTGAACCTTTAAAATTTTTACGTGGCTTCCTCATTGAAGTAAAGAGTTTTGAAGATTGAAAGGTAGCCATGTAAATGTTTTCATGTTGAATAAGGTCATTTACTTCTTTTGAAAAAATTTCTGCTAGGAATCTTGGATACATTAAAAATTTTCCCTTAGCAGCAGAAAAAAATCATGTTCGAAAAATTATAGACTTGGTCAATAGCCAAACACGCCATTGCAGTAGCAATAGGAGTATTTAGTTCATTCCAAGTGCTATGCTTTGGAGAAATGCAGGTTTGGATTACTTGGGCAAAAAATTTCCATTGTTTTGAATACAGTGCTTTTTGAAAAGTTAATCTTGTAAGGGGTCCAGTGTACCCCATACGCCCAATAATCTCAACCAAATATTCTTTAGGGAGAGAAGTTATACTTGAAGCATCATCGAGTTGCAGATGTGTGCGAATAATGGCCTCCGTGATGATGATTGGCTTTGTATCAATGACTGCGTTGATACAGGGAACGCCGTTTAGTTGACCGGCGGTGGCAGAGTTCCAAAATTCTCTAATATGTAGACTTCTGATGGTTGGATTTAGGGTTAGAGCATGTTTTATTTTTGATTTATTTAAGAAATCAATGATTTGATGAAACCCTATCGTCTCTTTGTTCTTTATCAGATAAGCCACCACATTATTAGCTTCACAGAATTCAAGAGTTTCTGCCATGGATGATTGATTTAATCGTGATTTTTGAGATGGTTGAATTGATCTTCAGATTCTTAGCAAAATGGGGTTTCTTGGACAGGGTTTTCTTGTACTTTAGGTCAAGTTGAGATGAACTTGGCTCGCAGAGAGGTGCATTTATAGTTTTTCAAAATGTTGGAAAAAGACTAAAATACCCTTTATCAGTATCAATTTGATCACAAAATGACAAGAAAATCTTGGACAGCACCCCTTCATATTCTAAGTACTGATCAGTAGAATCAATCATCAGTATCTCCCATTCGTTGGATCATCTCTTCAGTATAATCTACTCATACTGATCAGTAAGAGACATCTTAAGTACTGATCAGTAGTTTGCTTCGTCAGTAGCCACCATTTGACTTGTACGTTTCAGCTGATAAGTAGGAAAGTCTTGCAACACTACAAAACTTTCTAAGTTGTTTTCACAACTGATCAGTAGGAACTTTGAACTTGTCTTCTATCAGTAGTCACTAAGTTACAATTGATCAGTAGTTCCTTTCATCTACTGATCACTAGTAACAAAGTACTTTGTTTTTTTTTTTGTTTTTTTTTTTTTTTTTTGTTCTTTTTGTTTTGTTTTGTTTAATACAGAGATCACTAACATATGTACTACTATATTTATAAAAATTTACAGACTTACCAAGAACACAAATTTTGATTTTGAAAAGAACATGTTCAATTTTCATTTATTGTTCCTATAGAGTTCACCAAAAATGTAAATCTTCCCACATCAAATACTTTTGTGAAAAGGTCTGCAAATTGATTATCAGTGTGAACTTTTTCTACTTGAATTAGTTTCTGTTCATTGTAGTCTCTTATAAAATGTAAACGAATTTCAATGTGCTTGGTTTTGCTGTGTTTGACTGGATTGTTTATGATGCAAATTGTACTCTTATTATCAATGAAAATAGGAGTTTTAAAAAATGACATACAATAATCCAACATCTGATTTTGAATCCAGAGTACTTGAGAACAACAACTGGCAGCAGCAACATACTCAACTTCTGTTGATGAAGTGGACACGTTGGTTTGCTTCTTGCACTGCCATGACACAAGTCTTGATCCAAGAAATTGACATCCCCCAGAAGTTGACTTTCTGTCTAAGTTCTCCCCTACATAATCACTATCAGTATATGCAATGAGCTCAAATGGAGAATCCTTTGGATACCATAATCCCAAGCTTGGTTTTCCTTTCAAATACCTAAAGATTCTCTTGACAGCTGTCAAATGAGAAAGCTTTGGATGGCATTGATATCTTGCACAGACACACACACACTGAACATAATGTCAGGTCTTCATGCAGTTAGGTACATCAAGGAACCTATCATGGATATATAAAGGTGTTCATCAACTTATTCACCCAACAGATCAGCTTCCAAATGTTTATGTGTTTTAACAGGTGTGCTTGCAGGCTTGGTATCCTTGAACCCAAACTTTTCTAAGATATCTTTCACATATTTTGATTGGTGAATGAATATCCCAGAAGAAATTTGCTTAACTTGAAGACCAAGAAAGAAGTTTAGTTCTCCCATAGAGCTCGTCTGAAATTTCTTGTGCATAATCTTCTCAAAATCTTTGCATAGACTGTTATTGGTGGAACAAAAAATGATGTCATCTACATATATTTTCACCAATAGAATATCCTTCTTCACAGTCTTGATGAAGAGTGTCTTATCAATAGCTCCCCTTTTGAAATCATTCTCTAGTAAGTACATAGAGAGAGTATCATACCATGCCCTTGGAGCTTGATGAAGACCATATAGAGCTTTTTCAAGCCTATATACCATATCTGGATTTTCTGGTTCTTCAAAACCTGGAGGTTGACACACATACACCTCCTCTTCAATCTTCCCATACAAGAAAGCACTTTTGACATCCATTTGATAAACAGTGAATCCTTTAAATGATGCAAAAGCTAGAAAGATTCTAATTGCTTCCATTCTTGCAACAGGAGCAAAGACTTCATCATAGTCAATGCCCTCCTCTTGAGTGTAATCCTGAGCAACTAGCCTGGCTTTGTTCTTGACAACAATGCCTCTTTCATATGTCTTGTTTTTGAAGATCCATTTGGTACCTATCACCATTTTTATACTGGGTAATACCACCAAAGTCCATACTTCTTGAATCCTGAATTGAAGCAGTTCTTCTTGCATTGCTTCAACCCAACTTGGTTCCTTCATTGCTTGTGACACCTTCTTTGGTACAACTTGAGATATGTAGAACACAAACAAGCATTCATGTAAGCTTCTGTGTAACCTTCCCCTTGTTTGAATTGAGGAGTCCACACCATTTAAAAGTTGTATAAGAGGATGATTCTTGTTGATCCTTTGTGTTGGATGAATGTCTTCAACAATGGTTGAGTCCAGATTTGTGTCATTTGTTTCTGGAAGAACCTCATTGTCATTTGTTTCTGGAAGAACCTCCTCATCTTCAGATGTCAATGAATCATCATACACAACCTCTTCTTCACCATTTGAATTCAGCTCAGGAATATCTTCATCCTCTTGATTTTCTTCCTCTTGAGTTGAGTTGTCTTCAACGCCTTCTTGATCAGCAACAATTGTTGGATTTTGAAAGACACTTGGAGGATCAGCAGTGTAGATTGGAAAGTACACAAATTCCTCTCTTTCTTTGTCTTTGTGTTGATCAGTAGTTGTCCTGTGTAGGTACTGATCAATAGAAACTTTAGTCTGTAACTGATCAGTAGTTTCACCTGGTTGATACTGATCAGTAGGAACTTTTGAAATTGAAGTTTCAATTGAATTTGAACCTGTTCCTGCATCAGTTTTGGCTACAAAATGATATCTTAAAGATTTTGTTAGTTCATCAATATCAAAAAGCCAATCAGGACCACTACCACTAGCATTTAAGGTTTTCTCATTAAAAGTAACATTGGCACTTTCTTCTATTATCTTAGATTTGATATTGTAGACTCTAGATGCCTTATTTTGTGTAGAATAACCTACAAAGAAACCTTCCATGATTTTGCTATCAAACTTTCCTAAATGATCCTTAGTGTTTAAATTGGTACAAGGACACCCAAATGGTTTTAAAAAGCTTATGAGTGGCTTTCTCTTGTGAAAGAGCTCATAAGGGGTCTTTGTAAATGTTTTAACAATGGACACTCTATTTTGAACATAGCAAGCAGTGTTGACAGCCTCAACCCAGAAAGTAATGGAAAATTTAGCATCAACTAACATTGAACGTGCAGCTTCTATAAGAGTCCTATTTTTCCTTTCAGCAACACCATTTTGTTGAGGAGTCCTAGGGCACTAAATTGTCTTTCTATGCCTTTACTACACAGAATACATTCATTTCATGATTTTTAAACTCAGTCCCATTATCACATCTTATGGTTTTTACTTTTTGATTTGTTGAGTTTTCTATCCTTATTAGGAATGATCTTAGAATTTCTCCTGTTTCATCCTTAGTGCTAAGAATGTAAACCCAAGTAAAACGTGAATAATCATCAGTAATAACCAAGCAATATGATTTCTTTCCCAAACTTTGGATATTAGTTGGGCCAAACAGATCCATATGCAACAATTGTAAAGCAGAATTGTTTGAATTGATTACTTTAGATTTATGTGACACTTTGTGCTGCTTGCCTTTCAAACAAGAGACACAATGATCAAAACATGAAAATTCCTTTTTTAGGTAGACCACGTACAAGGTCATTTTTTTACAAGTTTGTTCATGTTTTTAAAGTTCATGTGACACATTCTTCTATGCCACAAAGAAGATTCCTCTAAAGATGCTTTTGAAATAAAACAATTTTCCTTTTCCAATGTTGCATTGGTTATATCCAAACAGTATACATTATCTTTCCTTGGAGTTCTTAAAATGATCATGCTTTCATTAATTTTGAACTTAGGATCAAGAATGATACATTATTTTATTGTAAAAAGTACAAGATTCTTATTGTCACATACCTGAGATACACTTACCAGGTTGTACTTCAGTTCCTTGACAAAAAGAACATTTTCAAAGGTCATCTTACCACATGAAACTGTACCTTTTCCAGTGATTCTTCCTCCTCTTGGATTTCCCCCAAAAGCAACATAACCTCCATCATAATCAACAAAATTTTGAAGGATGTATTTGTTGCTTGTCATGTGCCTTGAGCAGCCACTATCAACATGTCAATTTCTTCCCTTCTCTAAAGTTGGCTTGCTCTGCACATAACAATGGGTTAATTCCTTTTAGGAACCCAAGCCATGGTTGTCTTGGGTTGACCTTTAGCATCATGATAATCAAATCTTTTCAAGTACAATGATGATGCATTTTGCTTTGTGAGTGTGACAGTGTTAGTGTTACAGGTGGAATCAGTAGTACTTTTAAGGTTACTACTAATGACACTTTTGTCAGTCCTGACAACCTTGTACACTTTCTTACTACTGTTATCAGTAGTCACAATTGACTTCAAACCACTCACACCCTTTTCATTTTTTCTTTTAACAAGGTTTCTACTGACATCAGTAGTAACTTTTGCTTTAGCATTTTTCCTACTGTTGTCAGTAGTAAGTTTTGCCTTGGCAAAGTTTCTACTGCTTTCAGTATGAACTTTGTTGGAAACTTCCATTCCATTTCTTTTGAACACTTGATTAAAATAACAGTTTTTAGCAATATGTCCAATTTTTCCTCAGATGTAAAAACACCTGTATTCTGATTTAATAAAGTTGGGATTTCTTTGGGTCATCAAGTTGTTCCAATTTCTTTGGTTTCCATGTTTTGGTGTTTTAGCACACTGACAGGAACAACTTTTGTTTTGTTTAGACACACTTGATTTTTCAGAAGACAAAGACTTTTGTGCAACTTTTTTATGCACAGATTTTGACTTTTTTAAAGTCTTGGAGGTTGAGGCTTCATTTTTAATTTTTTTGACATTTGATTTCTTAATAGCCTGAGAAACTTGTTTTTGTGTGCCATTTGAAATGATTTTCACAGATGCAACATATTTTTCATTATCAGATTCATGTTTTTCAAACAATTTAGGGAATAAATCTCTTACATCTGGTTCACTTGTTGACTCAACTGTTTGACTAGACATTTCAGGTTAGATTTGATTGGGTCAGCATTCATGGTTTTCACATTTATATCCTCCTTTTGAATGTTGTATTCAGGAGTTGGAGGGATAAAATTTTGGTTAAAAGGTGGTGACACACTATTATAACCTACTCCTGATTTAGACTTTCCATGAACTTGAGCCTTCAAAATTTCATCAACTGTTTTGGAAGCTGTTTCATATTTGGTGATGGACAGTTTGATTTGGTCATTTTCAAGTTTGGTCTCAGCCATTTTTATTTCAATAACATCAACCTTTTTCAAAGCTGTGTTTCTTTCCCATTTCAAATATTCCATGTCTTCTTCATATTTCTGTTCATTCTTTTGGTAAGCTTTAACTTGTTTCTCAAAGTTAATGATTATGTGTCTATATTCATTTCTACTTTGGTTTGCAACTTTTAGTTCATCACAAACAGTTTGGTTGTGATCTCTGTACTCTTTAACTTGTTTAATGCATGCTTGTGTACAGAGTTTAGAAAGTACCTCAGTAGGAATGGAGTCACCAACTCCAGCCATCAATGCTTGATTTGTTGTAGCTTCACCAGCTTGGAAGCTCCAATCAAAACATGCTTCATCTTGATTTGTTATGGCAAGAGCTGTAGAAGTAGACTTCTCTTGACTGCTTTGATTTCTTTGAAAGCTTCCTTGTCTCCCTTCATTGTTGGTGTTGTGAGGAAGTTTTTGGCTGTTGTCTTTGTTTGGACACTCCCTTGCAAAGTGACCCGGTTGTTGACATTCAAAACATTTGACCTTGCTCTTGTCAAACCCTGTGTTGTCATATCTCTTCACAGCAAAATTTCTTCTCCCAGTTCTTTGAATGAATCTTCTTGTTCGAACACTTAACATGGCCATCTGCCATTTAATGTCCATTTCCTCCAGATCATCAACATTTAACTGCTCCAAATCATCTATGATTAATCCTGAGTTCACATGACTAGCATAGAAAGCATCTCCAACCATGTCATCATGATTATCATAATGAGATCCTTTTGAAGAACCACCTCCACTTGCAACAAATCCTTGACCATCAGGAGATGTATTTACTTCTTTTGCTTTAGTTGTACCAAAAGCAATATTATGTGGAGTGCTTGTGCTTGGCTGTGGCTTCTTGGCTTCAACCTCTCATTCAACACCCTTAGTTCATTGAATAGATCATCCAACTCCATATCTTCCATTGCATCACCTTGCCTATAATTTATGGTATACATGGTCCATTCTTCAGGAAGAGATCTTAGAAACTTCCTATTTAAGGTGTCTTTAGAGATAACTATTCCAACCATCTCCATTTCACTAGAATGACTATTGAATCTATCAAAGGTTTAAGTTAGAGACTCCCCTCTACCAGTTTTAAATGTTTCAAATTGTTGGTCGAGAACCTCCTTGTAGTTTCTTCTTGTGCTAGCATTTCCTCCAAGGCTTCCCATAAGGCTGTGGCATCTGTAAACTTGCTGAACTTGTGTTGGTAGTCATTTGGAATGCCAACAAAAAGATACTTAGAGCTTGACTTTCTATATGCCTTTGCTTCTTCTCTTGATCAGTTGGTGGAGCAACTTCTGCATTACCAGCTGTTGGAGCTGCTATGGTCTTGTTACCATTTTGAACTACATCCCACATGAGATAGTTTGTTTGGAGCATGTATTGATAAATTTTGTTCTTCCACATTTTAAAATTAGATGATGATAAAATTGGAACTCTGTTGGCTTGAACACCATCATTTAGATCTGCCATTTTTTGAATGAAGATTTAAAAGAACTTTTGCTTAACCCTTGTTTATCTTAGATCTAGAGCACCTGAATGCTCTGATACCACTTGTCAGGATCGAATCACTTAACACACCAATGTATATATGATTTGAAGATTTAGATCTAACAAATACAAATTGTGTTGCAGCGGATAAACACAAATTTGTATGAAGAAGGTTATGATTAACAAGTTATATGAAAGAATAAATTTGATTGAACAAATAACGAGTTAACCAACACAGCCTCAATTGATTATATTAATTTAGAGAAAGTTACAGCAATTGTTCTCTCTTACAACCAACGTTCTTATCTCTAATAACAAAGGATCTATTTTATAGTCCTTGAGGCTATCTAACAAAGATCTTCGTACAGATTACAATCGATTACAAACCTATACAAAATCTATGTCCATACTCTGTAGCTAGTTTGATCTCAAATCAAACTATTCTATCTACTTTGACCAACTATTACCAACTCTCTGATTGAACACGTGACAGTACTTTAGTTGGTGATCATCATCAGTAGTTGAGGATCTTCATCAGTAGTCGTCTTCCAATGATTATCCACCTCTACCGATCAGTTGAAGATGATCAGTTTCTACTGATCAGTACTAAAGCTCTTAGCTACTGATCAGTTCTTCAAGTTGACTAGCTACTGATCAGTTCTTACTCCATCTAGATACTGATAAGTGCTTGGGGACTAAAGAGTTTGTGCTACTACTGATCAGTCGACAAAAGTCTTTACTAGTAAAACACACTTAGTGTATTTTTGTCCCAACAATTATGTATCACTTGGTTGGGATCATAAACTTAGCTCACCTCTAATGCTCGTCGGATTTGCTCGACAAGGCAATGACAGTGGCTTAGGGTAAGAGATGTGACATCATTACAGTGGCGTACGTTGAAGATGGCGTTATAATGCTGCCAAGTTTCATAGACGTGCTCGGAATTTCCAATGGAATGACACCAAATGGGAGGTAATATTTTACTAGCTTCCTGAAAAGAGAAATAGTACGAGTAAGTAGTATAGATTGAATCTAACCATGTTTTTAGAAACCCGGGCGTTGCACCCGGATGAAATTTTATTTATGACGGTCTTACTTTTTATTTATTTACTTTTATCATATATTATTTGGATGAAAGTTTTGTAAATATATATTCGTTTAGGTGAAGTGTAAAACTCGTTTAAATATCGTATAGAAGACACTTTGCAACCTTTAACATAACTTTCAAAAACCAAAAATAGTAAATATTTTGTTAAACTTGTAATATAAACACAGATTTGGAGTGCTAGGAGTAAAGCTATATATATAATTTGAGAAATGATTAATAGACCTAATTTGTAGACCTACAAATGGACCAAATGCATTTTATGATTGTACATTATGCATTGAAAATATAATATGTTTTCTTTCGTCACAAATACAATGCATAATTAACAACTATATAATAATTAGGCCTATTAGTACGTCTAAAAATTAGGTCTTTATATATAATTTATATTCAATAATTACATAATAGGCGGATTTAAGGGTATCTCTATATATTGATTAATTTTTTGTTTTTAATAAAAGAAATTTTAAATTTTCATTTTCGATAATTATAACGGTGGTTGTTTAACTATGAGATAGTGATACACTTTATAAAATGAAGACAACTACAACAGTAGCAAATACTGAGTTTTTATAGGGACGAGCAGAAATCGAAAAAAAATCAAAAAACCAAGAAAATAGGAAACCAAAGCAAAAAACCGAACGAACACATAAAACTGACTGTTCATGTTTGAATTTTGAAAAAACCAGTTTTTTAGTTTGGTTCAGGTCTCCGGACCCTTAAGTTTAAAACCAATTTCGACTAATTTAAACTTATTTATATAATTTTTATATTATGCTACTCTGTATCTTAGAAAGTAATATATCAATAAACAATATACTTTTTTTTTTGTTTAATCAATATAACTATAAGATATGTATATGTTCATTTATAAATAAATCAAATAGGATTTATTTGTTACTGTAATGTGTAATTCTATGTTAGTTGCGATATGTTAGTGTATGTGTACCACTATCACTATAAGATGTGTCATGTGAATATGTTTATATATAAATAAATCAAATAGGATCTTAGGAACTTTTCGTAACTGTGCTGTGTAATTTTCAATATGCATTTTGTGTTTATTATTATTTTGTATGCATGTTTACTTGTTCGATTCGAATCTAGAAAAAACCAAACTCGAAAACAATGACATTTCTATATATACTGCAAAACAAAACCCAACATGTTACATATAAGTGTAAGTATGTCAAAGTATCCGCAATACATTGATCGCATTGCGTATAATCTAACTGATTATACGTTTAAGTATGTTAAGGTCATCACAGACTTTTGATCGTAATGTCAAAGGCGCTTTCATACTTTGATCGCAATGCATATAATCTAACTGATTATACGTTTGAGTGTGTCAAGGTCATTACAGACCCTCGATCGCATTTGTTTTCCCAATTTTCGTATTGGATTGTACAAGCCACTAATTTTGTTGTCTTTAAGAAATCGTTTGTATTGCAACTTTTCGGAAAACTTGTTTATAAATATAGTTATTTAAAATGATTTATATAAAATTTTTATTGTGCTTTCACCTTCCACAAAAAACATTTATATAAATTGTAAAACATAGGGATACGAACTCACATTTGTTCTTGATTATGCTATGATATCTGCAATAAACAAAAAACAGCGTGTTGAACTTCTAGAAGAAATGATAAACTTAGAAATATTAGAGATATTCTAATAATTATTATTGGACACATTACTAATTTAAAAACACCCAGTAACTGATTCGACAATTTTAGACACTCGTAAGTATTTTATAAACGTTTGACAAAACACAATACCCAAAACAGTAAAATGTTAGGACAGCAGGTCCTAAACGATTTTCTATAAAATAGTTAGGGGCCTAAAAAATTAATAGAAAACTTATTGTAGATACATAACATAATAATAAAGTCCCAATAAAAATTTAAGACGTCAACGCTTTATTTTCACCAAACTAGAAAATCCGAAAGTCGACACACAAGTTAGCTAGAATTATTCTGATTTGTACCACTGATTGTATTTGCCCATTTTGACCGACTTAGACATTGAACCGAAGTTGAGATTACTGTCATTGGAAAGCCGACTCGAAACGCTTCTACAAAGGTAAGGATATGTATTATAATTTCATATTTTTGACCAGGTTATGGCCAATTGAAGTGAGACAAAAGGATTCAGAATTCACCAGAAACTCTCATAACATATGTTGTAAAAATGTTTTTAAATATCAAACGATTACCTAAATTCACCAACAAATGCAGATCATGTATTTGATATATAAATAAAGACTTCATGTTTCAGAATCTCAATTTTCCCACCTTTAAGACATAGAACAAATGAACACAAAATCGGATGTAGAAAAATAACACAAAACACAATTTAGACCAATGTCGTATTTCATCAGTTTGAACGACCACAATTTGGAATTAGGAGACGTGCCTTATATTTCCATAAACTAGATTCCGATCTCTACAATCTAGACTAAATATTGAATCAAAAACACTTTAGTATGACCAAGATACGACCTGATGAAGTTGGGCTACTGAAACTGTTAACAAAATTTAGATCACCCGCACGTTTTCATTTTGACTGTTTGACTAACTTAAAATTTGATTTAGAAGACGACACCATTTCCATTGGAAACAAGACTCGAATAAATACAACTTTGATTTAGACACCTTTCCAAAAATACGGACTTATGACCCACTTATGACTCCGGGAACACAGACTTTAAAACTGATCAGCAAAACAGTAGCCTTACAACGACAACTCCAAACACACAAAATTTTTAGTAAACACGAGAAACTTTATACCACATGATCACAACTCAAGATATATATATAAAAACACTTTTAGAAACAGATTATACAAATGAAATCCCACTAAGGTATTAATCCGTGAGAGTAATAGGCTCGATACCTTTTCATTATAATTTTGAATAATATATATACAAAGAATAGAACCCTAATCTCCCTCTCTTGTAGGAAACTCTACCAATATACATGGAAAAGATTAAGCCTAAGTAAATACAAAAGATATGTACAATATATTAAAATTTTCAATTATCTATCACACCCCCTCAGTCGAAGCGGGAGGAGGTCGAATGCTTAGACTGTCTCGAAAATCGTCAAACAAAATCTTAGGGAGTCCTTTAGTAAAAATGTCTGCGATTTGCAATTTGATACCGAGAAGGAACATGAATTACACGGACTTGACCACAAGCAACCTTTTCTATAACAAAGTGAATATCCATTTCTATATGTTTTGTACGTTGATGTTGGACAAGATTCCCAGATAAATAGAAAGAACTAACATTGTCACAATAAAGAATAGTAGCTTTATGGATAGGGACAATGTAGTTCCAAAAGACTATTACGAACCCAACACGATTCGGAAACGACATTTGCAACACCACGGTACTCAGCTTTGGCGCTCGAGAAGGAGAGAGTGTGTTGATGTTTAGAAGGCCACAATATTAAATTATCACCAAGATACCCACAATATCCAGAGGTACATCGTCGGATATCAGGGCAACCTGCCCAGTTAACATCGGTGTAGGAAACTAAACGTTAGATTTGTATAAATGAAGACCATAATCCAAAGTACGATGGAGATAACGTAAAATACCTTTAAGTTCAGTCATATGTATATCAGTAGGTGCATGCTTATGGAGACAGACTTGTTGCACAACATAAGAGATATCGGGTCTAGTAAACATAAGATATTGGAGTCCACCAGCTAAACTTCGATAATGGTTAGGATCATCACAAGGAGTGCCAGAAGTAGAACTAATTAATCCGTTAGTATCAACAGGTGTGGGGGCAGGCTTGCAAGAACTCATACTTGCTCGTTCAATTATATCTTCAGCATACCTACGTTGACATAAGAAGAGAGTATTCGAAGAACGAATCACGAAAATTCCGAGAAAAGAAGTGAGTGTACCAAGGTCTTTCATCGCAAATTTGTTGGCAAAAAGAGACATAATAGATCGGCGTAAACGTGAGGATGATGCGGTGAGAATGATATCGTCAGCATAAAGTAGTAAGTAAGCCATATCATTACCCTTTTTTGCAAATAAAGAGAGTGGTCCGATTTTCTATGGGAGAATCCAATTGTAGACACAAAATCCATGAAGCGTTGATACTAAGCTCGAGGAGCCTGTTTGAGGCCGTACAAATGTATCTTCAATAAACATACATAATCAGGGTGAACAGGATCACGAAAACCAATGGGTTGATGCATATAGACAGTTTCATGTAAATGACTATGTAGAAATGCGTTCTTGACATCTAACTGATGAATCGACCAATCCTTTGACAGAGCGATGCTAAGAACCATTCTAATAGTATCCGGTTTAACTACTGGACTAAACGTCTCCGCGCAATCCACACCAACTTCTTGAGACCCGCCGTCACAAACAAGACAAACTTCGTGTCGCTCAAAATTACAATTAGAGTGATTTTTATGTCTAAATATACACATACAACGAATTACATTCATATCAGGAATATGTGGTACTAAATCTCACGTGCTATTACTAATAAGAGAACCAAACTCATCGTTCATTGTGGATTTCCAATTAGGATTAGACAAAGCATCTATGGGAGAACGTGGAAGAGGCAAAGAGGTAATGTGTGTAGATGTGGTAAGATTAAAATGACGTTTGGGTCGGGAGATACCATTCATACTTCTAGTTGTGATGGTGCGAGAAGGTATGTGAGATACACGAGATATGGATGTTGGGCGTGGTAATGGAGACGATAAAAGTGAAGACTGGTTACGAGAGGGAGAGCCCAATGGATGCTGAGTGACACTGGGTCGAGGGGACTGGGCTACAGAATATGGGCTCGCGGTTGAGGACTGTTGGACCGAAGGTGGTGGACCAACAGAAGGGGGGTTCGAGAGGAGGGGAGTCAGGTGGGTCCAGTAGGAATAAAGTGATAAAGAAAAGGATTGTAATATCTTGTAGAAAGTCATAGGATTTTTCGGTTTGTGTAGTGGTTTTGGAGAAAGGAAAAATGGACTCATCCAATATGACGTGTCGGGAGATGAAAATTTTATGTGTAGACATGTCATAGAATTTGTAACCGCGATGGTTGGACGGAAAACCTAAAAAGACACACGGTGTAGAACGTGGTTGGAGTTTATGGATGGTGTTGGATGGAAAAAGAGGGTAGCATAAACAACCAAACACTTTCAAATGTTTGAAAGAGGGATCACAGTGATAAAGGATTTGAGTCGGAGAATAGTTAGAGAGAGGTTTACTAGGAATGATATTGAGTAGATATGTAACCATTTCAAGAGCGTGATGCCAAAATTTGGAGCATTGACGAATGAGCTAAAAGAGTGCGAACTATATTATTAATGGAACAAATCTTACTCTCCGGTTTTACCGTTTTGTGAAGACGTATGTGGACATGAGAACCGAAAACCATACCATTTTGATGACAAAAAGTTTTAAAAGATTCGTTATTATATTCGGTGCTATTATCACATTGAAAACTTTTGATGTGGAGATGAAATTGAGTTTTACTAAATGAACTAAATTTTAAATAGAGGGAGGCCTATCGGAAAAGTCCACAAAAAATTTGAATAATTGTCTAAAACTAAAACATAATATTTATAACCTCCCGAGCTTAATATCGGAGAAGTCCAAAGATGACTATGCATAATGTGAAAGGGCATTAATGTAGAAGATAAAGATTCATAAAATGGTAACCGAATTTGTTTACCAAAAACACAAGATTGACAAATAGAACTAGACAAATGTTTATAATCAATAGAATTATTTTTGAGAAGAAAATGTAAAATAGTGTCTCTTGGATGGCCAAGGCGAGAGTGCCATTTATTTGATGTATCCGGAAAAGAAACAGGAGGACGAAGTTGACTTGGCGTTTGGATGGTAGAAGGTGAAAGGGGATATAGATCCCCGGTGCTGTCACATCTATCCGCGTTTGAAAATCTTTCACCGAAAAACCATAAGAGTCAAATTCAACTGAAATATGATTTTCACGACAAAGTTTGCAAACGAAAATAAGATTCTTGATAAGATATGGTGAATAAAGAACATCAGATAAGTGTAAAGAAGGTAAAAGTTTAAAAGTTTAGAGAGAGTAGCATGTCCAATTCATGTCCAATCCCATGAATGGGAATTTCTTGTCCGCTCCCAAGGATGATACTTTGGGGATGAATCGTATTAATAAAGGACGTGAGATTACCTTGCGATGCCGTCATATGAGAGGATGCCCCGGTGTCCATATACCAATTTTCATCGGGAACGTTAATGTTCATTTCATGCATGGCTTGCTCAATATCAGTTGGTGATCTAGATGCGGCGTAAGCTTGTTGTAGACAGGGAACAAGAATACTCGAAGAACGACTCCGCTGAGGTGGTTGCAACCATGCATTAGTAGGATATGGAGATGGAGGAATTGACCAAGTAGGGGGAACCCACCCCCATGGTGAATAAGCTGACCACGAAAGTGGTGTACCAGAACCGCGACCTCCCAAATTCTGAGGGGAGGAGTTTCCTCCACGTCCGCGATTATTGTTCGCACGATAGTTTTGAGACCCGCGATAGTTACTGTAACCGCGACCGTGGTTATTCGAGTTGTTGTTGCGGTTGGAATTAGCAGGAGGGGCAGGAGGATTGCGATGGTCTGGATTGCGATGATCAATATTACGATGATCATCAGATGGAAAAACTATGAGGGCAGTGGCAGCGACGGTGGTAGAAGAAGCTGCTTGTTTTGCTTTGCGGGTTTCCTCAAGAATGAGCTTGGAACGAGCTGCATAAAAATCTGGTAAAGGATCAAATTGTTGCATTAGAGCGGCAACACTATCATAATTCTCGTTCAATCCCGCGATAAGTTGCAAGACTATGCGTTGGTTAGAGACCAGGGAACCAACGTTAGTGAGTTGATCAGAGATCACTTTTAGTTCTTGACAATGGGCGGAAACATTAGAAAAATTATCTAGACGAAAGGCAATTGAATTGATTTTCCAAGTAAACCGCACATGAGTGCTTGTTGTCTTGGAAGATGTTGGCGAGGCGATTCCATGCTTGATGTGCTGTAGTGATAATAGTATTAAGAAGATCACTAGAAATAGTAACATAGATCCACTGTAAAACAATGGCATCAAGTCGTGACCATAAGGCCAAATCAGGAACCGTGGCGGTGTTTCAGGAGCCTTTTATTTGTCTTTATCTATGGAGGTTGAGCGGCAACTAGTGGTTGTGGTTCATCACAACGGAGATGATCCGCTACTAGGTAGACATGGCAGTCGATACGAAAAAGTTCCGCCCAATTGTTGCAGAGACCATCTCCATTCTCCAAAAGTAATGGGGACGAAGTTTCGAATATTGTTTACTGTGAGTGTTGGGTGGTAACGGGGATCGGTGGCCATGAGAGTAACGAACATGAGAAAAAATTCGAATAATATAAAGAAGAAAAAGAAGACTGTCGATTTAAGGTTTTAGGATATGCTCGATACCATGAAAGTAATAGGCTCGATGCCTATGATTTTGAATAATATATATACAAACAATTCAAACTCAATCTCCCTGTCTTGTAGGAAACTCTACCAATATACATGAAAAAGATTAAGCCTAAATAAATACAAAAGATATGTACAATATATTCAAAAATCGTTTATTATCTATCAATCCCGACTCGTTAACAAACAATTACTACTAGAAACCTTATATACAAAACCCTAATTATCAAACTTTTTATAAAACACTTACAAACACCACTTATAATTTATAAACGATTACTAAAAATAACAATATACAATTATAACGAATTGACTAGACAGGAGGATTACCAATTAATGAAACAAAGTGGGTATGAGTGATTCTCGAAAGGAACATAAGACCAAAAGAAGATGAAGTGATGAGATCGGTTGTATGTCCTCCCTGACTCGTTTGCTTCTGATTACGAACAAGAAAGAGAAGGAGAATGACGTCCTATGCTGCCTTGGGTGGAAAACGTTTGAACAGAAGGAGGAGGGAAAGGTTTCAACTAAAAGTTGGTTTTGGAGAGGGTCGACCGCAAGAACAGAACTAGGGGTCATCAGATTCGGTTTGGGCTAACTGGTTGGGTTAAAATCATTTGTTGATCAATAAACTGGCTAGTCTAATAGATAGTACACTTGGGTAAATAATATGGGCTAAGCAAAACATTGAAAGACGAGCCAAACTTAAACGTTTTCTTAATAATAATATATGGTCTAGGGAGTTTAATATTAAAACGAAATATAAGATGTGACTCGGAAATTTTAATTACGGAAACGAAATAAAACACTAACTCGAAACACTATGATTAACTAAAAAAAGAATGTTTACATTCTTCGTTATAGTTAAATACATGGTAACAATCGCTGAAACGTTAAATTCTCAATAATTGGACGTAGAAGCTCAAACTCATGCAAATGCGTTATTCATTATCTAGCAATGCAATTTTTTTTTTGAAAGGTGATATATAAATAATCACTCTAGATAAAACACAGGTAAGTTGCAATATAATAATAAACAAAACACGTAACCACATTTAGTTTGTACGAACTCGAATAATTCAAACAGTAGTAGATATCAAGTAACAACAGGCATGCTAAGTAGACTTGACAGATTTTGTGACGGTTGTCACCCCAATGCTCCTATAAATACATGAGTGAAGTTTCCAAAAGTCATTGTGAGTCAATGTTTGTGTTTACTATCTTTTTGTTTCAGATACTCTAGTTAAATTTGGAAATGGATCTAGGTCATTCCATCTTTTTAACTTTTTGTTTCTCATTTCATGAATCACTTAAGATGAATCACTTAAGATGAATCACCAAAATATATCAAGACACATCTAGATTAATTTGGGTCTGCCCAGACATATATCTTTAAGTATTCATGAGTGACCCAGTAGTATCATACTTCAGTTGTAAGCTGAAGGAATAGATCCTATGTTGAATACAAGCGTTAGCCATTTATTTCACTACATTACCGAAAATAGTTTTTTTTTACTATCCTTATTCAGGATATCTAGAATTATGATCAAATAATGTACTTCATACATGTGTAACTTCCTTACATCTCAAGGCTAAGGATAAATAAACCAATCATAAATGAGTTATACTTAATAACTAAGATCCATAAAGTTATAATTTATTGATGTGATTATCCGGTATGCATCTTGTGGTTACTATGTGAGTTGGTGAATCCATCTGACCAAACACTCACATATTGTCTTAGTTCAATTATATTCTCATATAATTAATTGAAAACGGATATTTAATATATGCTAAAAATATTATTTAAGGATTAAAACATTAAAAATTTGATACAATTAAAATAATAAATGAGAAACCTCATATATCCAATATTCATTTCATTTAAAAATAAAATTGTCTAATACATATTTTTATCCATACACTAAACACGAATTAACAGGTGATTACTAGCTAAACGAGTCCTATACCCTCAGAATGTTGAGTCAGCTTCGTTTTTGACAAAGCCTTCGTGAAGGGGTCAACTAGATTATCATCCGTGTGAACTTTGAGTAATTTTAGTTCACCTTGTTCGATTTGATCACGAACAAAGTGATATCTTTGATGGTAGTGTCTGGCTCCTTTCTGAACACCGGGTTCATTGGCTATGATAATTGCTCCAGAATTGTCGCAATACATATCCATTGGAGATTTATTTGTGGGAACCACGTCAAGCCCAGAAATAAATTTATGTATCCAAACATCTTCCATGGAAGCTTCCAAAGATATAATGTACTCGAATTCTGTTGTAAACATGATTGTATCTGAAATCCGCCATCACAATATCCAATATTCTTTAGATCAACCTCAGGATTTCCACCATAAACAAGAATCATATGATTAGTAGCCCTAAGGTACTTAAGAAAGTTCTTGACATCAATCCAATGGTTTTCACCAGATTTCCATTGGTATTCACTAACAATGTTCTGTGCGAAAGCCACATCAGACCTTGTTCATCTCACCGTATACATGATAGACCCTATTGCCGAAGCATAAGGTATTATCTGCATGCGCTCCACCTCCTAAGGTGTATAAGCACATTGTGTGATACTTAAGTCAAGTCTCTCTTACATTGGCACATTACCACACTTGGATTTCATATTAAAATGTTTTAATACTTTGTCAATGTAGGCCCTTTGACTTAGTTCAATTAACCGCTTTTGTCTATCTCTAGAGATTTTGATTCCTAGAATAAGTGTCGCATCTCCTAAATTTTTCATGGAGAAACACTTTCCAAGGTAGGTATTTACATCTTGTAGCATTGGAATGTGATTTCCCAAAATGTCATCAACATATAAGATTAGGAAAGTAACATTACTCCCACTGGCTTTTTGATATACACATGGCTTTTCGGGATTTTGAGTAAAACCAAACTTTTTTATTTCCTCATCAAATCGCTTATTCCAAGTTCGTGATGCTTGCTTAAGTCCATAAATGGATCTCTTAAGTTTGCATACTTTGTTGGGATATAATGGATCAATAAAGCCTTCTGGTTTGTTCATATAGACATCCTTGTCTAGATAACCATTCAAGAAAGATGTCTTGACATTCATTTTCCATATCTCATTGTCATAGAACGCCGCTATGGCTACGAGAATTCTAATAGCTCTTATGTCTGCCATTGGGGAAAAGGTTTCTTCATAATGTATACCATAGAATTGAGTAAAACCTTTTGCCACGAGACGAGCTTTATAAATGTGTATATTTCCATTCATGTCGGTCTTTATTTCGAAGAGCCATTTATAATCCACCGTTTTGGCATTTGGAGGACAATCAACCAAATCCCAAACGTCGTTGTCTTTCATGGATTGCATCTCCACATTCGCAGCTTTAAGCCATTTTGTAGAGTCGGACCCTGATAATGCAACTTTGAAGGTTCAAGGTTAAAACCCCCTAATATATGTTCCTTATTTCCTAAAGCTACATTTAGGTTTAGTTTTTCAGGAGCACATATTACCCTCTTGGACCTACGAATCAGAGTAACATCAACTTGAGGTTGAGACTTAAGCATAACTTGAGGCTCAATCATATACAAATTGATGTTCGCCAGTATGAGTAGAAGTTGGTGCATCTTCCTGTTGAATCTCATCATCGAGCTCAACATGTCAAGCAAGGTTTTATTCCTCCTCTCTGATACACCATTATATTGTGGGCTATAGGGAGGAGTAAGTTATTGGAAAATTCCACGTGCTTGAAGATGTTCCTTAAACTCTTGGCTTAAGTATTCACCACCACGATCTGATCGAAGGATCTTGATGGTTTTTCCGATTTGATTTTCTACTTCGTTTTGGAACATTTTGAATGTTTCAAACACCCCATGTTTATGTTTAAGCTAGTAAACATAACCATAATGGTTGAAATCATCCGTACATGTAACGAAATAGCTAACACCTTTCTTTGACACATGTCTAAAGGGACCACATACATCATTATGTATGATTCCTAATAGATCGGTTTCCCTTTGCGTTTGATGCGGAAAGGGTTTCCCTGCCATTTTGCCCGATACACAAGATTCACATTTATCGAATGAATCATAATTTTACTTTAAAAGCCCTTCACGTTGAAGCCTTTCAATGCGATGCTTGCCTATGTGTGCAAGACGACAATGTTATAGATAAGTAGAGTCTAAGTTGGACTTGACTCGTTCAGTGCTAATATTAAACATAGAATTATTTAAAGAAAAATGATCATGCAAATCTATTTCAAACATTCCATTAACATCAATTGCATTAAAATAATGAACATTATGTTTTGAAACAGAAATACCAAATTCAGTAAAACAATTAGTGAATCCATTATTCTTTAAAACTGAAACTGAAACAATTCTCCTAGCAATAGTAGGCGCATAATGACAATTGTCTAAAACAAGAATTATGCCCGAGGGTAAATGTAAGTTAAAACTTCAAATGGCTTCCACATCTGCACGTATGTCATTGCCCCCATACAGGTACAAAGATCCATTCTTCAGTTTCTTCTATGCTCTAAATCCCTGTAAGGAATTACAAATATGAGTACCACAACCAGTGTCATATACCCAAGAATTTGTTTTAAAGAAAGAATATAACTCTATATTGAAGATACTTGAGCGTCCGACGTTGACGACTCGTTTTCTATCTTGCACCCCAGCTAGATACTTAGGATAGTTCCTCTTCCAATGTCCCACTAATCCACAATGATGACATCCTTCAACCTTAGCATGATGTTCCTTTTTAGCTGGAGGGGTACGCTTAGGTTTGGGAGCATAAACAACATTTTTTTAGTCTTTCCGTCCTGTTTAGCTTTGCCCTTAGCTTGCGTTGTCTTTTCTTTTTCTTTCATTGAGAGTCTTAGCCGTACCATGCATATTGTAGCTACTCATAAATTCATCAAAACCCGACGAAAGGGAATTGAGAACTATGCTAACAACAATAGGTTGATGATGGGGGTAATTCATTCTTTCCAAACGATCAAAGTAGCTTTTCATATTGAGAATGTAAGTTCCTACTAACGTTCCAGCAACATGCTTACACTCATGTAACCCTCGAATCAAGTCGATCAGTTCAAGAACACCTTATTTCTCATACACAGTGCGAAGCTCAGTGATCATTTCATCCGACCACTAGTTCTCAAACTGATTTTGTAGTTCAAGGGTCATACCTCTGAGCATCAAGCATGCAACTTCATTATGACGCTCATACGTTGCTTGATAAGTTTCCTAGACTGCCTCATCGTTAGATTCAGTAGGCTCCAGATTCATCGGTGTAGTAATGACTGGTAATCGCTTCATCACTCGGAGAACAAGTCTGAGCTGGCGAAACCAATCATTAAAATTTGGTCGAGTAAGGTCTTCGCATATTATTGCCTCGTCGTTAAGGTCTCACCGCTTAACTCGATTTTGGGCGTCCAGTTGAAGATTGTAGATAGTCCACCACCGTCTCACAATGAGTGGTAATCCACTTTGGAAACTCTTTACCTACGTCTCTCGTATATGTAACCAATAAGTACAAGTTGCCTTAGCAACACATATGGAAATTAACTTAATTCCATGAGTAACACGTTTTTAAAATTATTGATTTTAAGGTATTTTGAAAAATTACACGTTCCGTCGTTGGAACATATCACGGTATATTATAATCAACCAAATGCGTTTTAAAACGTATAATAATGCCAAAACAAATTAAAATCTTGTTTCATAATTTTTTAGGCAATTTTATTTATTATCTCAAAACAACTTTTGTCGGTTTACATTAAACAATAAATCATAAAACTTAAAGAATTAACTTCGTAACAAAGTGGGTGTGTCCTAATAGTAAAAAGGTCTCTTAGGCCATTATATATATATATATATATATATATATATATTAAATAACTCCCGTTTCGCTTGGAAACGGACAACATACATTCGTTCAAATAAGCAATTATGGATTGCGTTAGCTATTTAATACATATATGATACAATTATCAATTAATACCTTCACATAACCTTTTAAGTCTATTTTGTAAAGTGTCACACATATTGAATTAACGCGTGTAATATATGTTTAGGCAATTTTCAATTAGCAATATCTAATATCTTAATCATACTTGTTAAATTATGCATGTAACTTTACAAAGATAAGTATTGTTAACGAAATTTAACAAAGGTAATTAAACATCAAAATTTGCGTTTTAGGTTTAGCCGCTAATTTACCTTTAATTTGTTAAATTAATAAAACAAACCAAAAACGAATTTTTATTATTTATTATTAAATCACCTCCGGCCATGGTTGGCTATGTTCAACCGCCGGTTGACTTTGTTCAGCCGCCGGCTGGAACCCCAACCACCCTCCCCCACCCCCCCCCCCCCCCCCCAACTTTTGATGGTTTTAACTACTTAACTTTAATTACGGTCTCGTTGATGCCACTACAGGTATATATCCAACAGGTTGTCACACAAACACGAAACGGAAGCAATTAGTATTTACACGTAATCAATATTAACTAAGTAAGAGTAATACATTTGTTGTTAATTTACCTCGTTTAGGGTTTATTATTAAATGCATCTACATGTTTGCACACGACACCTCCTTTAGCAATAGAAGTTTGGATGAAGCTTCAAATCTAAATCAAAAGTGATTTCTGCATTAAGTGTTTAACTCGGATGAACACTTTCAACATCTGGAGTTAAACCTTAAGAAGTTGACACTGAAGAAGATTAACTCTGAAGAACAAACTTAACATCCGAGTTAAAATGAAGATCATTAGAGTTAAAGTTTGAAGTGAAGACTTAGTTGTTAGTTCATCCTAAGTGTTTTTAAATAAACATAGGTAGTAGAAAATAGGAGGAGAAGACTACATGTATGAGTGCTTGAATGTGTGAAGGTATGAAAGAAAAACCTCTTTACCAACTTTTCCCGCCAAGTTTGAGGCTTTGACAGAAAACAATATTTAGCAATTCTACTTTCGATTAACCTTCTAATTCATCAATTCAATAATTAAATCATGATTCCGCCATTGTTTAGTTAAGCTATTCACATACTATTTCGTTTTCTCAAGATTTTATTTGTATAAATTTAAACTCTTAAATAAAGAGGCTAAACTTTTAGTTAGATAGTATTCCCTCTGTCCTATAAATTGACCATCTTTTTATTTATATTTGTAGCAAATTATTATATTTGTTTTTAAATATGGATAGCTAAAATGTAAAATTCCACACTTTGACCTTAAATTTCTTTTAACTTTTTATACATCAAAAATAACATATGGTCTTTAATGCAAGAGGAAAATGAATGATTTAATAAAAAAAATATTTTATTAAATACATATATTTTATTTGGGAAAATGCACCGGATGGTCATCGTACTATGCAAAAAATTTCGTCTAGGTCATTGTACAAATTTTTCGTTTATAGACATCACTATAGTTCAAGAAACCTTTTAAATGATAACCTTACCTTTAAAAAACCGTTTAAATCTATAAGTTTGTTGACCTGCAACCTTTTGTTAACCGCCACGTCATCGGTTTATCCTTCTCCAACGTTATAAAGCAAGTATTTGGAGGTTGAAAGCAAGTATTTCGTCATTGCCTAAAATCAATTGGGAAATTTGCAGGTTTAAATCTATTGGGAAATTGAGAAGATGGATTTACGAAATTGTAATTTTGGAGTAACTGCTAGATGTTGGACGTCTTGGACATCTATCAATCCAGGAAGACGATTTCTAGGTTTTCCAAACTATCTTGTAAGTCCCAAATTTCCTCTGTTTTTGTTCATCTCGATTTCTAGGTTATTAATAGATCATCTCTTTAATAGGATCCAACAAAAAATTGCAACTTTTTTAGTTGGTTTGATCCGGAGCTACCAAACAGATGGTATCATTCAAGGATGTATGAATTGTACTCGAGGGTGAAGATTTTGGAAGCTGAAATAGAGATGGTGAAAAAGCAAGCTGCAAATCGTTTGTTTTACATGAGATTGTTTATTGTTGTAGCATTTGTACTAATACTCAGTTTTCTAATTGTAGTGTAATGGTAATATGTAATGGCATTTTCCGGAATCCTTATGACTGTGTAATGGTAATATGTAATGGCATTTTCCCAAATCCTTATGACTATTTAATGGCAATGACCAAATTTTCACAACATGTGTACTAATACTCAATGGTTGTGTAATGGTAATATGTAACTGTTGTAAAACAAAGGACAACCAACATTTACCAACATTAACCAAATTAATACAACCAACATTTACCAACAAAATAAAAGGAATGGCATTAGATTACCAAAAGACAACTTATATCCAACATTAACCAAGTTACATCCAACATCCAACATTTACATCCTACAGCCAACATCAAGTGGCATACTACCTTAACAAGTTCCTAATCAATTAACAAAAGACAATCAGTACAACCAAAAGACAACATTACCAAGTTCCTAATCAATTGATATACAGTCATCAGCTAGTTAAACTAGGACCAGGTGACAATGGCTTCTTGAAATGTGCAATTTTGATTCTTTCAGATGGTGGCCTCCTCTTCACCTCCAACTTGACCTTTTGCTTCCTTTGCTTGGGAGTGACGATGACTTCTTCAGCTTCTTGTGATGCCAAAGGAGGTTGAGACACAATTGGGATTTCATCAGCTTCTTGTGATGCCAAAGGAGCTTCTTGTTCTTTGTAGTGATACAACACTGCATTCACATCTTGACCAGCCTCTATTATGCAATCTTCTACAGTTATCCCCTGTGGCCAAGCATACCTTGGAAGTCCATCCTTATTCTACAATACACAATTAAACTGTTACAAGTTATGCACAATTGGCCAAACATATATAAAAAGAAAAACAAAAAGTACTTACCCCTAACATTGGCTCTCCATCAATAGGATCCCAGGATACGCCATAACCAATTGGTTTAATACCATCAGGATATGCACTACTATCTAAAGAATCTCCCGGCCCCATTGTTTTAACAACCTTCCCATTAATTGTAACACTTACCTCTTCTTCCACAATCTGTTCCACCTCCTTGAATAATCTCCTTCTAACTAAAAGCTACCAACCTCTTCAGTACTTCTCTCTTGTTCCACAATGTATTCATTAACTGGTTCTTCTTCTATAACTTGTTCCACTTGTTCACCACCACCCCTAGCCCCTCTACCACCACCCCTAGCCCCTCTACCACCACCTCTAGCCCCTCTGCCACCTCTTTCTACATCACAACCTGCTACATTCACAACCCCTCTGCCACCTCTGCCACCACTTCTAACTGGTTCTTCTTCTATAACTTGTTCCACTTGTTCACCACCACCCCTAGCCCCTCTACCACCACCCCTAGACCCTCTACCACCACCTCTAGCCTCTCTGCCACCTCTTTCTACATTCACAACCCCTCTGCCACCTCTGCCACCACTTTTAACCCCTCTTCCACTACCTCTAACCCCTAAGCCACCACCTCTAACCCCTAAGCCACCACCTCTATCCCCTACATCACCATCTCTAACCACTTTCTCCTTGGTGCAAGTGGCCTTATTGTGTCCCTCTTCCCCACAATTTTTACAATGCATCACCCTCCCAATCCTTCTAACCTTAGTCTTATCTTGATTACCACCCTCAAAGGCATCTCTCATTCTTTTGTGTTTGGGTCTACCAGACATTCTTCTAACAATGGGAGGTAATGGTTTTTGGTTATTAGATGGTGGCCATTGTTCAATACCATTTAAGGGATTTATGAAATGGTTATATGTAGCTACAAACATTGGTTTTTTGAAGTAATTTGACACATAATGGTCTGGATTCTTGTGTAAATGAAAGATAACTGCATACCCATGTTCACAAGGAATACCTGACAACTGCCATAATCTACAACTACAGGTCCACTTTACTTCATCTACTCTAAATGCAGTATAACCATTCCTTACCTCATACAAATTGTTTCCACATGGAAAAACCTCCCAGTGCCTACACATTATAAGAAATATTAGCCAAAGAACATTTAAATAGAAGTAAATTTAATCAAAGATCATACCTATGCAAGTCCTGAATCAATGCAATCTTCTTCCTTATGCTTGGGAAAATCTCATGACTCCATGATTCTTGATTCTCTCTCATCTTCTGCATCCTTTTTAATATATACAATCTGATATCCTCTAGCATGTTTATAATTAGTTTCCTTCTAGCATCCACTATAAAAGAATTGAAGCATTCACTTATTCCATTTTCAACTGCATCACATGCTCTATCTGTTGTAAAACAGGCCCTGCTCCAGCTTTTTGGTTGCCTTTTCCTAAGATGTTTATCTGCATCCTTGCTTGTCCTTTTCAACTCCTCCATATACTTCTCAAATCTAGCAGGGAAGGTAGCCTTTAATGCTTTCCAGAATAAGTTTCCAAACAATACACCAATGAACTTCTTTATGAAATTAGCATATATGTGCCTTGCACACTGTCTATGTTCAGCTAAGGGTATGACCTCCTTGGCTGCTTCCAAAATACCCTAAAATTGAATACTTACAAAGTTAATTTAACAGAATATACTAAGTAACTAATTGATATAAAAATTACCTTTGTGTTGATCTGAGATGATAGTTAGACCTTCACCATAATTTAACCCCAAATCTTCCACTAAACATTCCATAAACCATTTCCAATTCTCTTTGTTTTCAATGCTCACAACTGCCCAAGCAACTGGGAACATCTGGTTATTCCCATCTCTCCCTACAGCTGGAAGTAACTCTCCTTTGCATATAGTCTTCAAAAAACACCCATCAATCCCTAAAACCTTCCTACATCCTGCCAACCAACCATCTTTGAGTCCCTTAAAACAAACATAAAAGCTTTTAAAGTAATTTTTTCCATCTGGCATTGGTTCAACACTCATTAAGCAAGTGCTTCCCGGGTTAGATGTAATAATCTCTTCTGCATATGACCACAACTGCCCATAATGATCTTCTAAACAAGTCTCATATTGTTCCAATGCTTTGATCTTCCCCCTTCTAGCCTGACCAACAGTCACCCTACACTTATACTTCTTCAACATAGCTTCTTGTATCTCCTTAATTTTCATATTAGGTCTTGCCATGATCTTTGTAGCATAGTTCCTAGCTATCCAGTTGCAAGTAATAAAACTTCCAAAGTCATAACTCTTTGAACATCTATGCTCATCAACTAAAGTCTTGATTTGAAAGGACTTTTCCTTCTGCATAGAAGATGCCCACATTCTAAATGTGCGTTTGGGACCATCACCAACATTTTTACTACATCTAGCTAGAAGCCTATTACCATCATTAACTGTGTAATACAACTGGTATCCATTAGCAAGAGCATAGAAAGCCAAACACCTTTTCAATTGCTCTGGACCCTCATACCTTTCACCTAAACGTGGTCTCACGAACTTCCATTTAATGCTAGGATCATGCACTGGCCCCAATTTATCCTTTTCATCTGCTTTCAACTCATCTTCTTGAAGTAATTCCTTCTCAACCAATTTTTCCCTATCTAAACCACCATAAATCTTAGACAGAAAAGTTTCATCAAACATTTTAACTGCTTTCTTTTTAGGTTTAGGCAGAAAATTTTTGCTACTCCTAACTTCAAATACTTCATCCTCACCTTCTGAAAGGTGATCTACAGATGCAGTGTCACTTTCATCCGAAGAGTACATATCATACAAATCTTCTTCTTCATCATCATTATCACTTTCTTCTTCAACATTTTCTACTGATTCAGTTACACCACCATTTCCATCTTTAATAGTAGTGATCTCACACTCTGAGTGGCCAATATAAATCTCAACAAACCTCCATTCTCTTGAGCATATTTGATAAAACTACTTAAACTGATATCAGAATTTAAATGCCTCAAACCAGACTCTAAATCCTTACCTGGAACAAGAAAAAAGAAAAAAAAAAATGCATAAAGCAGATGATGATTCTTCTAAAAAAGCTTTAAACTTACTGAAATTCATGGAACCTATGTCCACATCCTTCAAAACAGTTAACATATCGTAGTCATACTTCAAAGGGTCTTTTTCAAATCTACCACCACGATGAAAGTTGAACGTTATCATACTTGAATGCTCCACGATGTCCAATTTTAACGTTCAACAATTTAGGGTTTTGGAAATTAGGGTTCTGCAAAAAATTAGGGTTCAATAAAATAATAAAGTGAAGATCCCAATTGATAAATTTAAAAAAGAAAGAGAGAGAGAGAGAGAGAGAATTAGTGGGGGTGACGTCACAGGTTGAAAACCGATTGATTGAGGAAAAATGATTTAAATAACAGGTTTTGTTGAACTATAGTGATGTATATAAACGAAAAATTTGTTCAGTGACCTAGACGGATTTTTTGGCATAGTACGATGACCATCCAGTAAATTTTCCCAATATTTTGACTAATTTTTATTTTCTAACTGTCTTTTTAATATTGAAGGAGTAATAAAATAAACCAAGCATGATTTGTCCCCATATGCTGTCTGTCCTGTTTATGAAAAATATGACGTTACGGTTTATATTTTTTAAGCCGATTTAGTTTGACATTAATCTTCATAAAGAAGTTTACAAAATATGTTAAGTTTGGTGAATAGATCGGGCAAATAGTAAGTAGTAAGTAGTATAATATATCAATTTATTATTGTGCAACAACCATATTCTTGGAATTAATAAACTTATTCAACAACAATGTTTTCCCTCAAAAAAGCTTTATCTTGCTTAGTTGGCCAACTTGATCCGTCCTTGGCTTTCTTTTAAAAAGAATGCACAAGTTATAAACTGAGCAGTTCGAGTAAGCCGGATCTTGGTCACTGGCATCAACAGGTTTGAGTGTTTGAGTCTTGTAAACACAACACTACAAGAAATAGTGCTTTTGCTGACATACAAAAAGTGTTAGGAAAAGTATAAGAAGTGTCAGAAAAAGATAAATTAGCTTCTCCTTCACTTATTATAAGTGTTGGCAGAAGCTCCGACGGTAAAGGTTATGGTGATACACCTATCCTGACACATCATATGTCTACATAGGTTAGATCTTTTGCCTACACCAACTTTTGTGTCAAGAATTGACAATTTCTAGAAAACTTTCATACAGAACTTTTGCAAACACATATTAGAACTTTCAGAAATACCAAATAATAATTTTCAATCTAGTAATAATATAAACATCGCACGCAAATCATAATCCATACAAATCATAATTTTCCTGGAGTAAGAAGGCGACCAAGCTGATCTCTAGACATAGTGTTCCAGATTCTGTGAGCAATGACAATAAATTCCAAGAAACCTGCTTCCCGGTAGTGCACTGCCATGCCTGAATAAAAAACAAATTCAGGAGTCAGTACCACTCAAACATAGAAAGAAAAAAGCCCTTCAGCATTAGAAGTATATGCTTTGAAAAGAACTAGGGGACTCTCGTGCGTTGCACGAGGTCCGGTCAAGCAAGTGAATGGGGACGGTGCGTGACGCAAGCTGGAGGACTTCGTACCAGCCTCTGCAATGACAACGTATCGAAAAACTATGCCCTGATCCTCGGTATTTGAAACCTTCTTAAACAGAGAGTCAATCATCTCCACCTTTGGAGACCGAGTACGAACAGAAGCTCTATATCGTGATATTCATGACCAGTGTCGTGAGCTAACAACCTGTATAAACACAAGGAACACAACATTTACCACTACAAATCAAATAAATAACTATCATATCATGAACAAAATTTAATAATTTATTATAATTGTCTCGTGAAGAAACGAATATATGCATAGTGGTTTGATCAACCTTATTGAACTTGTTATCTCTGCCCAAATATGCAGTGGTAGTAAGCTATCAGTATCCCCTCTAGATTGCATAGAAGCTTTTGAATCTGATTGAATACCCCTACCTGTGCTATCCAGTCGGTCATTTGATCGTACCTGTTACAAACATCCTTAAATTATTGTCATTACTTTGACTTTATACGATTACATAAAGGTAACAAAACAGGTCGGCTTGGGATGACCCATAACATTTTTTGTCCAAATTTTTTGCTCATAAATAGTTAGTGTTCAATTTAATTACAAAAAAAATAATATTTATATTAGTAATAATCAAATTATTCGACGAAAATGATTTAGGGGGGCGTATAGGAAGACATTTTGGCTATTATATGGCTGCAAGACTTGAGTGGTAAAACATAACCTGATTCGACCCATCTATCAGTAAATGGGTCGACAGAAACTGCCACTTCAATGTTTAATTTTTGTTTCTTAACTCACATGTTATATCCACCCTCGGACAAATTTAACCGATCTGGTGGCTCCTGCTGAATTGACATTCGGGTATATGTAACTCGCTCTCTCTGTAGCTGTTGACATGAACAAAAACGATGCATGTCCTAATCCTGCCAGTTTAAAAAAAACGTCAAATACAGCATAATGTCTTCTACATACCCATAACGACATCGGGTATTAGTGCTTATACATACCTTAATAAGGAATCGAGTTTGGTCTTATTGAAATCAAAAGTTACAAGCCAAGGGTTGACTGCAGATATCTGTATACTTTTTTTAACAAACATCCAAAATAGCAGGAATTATAAGGCAAAGTTTAAACGAAACAGAAACGTTATGTAATCGACAAAAGATGCAGACTGCGACGAAAGCAACAGCCCAATGTCAGTGACATCAATTTTTATTTTCAAATGATAACATATGCGAGAAAAATCATATAAATGTCCCTAACTTAAAAAAATCAAAAGCCAAAAGCAACAAAAGAACCAAACTAAGATGACTGTCCCATAAACACAAACCATAACATAGAAAAACTTTACATCAGTTGATAAGGAGATAAATTGATCTGTTTCCGAGTGCGTGATTCATAACTTTATTTCATAACATATGGGAAACAAATCATATAAAAGTCTACAATCTATGGTACATCGATCATCCTTTCAACACAAATCATATAAAAGTCGTTAACTTTAAAAAATCTGACAAAGTTACAACATCTAACTTATGTAACATAACTCCAATTCAACAATATATCGAAAAATAGGTAATAGAAAAATAGAAAATAATACAATCTATGGTACATCGATCATACCTTTGAAGACAAATATATAAATCAATAAGATGCAGACACAACAACCGCTACACGATCACTGCACACACAACAAATAATACAGTTCATGGAAACAATCAGTCCTTATATTCGCAACCTTATTTCGTAACATATGGGAGACAAATCATATACAAATCGTTAAGATTAAAAAATCTGTTACAACATCTCAGCAAAACAAATTAATCTGTTCCAGTCCAACAAAATATATTGGTATGAAAAGGTAACAACTTATCTAATTTTTTCATATATTTTTTGTTAAATTTGGCATGCGAATACGATGAGGGTGTAGTTAGTAGAAGATAACATACCTGACATCGTTTTTCCTATACTCGTGATATTGCCATTTTCATCTATAGCATCAAGCAGGAACAACACTAACTATACCATTGACTGTTATCTGCAAGCAACAAAAGTTATCACTCCTAGAAACATTCTACTCGAAGCATAACAATCAAGCTTAGAATCAACTAAAAACATAATCAACTACCCCAAAAACAACCAAAATGACACAACTATCCTACAAACTACCAAAATAACTAACATATCGCAGGACAAAATATACACAAATTACTACAAACCGGCAACACTCGTCTAGACATAACCCCCATTTTTCCACTATTTTATCAAATCCTCTGCAAATTCAACAACAAATCAAACAACAAAGAACATACCTCAAAAAACGAAACGATTGAAGAGTTACAGAAATGCTGAGCTGCAGAAAACATTTACACTGGAATATATCAAATACAGCTATCTTAACACTACACAAACATTAAAGAGCTATAGTTTTCATAAAATATTAAAACTAGTTTTATGTCGAATACAATTCCTTGGAACCGAATAAAAGAAAATTACTCCAGATACAAACCATATTATAACTCATTTATAAACACCAAATATTCAGCTACTTACACGGAAGATGGTCAACTCTCAACAGTTACTTATCAATCCAAGTCCATAACTAACTAATAATACATTCTATTTATTTCTAAGCAAATCGCTCAACAAATCATGATTTTAACAAATTATAACAATAAAGATACCTGAAGAGAGCACCAAGCGAGATTAAGAAAAGCAGAAATCCAAAGAAGAAGATAATAAGCAATCATAACATGAGATCGGCGATGATTAAGCTTTTTAATATTCTTCTTAAGATAAAACGCTAATTATACTATAAACAAAGCAGCAATTAACACAACAATTATACCTAGCGAGTGACGGCGATTATACCTAGCGAGTGACGGCGATTGGCGGAGATCGGTGACGGCGATGACGGCGATGACGGCGGAGATCAGTGACGGCGATGACGGCGGAGATCAGTGACGGCGATGACGACGGAGATCAGTGACGGAGATCGGATTATGAAGTTGGTGTGTGAGATTTGATGTCAAATAGTAAGAGGATTAATGTTGATTATGAAGTTGGTGTGTGGCGGTAATGTTCAATCTTGTGATTTACATATTATTTGTATATTAAAATGATTAAAGGTGATTTATTGTTAAAAAATTTAAATATTTAAACATAATATATATTTAGTAATATAATTTATATTTTTTTAAAATGTAGTAAAATAGAGTTGATCATCGGGTTAAAATAAAGCAGAAGTGAAAACTGATTTTATAAGGAACCTGTACTGAATCGGTTCGGATCGGTTTTCGGTTAGATTTCGATCGGACCGATATGGCTAGGTTTTTGGGCTCGGTTTGAGTTGGTCCGGCACAACTTAGTTTTTAGGTTCGATTTGTGTTGGACCAATCCGATTCGCTTTTCGAGTTCGGTCCAATCGATTTTGATTTCCTCTAAGTAAACTATACATCTCACTACACTTATTGGAAAATGTATATAAGTGTAAGGATATGCGTACTTTTGCTAACACTTTTTTAAAAGTATAAGCAAAACACTAGACTTTTACTAATACTTTATAAAATGTGTAGATAAAATTGTACATCTCCCTACACTTACCGGAAAATGTAGATAAGTGTAAGGATATGCGTACTTTTGCTAACATTTTTTTAAAAGTATAAGCAAAACACTAGACTTTTACTAATAATTTATAAAATGTGTAGATAAAATTGTACATCTCCCTACACTTATTGCAAAAATTATATAAGTGTAAGGATATACGTACTTTTGCCCACACTTTTTTTAAAGTATAAGCAAAACACTATACTTATACTGATACTCTATAAAATGTGTAGATAAAACTTCATATATCCTCACACTTATTATAATATGTAATCAAAAGTTACACTTTTGCTTACACTTTTCATATTGTGTGGATAAAAATTAAGCTATGCTTATAGTTTTCTTATAAGTGTAAGGATATGTGTACTTTTGTTAACACTTTTTATATGTGTCATTAAAAAAAGTGTCAGCAAAAGACCTTTTTCTTGTAGTGCAAGTTGTACGTATAAAGACGATGGGGGCTTATTTTTCATGCAAAGGAACTAAAACCAAGGTAATTACGTCAAAAAGAGAATAAGAGTGGTGCACCTGGATGGTACATTAGAGGAATACGAAGATCCAGTCACGGTTGACCAAGTTATCAGTAATTTCCCTAAACACTTTTTATGCACTCCATTTGAAATTCTCCGATTTGGCTTGGTACCACTCAGGCTCAACCATCAACTCAAAGCGGGTCAATTATACTTCATGCTTCCCAGCATGACACTAAAATTTAATGCTTCTCCTGATGATTTAGCTTCTCTAACACGAATGCTCACGAATGTAGCCAAAACAGGCAGATGTTCTGTCAAGTCTGTCCCAGGAAGCCCTTCGGCTAGCCCTTTAAGCAGTCCTCGTCCTAGAAGCCGCCAGTGTTTAGATCGCCGGTTTGGTGAAATTGGAGAAGAAACCATGTTAAAGTCACCAAGATGGAAGCCGATTTTGGCTGGCATCACAGAAGGATAATTCAATCAAGAAAGTGTACGTATGGTATTAAGTTATCGTAGTTGTCAACTGATTTGTGAAACAATAGTTTGAAAAAATATAAACATCTTAACACTCGGTGATGGTTTTTTTTTTTTAAATTCAAAAGACAAAAACACATACCCTATAGTTGTTTTTTTCGAGTTGTTTCATTGATCGTTTGTTATAATTATGAACTCGATCTGTTTATATGAGTACTATATATTGTATTTATTTAGTCGGAAAGTAATGAAGAAACTTGAGCATTTATATTATGTTTTGGGGGCCAAAATAAATAGAGCTTCTAGTTTCAAAACTTACCTCTTAAACTCGAAAATGAAATACAAATACTGAATTTTCATTCGATATCAGGGAATAAAAAGTATTAACATGATTAGATAACATGAAATATGTTGTATACATTATCCTAGATATCAAAATAAAATTCACACCAAAAATAGGAAGTACAAAGTTCTAATCATGTCGGCGACAATTACCGGCTCAAATATTCATTATCGATAAAAAAAAAAAAACAATTCCAATAATATTGATTGATGTATGTATGTAACTAACTACCAAAAAGTTTGGAGACCCCTTCTAGCACCTCTAATGAATAAATTTGCCCTTGTCTGAAAGGACAATTCTCTATTTATCGAGTCTTCATTTATTAAAGTCGTGAGTATGGTTGCTTGAAACGAGAAATATAAGATCTCTATTAATTCATAGGAAAGAGCATTTTAATGTCTACTGCGATATCTTTAGCATGTACATGTTCCTCTACGGGTGATTCAAGTACTAAAATAGTTTTTTCTTTTTTTTGGTTAATCCAAATTACATTTTCTTTTCTTTCGGGAAATCATTAATCGAATTATTTTTCAAATTTTCAACAAAGTCGTTGTTTTTAAAACCTGTAGGGCATTATGTAAACATTATTATGCTCTCATATACTGTTGATTTTAGTGTATGTATTAATTGGATTGTTGATTTAAGATATATAAGAAAAGAAAAAACTATTTTAAGAAGATATTAATAAAATACAGTGTTTGCTTCTGGATATCCCTCTTTCAGTTTAACAAAAAAAAAGAAAAAGAGACAAGTTCGAACAAGAAAACAGACTAGCTATTTAATCGAGAAAACAGACTAACTATTTAATCGGTCTTTATATCAAGAGGGCATAACGGTGTGTTTGTTTAAATATTGGAATTGAAATAGGTATAACTTTGATAGGAAAGAAGGAAAAAATAAGGGTGAGGAAACTAAACGAAAAACCGAAGAATCCGAAAAACAAGAAAAAACTAGCGGAATTACCGAACTAATACTAAAAACCGACGGTATAGGTTTTAATTTTTCGGATCAGTTCAGGTCTTAACTAGGAACCGGTACGCTTGAAACCGACCCGGTCCATTTATCTTATTAAAGAACACATAAAATTGAATTTGATAAGTTTAATTAAAATTTCACTTCTCCCCGACCAGCCCATTCTAAAACTAATAGCTAACGAAGAGTCTTTTGGATCCACGCAATTGCGTTGGAAAAAGTAAAAACCCAAAATTTAATTGGCTCCTTAACTCTTCTCTGTATGTCTCTGTCTCTACTCGACTAATTGCATGGAAGGCACTTAAACACATCACGTTTCTATCACTCTACTCAGCAATCAAGTAACAAACTAAGAACTTAATCAGTAATCACTTGTAATGGTTTAAATAAATGTGATTGAATCAGAATCATTTTTATATAGATCTAGATATGTATGTGAGTGTTTGAAGTTAGACCCATTATCATTTATATATGTGTGTATAATTGTAACCAAAAGATATATTTGTTTATTTCTATATTTATATGTATTAGAAACTGATTTTAATGTATTATGCCCTAGGAATCAAAATAATAAAGATATCACCCCCTCTTAGACCACTCCCACTCGTAACACCAACAACACCATTTTTCGTTGCCACGTCACCATAACACCAACTTAACATAACATAACATAACACCCCCATTCATAACACCAAAAACTGGGACCCACCACCTTTTCTTTTTTCATTTTCTTTCTTTTTCTCATATTATTTTTAAAACATTATTAATAAAAATAAACTTAGATTAATATTAAAAAAAAACAATACATAAAAATAAACTTAAACACGATTACATTAAAATTTTAAAAACCGAAATTAAAACATACATAAATTAAAACATACATAATAATAGAAATCATTCTCTAAAGCGATAGTCATCAGGAAGCGTAGCAACGTGTTCAACGAGATCGCTTCGAAGACAATGGTGTACATCACGATCTCGTATCTCTTTCGTTACTCGGATTTGTAGTTGGCACCTTTCGTGGGTAGTTCGTTGTTCTCGTGGTATTGGAGTATAGTATTCCTCGCATTCACTGATATTAAATTGATTGTCTTCAATGATCATATTATGCAATATGATGCAAGTATACATGACTCGTTTTAGCTTGTTTACCTCGTAGTATCTTCCGGCATTTTTTAACACCCAAAATCGGCCTTGTAGCACGCCAAATGCCCTTTCAACATCCTTTCTTGCAGCTTCCTGAAATTTTTTGAACTTCTTTCGCTTTTCGTCTGGTGGATGAGAAAATGATTTCACAAATGTTGCCCACTCTGGATAGATTCCGTCTGCGAGGTAATAACCTTTTTCATACGGAGTGTTGTTTACCACGAAATGAGAAGGTGGAGCGGTGTCGTGGAGGAGTTCCGTAAATAGAGGCGAGGCATTCAAAACGTTGATGTCGTTGTTAGAGCCCGCGACACCAAAATAAGCATGCCAAATCCACAAATCATACGACGCAACCCCCTCAAGCATTACGGTTGGGTGGCCATGATCACCTCGTGTGTATTGGCCCTTCCATGCAATTGGACATTTCTCCCATGCCCAATGCATACAATCAATACTCCCAAGCATCCCAGGTAACCCATGTTTTTCTTCATGCTTTGCATAAATACGTTGAATGTCCTCTTGTGTTGGCTTTCTTAAGTAAACGTTAGTATATAAATCCAAAACACATTTACAAAAATTATCTAAAGCCTCCATTGATGTACTTTCCGCCATGTGTAGATATTCATCAAATGCATCGGAAGTGATTCCGTATGCTAAAACACGCATGGCGGAAGAACATTTTTGTATAGCGGTAAAACTAGGTTTGCCCGCAGCATCAAGTCGGGATGTAAAATAGCTAAAGTGACTAGGAAGTGGAAGTTGAGGATAGTTAAGAATACCGTTGACTATTCGAAGAAATAGCGGCTTACTCATCCGGTATCTTCGTCTGAATTGCTCCGGTGTGAAAACGCAATCTTCGTTGAAATAGTCTGCCATAAGGCGTTCGTTTGCCCCAACTCGATCTCTTCTTATAAATCTTCTTTTAACCCGAGGGTTTGAGGATTCGATGGCTTCCTCAGCTTCCTCTTGATCGTAAAAAGCCTTTCCGGCCATCTTCGCCATCAAGATAATTGTTTCATCGTCGGAAGAGTCGGAATCGGCCAAATTCATTTTGAACGTTCTTGACGACATATTTGTGGATTAGAGAGAAACAATATGAGTTGGTGTGGGTAAAATGGTGTTATTGGTTGGGTATTTATAGGAAAAAAAAAAAAAAAATTAATTTTTAAAAATATATCCGTTAGGATTCCTCCAACGGTCAAATTTTTTTTTTTTTATTATTACTCGATTTTAATGATTAAACAAAAAAAAAAAAAAAAAAAAAAATTGGAAAACGCTGCGTTGCTCGAGCAACACCACCGCCGGAACGGCGTCCCCCCAGCCGTTAACGGCGTTCTTGGGGGGTGGGGGGGGGGGGGGGGGGGGGGGGGGGGGGGGGGAAACGGCGTGGTGATGCTCCCGCTGGGAGTGGTCGTATGTGTATTATTATTACTACTATTGTTATATTTAATTTATAAATTAATAAGTCTAGTGAATAGTGTTTTGGGAGATTTTAGTCATTTTTTACTTTTAAAGCTACACTTTTCTTTGTTTCTTTTTTGTTTAGGTTTTCTATAATGGTTTTTTCTAGTATTTTGGTTTAAAATATTTTTTTATATTATACTCAATTTAATGAGTCTAGTGAATAGTGTTTTGGTAGCATTTCGGTCACTTTTTACTTTATCTATATATTATAAGACTTTTTATTATTTTTGGCACACGTTACATGATATATATTATTACATATATGATACTAATTTGTTTATAACTTTTATTTGTTATCTATAAAAATTTTATCGAATAATTAAAATTATTTTTTTAAGGTTACAAATAAAGGTATACGATTTGAAGTGTGTGACTTCAAATTTGTTTTTTTTACCGAAATTACGAAAATGAGTGTAAACATATCAAATATGTGTTTAGAAGATAATGAGAAAAAGGGAAAGATGGTCATGTCAATGAAATTAAGATATGACAAATATTGAATAATATTGATAATGCTAGCTTGTTGTTGCACGTTGCATATGTTCTAGATCCCTATAGGAAATAAGAATTTTGTTAAAATATGTAATGACCTAGTTTCTCAAAATCACGTTTAACAAAAACTTTCTATATTATCAAAGTATTTCAAGCGCAAAACGTTTAGTTAAACGAGATTAGCGGTTCATAAAACTATTTCAATCACATCATAATATGTTGAACAATAATCAAGTTGGCAATGACAAACAATTGAGGACAACAAGCTACCCCAAAGTATCTCGCCTCACCAAACACGTATGAATAATTTGTTTTTACTAACCGAAACCATATTCGCAACCTCGTAAGCAGATTATGAAAAGATATATCCAACATCACAATATAAATGCATATGAAATTAATCTCATCGTATAATCAATTTTGTAACTATGCATATATCTTTTCATTGTACTATGGTCCATCGTGCCCTAAGTATTCATCTTATCTGGTCCATCGATGTACTAAGTATACAATTTATCTGGTCCATCAATGTCCTACCTGTTCCACATATCTGGTCCATCGATGTCCTGAGTATACCACTTATCTAGTCCATCAACGTCTTAAGTGTACCATTTATCTGGTCCATCAACGTCTTAAGTGTACCACTTATTTGGTCCATCCATGTCCTAAGTACAAAACTTAACTTATCTGGTCCATCGACATCCCGAGGGAATCACTTATTTGGCCCATTGACGTCCTATATCACTCATCTGGTCCATCATCGTCCTAAGTGTACCACCTAACTTTTGGCTAGCACTTTTCACCTAGTTGGTCACATTAGGTTTCACTGTCAATCAACGAGCAACTACAACTACCAGTAATCAAGGCCTCTTATGCACTAAGACATGTTCCTTATAATGCATAATTAACAACTACAACAATTATATAATCATATATAATTAAAATAAATCACATTTAAAATGAGGATACAAGTAGTTTACTACAATCTGTTATCCAAATATACGGGTATCTACAACCACCTATAATCATCATGTATGGGCAACCACGTATTACCCATACCACACAATACCGTTATTCTATTTTGGTTCATCTTTATTTGATCAAAACAACTTTATATATAAACAACGTCGTTTATACAACAACGTTACTTTCAAACATCTTTACATGTTTGAAAGCATCTTTTAAAACATTTATACATCTTTTAAAACGTTATTTTGTCTAAATGCTTGGTTTACAAAACCACATTGCACTCACCTTCAAACCGTCGTCAATAAACAATTGTCCTAGCATTGCTTTTCACGATCAACCTGATAAAATCAATGCTCGTTAGAAATCTCGTAACACTTAGCGTTAAAGCTTAACTACCTTAGCGTTACAATCCCAACGGAACTATATAAAGAAATAATAATATTGCTGAAAACACATCCAGTCGGCGGCTGGCATCTCAAAACGAGCCTTCTTCTCCACATAAAAACCACCATTTTTGCAGGTTTTAAGCTTTAATCAAGCTTAACGATACTTAACCAAAATCATACCAAGCAACTTAAAAACACTAATAACTTCATTATACACGTAAATAACGAGCTATACCTCAAGATTTCAATTTGGGTTTCGGTTTGTCCCGAAATAAACCACCGCGAATCTAACTATTTTTTATACTGATGCGTTCCTTACAACTCCAATAGTAATACAGTACGTTCCGTTTGCTTATCCGGCGAAAAACGGCTTCGAAATCGACCGCTTTTAAATTTAACCGACTTATATATTATTTCTTGTCTTTCTTTCAGATGTAAATACTCAAAACACACACCATATGCAACTTTCTACCTTTCTTCATTCTTAAGTTTTCACTTCTATAAAATCATAAGATTTTTATAAAAAATTTCATAATAAATCTTGAACTTTGTCATAATAACACTTTTAACCCCAAAATGTAAACTTCTTACATAGATGGTCCTTTTGACCAAAAATTTATTACCACTTTAGTCCTATTTATATTTTCGGGATATTATTGTCCTATCAAGAGATATTTGTTGGTTTTGTTGGTTTTGTTAAATCTTTTGGATGTTATTATGTTAAATTCTTTATTTGAATATTTGTTAAAACTTAAGTTGGCTACTTTTATTATTGATGGTCGTTACCTTTAAGTTGTTGCTAGATATTAATATGTGATTTAATTGAAGAAAACTTGAACCTTTTTTATATTTGATATCTTTCTCGATATTCATTTTTTATTTTATGTATTTAATTTTTGACGCTGCTCTTGGGGCGAAAATCAGAACATGCCTAATATATTTTTTTCCCTTTTTTGTTATCCAAAAAAACCCGAAAAAGCCCAACCAAACCAGAAAAAGAAAACAAGAGAACTCGAAAAAATTCAAACCGAACGAGTTATATAATTTCAAGAACGATTTTTCAGTTTGGGTTCAGGTTTAGGTAAAACCCGACCCATACACACCCTTTGGAAAAGAATATATACAAATATCTTAAAAGATTATTCATTTTATATATATTAATCATTATTTAAATTATTATAATATAAAAGAAGAGGTAAAGCCTAAGAAGTAAACAGAACCCACCAATAAAAATGTAAATCCATCCATTTTGGTAGGTTTTTTTTGTATATGTGTTTTATACCTAAATATTTCAAATTTACTTGGGCATCTTCTATCATAAACCTTTATAAAGGTTTATAAAATTAATATGTCAAACAAAATCATTAGTTTATAAATCTTTTCATTTGATAAAGTTATGTCCAATCATTAATAAACCCTTTAAAAGTTTATAAATTATACATTAAATTATAAAAAGATTCATGAACTTGAACCTTTCTCATTCCATGTCACAATAAATCTTAATTTCCTATGAATCTATATCCATATTACTTATAATAGAGAGTCGTCGGATAGCTAATGTTTGAGATATTCCAAATAGTGGAATGATATGCATTTGAAACTCCTGACTCTTTAGTTGCCCTGTGTTTTAATTACCATAATGAGAGGTATAATGATACGTAAATTGTTCAGTTACCCTAAGTTAATAACACATTTGAAACTTCTGACTCTTTAGTTGCCCTGTGTTTTAATTACCATAATGTGAGGTATAATGATATTCCTGACTCTTTGGTTGCCCTGTGTTTTAATTACCATAATGTGAGATATAATGATTTTTTAGACTGTTTAGTTACTCTAAGTTAATAACACGAAACTCCTGACTCTTTGGTTGCCCTGTGTTTTAATTACCATAATGTGAGGTATAATTACTTATAATAGAGAGTCGTCGGATAGCTAATGTTTGAGATATTCCAAATAGTGGAATGATATGCATTTGAAACTCCTGACTCTTTAGTTGCTCTGTGATTTAATTAACATTATGAGAGGTATAATGATACGTAAACTGTTCAGTTACCCTAAGTTAATAACACATTTGAAACTTCTGACTATTTAGTTGCCCTGTGTTTTAATTACCATAATGTGAGGTATAATGATATTCCTGACTCTTTGGGTGCCCTGTGTTTTAATTACCATAATGTGAGATATAATGATTTTTTAGACTGTTTGGTTACCCGAAGTTAATAACACGAAACTCCTGACTCTTTGGTTGCTCTGTGTTTTAATTACCATAATGTGAGGTATAATGATATTTAAACTGTTCAGTTACCCTAAGTTAATAACACATTTGAAACGCCTGACTCTTTGGTTGCCCTGTGTTTTAATTATCATAATGTAAGGTATAATGGTGGTTTTGTGTTTTTTCTCTATAAGTTCTTTTGCATCAACAAACCACATAACCACGTACAATTATGTCTCTTTCGAAAAACATGTCTCACTCCAAGATTGGCGCCCTTGACCCAACTAGAGAAGATTGGGTTGTTCATGTAAGTATTTGTAGAATGTGGGAGGCAGTAAATACGAAATTCGGTGATGTCTTACTTGGGTTGGAGATGGTTATAACTGATGATGAGGTAATTTCTAATTTGTTTGAAAATTTGAAAAGCCGGAAAAAGGGTACGCCACGAAAACAGTTAATATACAAAAATTTCTACCATGTTTTTTATGTACAACGATGGAAACTTTTTATATATTATTATAAATGTGTAACGGACCATGTTTTCACTATTTTGGCAACAGTTGGTCGTCATGTTTTCACTGTTTTGGCAACAGTTGATCGTCTATATACTCAATCCGGTTGGTGCTACAAGAGTTGTGGAGAGTGCAACAAAGAGTTAGTTGTAAACGATGGTTTGTTTTTTTGTGATCTTTTCAATGACTTTTGCAAGTACCCTATGATAAGGTTGGTTTTTTGAGTTGTTTTATGTAGGGACTATGGTATTAACCTACTCAATTATTGTCTTTTGTAATGTCTGTTTTCGTTGTTGCAGGTATAGGGTACATGTGCATGTTGTTGATTAGACAAGTGATACAACATGTTATATTCTTTCTATACCTTACTTGAAAATATGCAGCTGTTTGCTGAATTATATATGTATCTAATCTAATAACTAATATTGTACGTAGGAATTCTTTTTATTTTTACATATGTATTTGAAAAGTTTGACTTTTGTAGTCAATCCCTTAGCTATTTGAGTGGTCACATCAATATTGTTCTAATTCAGTTTCAGATTCATATTGTTCGAACTCCCGATTCTGATCATTGTTCGTGACAAATCTCTTTAGAAATTGTCACCGCGCAACGCGCGGGAATACGTCTAGTGTCTAAATAATGAAGCTCTTCATATTTTATAAAGCTTTTCATAAACCTCTAATTGAAGATGCTCTTACTAACCAAACAATTTGAATGACTTTAATTCCAATTTAATAGCTCCAAACACTTTGAAACAAATACACCCTAAATGTTAGTGTTAAGGCGTTATATATATAAAACCCAAATACTTGGTGATATTTTGTTTATAATTAACATCTAATCAAAGTTAAAACAATGTGAGAAACCCTATATTAAAACTTACAGCCGAAACCTTAACAAACGAATTGCCATATAAATCAATTACAACACACACCCCACATCAATAATCGATTATGAATTGTCAAAGAATATCATAAGGGATTAGTGACTATTGTTAGGATTAAATTGTCGAGATTGTTATTATGGAGTTGCTTATCTACAGTGAAGAAAACTAAGTTTGCATGCACAGTTAGTACTACACAGTTAATACTGCACGTTTAGTACTGCAACTAGTACTTCAAGAACAACGTTACTACTACTATTATGGTTAGTACTGCACGATGTCTGGTTAAAATTGATGGGGCAGTTACTATTGCACGATGGTGTTACTAGTGCAACTCAGTTACTACTACGGCTAGGGTTATGGAAGACTTGTTTTTCAAGATAAAGTTATAAAGAACCAGTCTTCTAATATAACTAGGTTTCATTATGTAAGTCTTAGTGGACTCTATATATAAAGAGATCCATATTCATTGTTATGGGGTGGTTTTTATCATGTTTATTTTTTAGGAAAACACCAAACGATCTCACCAATTGAGATCGTTCCCCTTTGTTCAGCCTCAAGGTCAAGATTGATCCTTGTAAAGAGAAGAAACACGTCTATTTTGATCAAATAGATTAAGGTTGGTGTTGTTAGATGTTTTCTAGAAAAGCTAGGTTTAGCCTTAAGGTCTTTTATAGATCCTTGTATTATGAAAAACACATGTATTGATCATTCCTTCTACGATTAATTGAGGCTTGTTGGTGATATTCGTTATTGTTTTACTGTTTACATATACAATATTCGTTTAATCACAAAACTTGTAATATCAAAGTGTTTAATCCGATGTTAAACTTCTTTGATAGATCTTGATTTATACGTTCAAGTTTGGTTGTGTTTACATAGCCATATCGATCCTGACAATTATACCTTCTGAATGGATCAAAAGAAACCGTAGAATAAATTACAAGGTAATTCAAGTGATTATACGATTAATGAGACTGCAAACAACTTCAAAACCACTTTCGAATGGTCATTTTAATGCCTTTGAATAGCCTCTCTTGTAAGTGGTAGTCCATAACAGCTATAGTTCGAAATATATATGAAGTTTTGGCCTAAAAAAAACTCAAAATAACTTTAAATAAAAATTCATGTTGACAACTTGTTGGGGTGGAAAACACACTCGACGAACTCAATAGATTCATTGATCCATCCAAAGCTAGCTCGACAAATCCTTTCGGGCATTTGTAATTTGTAAACAAATGAGTTTTGAAAATTCCCCAATATGAATCACTAGAAAATAATAAAAAAATATTTAAATAATAACATTTTCGATTCAATTTCTGATTCAGGTAATCATGTCCATTATATTAAATGATATTTGAATAATAACATTTGTCAACTTGCTTGGCAACTGATCACAAGCCAAGCAAGATGGCCGGCTCGTGTCGGATCGGAATAAAAAAATATTTTTTTATTTTCTTTTTTAATAATTTTTTTCAATAAATGTTTCAGGTTGGTTCTCGGTTTAGGTTTTTAGTTTAACCAAAAATGGTTTATTTTATTAGTATATATTTTGAAGGGGTACCCGCTGCAACGTGCGGGCTAACCCCTGGGAACTGTTCATAAGCCAATCAAGTTGGCCGTGTTGGGTCGGGTCGGTTTGATTCGGAATAAAATAATATTTTTTTATTTTCTTTTTTAATAACTTTTTTTTCAATAAATGTTTCAGATTGATTTTTGGTTTAAGTTTTTAGTCTAACCCAAATTGTTTTATTTTATTAGCATTATTTTAAAGAGGCGCCCGCTACTACCCGCGGGCCCTAACCCCTCGTAAATATAAATAGTTATATTTTACTGTAGTTAACATGGCGTTAGTTTACATGTTTAATTATTTGCCGGACATCAATTTGTAATTAAACTTTTATTTTATTCATAAAATATGCTATAGTTTATTTAATATTATTCTTTATAGAAGAAGTTAAGTTCAGCAAAAGATAAACGAAAGCCAGCTTTACATTGAGTGGTTGGCCAATTTGCCTCCTATCCCTTTTTTTCATCTCACAAGTAAACTCATCATAATTTCCAATTTTCCATCTATATATTTCTTCATAGGTCGTATGCCTTTCTTGGAACTCACCGTAAGTGTGTTGTTGAGAAACATATGTCGCATAGGCCATACCCACACCACACACTCGTAGTCGTAGCTGCATCGATCGAGGTCTTATATTTTTATAGTTGTAAGTTTAAATTTTGATCGCCGTCGAATGGGTGCTTGTTTATCACGCAAACGATCAACACAGAAAGTTACAATAAAAAACATAAGGGTGGTGCACTTTGATGGTTCATTGCAAGACTACGAGGATCCGGCTACGGTTGACCAAGTCATCAGTAACTTCCCAACACACTTTTTATGTACTCCTGCCGAAATTCTCCAAAGCGGCTTGGTGCCACTTAAACTTGATCACCAACTCAAAACCGGTCAAATCTATTTCATCCTTCCTATCTCGACCCTTAAATTCCACTCTTCTCCAGATGACTTGAGTTCTCTAACAAGGAAGCTCTTGAACATAGCCAAAACCGGTCGATGTCCACCTCCTAAGTCGTTGCCTATAAGTTCTTTAGCTAGTCCGTTACGCAGCCCACAAGCTACTAGTGGAAACCAGAATTTGAACCGTCGGTGTGACGATAAAGGAGAAGATAGTTTATTAATTTCACCTAAATCACCTATATGGAAGCCGCTTTTGGATACCATTACAGAAAGTTAAATAGTTTTTTTTTGTTTGGAAAAGAAAAGTCACCCAATGAACGAAACTTGCCCGAAATCAAACTCGAAATCTCGTTAATAGAAGGTTAGTTTAGTCAAAGAAATGTATGATATCAAGCGGCTGTTTGTTTGAGCTTTATTGACATTTCGGCTTATGTTTCATAAACTCGGATTTTTCGGCTTATGTAACCGTTCACGGGCTTATACTGTTTATTATGACGTAATAAACAGTAATAAGCCCATAATTAGTTACAAAAGCCTGAAAATTCGGGCTTATGAAACATAAACCGAAATAACAATAAGTCATAAGCCGCTTATATAAACCCAAACAAACGTCCCCTAAATAATATGGTTGTTACTTAATTTGCATAGCAAATGTTTTGAAAGTAGGGTTTATGGGTATAAATATAACCCATTACTTTCAATTTTTTGTTGTAGTCTTTGTCTAAAGTTATTTTTGTAGTGATAATTATTTTTATCATATTCAAATAATATAAGTGAATTTTGGGGTTTATTTTGAGTAAACCTTCTTTAGTTGGAATTTTTTAATAGTTAAATCTATATTTGTTTTACTTTTTCTCCTAAATTGAAACTATATCGATTGAAGATCGCTAGAAGAAAAATAGAAAAGAAAAAATGACACTACCAATGTAAAACAAAAGGCCTGCATATTGTCTTGACAAAATCATATAGATGATTGACACCGACCTAAAAGAACCAAACCTACATTTCAATAAACTAAAAAAACGTGAGCTTTAAATTGTTGATAGTGATTGGATCCCTAAGACTTCAATACTAGTTTGAAAAAATGAACTTTTGCCTTGATTCGACGGATTGAAACTTGGACTTTTATGTATTATATAAAAACAATGTAATCTATAAGCTTAATATTTATAAATAATATATTAAAAAAGAGATACAATAGTAAAATCTGGACCATTTGTTAGGTTTAAATATATTTCAAGCAGGACCGTCATTAAGTTTTTAGAGACCCGAGATCTAACATGTCAGATTATAAAATGTAAACAGATATTACGTGAGAAGCATCATCCATATATAGTTTTTTCGATACAAAATCTTTGATCTACCACTTGTTAGGGGTATTCAAATCGATTGATATGTTTAATCCGATTCAAATAGATGATCCAACCATATATTGATTTCTAAAAATATGAATCCAAATCATCCAAACTATCCAAAATCCAAACCGAATTACAATTTTGTTTGATCCGTTTTTTAGTTTTACCCTTATGCATGCAATAAAAGTAATGTGAATATTTTATGATAAGAAAAAGGCGATTTACCAAACTATTTGAAATTCGAGTTGATTTCGCCATTTAAGTTCTCTAATAGAAAGTTTTCTAAAGTTGTTGTGTAAAAAAGTGAGGGATACCGGGGAATAAATATATGATACTTTTATTAAAGATCAATAATTCAATAATTTCTAAGCGAAGAGGGTATCAAAATAAGATATGTGTAAATTAGGAATGAAAACAAATAAAGGTTTAAGAGTAAACATATTAAAAATGCATCAATAGTAAAGTATTATTCGATTTTTTTGTTGGACAATTTGTTAGTGCAAAATATGCAAATGACTGGATGTTCTATTATGTTTTGGATACATTGTATTATATTAGCCTGTTAGTATTAGCTTAGTGGGCTGCTCACGGACTTGCATGTCCGTGAGGCCCAATATAGTCCAAGCCCAAACTGCTGAATATGTTACTCTATAAATAGAGGTGTTCAGAGCAGTTTAGGGCTGGTGGTTTTGATAGACGAATTCGTGTTTAGCTTTTGGATTGTAACAGCGATTGTTAATCAGAAGCTTTAGAATTCGGTAATTGTGTTTATACGTATATTACATTCGATTATTACTTGTGTGTTTATTGATTACGAGATTCCGCATCGTATTCAGTATAGTTTAATCCTGTAGATCGGACCACTGGGACCTATAATTGGTATCAGAGCAAACGCTTTGTTTGCTCTTATCGAGATTTGGTTCAGGGTTAAATTCAGGTTTTAATCGATTCTGGAAAATTAGTGTTCTTAGCGATTTTGAGTTCGGCGGCGATTAGGGTTTCTGAACGTCTTCGTGGGCGATTAGGGTTTCTGAACATCTTCGTGGGTGATTAGAGTTTCTGAACTCCATCGTGGGCTTAGTTCGTGGATTTTCTTCGTGGGCTTAGTTTGTGGATCTTCGTGGATTACATCTTCGTGGATACTTCTTCGTGGATTACATCTTCGTGAATACTTCTTCGTAGATTACTTCTTCGTGGATTACATCTTCGTGAAATACTTCCTCGTGAACATCTTCGTAGTTGAGACCCACCTTCGACGAACAACATCTTCGTGATTGAGACCCCTTCTTCGACGAACAACATCTTCGTGAGTAACCATCTTCGTGAACAACATCTTCGTGATTGAGACCCCTTCTTCGACGAACATCATCTTCGTGAGTAACCATCTTCGTGAACTTGCTCGTTTAAACATCTTCGTGAACAACATCTTCGTGAGTATACTTGTTCGTGTGCTTAAACATCTTCGTGAACAACATCTTCGTGAGTATACTTGTTCGTGTGTTTAAACATCTTCGTGAACAACATCTTCGTGTACTTCTTCGCTGAAATGGATTCTAAACAATCCATTAACGTTCCTCCAAAGTTACTTAACTCCGCACAATATTTTGAATGGACTGAACTATTTGAACAATTTTGTCGTTACAACGATGTGCAAATGTGGGTATGCATTAATGAAGTCTATGTGCATCCGCGTCAAACTATAGAGGGTGTAACTGCAAAAATTCCCATCAATAAAATGACACCTGAATATCGACGAGAATATGACTCTGAAAACAGAGCAATAGCCAGTCTGAAGATGGCTCTGCCAGTTGACATGCAGCATCTTTTCAAGAATCTGCTTGATGCTAAGAAAACTTCCCATGATTTCTGGAAAGCAATTGAAAAACAATATGCCGGAACCCCAGCTCAGCAAAAGAGTCGAGCAAATATACTTAAACGACAATTCAATACTTTCCGATCAGGAGTTAACGAACCATTTGAAGATACTGTTACCAGATACTTCAATCTTCTTGCAGAACTCAATAGATATAAAATCGATGTAGAAAGTGAAAAGGTTGAGCGATTCTTGGATGCAATGCCTAAGCGTTGGGAAATTTACGTAAACCTCATAAAAGATGAACTCGACAAAAACGAAGTTATTACTTTAGAAGCACTGCTGGAACGTTTCAGAGGTTATGAGTTGACACGTTTCACAACAAACATGATCACAGATCAAACTCCATACGGGCAAACCTCAGAATCAAACACATCCGACAATGCCACTGCTTTCTTTACAGATAAGGACTCACCGCCCTCGGAAACACTTTCTGGCACTCGACCTACCATGGCAACACCAGCTGTTCCCGCCACACATCAGAAAATGCCAATGAGTGTTAAATCTGCAGAGGAAAGTCTCGAAATACTATCATGCTTTTTGACTGCCTATGGAAATCAGGTACTGATATCGCATATTTATATAGATATTTCTATGCGATATTTGGTCGTTTTTCATAGTAAACATGACGGATAGGATAGGTTTTTACATTTAATCGTGTGGAAAAGTGTTTTTATCTATTTTACAGGTTTACATGATCGGGAAGTGGAAAAGGATGAATAAATGAACTTAAACGAAGAAATGATGAAAAATAATATAAGACCAAGCTTAAATGACAATTTTGGCTCTTTGACAATTTAGATTGCAATGAAGATAACATACTACTTGTCATTTATGTTTCAAATGGGCTTGGGCCATTTTAAAAAGAAAGCCAGTGAGGGACGATTGATTTAAGAAAAGAAAAAGAAAGAAAGACAATTGGTATGGATATGGAGGAGTTCAAATTTGAACACAATTCTAAATAAATAAAAAGTCACGGCTGGACAAAAATAGAAAGAAAAAAAAGCAACAGAGGAGTTCACGGGTGGAATAAATAAAAAAAGGAATATGCTGCCTATTTTAATAGTTTTTGTAATTCGACTCGAATACAAACTCTATCTAGTTTTTGCCTATAAATACAAGACAAATTCATCCAGATATTGAATGCAATCCCATTATTATTTTCAAGTCTCTGGAGCTGGTATTACGTTTAGAAGCAAGGATTAAGGCAAGGAAGATTACTTTTTCGGCAATCGGCGATTACGACACGTTCGGCAAAACTCTTCGTTTGTTTCTTTTTAGCTTTAAACTATTTTCCAGAATGCTTTCTAACAATTTATTTGCTGTTTTAGACTTGATCATGAGTTGCTAAATTCTCTTTATGCTTGTTTGAACAACGGATCCTATTTGAAGTTTATTTAACGTTTTTGATTGTTTATGTTTTTGTGTTTAACCGTTGATCCTTATTTGCTTAAATTTTACTATATTATCAGAGTTGTTTATATATAATTTGACTAATCAATATTCTAGGTATTCGGGAGGAATCTAGATAGATTTAACAAGTTATATGAAGTAATCGGTCGGTCTATAACTGATTTAAAATTATTAAGATTCGGGAGGACTTAGTAATAACAACTTAGGTAATTAAATTTAAGTGAGTAGGTCTAAGTATTAAGATTCGGAAGGACTTGATAATTAGAGGAGTTATTCGTAAGGAAACTCTATAAGTTTAAATCACTAAAAACAGGCTTGTTACTTATTGCTTGATTATTAATAGTTATAATTGTATTCGGAAGGAACGGTGTAATTAGAGATAATTAAAGTTAGTAAAAGATTCGGAAGGACTTTTATTATATCTTAGAAGTTGGAAAAACAATCGATCTCGTAGAATTAACGAAAAATAGGTGAAGTGTCAAACAAGCATATATTCTCTTTATTTGATTTAATCAATTACTTTTTCGTTTGGTTTTAATTAATCACTTTCTCTTAATTACTTGCAATTTTTGTTACGATAAAAAAACCCCCAAAAATACTCAGTATTATTTATTCGAAATATTAAAACAAATTAGTCCCTGCGAACGAACCTTTACTTGCTTAAAACTATATTATATACGGATAGGTCCACTGCCTAGAAGTGTGTAATTGCGTTAAATAGTAGGTTAATTTTAAGACTAGATTTTACACATCAAGTTTTTGGCGCCGCTGCCGGGGACTGATTTTTCGTTTTTTGTTTCGAATTTGTGATACGATCCTTTTAAGTATTAATTTACTTGGAAGTTACTTTTAATTGTTATTACACCGGTGCGTTTTACGTTTTTCTTGTTTCTGTCTTTGTAGGTATTCAGGTAGTGGATGAACACGAGGGCTTCGGGATTACCACTCGCGAGTCCAAAATCCAATCCAGGAGTATCAAAGAAGCGAGGCAAGAAGAAAGGAAACATATTGATTCAGACACCACCAGGTTTTGGTCCGTTCTCACCAGTGAAGTTTGAAGATATCACATCTTCAGAAGGAGGAGGAAGCGCTACAAAATCCGAAGTCGAAGAGTTAGTTTGTGAAAACAAAGCGGAACCACAACCGGCTATGGATCCATTGGACATGCCGATGCACCGACGGGCTGCAGCCGTTGCAGTGCCACCCACCCGAGGGTCGGCAATCACCACCTCGGACTTGGGTGATGATTTCTTTGTCAAAGGTCACCATCTCAAGATGATCCAAGACAATACTTTCGATGGACGATACAATTCAGATCCGCATAAACACATAGCCAAATTCAACGAGCTTTGTGAGATGTTCAAATACGGTCAAGGTAAAAGCGACAGTGTCAAGCTGAGGTTATTCCCTTCGTCTCTCACCGGAGATGCGAAGATTTGGTTTGAAGAACTCGAAGAAAACACAATCACAACATGGACACAAATGCGCGAAGCCTTCATCAAACGATTTTTCCCACCCGCCTTGGGTAGGAAATTGCTACGGGATATTAGAGGATTTCGACAGGAGGATGAGGAGACGTCTACTGAGGCGTGGGCTAGATTGAAAGAAATGCTGAGGAATTGTTATGGTCATGGTCTGGGCAAGGATAACATCATAGAGATCTTCTTCTACGGGTTAACCAAGGAGTCACAAAATGAGTTGGATCTAGCCGGCGGGGGAGACTTTATGTACAAAACCACCAATGAAGCATACAATTTGATGGAAGATAAGCTAGTCATAAGCTTATCAAGGGATTATCGAGACGATGGTAGAGGTCGACGTACAAGAGGACAGGTAGCTCAAGTAGAAGGAAGCAGTGATGCATCTAATATTCTGAAAGAGATCAAGACTATAGCAGACAAGCTTGACAGGAGAATGACTTATCTAGAGAAAGAGGTACATGTGATCAAGCATGGGTGCGAAAATTGTGGGGGACCGCATTATGCAAGTGATTGTCGCGTGGAGGAAGCCCATTATGCAAATTATGGCTATCCCAATCGGGGAGCAAATTGGCCACACTACGGAGGTAACTACAACCGGGGTGAAAATCGAGACAACGGATGGCAAAGGAATAACACACGCTCCCCACCACGACAAAGATACGATCCACCGAAAAACGACGATGAAGATCCAAGCATGAAAGATCTTTTGAAATCGTTCATCAACACCCAAAAATCAACCAATGACGATGTCCGTAACCAATTTAACGATGTCCGTAACCAATTTAAAGTTTTAACTGAGCAAATCGAGCAAGGACAGAGAAATCAGCAGGCATCACATCAAGATTTAGAGAGACGGTTCGATAGGATGAACGAGCGGAACTCAAATCGGAAACCGGGCCAAATACCAAGCAATACTCAACCAAATCCACGACAACAGAATCAGGGAAATAGTTCCACCAATCAAACACCAAAATATCAACATCCTGGAAGAACCGAAGGACCACGAGACGGAATGCCACCCTGCCAAAAACACAGAGACGAGCACGTGAACGCAATTACCACACGCTCAGGACATGCTTACGGAAAAGATCAAAACGAAAATGGAGAGAAACTGCCAGCCAGGACGCCACCTTCCACTACAGAACCAGTTGTGGATGATTTCGAGATCGAGGACGATGAGGACGAGGCACCACCAGTTCAATCAAAGACTAAAACACCTGAACCAGTGGAGGAAGTTCCAATCAAAGCTTACCAGCCACATGTTCCATATCCTCAACGATTACGAAAAGCAAGAATGCGGGAGCAGTACGGTAAATTTTGTGACATGATTAAATCGGTTAATATTAACGTTCCTCTTGTTGATTTGATTGCAGGGATGCCAAACTACGCTAAATTCATTAAGGAGCTGGTCACGAACAAGGGAAAGCCATCGGAGGAGCAAGCCGCCTTCTTGAACGCAGAATGTTCAGCTTTGGTGAAAAACTCGATACCACCAAAATTGGACGACCCAGGGAGTTTTCTGATTTCTTGTAATTTTAGTGATACCTATAGTTGTAATGCATTGGCCGATTTAGGAGCTAGCATAAATTTAATGCCACATTCATTATATGCTAAACTTGCTTCGGGAGATTTAAAACCTACCAAAATGAGTATCCGACTAGCCGACCGATCATTTCAATATCCGTTAGGAATTGCGGAAAACATGCTAGTAAAAGTAGGAAAATTCACTTTCCCTGTTGACTTTGTGATTCTAGAAATGGATGAAGATGTCATTGTGCCACTTATTTTAGGTCGACCATTTTTAAACACTGCGGACGCAATAATTCGTGTAAAGGACAGGGAGATTTCTTTGGGGGTTAGGGATGAACGAATTTCATTTTATGTTGATAAAGCTCCAAAACATTCATACTCCACTGATGAAACTTGTTTTCGTATTGATGTTTTTGATGAAATGTTTGACCTAGATGTACAGGAAATGCTTGGAGGACAAATTGTTGTTGAAGAGGAGGAAGATCAGGAGCTCGAGGATTTTGATCCCATCTTGAAAATGGAGTTGGAAGCATTTGAGAAGACTCAGACGAGCATGACATTTGAAAAATCCGACCGGGATTTAGACTTACTTGAGCTCGAGTATTTAATCAATAATTCTGGTGCAACGTTTTTGGAGAAAAAATTTCCATTTAAGGAAGAGCTCGAGAAATCTAACTCAAGTTTGGGGGAAAACTGTCACGGTATTTCTCACGACCCTTTTGATTTATTTTCTTTTACTTGTCGAGAAAAGGAGAATATCTTGCAGGAATTTGAGGAAGATGATACAGCGTGGGAGGAATTTAAGAAGACGAAATTCAATGAAAGCAAATGTGACGATGTTTGGGAAATTGGAGATGTTTTATTACTGATTACTGAGGCTCGAGAGTGGCATGATGCGTGGGTGAAGCGAACTAAGATGTTCGATGTTGGAAAGGAAGCGTTGACTTTTGGCGACCATGACGGATATGAGTCGAGTGAGCAATTCGTGGATGATGGAAAACACGTGGGAAAGAAAGGCGAGAGAAATCTCGACCTTTATATGAAGTCATAAGTCGGAGCATATCGAGTCAAGCTAAGGACTCGTTCGAAAAACAAGCGCTTCTCGGGAAGCAACCCGGATTTGAAGTAAGTTCAACAACCAGTTTTGGGACTAGCATTCAGATCAGTAAAGCATTTTCACAAGAAATATTCGATATCTACAACCGGGTTCTATTTTCTTCTTTTCTTATTTTTGTATATTATTTTTCTTTTTAGATTTTATTTTTGTAGCAATTCCCCTTAGTTTTGAGTCGTAAACACATTAGGGACAATGTGTTACTTAAGTTTGGGGGGGTCATCGGGAAATTCCAAATTATATTTTTCGACCCTTAGCTTAGTTTCCATCGTGTTGAATTGTGTTATTTTTGTACATTTTGAGTCAGAAAAAAAAAACATAAAATACAAAAAAATTGAAAAATTGAAAAAACCAAAAAAAAATATAACGTGTCTAGTCGGTAAATACCCTAAACTTTAAGCATAACCAGACGCATTTTTACCCCACTCGAGAAAATAGTGAGATTTTTGAGCCTATTGAAAGCATTTATTTTTAATGCTACGTTTTCATTTCTTTGAGTGTACCGATGGTTGATGACTTTAGAACTTGACATTGTTATACATTTCGAGACCACATATGAGCATTACATTAGGGAAACTTAGTGTGATTCGGTACAACGATAGGGGCAAATTAGGATTAACCCATTTGATTAGCCTTTTCGTTTCTTTTTATATATTTTCCGCCTAACCCTTGTAACACTTACTTTTAGTGTTAGAAACTCTAGTTAAACCACTTTGCGCCTAAACTTTTTCGTTTCTAAACACTATTATATTATTTTGTACACTCGCCTTATTTTCGTTTCTTTTTAGATTAAGTCCGAACTTAGTTTATTGATTGCTATTATATATTAAGTGACGTTGAAGTATATTGAGGCAATGAAAGAAAAGTTATATTATTATTGCCTTGTATTATTGTATTTGGAGAAATAGTAAAAAAAAATATAGAGTTGATTATTAGCCTTTTGAGCATGTGTACATACCACGAGAAAAAAATATTTTGTAAGGCATGTACTAGGCTAAAGAAAAAAAAAAAGAGAAAAAGTGAAAAAGAAAAAAATCGGAAAAACAGAAAAGCGAAAAAAATTAGTTGTAGAATTTAGAAGAAATAGTGTATCTTGAGTCTTGTATTATATACGAAATTTGTATATTCGGAGAAAAAGTATAAGTTGAAGAAAAATTGAGCAATCCAGTTCGTTAGAGAGTTATTTAGTTCGAATTTAATCTAAGCTTTTGTATATTCTTTTTATTTAACCCATTTACACTCCATTATATATATTTCACATGCCTTTACCTGTAAATTATAACCCGAATAAAAGTCCCCGTTTAGTTGTACCTAGACTCTAGTGGTGGAGATTTGATACTTTATCAAGCCTATGATAGAATATTCACCATGACTGAGCAATTGAGCGATTCTACAGAGATATTTTACACACCCTTTTAGATTAGTTTGAGAGATTGTGTGATTTTACTTCCCATAAAAATCGTGAGGTGTTTGGTTATGTTAATTTTGACTTTGATAAATTACTTTTAAAACAGTTTTTGCTTGAGGGCAAGCAAAAAGGCAAGTTTGGGGGGATTTGATATCGCATATTTATATAGATATTTCTATGCGATATTTGGTCGTTTTTCATAGTAAACATGACGGATAGGATAGGTTTTTACATTTAATCGTGTGGAAAAGTGTTTTTATCTATTTTACAGGTTTACATGATCGGGAAGTGGAAAAGGATGAATAAATGAACTTAAACGAAGAAATGATGAAAAATAATATAAGACCAAGCTTAAATGACAATTTTGGCTCTTTGACAATTTAGATTGCAATGAAGATAACATACTACTTGTCATTTATGTTTCAAATGGGCTTGGGCCATTTTAAAAAGAAAGCCAGTGAGGGACGATTGATTTAAGAAAAGAAAAAGAAAGAAAGACAATTGGTATGGATATGGAGGAGTTCAAATTTGAACACAATTCTAAATAAATAAAAAGTCACGGCTGGACAAAAATAGAAAGAAAAAAAAGCAACAGAGGAGTTCACGGGTGGAATAAACAAAAAAAGGAATATGCTGCCTATTTTAATAGTTTTTGTAATTCGACTCGAATACAAACTCTATCTAGTTTTTGCCTATAAATACAAGACAAATTCATCCAGATATTGAATGCAATCCCATTATTATTTTCAAGTCTCTGGAGCTGGTATTACGTTTAGAAGCAAGGATTAAGGCAAGGAAGATTACTTTTTCGGCAATCGGCGATTACGACACGTTCGGCAAAACTCTTCGTTTGTTTCTTTTTAGCTTTAAACTATTTTCCAGAATGCTTTCTAACAATTTATTTGCTGTTTTAGACTTGATCATGAGTTGCTAAATTCTCTTTATGCTTGTTTGAACAACGGATCCTATTTGAAGTTTATTTAACGTTTTTGATTGTTTATGTTTTTGTGTTTAACCGTTGATCCTTATTTGCTTAAATTTTACTATATTATCAGAGTTGTTTATATATAATTTGACTAATCAATATTCTAGGTATTCGGGAGGAATCTAGATAGATTTAACAAGTTATATGAAGTAATCGGTCGGTCTATAACTGATTTAAAATTATTAAGATTCGGGAGGACTTAGTAATAACAACTTAGGTAATTAAATTTAAGTGAGTAGGTCTAAGTATTAAGATTCGGAAGGACTTGATAATTAGAGGAGTTATTCGTAAGGAAACTCTATAAGTTTAAATCACTAAAAACAGGCTTGTTACTTATTGCTTGATTATTAATAGTTATAATTGTATTCGGAAGGAACGGTGTAATTAGAGATAATTAAAGTTAGTAAAAGATTCGGAAGGACTTTTATTATATCTTAGAAGTTGGAAAAACAATCGATCTCGTAAAATTAACGGAAAATAGGTGAAGTGTCAAACAAGCATATATTCTCTTTATTTGATTTAATCAATTACTTTTTCGTTTGGTTTTAATTAATCACTTTCTCTTAATTACTTGCAATTTTTGTTACGATAAAAAAACCCCCAAAAATACTCAGTATTATTTATTCGAAATATTAAAACAAATTAGTCCCTGCGAACGAACCTTTACTTGCTTAAAACTATATTATATACGGATAGGTCCACTGCCTAGAAGTGTGTAATTGCGTTAAATAGTAGGTTAATTTTAAGACTAGATTTTACACATCAGGTACAAGGAAAAATTGCCGATCCAGGACTATGGGATGAGGATTTCAGTCAAGTTGATCAGGATGATCTTGAAGAAATGGATTTACAATGGCAGACAGCCATGATTACCAACAGAATAAAAAGATTCATGGCAAGAACAGGACGCAGCTTAAGAACAGGAAAGGCAGGCTTCGATAAATCAAAAGTACGTTGTTACAACTGTCAACAACCCGGTCACTTCGCACGAGAATGTCAACAGCCAAAGGTTGAACGCACTCCAAATCCAGACAAAGGTGGTTCTTCTCAAACCGGTCAACCACAGCGTAGCTTAGCTTCACAGGCTATGATCGTTCAACACAATGATCACACATATGACTGGACAATCTGTACCAATCAGGCACTCATGGCTTCTGTTGAAGAGATTCATAGTGAAACAAGTGACACGAGTTCCGATAATGACGCAAGCTCCAGTTCTGATAACGACACAAGCTCAAATGAAGACGATCAAGATGGTAAAAACACTGAGGACGAGAAAACGCCATGCAATTGTACAGTGGATATGTCTAACGACAACTTTGTTGCAAAAATGGCTGGTCTTCAAACCGAGAAGTCTAAGGTACTTCTTGACCTTGCATCTGTTAAAGAATTGTGCAAATCTTTTATTGTCTTAACTCTTGAACATGACAAATGGTTTAACTCAGTATCCAGTTTGGAAACACAGAAAACCACACTTGAAAAAGAAGTTGCAGTACAGGTTTTCTTAAAAGATGATTACATTAGAAAATTTAAACAAACTGAAAAAACAAGAGTTCAACTTTTAGCAGATGTAGGTCTTTTAACACAAAAAGTCGGCATGTTGTACGACAGTCTTGAAAATGAAAAGAAAAACGTTGCAATAAAAGTTCAAGAGTTACATGCTTGTCAAATTAAATTAACTGAACAGGAAGGCAAGATGGAACAATTTCGCACTTCTTCTGTCACCTTGAACTCTATGATAAGTCGTCAACGAACTTCTGGTATAAAAACGGGTTTAGGTTATAACGAAACTCCACCTCCATACAACAACGATTTTAGTTTCTTTAGAACCCAACCTCCAATGAATGACGAAAGTGAATCATCCAATACCAGAGACCAGGAATCTGCACCTTCTCAAGAAAAGCAACCCGAAAAGACTTCATCAAATGATCTATCATCGGATTCTGAACCAACTCCACAGAACAAAATGGAATCATTAAATTGCTTCAAATGCCGTGAAAGAGGACACGTGGCCTCGGTATGTACAAACAAACGAAAGGACCCTCCAGTTAAAGTTACGCCCACACCACAACCTAAGTTCACTCCCACAAAACCCGTTCACATTCTTCGAAATCCACAACATGAGCGTCCTGCTACATATGCTAAGTCTTCGAGGTATACTAACCCGAGCCAAGGAAATTTTAATCAACGTCCTCATCAACGGCCTCAACAACCATTCGTTCCATCATTCCGTAACCACAATTATGAGCATCGCTTCCAACTTCCTCCACGATATCCTAACCACAATCACCATCAAAACTTTCACCACTCTCCTCCACGACCTCATTATGAGCCACGTTATCATCACTCATCAACCAACCGTTTTAATTCATCACAAATGAGTCATGGAGTTACAAATCACTCTAACAGTCATTTCTCCTCACGTCATCCATCTTATGCTTCTCATCAACATAAGGGAGTTTACAAAAGAGTCACCTATGTGACTGAAAATGGACAATCCAGGTCTGTTATGGCCTGGGTTCCCCATGAGAACTAATGATTTACATTTACTGTGCAGGAACCGAGTCACCGACTCGTCAACAACTGGTACGTTGACAGTGGCTGTTCCAGGCACATGACAGGAGAAAGAGAGCTGCTCCATAACTTCGAATCAGGAAAGAAAGGAAGAGTAAATTTTGCAGGAGATAAAGGTGGCGAGATAACTGGAATTGGATCAGTTACAAACGGTAAAATCACACTAAAGGATGTATTCTATGTTAAGCAGCTAGAGCACAACTTGCTGAGTGTTTCTCAAATCTGCGACAACGATAATCCCGTGCACTTTACCAAGAAGGAAGTTTTGATTCTTAAGTCAGAGATTGATATCCCAGAGGAACTGATACTGATGCGTGCTCCAAGAACAAAAAACACATACATTATGGATATGAACAACACTGATCTCACCGTCGACTCAACATGTCTATTGTCAAAGTCAACTAGTGAAGAGGCCATGATTTGGCACCGAAAGATGGCACACTTACATTTTCGGAAAATGAATGAGATCACAAAGAAAGGGCTAGTCAACGGCATTCCCCTCAAACGATTTGAGTATGAAGATAAATGCATTCCATGTAAACTCGGAAAGCAACACAAACAACATCACAAGTCCAAAACCATCAATACAATCGAGACACCATTCGAGCTTATGCACACTGATCTCTTCGGTCCCATTGCCCAAAGAAGCTTCGGAGGAAAATATTACTGTCTAGTGATCACCGACGATTACAGTCGCTACTCATGGGTTTACTTTCTAGCTACTAAGAGCGAAACCGCTAGTACGCTAATCAACTTCTTCGACATGATCAAAAACGTCTACAAGGCAAATGTCAAGCACCTACGCAGCGATAACGGGACAGAATTCAAAAATTCCACGATGACCTTCTATTGCTTAACACATGGGATAGTTCAACAACACAGCGCACCATACGAACCACAACAAAATGGAGTCGCTGAACGGAAAAACAGAACCTTGATAGAGGCTGCACGCACTATGTTAGCTGATTCACTTCTCCCTGTCACATTTTGGGGGGAGGCAGTGAACACAGCTTGCTATGTCCTTAATCGAGTGTTAACGGTGAAACGGTTTGATAAAACTAGTTATGAATTGCTTAATGGTCGTAAGCCGAATCTTGCCGGTCTGGAGCCCTTTGGAGTTCCCTGCACTGTTTTAAAAACGAATTATCTTACCAAGTTCGCACCCAAAGCTGTCCAAGGATACTTTCTTGGATATGTAGAGGGCTGCGCTAATAAACGAGTTTACTTAAAACGAACTGTGGAAATTGCTTTTAACTTGGAAATAACCAGTTACACGTTTGAAAAACAAATTGGTCCAGCTATAGCTTTCGACTATGAAGCACTATTTAAATCTTTTAACCTTTCTCCGAGTGTGACTTGTACAGGTACAGAGACCCCGAGTTTCTCTTCTGATGATGACGTATCAGTTTTTCCTCGTACTCATGTCATTCAAGAAATCGTTACTGAACCTGCTGTCACCGACGACCAAGCAGATGATGAAGATGAAGTGGCAGAACCACTCGTCACCGAAGAACTAGCCGGAGATCAAGAAAATGTGGCAGCACCACCTAATGCAACTGCTCAAGACGAAGCGGCAGTCCCGCCCGTCGTGTCTCGTAATGATCGGGTCGAGACAGACACTTCGAGTGTGTCTGAACACGCACGGTATGATCTTCCACCTAGATCAACCAGGGGAATCCCGCCCAACAGATACTCACCCGAAAGAAACTCAAGAGGGTCGAGATATCCAGCCGACAACAGCATTGGCGATACTGATGCCCCCGTTCAACCTCAATCGCAATTCGAGGACCTACATGGCATGTACGCTTTTACTACAACATCCGAGGACTATAATAACTGTCGGTTTCTATGCTTCGTTTCCCAAGACGTCCCTGCCAACATTCACATGGCACTTAAGGATGCTAACTGGGTTCATGCATGTCAAGAAGAATTGGCTCAATTTGAAAAACTAGGAGTCTGGGTACTTGTGATTCTCCCCGACAACGCCTACGCAATAGGCACCAAATGGGTTTTCCGATGCAAACGAGACGACCGTGGAATTATTACTCGCAACAAAGCTCGTTTAGTGGTCCAAGGTTTCTACCAGGAAGAGGGATTAGATTTTCAGGATGTTTTCGCTCCAGTCGCTCGCCTCGAGGCTGTCCGTCTTTTCTTAGCTTATGCCTCTCACATGGGATTTACAGTTTACCAACTCGACGTTAAAAGTGCTTTCCTTTATGGAAAAATCGACGACACCGTCTATGTTCAACAACCCCCTGGCTTCGAAGACCCACAACACCCTGACAAGGTTTACAAGCTCAACAAAGCTTTATACGGTCTTCATCAAGCTCCACGGCTGTGGTATGAAACATTGTCAACTTTTCTCTTAGAATCCGGTTTCAAGAGAGGTCGTATTGATAGCACTCTGTTTATCAAAGATTCACCCAAGGCTAAACTTTTGGTTCAAGTCTACGTGGATGATATTATTTTCGGTTCCACTGATACTCATATGTGTAAGGACTTCGAAAAGCTCATGAAAGACAAATTCGAGATGAGCGCGATGGGCGAACTCAAATTATTTCTAGGGCTACAGGTCGAGCAACTACCAGACGGAATGTTTGTTCATCAATCGAACTATGTCACTGAAATGCTGAAGAAATTCAACATGACCGATGCCAAGCCAATTGCTACTCCCATTTCTCAGCAGCACAATCTTGAACCAAACGCACAAAACGATCCTGATATGGATCCCACTGTTTATCGCGGCGCTCTTTAATGTATCTTACTGCCTCTCGTCCTGACATAATGTTTGCTGTATGTTTATGTGCCAGGTTTCAAGCTTGCCCTAAGATGTCTCATCACTCTGCTGTAAAGAGGATTCTTCGCTACCTTAAAGGCCGACCGCGGCTGGGTCTCTGGTATTCCAAAGGAAGCGACCTCTTTCTCGAAGCATTCACCGACTCGGATCTGGGTGGATGCAATATCGATCGAAAGTCAACCTCCGGTGGTTGTCAATTTTTGGGAGGACGCCTTGTGTCTTGGCAATGCAAGAAACAGACAACCGTCTCTGTCTCATCCTGTGAAGCTGAATACATCGCTGCGGGTAGCTGTGTCTCACAGGTTCTCTGGATACAACAACAGATGCTGGATTACGGTTTATTCTATACCTCTACTCCTATTAATATAGATAATGAGGCTGCCGTTTCCGTTATTAAAAATCCTGTTAAACATAGCAAAACCCGTCACATTGATTTTAAGCACCATTTTATCAGAGACTATTTTGAAAAGAAACTCATCGATATCGTTCGTGTCTCTTCCGAAAACAACTTGGCCGACCTCTTCACTAAATCATTTGATAAATCTCGTTTCGAGTCACTTGTTCACCGTATTGGACTTCGCAACTTAGAGTAACCAACGTTTTCTTTTTAACAAAAAAAAAAAAAAAAAAAAATTAGAGTAACTTAGTTAGAATTTTAAATTCGAGATGAAGATAAATTTTGCTTATGACTCTTAGTCTTAGATCGGGTTTTTGCCGCTTGCTTTATAATTTTTCAAAGTATTTAGTTTAAATTCCAGTGTCTTGTGGCCCTTCGCCTTATTACTGAATTCAGTTGTGTGGTTTGCTGTCTTAGAGCTCTAAAGTTTTCAACCATTAAACGACTTAAGTCTGCTGATTGCAACAAAGGTTGAGAATGGATTTCTGTTACAAGGTCATGTGATACACTATCAGATGGGAAACACTTATATCAAATTTAAAATATTTTATTGGTGTGTTAATAAGTGTTTGAATTCATATAAGCGGCCTTTGGAACTTGAGTAAGTACACACATGGGATGCCTCGATCATCTAGCCACCTAAGGTCTTAACGGGTCTGGGATCGGTTGGTAGAAAGCTCGTTAAAGGGTTCCATAGAAAGTCGCAGAATTCTCACATCTTAAAAAGGCTTCATAGAAGTTCAGTCATAGACTTGCACAATTAAACCAATGCGTTAAACAGTTTTCAACAAATTTGATATAGGCTATCTTAATGCTAGCTTCATATGTTTCTGAAGTCATACAGAAACGAGATGATCCCGAAGATGATCAAGACGCTGCACGTCAACAAGAGCAGATTGCCTCTACATCTCGAGCACTGCATACTTATCCTACAGCAGATCAGGGGGAGCAATCAAAGCAGCAAAAACAAAGTGGAGAGAATAAGGATCAAGAGATTGGGGAAAGCACTGATGACACTTGGATCTTTGAAGATAACGGAGGAGAATATGTCTTTCAAGAACCAGCAAACACCGAAGAAGTACATATTGAAGAAAAAGGAGAAAGTACTTCGAAACCGAGCCTAGAAGAACGCAAAGGATGGTTTAGAAAGCTCGACCCAAAGAAGCAAGAGCCATTGATTCGAAAGTTTTTCACCAGAGAACGCCAGCCACACTTGGGGATAATTAGCTGGTTGTTTGACTCTGAATTGCAGGTGTTTGTAATCAAGAGATTCGACGGAGTTCAGTACTTAACCAGAGATCGGGAAAATTTCAATTCATTTCCGAGATCAGAACTCATTGACTTGTCAAAGCTGAAGCTGATCAACAGAGGGAAAGATGAATATGCAAATTGGGTTGAGAGAACGCTTAAAGACGAAGTGAAAATTGGTGTATTCAAGGATTTTACACCAACAATTGGAAAGATGAGGATTTCTAAGAAGAAGATGGATCCTGAGACGGGAAAAACTGCAAGAAGAATGGTATATCCTCCTATCGCGTGCTTGACGAAGATTCCGATGAAGGATTTATTCTTGGAGACTTACATATTTGGGCGGTAGACGCTGAAACCGGTGAAGCAGTTATGTACAGAAAAGATGACGAGGTCAAAGAAGGTATGACTGAGATCTTAAGAGTTATCGACGCTACTCAGCTAGCTAATCTGACCGAAAATGATCTGAAGATGCTGAAGAAGGATCATATTGTTACTTTAGCAGGTTGGGAAGACATTGGTAGAGATTACCAACGGATTGTTGATGGCTGCTTGAACTTGCAGGTTAATGCAGATAGCGATATGTTGATCAGAGAATAGAAGCATCAGTCAAGGGGGAGTTTGTTAGTGCAAAATATGCAAATGACTGGATGTTCTATTATGTTTTGGATACATTGTATTATATTAGCCTGTTAGTATTAGCTTAGTGGGCTGCTCACGGACTTGCATGTCCGTGAGGCCCAATATAGTCCAAGCCCAAACTGCTGAATATGTTACTCTATAAATAGAGGTGTTCAGAGCAGTTTAGGGCTGGTGGTTTTGATAGACGAATTCGTGTTTAGCTTTTGGATTGTAACAGCGATTGTTAATCAGAAGCTTTAGAATTCGGTAATTGTGTTTATACGTATATTACATTCGATTATTACTTGTGTGTTTATTGATTACGAGATTCCGCATCGTATTCAGTATAGTTTAATCCTGTAGATCGGACCACTGGGACCTATACAATTCGGTTCTTATGTATAGCAAAAAACCAATCCAAAGTTCAAATAACTAATTCGGTTTACGACTAATCCGATCCAAAACACCAAATATCCAAACCATATAGCTAGTACAATCCAAATTTTAAAATTTATTTCAATGATATAATAAGTACATATTACGTGGAGCGCGTCATCCTCCTAACCTTTTTCCATATACGCTATGTAATCAAGTATTTATACTCAGCATCATTTCCATACCAAAACATAACGTCGATGCTCCCCATACAAAGAAATAAAATATATATTAGTAGTCTAATTGGTCAGTAAATGATCTCCAACCCTGCTGGTAGTGATGCACCGGGTTTTATACCCATGTGGGCTGAGGTCGTGGGTTCGACCCCTGTGGTCGTCGCAAAAAAAATGGGTAATTTAACTCAACCTCTTATGGCACACATGATGAATTTTTCCCTAGAAATCCCCGTAGGGGGCTGGGTTTGCCCGCTATGCGGAGCTCGAACCTGGGGTACTCGTTGAAATATTACGAGTAGGCTCCGATATAAAATCATTTCCCGTTTCCAAAAAAAGTAGTCTAATTGGTCAAATGACCAACATTGTTATGTTTTAGGAATTACGTGAAAGTTGACGTAATTTCTAAGACATATAATAAAAGGTTAAGATCATTAAATATTTTTGAAAAATTTAGATTATAAGAATCAGTCATAAACTCTATTTTAAAAACTTATTTTATTTTAATTTTGTTTAAAAACTAATTATCTCAAAAATTATAACTGTATTAAACAAATAAATCAAAGTCAAATCACATATAATTTTAGTTGTTTGACTTGTAATTTTTGTGTCTTTTTCGATTGTAGTTGAATAATCCTATAACATCTAGATTTTGAAATTCAGATTTAATGTTCAAATCACACGTACTTTTACCTTACTTATATAATTTATTATCATGATAGCATCGCGCAAATATATTATTATGTTTAGTTAAAAAGAAGGACATGAAAGTCCAAACACTATAATTCATTTCATTTAACAATTAATAATTTGCGATATAATAATTTAAAAGTGTCTTTTTATTTTACCCATATAGTAAACACAATCATATACTTTTTTTAAATAAAATAAAATTATTAAAAAACACATTATAATTATTTTTTTAAATTTAAGCCATGTAACCATATAAGAATGAAACACACGCATCATAATTTATTCATAAAAAATTAACAACTTCAACTTTCTTTTACCTATTGTTAGAATCACCATTGAAGATATCTTATTGTTGTTTTTGGTGCCGCCTTACACTCAACATCATCGTAAGTGAAAGACTTCGTCATCTCCAACTCATTGTTTGTATCTAAAAATGGATAAGATAATTTCTAGCTTTTAAATAACAAAAATAGCTTTTATGGTAGTTGTTATAATTATTTAATCCCCCACAATCAATTGACTTCGAATTGAGTAAATTAGTTTGATAGAATTTGGTTTTTTGATAACGCATTGAAGTAAATATTAAAATAGGTAGAAGTCATTTGAATTTCAAATGTCACTAATTTAGCACGAAAAAATAATATGAACAAACCCACTAGTCAAATGGAAATGACTATAAGAAATAATGGAATCAACTAGGATCATCCAAAAACGGAAATAAATTAACCCATCAAATGTTTTTGATTTTTTTGTGGTTAATTAATTTATCTCTAGTTTAAAGTGGTTTAACCTCTAAGTTGAAATTTACATTTACTTAAACTAATTTTGCAATTCAGTCATAGTTATAATTAAGATTAGGAAAAATGATATCCACAATCATTACGACTGTGTTTAAAGGATTAAAGATATATTTTATTTAGTTGCACGTTAATATAAAAATGTTCATGTATTAACGGTTTCATCCATCCACTAATGTCAATACAAGTTTTTAATTAATATAATAATCTACTCCATCCGTTCTAAAAGAAATGTTTGGAAACCAAAAATGGTCGAAATAAAATAAATGCAATTAATGAATTGATTTTTCAGTAGATTACCCATTTTGTTCCTGCAATAAAAACATCGGTTACTTTTTTAGTTTAGAAAATTAAAACTTTTTAAAGACAAAATGGGAAGTTACTATATTTTCGTAATCATATTTAGAAACAAGACAATAATATTAAAACAATCGTAAATAGAAAAATGAACAACTTTTTTGAGACGGAGGAAATATTAATCATAGTGCTTAGAGTTGTTTTTAACCACCGTTAGGACACACTACAATAATTTATTTGTCACAGATATTCTTATTTTTGTTTAAATGAGTTACAATGTGTATCACGAAACAAGAAAAAAAGAAGTCAATCTTAATTATCTTTTATTTATCGAGAGTTACGCCGATATAGGGCAAGACTTGATTCTCCAACAATCTTTGCAACTCGCTAAAGTTTACTTACAAACGTAGATTGTTGAGCAAATGCACACCCTGGGTAATACTACAACACAATAATCAATGTCAACCACGATCAATCGACTATCTATACCCTGATACGCTAATACTGTAATAAAGTGATAAATATAGGTACTTGTAATATTATTTTCTTAGTCCAATAAAATTATTTATGTAGCGTATAAATGTTATAACCAATTATGTTGTTTGGTCGAGTGGTTTAGTAACGTACACGAATCAAAATGGTTGCATTCAGTGACAAGTACAATAATGATGATATCAATATTAATCAATACATCATGATGACATCAATAGCGTCAACCAATAAATATTATTACCTAACACTTATAGACATATAACAATTGGTTGAAAAAACGTCTTAAAACATTATTAAATAGATTTTGTTAAATATAGTTCCATACATATATTTGTTTACATATAATTATACAAACTTAAAAATGTTGTATATATTTATACTTTTAAAAAACAGCCTTCTACATTTTAAATAACATATTATTGAATTTAAAAAGATACAATTGTTAATACACGTCTTAAAATATTAATTATAGTTTCCGAGCTATTAAACTTCTGAATTAAATAGTTAAAACTATGTATATTATAAATAAAACATAATATACACAATTATTTATGTTCATCGTTCTACTTAATTATTGGTACGTGTTAACAACTAAAGTTTTGCATAAGCAATTTTCATAGAGAAAAATAATGGTGGTTGATAGGAGGTTTCAACCGAAGAAATAATAATCCCACCAACTCAAACGATTACCCAACTTTTATCCATAAAAGAGTACTAACAATATAATAAGCGTTAAGAAATTGATATACTAATAATGCTTAACAATAAATAATAAGGCTGTATTATATAGGAACGTGGAAGTAATATTAGATTAATATATATTTTTTAATACGATACTTTAGTCAAAAGGCATGTAAGTGGCACACTATCCTAGCTAAATAGTGTAAATGGCAAGATGTATTATAAAAGCCTTATGCATAGATAGGCTTGAGTTATTTTGATGAATAAGATACTTAGAGCTCTTTCAAACGAGACGTTTTGTCTTCCATGTCGTTATGGCTGGGACGGTGTTAAGGACGACGTTAACGCCGTTATGTTACGGTGGTAAAGCCGTGTTTTGAGAATTTTTTTTTTTTTTGTTTTAAATGTTATATATATATATATATAATGAATGAAATAAAGTAAATAAAAAAAATAAAAAAAAGTGTACCGGCCGGAGTTTATTTTGGTCGGCGGTTTGGATGTGGAGAAGAAAGCTACTTGATATTAATTTGAGTTGAATTGAGCTTTTGGCTTGCAAACTATTTCTTTGTTTTTGAGCCTTTTAAATGTTATATATTTTATTGTTATTATTTAATTAACTCATTTTTTTAAAAATTTTTAATGTGATTTTGTTAACTTTTAATGTATTTTATAACTTTATTAATGTATTTTGTTTTTAAAAATGAGTTATTTTTATTATTGAATGTATTAAAAATAATATAAATATAAAGAAAAAGAAAAAAAAAACTGGTAGGTTCAAGAATTTGATGCTATGACTGGGAGGTTTTTCTGGTGTTATGTTATGGATGGTGTTACGATGACGTGGTAATAACACCGATAATTTCGATGTTATGGTTGGAAGTGCTCTTAGGTAGTGTTTGTTGTATAGGTGAGTTTTTGATATGGGTAATACGTTTACATTTAAATGAAAACAGAAAAATTAAATTTTTTTTTTAAACTATATATAAAATTTGAATATAAGATAATATTTTAATATAAGAATAATAGAGCTCTACATACAAGAACAATGGGTCCCATATAAATTTGTCTAAGTTCATCAATTTTATGGGTTTTGAATCTATCGGATTCATTCTCATTAGCAAACTTTTATGTAAATGTAGTATTTATAGTATTCACTAACAAATTCTAGTAAACTTTTAAAAATGGCTCTTTCTTCAACATCGACTATGTTTATGAAAATCCATAATTACAATGACTCCTTGCCATATGCTTTTAATTTTTTTGGCGCGCAACCCTATCGCGACTCTTCAACAATGGTTGATGGTAGCTAGAATAAGAAGTAAGAAAATTAAATAAAATTTTACATTTTAACCAAGAAGGAAAGATGCATGCATAAGTGAACAAAGATGAATTTCCATTAATAATAAAAGAAATAAAAGAAATTACAATAGACATATATATATATATATATATATATATATATATATATATATATATATATATATATATATATATATATATATATATATATATATATATATATATATATATATATATATATATATATCTATCTTGAGTTCTCTTAGTGAATAAAAACTTAATGCTATCAAATCTTAACCTTAATATTTTAAATTTCTTAAAAATTATTGACCAATACAATTAATTCTTTAAAAAGTCAATTTAATTTCTTATTTAACCAATTAACCTTCTTTTTAGTCAATTTAACTTATAAATACCTCCACATAATGATTTTTCAAAATTAATATTACCCCCTTAATTTTCGAAAAAATCATTTAACTCTTTTTAATTAAAAAATTTCTAAAAAATTAATGACCAATATAATTATTTTCCCGAAAAGTCTATTTAATCTTTTCTTTTTAATCAAATAACCATTTTCTTTAACCAATTTAACTTATAAATCTGTCCTAACACAACGATCTTTCAAAATTAATATTACGCAATTAGTTTTCTATAAAAATAAAAATAAAAATCCATTTTGCCCTGTTTAAACATAACAAAAACAATTATTTTTCATAATTTTTATCTCTCTCTTTCTTAACATTTTCTAATCTTTTCACTATAATCTCCATATTTCTCTCATTTAATTAAAAAATATTTTCTATATTAATCAAAAATCATATTTCCAAAAAACAAAAAAAGAAAAAAATAATAATAACCCATTTTATTTCAATAAGTAAACAAAATTCACTTTTTGGTCTCTATTTTTAGTAACTTAATACTAATATTATTATTGTTTTTAATGTTTTCTAATTTGTCTGTTCTACATATAGGTTTCAGAATATGATTATCTCTGTAGTAACAAAAACTTTTCAGTTTCTATATATCTTTAAAAATTTTCTATTTATTTGAGATATTAACATAAACGTAAAGGTTTTTATGTGTTGTAATCTTTGTATGTGTATTATAAAAATTACCTTTAGATTTAAAAATTGATTAACCAAATACAAATAAATATAAAATCTCATGTCTTACCAAATTAAGGATTTATACTTATTTTAAAATGTATTATATGTAAATAAATTCTAAAATGACACTTATTAGCCACTTAAATTATAAATTATTATTTTTATATTATCCATGAGTCGACATGGATCTAAAACATATCTTTCATTTAAATTGTTTACTAAATTAACTTAGCCATTTCTTAAATAAATTTGTACAATTTAACCATATATTTTTAACCAATTGAAATAAACTTTTTATTTATTTTCTATTTATTAATAAGATATTACTACCTATTACCTATATATAAATATGAAATTACTATTATTATAAACATAATTAGGGAAGGAAATAATACTACATATTTAATTGTTACACCCCGCTCAGGCGAAAACCGAAGGTTTGGTAAGAGATGAATATTACCATATGTAAATTCAGATGCATGGTACACATCGGTATTCGAACCTACGACCAATCGGTTAACAACCGACCGCTCTACCACTGAGCTACCGAGGAACAACGGGAGATTCGATCTCATAGAGTTCCATTCCCGTTCTCAACCCATGACCAATATGAGCTCGAATGTCGAATCAGGATCAACTAGGACAAAAATAAAGCATTGGGTCGAACTCTTCTTTGGTGTCAAGGTAATCGCGATGAATAGTCATCGACTTCCATACCATCGGTAAAGTTTGGAAGACCACGACTGATCCTGAAAGGGAATGAATGGAAAAAATAGCATGTCGTATTTCGGTGCGAACAGTTTCAATAGTATCAGAGGTACAAGGTTACAACAATAATATAGCAAAACATACATCGATTAAATTAGATAAATCCGAAATATAAAGCTTTACAAATTTCGAATAATATAAAGTAGAATAACGTCAAATGGATCCTAAAGAAACTAATCATAGCAAAACAAGTTCCACGTAAACGATCCAAATAGTCACAAAAGCAAAGCATCAATCAACGACAACCTCAAACCCCTGAAAAGCGTAAAAATACGACGTCAACATAAAGTTGGTGGGTTATTCGCTATTTTATAAAAACATTAAGTTCGAAATGTTTTGACCCGTTTGAAATATAAGACAATAATGATATGACACATGCATACATAAAATCAATAAATTAGGTCAAGAAACAAGTATAATCATATATGATAACATATCCATTAAAATTAAAATAAAATTATATATATATATAGAATCATATATGTATGACAACCGTCGAAAACACAGATCGAGTGTACTAACTGATAACCTCGACACTTAATAGTGATACTTGCTATAACTATTTCTATGTGTTACGTGGTTTCGCAAACATAACTCTTTAAGCTAAGCTCGACGTAACTCATACAAAACTTTTAACGGAGGTTTACGTTACATAAACATTAAACGTGTGTGTCTCGGAATCGGAATCAAATCATTAAATGAATCCTAATACCAAGAAAAACATGTAATGAACTTGCCTAAGTTCATAGCAAAACAATCGTAAACCCCAAACGAACGTAAATGCTTTACGATTACACAAACGAAAAACGAACAGAATCCGGAAAATAGATTCGGTGCGCCGTCCTAGGGGATAGGGACGACGGCCTCCCCTCCTGGACAACCTTTTTGTGTGAGTTGATGAGTCATTTGTGCATGTATCTATAACCCGACACATGTCCCTAACGTGGCATAAGCACCATGATTCCAGAAATGAGTCAACTTCCACTCCCTTACTCCTTTCTCTCATTCTCATTTACTCATTTCTAATCAAAACACGCACACACATTCTTCCTAACTATCTCTCAAACTCACCCACTAAGTTCCGACAACTTTACAAGTAATAATCCATCAAAATACCAATCAAAATCGTCACTTTCATCAAGGTTATCAAGATTTTTCAACCACTTGGGTCACATACAACGTTTTCTACCGATTTGAAGCCGAAAACACCTCCTAGCTACTCTAGATCATCATCCATACATTTTCTTTGGGTAAAAACACTTTTCTTCACTCTTTATACATAAATGTTCACTTGCATGTATGATCTAAATCATAAAACGAGTTTTTATAAGTTTTACGGTTAATAACGTAAGAAAACGAGTTTTATAAATATATACATATATCTTTATTTAAAGGACTGAAAAGCTTTACAAAAATCATTATTTGAAAGTGTTTTAATGATTATACCGCTTGCATGTTAAGATCTACCACCAAAATGATGGAGTTTAAAATGAAAATGATTTTCGGATAAAAACATCCATATCAATATTAATATCCATTATTTATTCTAAATTGGATCAAATCGAATAGATATCCATCAAATCGAACTATAATTGTTATCTCTAATTGTATTTATATTTCTTGTGCTTTTTTTTTTCTAAGAAAAATATGTTGGATAATGACGGTCGTTTGGGTTTGGGTGTTGTTTTTAAAAATTATTATATATTTTATTTCTTTATACATTACTAAAATCATTATTATATTTTGCGGAGTATAAATTCATCAATGATAATACAACCAATTTATATTTGGTGACGGTCATTAAAGTTGTCAACATCGAAATTTATAAATGAATATAAAAAATATATTAAGACATTAGTAATGCTGGTGGCAATTATTATTTGTATAATTGTATTAGTCCACTTGTTGGTGACTGACTTGGACAGGTAAGGAAAAAGTCTTCCTATTGGAACTTCATGAGATCCTATTCGGATTTAATTAGTCATGATAGAATTAATTTCATCATGATCCTATTTGGATTTAATCGTAATTTAATTAACATATTTATATAAAAACTTTCAAGACGGCCGTCTCCTATGGAGTGGTTTCTCCAATTAAACGATTTTTCTCCAACCAAATTTGGTTTCCACTACGGCGACATTTCCTTGTTTCCACAACCTAGCACATACAACAGTTTAAGAACCGGTTTGTCCTTTTAATTTTTGGATCCCATAATGGGCTAGCCAAAAGACTTGTTGGGACCGACTTGACTAGACATTGGCCGGTTTTGGCAATGTT
>CAJVGC010000591.1:29876872-29911897 GCA_910822075.1 Senecio squalidus | reverse complement strand
ATCCGAATTTCCATTTCTAGAGTTTCACATCTTCATTTCTTCTCGGAATCGTGTGAGCTTGGAGTACTCGTGTGTTCGTGACCTTTTCCGACAATTTTTTGATACTTGCAGAGGTCTTTGGTACTTTCTAAGTCATCCCGATTTCTCTTTACGTTTTCTCATCTACCATAAAATTCGTCTAAGTAACATATATAAAATAGATGAATATGGAAGAAAATGTAATTTATTAACTAAATATACTTAATATTTTCATATTAAAAGTGATTAGATAATAATAACATAAAAAGGTATAAATATGAAAGTAGATTTATAAAACTAGTTATTATAAGTGAACTATGTAATAATCGTAAAATGTACCGTATTTGGACTCTTTGGACAAATTTTGGACATAAATATATATATAAATGCCTTTTTGACTCTAATTAGTATCGTAACTAATTATTATAAAAAAAACATATATAATATATAAATATATATAAATATATATATATATATATATATATAGATCTATCTATAGATATATATATATAATATATATATATATATAGAGAGAGAGAGTTGGTTTCAAATGAGAACCATACAAATAATTAGGAACCATTAGGAACCAATATTCACCAGTGTATATATATGATATTCACCAGTGTATATAAGGCATATGTATATATATATATATACACTGGTGAATATTATATGTATATACACTGATGAATATTATATGTATATACACTGGTGAATATCATATTAAATATACACTGGTGAATATTATATGTATATACACTGGTGAATATTGGTTCCTAATGGTTCTCAAATATTTAGTGGTTCCTATTTGAACCCACCTCTATATATATATATATATATATATATATATATATATATATATATATAGAGGTTGGTTCTTGTAAAATAAACCTTAAGGTAAAATAAGTAAAAAAAAATTAAAAAATAATTTATAACGTTAGATATTTTGGATTATCGTTCATTTTAACAATATCTCAAACTTTAAAAAACGAAGTTTTGTTGTACATCATAAAATTGATAGTTTTACCGTTGTGCATCAAATTTGAATATATTTACTGCACAAAAACAAAGAATTTGATGCATAGTCCCTAAACGACATATATTTTGATGCATATCAAAACTTGCTTTTTTAAAGTTTGTTATAATTGAATAAATAAACATAATACAAAATTACACATATAATAAATTATTTTTTCATATTTTTTTACTTATTTTACTTTAAGTTTTGGTTTATAAAAACCTCTCCCTATATATATATATATATATATATATATATATATACGTATATACGTATTTACATATTATAACATTCTAGACATATTACTTATTATTATTACGACTTATTATAAATATTAACGATACTTAAAAGTATAAAAGAAATGTCTAAAAGTTGGTTTTTGCACCACTGCGCCGCAGTACATGTTTACTGCGCCGCAGCGGGATGCGGAACAAGCTCACTGTGCCGCAATGGTGCTTTAGTACGTTGCCCAACTTGTGCATAATATAGACTACGTCGCAGTGATGTGGTAGTGTGCCGCAAAGCCTGCTGAACCAAACTTTATATATTTTAGACAAATATAAACATATATACATACATTATTATTCGTAAAATAGTATATATATATATATATATATATAAGTTTGACGGGATTATATAAGTTTAACGATTATCATAATAATAAATATTATATTTATGATTGCGATTACGTTTTTGAGGCCAAAAACGTCTATTTGTCAATATAAATATATATATATATATATATATATATATATATATATATATATATATATATATATATGTCAATATATATATATATATATATATATATATATATATATATATATATATATATATATATATATATATATATATATATATATATATATTGACAAATAGACGTTTTTGGCCTCAAAAACGTAATCACAATCATAAATATAATATTTATTATTATGATAATCGTTAAACTTATATAATCCCGTCAAACTTATATATAATTGTTTTGAACCTATTATATATTTAAAGTATTTAAGTATAAGTTATATATATATATATATATATATATATATATATATATATATATATATATATATATATAGAGGTTGGTTCTTGTAAAACAAACCTTAAGGTAAAATAAGTAAAAAAAAATTAAAAAATAATTTATAACGTTAGATATTTTGGATTATCGTTCATTTTAACCATATCTCAAACTTTAAAAAGCGAAGTTTTGTTGTAAATCATAAAATGGGTAGTTTTATCGTTGTGCATCAAATTTGAATATTTACTGCACAAAAACAAAGAATTTGATGCATAGTCTCTAAACGACATATATTTTGATGCATATCAAAACTTGCTTTTTTAAAGTTTGTTATAATTGAATAAATAAACATAATACAAAATTCCACATATAATAAATTATTTTTTCATATTTTTTTACTTATTTTATTTTAAGTTTTGGTTTATAAGAACCTCTCCCTATATATATATATATATATATATATATATATATATATATATATATATATATATATATATATATATATATATATATATATATATATATATATACGTATCCTTCAAATATTGACTTTTTAGTTGACTTTGACTCTTTATCGAACCTTTGACTTTATGTCAAATCCTCGACTTTATGTCTAACCTTTGACTTTGACCAAATTGGTTAAACTTCGGTCTTTCAATATTCAATCTTCTGTCGTTAACTTCTATTCATCGCTATCGACTCGAAATATTATTCTTTCGACCTCTTTTGTATATATAATATAACATAACGTTAATTATTAATGTCAAACCCTACTAGATTTATAGAGGTACTTAGAGTTATACGATGTCTTTATTCTAGGGCACTTAATCGGTGGAGTGATTTCTCCTGATTTGTCATCCCGAAGCTATATTTGCTGATTTATCGTGAATTATTTGTTGCCCTTTTTACCGTTTTACATCTTGGGCATGAAAAACATGTTTAACTATTTATCTTGTTTACGCATTGTGGATTGTGAATGCCTTTAGATTAGGATTACCTTACTTATATGGCCTTTGTGGTAATATGAGGCCCTCGTATACACGCCTGTTAACTCTTTTTGAGTCACCGATACATATATATAGATCAATATGAGTGTTTGATGCATTATCATTGCTTGTATGGGATGGCGATGGTAATCTGTCTCTACGAGTCGATGTTATGACCGCTTATTATTCGATGACTAAACCTTAGTTTGACACACTAAGGTGGGGGTAAATGTTGCTATTTAACGTTAGGCTCAGGTGTATTTATTATATAAGGCTATGCATATATCTCACATTGTTATGAATCAAGATGTTATTTTTATGATTTGACTTATATATTTTAAAACGGGTCAAAACCTTCGAAATTAACGTTTTCAATATAAAATAGCGAATATCTCGCCTACTTTATGTTGACGTCTTTTTTCATGCTTTTCAAGGGTTTGAGGTTGCAATATGTGTTTTCTATGTTTTGTGACTATGTGGATCGTCTACTTGCACGTTGGAACTTATTTTGTTAGGATTAGTTCCTTTATGATCCATAGTTGACATGTGTTTTACTTTATTTTATTCGGATGATGTAGAACTTTGTATCTCGAATTTACTTAAACTTAATTCGATGTATGTTTTGTCATTTTGTTGTAACCTTGTACCTCTGATACTACTAATATTGTTTACCCCTCGGGTTTCCATCTGAACGAGATGTGTCAAAAACAAAATTAGAGAATTTGGATAGGAGTGTATAGAAAGTGCTTGAGGAATTTATTGATCACTAGGTCTTCTTCATAGGCTTCTAGAGAACGATCCTACAACTTTTATGGTGTTTAGTGTAACCTCCATTTTTCATTTCTTTAACGAAAAACACCCATTATCTTTCTTTGTTTCTCTATAAGCAGTTTTGTACTAGTGTAGTCAGAATTTGTTTGTGGATGAGTAAAAAACTCATAGACACTATTAAGAAAACAATATCCGATAATAGAATGATGTAATAATGTCACTATATATATACGACGAGTACTTTAAAACAATATTTAATTTTTTTTCTAAAGAACATTTTAAAATATTGGAAATTGATGCTTCAAATATATAAAATATCTATATCTATAATACTTAAAAGATTAAGTTCATGTAATAAATTTAGGTAATAAATACCATATAATAAATATCTTAAGTTTAAAAATAGGAAACACTAAAAGTTTTCTCATAAATATTAAATTTAAGAAAATGAAAGATTAAAAAGTTTTAAAGATTTCTCATTAATATTAAATTTACGAATATGAAGGATTAAAAGGTCTTGTTAATAATTATCTATAATACTTACAAATTAAGTCCATGTGATAAATTTAGGTAATAAATAACATATAATCAATATCTTAAGTTTAAGAATATGAAACACTAAAAAGTTTTCTCATAAATATTAAATTTAAAAACATGAAAGATTAAAAAATTTTAAAGGTTTTCTTAATAAATTTAGGTAATAAATATCATATAATCAATTTAAGTTTAAGAATATGAAACACTAAAAAAAATTCTCATAAATATTAAACTTAAGAACATAAAAGATTAAAAAGTTTTAAAGGTTTTCTCATAAATATTAAATTTAAGAGTATGTTGATTAAAAGGTTTTGTTATAAATTATCAATATGAAACTACATTTAAACTAATTGTAAGATTAAGAGTCTTGCTTTAAAGCATAATAAAACTATATTTATAAAGTGTCTTTTAATATTTTAAAAACTTACAATTTAAACACTACAAATACTCAATATTTATATCGTAAAACAAATTTCCAATGAGATAAAATCAAAAAAATTTCAAGTAAATATATATCATTCTCGTGAATCGGTGGAAGGCATTTGAAACCCAAACTATCAAAATGATATTAATAACTAGAAGAAAAAATATAGATGTCGAAAGAGGTTATGGAAACTATGCACTTCAAGAACTGTCTTCTCTATTATGGTATTTTATCATAATTTCCCACTATCATAAACTTCTATTTGCATTTAATTTTTTTTTAAAATGACATCAAAGATAGGTCTTTGTAAATTGTGTTTTTGAGAGGTAATGTATTAATATTTTTATTTTGGAACTTTTATGTATTTTGTATGGTATTTTTATTATCGTTTTTTGTTAGAATTTATTTAGTTTCGTACGTATAGATAAATGATTATATTATATTTTTTTTTATTAAGGAATAGTTGTTATCATAATTACTATCGTGTCAATCATAATATGTTTGGAGGGAAATAGGTAACAAAGAGAAAGAAAAAAAAAACTTTTACTTTTTATGAATTTTGTTCAAGAGGGGAACGTATGATTTCTCTTCAATGGATATGAATGATTTTTGAACAATATTATTGATGTAGTAGAAGTTTATAATTATTTTTTCTAGAAAATACATGTTTTTGCAATTCCGATTATTTTATTTATTTCTTTACTTGCTCATTTTCATATCTAATTTATGTATAAAAATATTAATTAAAGAAAGACAAAATAAAAAGACATGTGTATCTAATGTCTGATCCAACATTTTGAGTTCAACTTGAAATAATTATCTTTAATATATAATAAAAGAGGGGCCTTAAATGCCACATGGCGAAGTAAGATTCGTTGGATGGATTAACCTTTTTGATGTCAGCCGTTAGATCAGATTGATGATGTCATTAATGATTATTTTCATTTTACACCCTCTTACAATACATAATTACATTCTCTATTTTATTCAATCTCTACTCAAATAAAAAACATAATTATAATTTATTTATAGAATTATTTAATTTGGACTATAATTCACCTTATTATTATTCTAAAATCTCCTAACACAAAATATCAAACCATGTGTATAAAAATAAAGGTGTATATGTTATTATAACTATAAACAACATGTGTATAAACGTAAAAGTATATATATGTATTCTACGTACAACACTATTTTCTTATAATAAATTAAAATCTACATAAAAGTAAAATTCATGATTCGATTTTTATTTTTTTTCGCGCTATCGCGGGACAATAATCTAGTATAAATAATATAAGACATGTGAGTTACATTAACTATTGACTTCTTTATAATTTGGATTGGTATTTAATTCTTTTTAATGCTTTTGTAAATTATACTCAACTTATATAAAAGTTAATTTGACAGTTTAACATCCTCGAAGTTTTTATTTTATTAACGTATATAGTTGGGAGATAAATTGCCTCTTAGCGTATGTACATTCTAAAACCTCCTTTTTAATCCTCTCAAAATAGTAATCATGGTTGGAGATAGCTTAATTTTGTTTGAAACATTTTAATTTACAGTGCACTTTTCGACATCAATAAGCATCATTAATATCCCTTTTTAGATGAAAAAAAACTTTGTTTCAGAGGAAAACATAATTTTTTTGATAAAAATGTCGAGTTTTAAATTGTTCAAGATACCATACTATCTAAATCTAATGTCTTTACAATATAACAACTCATAACTCCAAAAAGCGGTTTAATGTTAATTTTGAAGAATAGATGGTCACTACTACTAGCATACAAAGAGAGAGACTTTTTAAAATATTTTTGGATGGACCGTTATCCTTTCTCTCTTGCCTCCACAAAACTCCGTTTCCGTAAATATTGTAGTTGGTTTTTTCTTCCAAGATTAAATAGCTCATAAGACTTTCCATTCACAAAGAGGTCATTGTTTATTTATCAAGTCCAACGACCTTATAAATTTTATTATCGTAGAAACTCTATATTATCCGTGCTATTCAGCGACAATTAAAAAATGTTGTCGTAGTTTAACTCGATTTTTAGTAATTAAAAAGATAGACTTAACGTACTAGTATTTTTATTTTTAGTAGTTTTGTACTTTTAAGTGACATAACGAAATAGTAGTTATAAGCATATTATGATCTTAAGATTATGTGAAAGTTTCGAATTTACATTGAACGTTATATAAGTTAACATATTATTTATTTATAATTATAATTCTATTGAAACATATTTTTTTTTCTTCGTTTTTGTGAACTAATAAAATTTCAAGTCAATAAATTTTGTGTTATGTTTAGAGATAGCTCAATTTGTTTTCAATTTTATATTTTAATAATATTTGATATTTAATGCAATATAGCTGGTATTAAAGTGCATATAAGTTACATATTTTATAGTGTAAATTAACTTTTTTAAAAATGAATAATGGAGATTGAATCTCCTTAAACTTAAAACTGAAAAACAAAATAGCTAATATGCTTTATATTGTAGTTAAGATAATAAACGTAATAATTTTTTGATGAGTGTTTCAACTAACTTATTAGCTAATTTGAAAATCAAGAAAAAAAAATATTTCACAAGTTTATAAGCTACAAAAATAAAGTTTATGAAAAGTCAAGTCCTTAAATAACACATAAACTTATAAGTTTATCCAAACACTAAAAGAATAAGCTTATATCACTTTAAATAAACTAATAAACCTTTTACATAAACTAAACAAGCATCTCGTAAACAAGCAACATATCGACAAACTTCAAATATTAAAAACAATCTCATATTAAACAAATTTGATGTTATTATTATTATTTTTTTTGGCTAAAGATCGCAAAAGAACTAAAAATTACAAACTTGACAAAGAAAAATACAAAATGGCAACACATCTACAAAATCTAACAAATACAATGGACTAAATCAGAATCCACTTCATTAAAAGACAGGTGATATGTTTGGTGTATATAGCTGGAGCTGGAGCTGGAGCTGGAGATTGCTTAAGCTTAGACTTATGGTTGGGACTGAATCTTAAATAAAAATTGAAAAACATGTTTGGTAACATAGCTGGAACTTGAGTTTATAGGTGTAAAAAGTCATAAAATGGTATATAAATATGTTTTTCAATTAAAATGAATGGTGTTTATGTCATTTTATCTACTATAAGCTCAAGCCCCTTTCATAAGCTACTTCAAGTGGCTTATTGTTTTCGGGCTTATCGGGGCTTATATTTTCTATAAGTCCGTTGATATGCTTAAAATAATTGACATTTTCTTAATCATATTTCTCTTTAATACTCTTGTTTTTCGCATTTTGATATGATTTGGGTAGTGTTTTCGTACATATATGCAGATAAGAGTTAAACTTGGATCATGGAACAAAAAGGAGTTGAAAACGGTGGAAAACGGAGCTTAAATGAAGAAAGACTATGAAGAATCAAAGTTGAAGATCATGCGTGAAAAGTGTTTTACGCACCATCACCGTTTTGATCATAACTTCTTCATACGATGTCCGATTTAGGTGATTCAAATTGGAGAAGAAAGAAGAAAGAGAGAGCTACAATTTATATTTTGGAAGAAAGTTCATCAAACCACTCCAGCCGGCGGCTGAGTTATATTACCCGGCGGCTGAATCTCAAATCTCAAAAAGTAAATTGCGGGTCAAACGAAACGTAGCGCGCAAGGAATTTTATCCAGTCGGCGGCTGGAAGGTCGGCCAGACCCCTATTTAATCAAATCTTTGGGTTACGAATCAATAATCCTTTTTCCACTTTTCCACCACCAACTGTCGACCAGGAGAGCTGCTAGGAGGGTTTTTGAGGCCTCGGATCACGTTGGAAGCCACGATTAACGCAAATTAATCGTGTTTGAAGATTGTTTACGTTGGTTTGTCTTTTTGGCTTAATTCGTACTAAAACATGTCTTTGTTTATGACTTCTTTTGCTGAATTTATTCAATCTATCCTGAACTAAATCTAATTACGTGTTTGCTTGGATTGTTTAGCTTGGATTGTTTAGCTTGATATTATGAATCATTAAGTTTTACGTTGAAGTAATTGGTTTTTCCTTTATTATTATCTTTTAATCGTAATCCTTGTTTACTTGAATATATTAGGTTAACTACTTAGCATGATTGATAAATCTATGTCATAACTAGCGTTCATATATGTTTATTAGTTATTTATGATTGTTTAACTTGTTAAATAGTTATAGCTTGAGACTTAATTGAGATGCGCTAAGAGTAATAGTAACCTAATATATCAAACGAACAAGCCAATTATATCATATTCGAATAATTGAGACTTCAGTTAATTCGTAGTCGATAGATTAAATTGATAACAATAGTGAATTAAATGCACAATTTAGGGTGGATAAATCTAAGATTGCTTTTGATGTACGACAATTGTTCGTACCATCTTTCCTTAATATTGTAGGATTAGACGACTCCAATAGGAAGTCTAGTTAATTGAGAAATCACAGTTTAACTAATTCAACATAATCTTATAAGTCATAATTCAAGTGAAAAACATTAAATCCAAGTGAACATTGCTTTTAAAATATCTGATTACATCTTGACAACTTTTTCAACCATCTTTTCATTCACAATCCACTTTAGTTAAATGATTATTATTTTGCTTTAGTTACTTACTTGATCGAAATAAGTTCTCTCAGAACTAAAACGTCCCCCTTAATTTGTTCATTTGTTTTTATTAGTGTAATTAATTATTTGAAATAACGAATTAAAATACACGTTCCATGAGTTCGATCTGCACTTACTAGATGTATACTAACATACGATCAGGTACACTGTTTGTATTATTTGATAGTCTACTTTAGTAATATATAATTCTTTTTAATAATTTAACTCGGATTTTACGCATCATCCGTCAAACCAAACGAGACGAATGAGGAGCTTATAGAAAATAATAAGCTTAACCCCTATAAAATCTCATATTCTCGTACGCCAAACATACCCTAACGCGACTTGATCTCGAGGATACTTACGAATCAAAAAATTAATCTTCGGAAATTGTAAAATAAGCAATAAGTAGAACCAATAAACCAAAATCCACATGTTTGGCTTCAACCAAAATGTCGTCACCTTGTTGAGTAGTTATCCATCTTTCTTGTAACTACAAGCCTATTTCATGTAAACATAGGATGCATTCATGCTTGTGTTAATTTATACACACACTTATAAATGTGTATTAGATGTTTACACTAATAAGTGTGAACTAATAAGTGTGAACTAATAAGTGTGAAGAAATGCTAATTAATTATCAAGACATGAAAAGCTTCGCTTTTGTAATTGCTTAAACATATAGAAATCTTAACATCTGAAAATGCATAGATAAATTCATCCTATCCAGTTTGTATGCACTCTTCTTTTAGTGTGTAGAAGTCATATTTATATGTATTTCTAGGTGTGTATTATACGTGTTATTATATTTCTTCATATTAAAAAAATGTAATAATAATTAACACAATTATAAGTAGGTCTAATTTGACAAAAACTTTATACCTTTTATAAAACTGCATAAAAAAGTTGTGTAGGGCTACAAAAACTTTATATTTGGAAACACGAGGTTAGTTTCAAGCAACTAAGAGCAGAAGGACTGGGGTGTTGTCAATTCGTTCTCAACCCCTCAACCCCCCACGACCGTCTACCATACCGCCCACTTTCGTGGTAGGTTGCTTTCTCGGTTGTGTTGTCAATTTCTTACGAAAGCTTTGTTGCTTGTTTTTTTTTTTTTTTTTCCTTTTTTCTTTTCATTTTAAAATGTTATGGTTACTTGTCTAAAACTCCTACATATTTTCTGTTTTGTCCATTTCTCTATCGAACTATTTTATTTCCTATCTAGTCATTATAAGTTGTCAAGTTGTCGTTTTTTTTTTTTTTACTTTTAGACTAATTTACAAAACAGTCCATGTTATTTGTATAATTACGAAATTCGTCCTTAATTTAACTTTTTTATGGAGATCGTCCTTTATTCACTATTTTTTTACGATTTTAGTCCCTCGTTTGTTAAACTTAACAATTAATATGTTAAGATAACAAAATTACTATTTTTCCTTAATATAAAACACTATCAACAAATGTTTCACCCTCTTCTCTGCTTCGTCTTCGAATCATGCTCGATATTGAAGAATCCAAAATTTTGTTTCATCATCTTCGTTGTATTTCACAAAACGTTATGAACAGTGCAAAACGACATAATGTATCTAAAATAACAATGCATCGTCTCCCTACCTTGACAAATCTTTTTTACGAGAGGCATGTCCCCTAGTTCTCCTTATTGTCTTTAGTTTGCTCGAGAACCAGAGACGTTGGAACATATTAATCTTGAATGTATTTCCGTAAAATCTCTTTGGGCAAAGTTATGGAGTTGGTTACATTTACCTGCATGCAACTCACTTTTGAATATTATTTATGGAAAAAACATAACTGGATGAAGGAAGAAGGAGTCTGAGGGTATTAAATGGAATCCAATATGTTGCTCTATGGAATGGAATGTTTGGATGTGGAGAAACCGGTTGCTTCATGAGAAGGACATAGAGGCTAAGCTTACGATCATGAATGAAGACCTTTTCACATCCATTCAACGTTTAACTTTTAGTTTAGATTACGAGCAGAGACAATTTTCACGATTGGAAGTGTAACGTGTGGATTTTAAAGCCCAATTCTCTTATCTATTTGTAGCATGGTCTTTATTTTGTTTTGTTTTTTTCGTTTTATTTGGTTCGCTTGTAATTCTTTTTATTTGTTATCTTGCTTAGAGCATCCGGAGTGGGCGCGTTATAGGCGCGTTCTGGTGCTCACAACGAGCACTATAGCTCGTTATCACTCCGAGCAGCTCGTTATCACTCTGAGCAGCTCGTTATCACTCTGAGCAGCTCGTTGTGAGCCTCGTTGTGAGAGCATTGTTGTCCCAACAACGGTTCGTTTTGAGTTTAAATGTTTTTTTTTTTTTTTTTTTTTTAATTCAAACGGTAATATTACCGTTTTATTCAAATAAATTATTATTTTATTTTTTTTTTACCAAATTTCACCTATAAATACAACCTCATTTTAACCAAAAAAATCACACCTTCTTTCAACAATCTTATTCTTAATCTCATACAATCTCATACCAATTCCAAAACCCTAAACCCTAAACACAAAATGTCTTCATCTTCCTCAAACGCTCCCCAACAAACACAAACAATCTTTCGACGCTACATTCACAAACTTGAGCAGGTTCAATGGTGTTATTCACAGTCTTCCTACGAGTCCTTACACCACCATCTTCTACATCACTTAGAAAATAACTAGGTCGTTTTCTTTGTCGTTGGGTGGATACAGAAACGAATTTCCATTTTGGATATGGTCTCTCCAGCAATGTTTTCCAGAATAATTGAGCTTGACATCCATCGAAATGTTTTCGATGGACCTCAACCTCAATTATTCTGGAAAACAGTGCTGGAGAGACCATATCCAAAATGAAAATTCGTTTCTGTATCGACCCAACGACAAAGAAAACGACCTAGTTATTTTCTAAGTGATGTAGAAGATGGTGATATAAGGACTCGTGGGAAGACTGTGAATAACACTATTGAACCTGCTCAAATTTGTGAGGCCTGTAAGTGAAGGGGAAACTGGAGGTGAAAATGAAGGTAAAAAGGCAAAATTATATTTTTATTAATATATTTTTATTTAATGTTTAAATTATTAAGTTTTAATATTTTATATTCTTTTAATTATTTATTTATCTTTTATATTAATGTTTTAAGAAAAAAAATAAAAATAATAAAATAATCCCACAACCTCCCAAACACTCATTATCATACCACCCAACAATCTCACAATCCTCATTCTCACTGCCACCTCAGCAACTTTTTCTCCACAACCCCCACAACCCACATTGTCACTCATTATCACTCTGGGTGCTCTTAGAGACAAGTTTTTTTTTGTCATTTTTTAAAATATTAACTTTTCAAAAAAAAAAAAAACAATGCATTTCTTCATAATGTATCTAAGTATAATGTCGATTAAGATTTAACTTATTTGTATCAAAAAGTAGTTGCCTTGGGACTTCTCTAAATACTTTCCTATATATGTAGTTGATTAATTGGTTTCATGATATCTACTTTGAGACAGCAAATAAAGAATGTACGTTAAGAGTTAAATAAACATTAATAATTGAGAATCGTTCCAAAAAATAACATTGAAATAAACTATGATTTTGAAAGATACTATAATAAATAATAACCAACGTGGAATGTACATATCCACGTTCTAATATTATAGAGAAAAATTGTTTATAGTGGACCAACCAGTGAGACCAAGAGTTCACAGAGTCCAATTTTTGTAGAATTATTTTGAGTAAATTACATAAATCGTTCCTATGGTTTATATCAGATTGCGGATGAATCGTCCAGTTTTTCAAACTAAATCCCTAATTTAAACGTCTGTTTATTTTTGCCGTTAGCCCGGCCCACGTGTAAAACACGTGAGGGTATTTTAGTCCTTTCCCTTTCTTGAACTATAGTGATGTATATAAACGAAAAATTTGTACAATGACCTAGACGGAATTTTTTGCATAGTACAATGATCATCCAGTGCATTTTTCCCTTTTCTAATCGATTTCATTTTCTATCCCTAATTCCGCCTGCGTTACCTCCTTCGCCTTCTTCCGTTCCTGTTGGTCTCCGGTCCAAACGGTCACTTTTGCAGTAACCGCCTTCGACTAACTTCTCTCTGATGGCAGCCGCCGCGGAAGCAATTGAGGATGCAGGTGAAGATTCTGATACGTCTTTTACCGGTGGTGGAGCGGTGGACGATGATTCGTTACATGAATTGGCGGAAGCCATCGGAAGATTTGTAGATGTGTATGAGAGGGTTGAAGAAGCCAAACAAAGGCAGATCGTTGAATTAGAATAACAGAGAATGCGTTTTATTAAAGATTTAGAGCTTCAAAGAATGAAGTTGTTAACTGAATCGCAGGTTCAGTTCGAGCAGCAATTGAAGTGTTTTAAGACGACTACTACTAATGATTCAAAGCCTTGTAAGTTTTCATCTTCTTCATTATGATTCAATCTTATGTTACAATTAGGACAGATCGCGAAGAAGATGAAATGAGAGAAATAAGGTTAAAAGATTAGGGATAGAAAATGAAATCGATTAGAAAAGGGGGTAATGAAATTGAAGACTATGAAAGGACTAAAATACCCTCACGTGTTTTACACGTGGGCCAGGCTAACGGCAAAAATAAACGGACGTTCAAATTAGGGACGAAATTAGTAATTAGTTTGGAAAACTGGACGATTCATGCAACTTTTTAAAGTTAGGGACAAAATCCGTAATTTCATATAAACCATAGGGACGATTTATGTAATTTACTCAATTATTTTATTATACTTCACTTTCGCTATTTTTTTTTTTTTAGATAGAGGTCTATCTGTCTACATGACTCAGAGTCTTTCTTTCTTTGAATATATGTCTGACTCTCTTTATCTTACTTTCTTTCTTCGAATAAATGTCTGACTGTCATCTTACCGCTCCATGCCCTGCCCCTGGCTGGATTGGACATAGTTCTCGTTGTCGATTCAGAAAAGGAAAAATCCTCCGCATGTCCAAACTTATGAACATCAGTTGAAAACATGTTTTAAGTTGAGTAACTACAATAGATTAAAACACACTCGACATGGTCCATAATATGTCGCATTCGACTCGTATTTCAAAAATCTTAAGTGTAATTATTTTGAAGTTTGATGTTTCGTTTATGGTAAATGAACTTGGTAACCATCGAACATCAGAGTATCATTTATAAACGCTTATTGTCTGCTTAAACAACTAAACAAACCTGACTAATAACTAACAAGTGTATTTGAGCTTGAAACATAGAATTTATAGAATAAGTTTTTCGATATATCTAATTTCATAACACTAACCCCCTCATGTAGCTTAACATGCCGAAAATGGCTACTTATGCAACTCAAAAATGCATACTTTACATACACAAAACTTATTGAGGAACACATGCGATGCATTCCATCACATAACCAACTAATGAACGATGCCTCCCCACTTTCCATAACCACATTTTTCGACATATTCAAATTAACGTACGTGTAAAGAAGCCTCACTTCAGCATAGCAGCAGCAGCAGCCCGTGGGGGTCACTAGCAAAACTTAATAGCAACGGAAGAAACCAGCAGAATCTCCCGTCTCTTTACATATCTTATTTTCCAACGGTTTTAATAAAGAATATAATATATCATATGATGATGAGTTCACCATATACTAACGATCATAACCCATGGCTACAACGGGCATCCTGACCTTATGCCCTCTGTTTCCTTTCAACAAAACCTCCCCGAAACTGTATGTCCCAGGGGTTGATCGAACCGTGAGAGTCACGGTGAACTTTTGTGATGCACCCGGTGGTATCGTGATGGATGGAGGGCTCGTTTCAATGCCTATATCTGGTGCCATTCTAGCGGTGATGGTGTAGGTTTCCTCTTCTTCAACATTTGTAACTGTTCGTGTCACGGTTTGAGTTCCCACGAGATGAGAAACTGTGATGGATGGAGTGTTTAGATTATACGGATGGCCAAGTGTGTAGTTACAAGGTTGGTGCGTGTAGTTTCCTATTTCGTGAGAGTCAATACCGGGTGTTGTGCACAGGAATCCCAGATAATCATCGTAACCTGAAAGTACGTTAAGATCGTATAATCATTATAAAAAATTTGTGAATGTGCAATGATCGTTACGACCTACAAGAGAAACAAACCTGCATCAAATATGAGGCCAGGATCTAGAGCAGCACGGGGATTGACATGACCACTTCCATAATCAAAAGGTGTGGCTGGAACAAACGTCATTGTGTCGGAACCCGAATATTGTTGGGCTAAAATAGGACTCCCCCCTCGGTCAAATGTAGTTGATGTGGTCATCAAGGAAGACTTGATGGCAGCAGGGCTCCAATGGGGATGTTTTTGCTTTATAAGAGCTGCTATCCCGGCTATATGTGGTGCAGCCATGCTCGTTCCAGACATCATAGCAAAGTTTTCTCCTGTTGTAACGAAAAACAAATATTTAAATCCTTAATATGCACCTAAACAAAAAACTTTCAAGATTTTTAGTTTTATAAAAACATACCTTCGTAATTAGCCTCGTCAGTACCGTTCGGAGACCAAGAAGCCCAGATCAAAGAACCGGGTGCCAAAATATCTGGTTTTAAAAGATCTGCATCTTGGAATTTGTAATCTTTTATATTCGGGCCTCGAGCAGAAAATAATGCTACCATTGGTGCTGACTTGTGAAGTATCGGCTCCAAACCGTCTCCAATGCCTCCTGTTGCTTTAAAGCTCTTCACACGTCCAGTCCAATCTCTTGAAGTAGACACGTTGTAGTAGTCTATAAGATTCTATAATAATAAATAAATAAAACTCAGAAAAATATGCATTATGCATTAGCTTTGTATGTATATATGTACAGAGAATTACGTACCATTGAGTTGCTAACATCAGTGATGAGAATCCCGGGTAAACCAACGGGTACAGGATCGAATTTTGTTCCAGGAGTTGCGTTTTCTACAGCAAGAACAAAGCCGATTGCTCCAAGGCTCTTGGCGGTTTGAGCTACCTTTTTGATTGATGCAGAACCGCTAACAAAATTAAAAGAATAACCACACAAAAGAATGTTCCCTTTCACCATATTTCCATTCAAAACCTCGGGTCTCTGGCAGTCTGATGCACTAGACTTCGCAGTTGAAGAATCCAATAACACATCATTAGCTGCAACCAGCGTAAACTTTTGATTTGGACTCGTAGACGCTGCATTAAATGATATGATAAATTAGGAAAAAGAATGTTTTGAACAAAGTTAAAACTAATGCTAGTTACATAAGAACTGACGTGATAAACCGAGTCCAGCTAGGATTTTTCCATTTCCTAATGTCAAGTGGTTTTTGTATCTGCGATCATCAACAGCGGCAGCTACAGAAGTGATCCATGGACTGTAAGATACTATGGTCTTAGCTGACGGACCTCCATTTCCAGCAGCTTGTGCAACAAAAACTCCAGCTTTGACAGCTGAGAGAAGTGTAGCATCAAACGGGTTTAAAAATGTGGTCTTGGCGGTGGCAGGTGGACTGTTAGGCCCAACCGACAGATTTAGAATGTCAACGCCATCATAAACAGCCTGATCGATGGCAGCAACAACATCAGCAACAAATCCCCCAAACATCCGGTAAAGTGCCTTATAAACGGCAATCCTATATTATATACACATGATCATCATTTACAACATTATAAAACATAAAACAATAAAGAATATAAAAGTTTCATCATTTTATTAGATTTCGTTAGAGAGCAAAATTCACCTAGCTCGGGGAGCCATTCCACTTGCCTTCCCAAATTCATATCCTTGCACTTGAACAGGAATCCCATTGTTTCCCGCAGCAATTGCAGCAGTGTGACTGTGAAACGATATCAACACTTTAAGGAGAAATAAGAGCCAAAGAATGTAAACAAGGGGCAAAAAATCGAACTCGAAAGTACTAGGTTTGATTTTTAAACTTAAAGTACATGTTATTAGATGGTACGAAGTAGCATATAGGTAAAACCAGTTCATTGGCTCATAACATGTCATTTTCAGAGAGGAAAAAGGTCAACACGGTCAAAGTTACCAACAAATCCACACTTTGTTAGTGAAAATAAAGTTAGAAAAATTTAAGCAATTTTTATAAAAGTATTTGCACAAACCTTCCATGTCCGTCACCATCAAGAGGAGAAGCAAAATCAACTTGAGGATTAAATGCACCAGCAGCCGTAGCAGCTGCTGCAAAATGTTGCGCACCAATAATCTTTCCATTGCAAAAACTCTTTTTAGTATCAGGATCAACCTCACATTTCCCTCTGTATTTAGGAAGTGGGCCATATGGTTCGCTATCTTGATTTTGGAAGCTCGGATGGTGTGGGAAAATACCCGAATCCACGAACCCAATCACAATTTCTTCACCAGCCCGGTCAAATCCACCTCCCGTAGGCCAAACTCCAGTAGGAAGCCCTAAAAATTGAGGCGTATGTGTAGTGAGTTTCCTCACCTTCCAATCTCTATCCACTGATTTCACCCCCGGGGCTCGCCTTAACATCTCTGCCTACTAAGATTATTTCAAAAAAATATAAGAAAAAATGAATCGAAAAGGTACTCAATTACACCACCTACATGAAGGAAGTAGAGTTGACCTGTTCTGGAGAAACATGAACAGCAAACCCGTTGATAAGATGCTTGTAGCTATATAGCTTTTGGTACATCCCATCATCAAACAACGTTTCAAGAAGCGTGTCGTGTCTTTGTTCAAGGTGTTGGGAGTACGATATAGCCAAATCACTGAAAATTCAAGAAACAACAAAATCATTAAACAACAAAAACACAATTCGAAATTACTTTAAATCCAACAACATTATCTTTTAAACTACCTAGTGACATCAAGCTTTTCATCGTCTTCAACCGCAGTGGCTTCAAAACCGTTAACACCCCCTTTGTAACTTGTCACCGGCTCTCCTTCAATCGTTACAATATAAACCTCTGCTTTCCCAATTACCAAACGACCAAGTAACATAATAACCGTAAAAACCGACACAATATTCCTCATCATCTTCACCGATTTCCTTCCGAATCAAACCAAAAATTCTAAATAAGATCAATACCAGTCTGATTTATTTAATCTGAAACAATCTTTTACATTTACATCTGAGGACTAATGTGATCAACCTGCAATTTATACTAAAAAAGAGTTAATAAACCACTAACTGAAAACCAATGTGTACAAGAAAGGAATAAAACTTGGGTTTTACACAAAACAATTAAATACCCATTAAAGATCAAGTAAAACCCATATCAAAAGTAACAAACTTTATTGAAATTGATATAAAAAAAAAAAAAAAAAAAAATCCAAGTACCTAACTTTACTAAAATGAGCAGCTACATTTACTATATGATGATCAGTTAAAGTAAATAATAAGAAAAAGGTGATTGAATTTGCAGATAAAAGTGTGATCAGTAGAGTGAAAATGTGTGTGTGTGTGTGTGTGTGTGTGTGTGTGTGTGTGATTGAGAGAGAGAAGTGGTTAGTTAGGGTTTTTACACTTTATGGGAACGCGGCAGACATGGGAGCGAAGATGAAGGACTAGTTATTAAATCAGGTTGGATTTCTTATTTACTGTCTCTCAATTCTATGCTACTCAATTTTGATGTTTTTGTATGAGTTTCGATAAACTTAGTTTCGAGACTATGTTTAAAATATTCGGACCTAGTTCTTAGGAAATAGATTTTATATAAATTATATGCTTGTGAAAGATTATATACAAGATTGATATGTTTTCACCGATTTATATATTAGTAACTTTGTTTTATCATTAATTAAACTTTGTTTTGAGTGCTACTTATAAACAACGGCTTGATCAAATTTTCAACTTTACTTGTCGTCCTTAATCCTTAAATGTAACACTCTAATTAACAAAATTGCTTTATCGTCAAATACATATACATATACATAATACATAATAATTAACATTTCAAAAAGTTAATCTCACTATTCCTAATAACTTGTTGTTTAGCTAGGTTAGATTTTAATTCGAATAGTTCACATGAGAATGACACTTTACAAATGTGTTTGCCACTTTACAAATCAACATCATCCAGAATTATTCTTTAAATATCAAATCACTTCTTATAAACATCACTTATTATATAAAGAAATCTAATAATTGTTATAAAATCACACAAATAAAATAAAAATGGAAAATGTCGGTTTCTAGAAACTAATTAAGCAACAAATCTGAACGATCAAATATATGTGAAAAATGTTGGTTGAATTAGTGTAACTGTGGATATGCTCATTGTATTGAATATGAGTTACAAGTATACGAAATATATGTCTATTAAGTTAATAACATTTTGTTCCCTGCATAGTGGGGGTCAAAGGGGTTTGAGCCCGTAGCATGGTCTTAAGGTTACAACATATAGAAGGTGTAGATAATAATATGTGAAGTGCATATCGTCATCTCCAAGGTTGATACCATCATCTGCAAGGTGCATAATTTCATTTGCAAATGAAGACTACGATCTGCAGGTGTAGTTTCGGATTGAAGACTTGATATTTCGTTGGAGTTATTTTTCCTTTCATTGTATCTATTTTGACCAATTTGAAAGACAGTTCTAAAAGTCTTTGATAACATACTTTTGGGTGTTGTGTATAAGATAGCAAACTATGTGAACATGAGAACATACTCGATAGCAAAAGAGTTTTCATTTTGAACCAAAAATCTAGAACATATTCTCTATCTTTTCCAAAAATGATATTTGTAATACTCACACATTTGATTTGAATAATCTAGTTTAAAAAGTAATAACACGATTCTTTGATATATATTCAATCCACTAATTTATTTACCCCATTTGTATAGATTTAGTAAAAGCAAAATAAAAAGGTAAATGTATTTATAAAAGAAAAAGTTGTATTAGTAGCACGTGTGTGGGGGCACCGCAATTGTCGCTAACAAAAACAAAACCATGTGAAAATAGTTATGTTGTATTTCTGTGACTGTGATAGCTAACCCCAACTGCTTCATTCTTTTCGTCAAAAAGAAACAACTTAACACTAATTAATACTTTTTTCATTATTTCTTTAAAAAAATATCTAATATTCTCTCAATGTAGTTAACTAGTGAAGATTTTCACAAATTGATATCGGTCTTAATATCTATATATTTTATTTAAAAGTTGATAGTAGATGTTAACTCATATTTTCTACGTGTTAAACATCATATATATATATATATATATATATATATATATATAGATATATATATATATATATATATGAGGATATTCTTATAAACCAATATTTAAAGTAAATTAAATAAAAAAATATGAAAAAATAATTTATAATATGTGTAATTTTTTATTATGTTTATTTATTTAAGAGCTAATTACATAATTGGTCCCTGTGTTTGTTCCAATTTAACGGGTTCAGTCCCTGGGTCGAAAATCGTTCGGGTCCAGTCCCTGGGCATATGTTTGGCTACAAAAATAGTCCATTTGTCACTTGAAATGACTAAAATACCCTTAAGAAATAAATATTAATTTATCTATATCATAAACACCCATCTTCTTCCTCAAATCATTATTCCCAAAATCAAACATAAATAAATCAAATCAAAATTTTTCAATATCATAAATTCATATCAAAGCAAAACCCAATTTCTTTTACATATGTTACATTGATTAAAAAAAAACAAGATTTAAGAAAAACAAAAAACGAGAAAGGAGAAAGAAATCCAGCAACAATCAGCAACCGTCACCATCACCGCTGCCACCACCAGCAACCTTCACCATCACCACGACAAAAGTGTTTAGGCCACCACCAGCAACCGTCACCATCACCGCCGCCACCACCAGCAACCGTCACTATCACCGTCGCCACCACCACCAGCCCTCACCATCACCGCCGCCACAACCAGCAGCCCTCACCATCACCACCACCAGCAACCGTCACCGTCACAACACCTAATTCTTTCTCTTTTGTCGTTGCTAGTGTACTCTGACGATCTACAGTGGTTACCATTTGGCAGTGAATACGTTCTTCCAACTGAAACTTCTTCAGATCCAACATCAAAACCAAAAACATACACATCATTTACTTCCAGCCAAGACACGTTGCCGGAATTTGCAAATAATCCTATTACAGTCACTCCTAAGATCATTATATCGAAACTTGGGCAGGTGATTCTTTAATTTAGTTTGCTTTTATTGTTTTCTCAATTTGTGTAACCCATTAGTATTGACTGTTGTTCGGTTTGATAACTTGATTTTTTACATGTGTAGGAAATTGATATGAATTTATGATTTTGAAACATTTGATTTGATTTATTTAGGTTTGATTTTGGGAATAATGATTTGAGGAAGAAGATGGGTGATATAAATAAATTAATATTTATTTATTAAGGGTATTTTAGTCATTTTAAGTGACAAATGGACTATTCTTGTAGCCAAATTGATGACCCAGGGACTGAACCCGAACGATTTTCGACCCAGGGACTGAACCCGTTAAATTGGAACAAGCTCAGGGACCAATTATGTAATTAACTCTTTATTTAATTATAACAAACTTTAAAAAAGCAAGTTTTGATATACATCAAAATATATGTCGTTTAGGGGCTGTCTATCAAATTCATTGTTTTTGTGTAGTAAATATTCAAATTTGATGCACAACGATAAAACTATTCATTTTTTAATTTACAACAAAACTTCGTTTTTTAAAGTTTGATATATGGTTAAAATGAACGATAATCCAAAATATCTAACGTTATAAACTATTTTTTAATTTTTTTTACTTATTTTACCTTAAAGTTTGTTTTACAAGAACCAACCTCTATATATATATATATATATATATATATATATATATATATATATATATATATATATATATATATATATATATTATGTGTATAGATTTAATAGCGTAATAAAATAAATAAGAAATTATTATTTAAGCAGACAGAGAAGAAGATCGGGGCAGGGTACTAATAAATAAAAAATTATTATTTAAGTAGACAGGCAAGCAGGTCGGAGCAGGTTGCCAGCATGGTTAATCATGTAGGCAAACAGGTTGGAGCAGGTTGTCTGCCTGCTTCACTATTCATAACATCAGTTACATTTCTTGTAAATGTATACTATTCATAACGTCGCTTTCATTTATTACTTAAGTAGACAGACAAACAGGTCGGAGCAGGTTGTCAGCCTGGTTAAACAAACAACTAAGTAGGTTGGATACCATTCATAACGTAGCTTTCATTTCTTGTAAATGTAAATATATATAGAATTTCAGCTTTCATCTTATCCTTTCGTGAAGATCCTTATCAAGATAAACAATCTTTACTTTTGACTTATGTTGTGTACTCTCATAGTCTCATGTAACTTAACATATAATTTTTGGAATATTGTGTGTATGTATAGTGTATATGTGTCATTAACACTTTAGTATTTATATATATAGTTTTTAGATTATTTTGATAAAGCCTGATTTTCTTATTGGCTTAAATATATTATCTTAATGACTTCGAATAAGGGAACGACACTTGTATGTCCTGTTAGATATCATCCGAGTGTTGCATCCTCGCTTTGCTTTTCTCTCCTTTACCAATGAAACAAAGCCTTGAATATATACTTTTGTGTTATCTTGCCGTTGTTACATCGTTAATTCTTTTCGGTTTAAAATATAAAATAAAAGCTTTTGGTTTAGTGTTCTAAACTTTCCTAAATATATCCTTGGCACACGACGGTGTCTTTACGGACTAGTCTTGTTTTACGTTATTTGTGCACCATTTCATCTTTCCCTTGTTTTAATAAATTTCAATCCACATCCATTTTAGGTTCTTTTTGCGTTTTTCTCTTTTCACGTTTCTTTACCATCTTACTTTCTTGCTTTCTTTCTTCCATTCTACTTCATGAATTCCATCGCATTACTACTTTATGGAAAAGAAATACGATATTGATCGATGTTAATGTCGAACCCCACACGGTATATGAGCATAGTTTCGAGGGTTTTTTAGGTGTGTAACTAACGGTAATCTTCTCATTCCTTTGACCAATTTCTTTGGGGATTTTTCGGATACTGTCTTGTGACAAAAATAAACGGGTGGATGAATGTGATGACCGATAATTGCTTTTCTATTTCATTGAACCTAAAACATTAAATGGAGAATCAAAAGAGTACGAGTATCCCCAGTCTTGAGCTCTGATGCCTAAGTGAGTAATGATATAGTATGGGATATGAATCATAATAAGAAATAAGAATCTAGAGGTATAAAAAAGAGAATTAAGTGTTTGCTTTATTGCCTATGAATAAAAAATCTCTAAATTTTTTAAATTATACTAGTAAATTTACATAATTAAATATTAAAAATTTCATCATTAAATTCTTTATATGATTTGATATTTGATATCTTCATAATAATGACTAACGTTTTTATATTAAGGATCATTTTTATTACAATATATAGTTAGTATGACGATGTTGTGTTCTACTTCAAGACAGTGTTGTATAATGAACATTTTAAATATAGAGACAATGCATAATTAAAGTGGATTATTAATGCATTGAGCAGTCAACACATAGGATGTGTTCTGTTTAATTAAAATCAAAATCTATATGAGCACACCCTTTTGGACATATATTGCATTTACAAATCTTATAGTGGATCTTCATCATTACATTCATCTTTTTTTTCTTTCTTTAACATGATTTTGTAAATCAAATCTGTTGCACCTTTCAATCAAAAGTTTTCAAATGAGATTTGTTCTCGAATAAACACAAGTTTATATAAATCTTTAGGAATTAAAAACTAGGGGTGTAAAAGCTACTCAAGCTTGGCTCGTAAAAAGCTCTATCCGAGCCGAACTTAAACGAGGTCGAGCTCGCGAGCTTGAACGAGCTTTTGTTTATATAAATATTTTACTTAAACGAGTAATAAAATAATAAAATGACATATATTTCATTCAAACAAGCTGAACCCGAGCCCAGCTCGGGCTTGGAGTATATATATCGGTTCGGTTACACCCCTATTAAAAACCTTTTTTTCTGGAGAAAACCATGCACCAAGATATGTTGATATGTTTGTACGCAACTAGTTTCCGATCACCTCCAAAAACTTCTTAATTAAGAGACTAGCATATAAGAAAAGCAAATAAACCTTGCAGATTATCAAATGGGTATGACAGCATGATAATCAGAGTTAAGCTATTATGCAGATACAACTGTTAACTTCTGTCTTTGACATGAACCCTAACTACGAGAGAGTAACAACGAAATCTCCAACTGTACAAAAAGACTCGCTTCAAATTCTTCAACCCACGGCTTTTTCCATCTTCTATAAATATTTACAGGGAGAAGCCTTCTGCACATTACCGCAAATACTCAAAACACGCACCAATGAAACTACGGGTTAAAGAGTAACTAAGGGTTCACTTACACAGAACGTGTGGTACTTGTGACTTCATCCTTCCTCATCATCAGGCTGAGATATTTTCTCCTTTTTGTTATCCGCTTTCACCTCCACAGGATGCATAGGGGATGTACCTGCAGTTAGATGTTCAGACACCGCTCAATATTCGCAAAGATAGTTTTGATGTTTTATGCTAATACCAATGTTTCATATCATTCATATTATATAAATACAAACACATCTTATTTGCAGCAAGTCACAAGCAGACAACTACTAATTCGGAGACTCGGTTAATACAATTAAGCCAAAGGACACTGCTGAAAGAATAAAAAGTCAATATGAGAGTTACTAGACAATGAGCCGCAATGAAATGAATATGAAATGGATTAAAAAAAATAAAGAAGATAAAGAGTATTTATATTGTAGAAGAGTTAGTAATTCACACAAAGCTTTGATGAAATAATAAAATTATACAGTTCCGACTAAACGTCTCCATTGATACTTTTCTTATTTAGCAGAAAAATAAGACTACTATAGCACATTTATCACCTTTATTTTAAAGAAACTAAAATCTTACTTTTGTTGTAGAACAGAGAATAAAGAGACTTAATGTTGTCTTCCTAATTCCTAACCACACAGCAAACCACCCTCACTCGAGTAAACCTCACGATTCTAGGCTCAAGCCTTAGAGGAGACAAGTATGGGTAAGCCCACGAAGACGTGTAAATGTTTGAAATAGGAAGGAAGGAGAAAAGGCAAGTGTCTTACGAACAATAATGTTGTACCAATACTTAAAATATGGTTTACAGATGTCTGTGCATGAAAAAGATTCAGGTTCTTAAGTTGGAAGGAAGGCACGTATCCCAGCAAGGATATTGTAGCACAAGATGAAAAATCACCTGACTTGAGCTACTACTCTATCCGAATCTAAGATTTGTAGAACATACTAACTAACCATTCCCACTTATATCTTGAATTACCAAGAAAAACAACCGCTCATGTCATTCCTAACCATTTCCTTTGTCACCTAGCATTAGCATCCGATCTTAAGAACTAGCATTCCTTCTAATTACCACTAAATATTCTTCATCACATTATTCACTCAAACAATAATCTAGCCTACACGAATAACATTATATCCAGTACACAGTCTGATAGGATTGTTTTAAGCAAGGAAATCGAATCAATATAGACGATTCACAAATAGAATAATTCATGATGACACTGTTCCATCTAAATTTTCAAGTTTCACTTCTCAATGCGTCAAGACATTTATGCACCACAAAAGAGAAACAAAACTAAGGATCCTATTAAAATTAAACACGGATAACAATCTAACCACCAACAGCAATTACATATCATTCTCAAAAACAAGAATTCCGTCTAATTACCACTAAATATTCTTCATCAAATCAATCACTACAACAACAATCTATAGCCTAAATGAATACCATTATACCGTCTGATGAGCGTGATAAGGCAAGGATATGTAATCAATATAGAAGACACACAATGGGTAACTAACGATGACATCGTTCCATCTAAATATCTCTAACTCCAACATTAGCTACTTACTTGACTTGACTCAATTAATACATTCTCGAACAACAATTTTAACAATTATAACTATTTACGAGCCACAAAAAGAGAACCAAAACTAAAAATCCTATTAAGGCAACAACATAAAGCAACAATTCAACTCGAAATTTATTTAAATTTCAATACCTTGAATGAAATAAGCAGACGAAGGCCAACCGCGAGACGAGCTAAGCGCCATCGACTCATCTTCACTCAACGGATTCGTCAAATTCTTAAAAACCGCAAACAGAGCATGAGACTCTGGCCTAGACCGACGCGGAGGGACCCAATACGATGCACCAGGAACAAAAGGAAGCCAATCAGGAGCAGATTGTTTCACAATAATATTATGAATTACATCATCAAGCTTTCGTAACCCTAAAACCTCCATATCTCCTTCCGATTCCAAATCGATTTCGATCAATTGAGCTTTTCCTGATAAACTAGAGAATCGATTCGATTGAGATAAACCTAGTTTCAATGATTGGAATGGATTTGAGGATGAGATTGATCGGATTAGGGTTTGCGAAAGGAAACGAGCCATGGTTTTCTTTTTTTGAGATTTCGTTTTCGGTTAATGGATAGAGAATTTGTACAATATATAGATATAGATACAGGGTTGTGTATGTATAACCGACGTTTAATTTACATACTACCCCCTTTGAGTTTAATAAGTTTTATAATACTTATATTTATTATTTTGTGTTACTAAAGTTATGATCAATTATGCATCGATTGAATTTCATCTAATTGCGTTTTGATTATTTTTATTTGTGTTGTTATATTGGCTTGTTTCAACATAGATATAGACTTTGTGGCTTTGAGCAAGGTTTGAGCAACGGTTAACGAGTTAAAGGGTGTAGGTGTGATGGTTTAACCAATACGGTCTTCTGCGGGCGCAGTGCAAACTTACCAAACTCTAGACGAGCCTAAGGTGACGTATTGGTTAAGGTTGATGACGTAAGAGAGTGGGAAAATCTCTCTTGAACGTATGTATGTGTAAATGAGTAATGATTGAATGTCTGAGATTTTGACAAACGGTCAGGTATTTATAGGCAACGGATTAGGTTTCCGTTTATGGGCCATGGGCCATGATTTCACATTCATGTGCTGTAAATTCATGACCCAAATAGTGAAAGCGACGTAAGCGTATGAGAGAAGGTTGTGTGAACGTCTTTATTGATGAGGCACTTTCACTCATGACCGGAGCCAGACCGGATTGGGGCAGTTTAGCTCGTGCCTGGGGCGATGCCAAGGTCAGATCGCCGAGTCACTTTAAAACGTGTCTGGGGCTAAGCGGGGAACCCTTTCCCGTGACCAGGGCTAGGCCAAGTCTACACTCGACACTACCACTCGTGCATGGGGCAGTCCTGAAGTCACTTAGTCGTGCCCCCTTTTACTTCTAACAGGGGCGTTTTTACTCGTCAGCCAAGCTAGCCCTACTCACCGGTACAATTAGCCCAGCTGGCCGGATATACTAGCTCAACTGGTCGGTCAACATAGCCCAGCTGGCCGGACACACCCTTGTTGCATAGCCATCTCGTCGGTAGCCCTGCCCGTGTAGCTTCTGCTCGTGCCTGGGTCAAACATTGGTCTGCGTCAGGGCACTTTTGCTCGTGTTTGGGGCGAGACAATGATCCGACGTCGGGGACCTTGGCACGTGCATGGGGCTAAACATTGATCCGGTGTCGGGGAACTTTGGCTCGTGCCTGGGGCCAAGCATGAACGGCTTAGCTTGCCGGCCAAGCTAGCCTTGCTTGTCGGTCATGGGAGCTCATCCCGTCGGCCTAACTGGTCCCCTAGTTTGAATTTTGTGGAAAATTTTAAAAAAAATTTCAAAGTTTCAAACTCAAATCTTTTCCCTCCCATCTTTTCCTTTAAAGACTCCTATCCCCATTCATTTTTTATTTCCATGTTGTTGGCTTTTTCCCTTTTGTTCTCTCTTTCTTTTTGTTTTCCCTTAACACCAAGAACACCAAATAGTCGTATATTCTTTTCCTATTTTCTTTCGTACGTGAGTAGGTGGTGGTATCGCGAGGGGTGGGAGAAAAAGGGGGGCGACGGTGGGGAGAAAGAGGGTGACGGTGGTTTGAAGGTAGGAAGTGGCGGCGGTGTATGATCGGTGGTGGGCTAGTGGTGGTGTTGATTTGCTTTAGCTCTTTCAAGTAAGTTTGTTCTTATTAGAGCCTTTTGTTTTTGGAGTGTTTGGTCCTTAACAATTTCATAATATGAAAAATTGTTGTTTGTTTGTCTTTTAGTTTATGAGGCTATGCATGCTTTTTTGCTTGTCTTGTAGTGTAGGAATCCTTTTGTGTTAAGGGACCACTAGGTTAGGATGTCATCGTTTCTTAGCATAGTTTGTTTTGTAGCTAGGAGTCTTATGCACCATTATCCTTGGTGTTTTTTCCTAGGACTTTCATGCATGTAGCCCGTATATGTTAATTGGGAGGACTATTATTTTGTATGTATTATTTGTCGAATGCTTTATTAGTTAAATAGTAGGAGCGCCCGATCGTCTTGCCCATTTACTTGTCATCCTTCCCTTTAGGTGTAAGTCATGATATTACCTTTATACCATTAAGGGCTTTCTTAGTAATTTTTTCGGTATGTCTTATTTAGGGCTTAGTTTTATCATGGAGGAGGGTCGTCTTGCCCATTTACTTGTCATCATGCCTTGGATGAGTTGGTGGATCTCAAGCCCTTGGGGTTGGGGAGGTATAAAGTTCTTCTACCTGGTCCGAACGATCGCGCATGTTCTCCGCCTCCTGGATATGTTGCTTGTTATCGCGATTATCTTCTCGTCGGACTTTTGAGATTTCCTCCATCCCCATATTTGATGTCCATCCTTAGCTACTATAAGATAGGTTTTTCTCAGCTACACCTACTTAGTATCTACAAGATCTTGACGTTTCAGATGATTGAGATTGGTATGGGAAAGGAGCCCTCTGTTGATTTGTTCCGGCTTACCTTTCTAATGGTTAAGCAACATAGTTGGTTTTGTATGAAGACCTTGAAGCACGATAAGAAGATTTTTGCTGGTTTGCCCGAGAGCTTAAAGCTTTGGCGATTCTATTTCTTCTTTGTAGAGGACACTTTTATTACTCCTAGGTTTGAGTGTGCCCGTCGTGGGGCACCCTCTTTCGACCCTAAACTTCAGGGTGAGCATGGTAGACCTCGTAAGAGTCCCCTTGTGCTTGCGTGCAAGCGGTTACTTGTTGCTATCGGGGCTCTCAAGGTCTGGTTTCGGGATTATCCGAACGGTATTCTTTTTAGAGGTCGGGTTAGTAGTTTCTATAAGGAGGGTAAGGTGTCCCTTATTTTTAGGGCGGACTATGCGGGAAATACGGTGGGGAAACGTATGTTCCTTTCCCTTTGTTGATTTATCTCATTTTTGTTGTTTAATTCCTTTACACTTATACGTGTGTTTTTGTGCCTTGCGGCTATGGGTTTGTTGAAGTCCTTGATCGAAGACAAGTGGATTAAGTTGACTACGAGAGTTGTTTTTCCCTGGGAGTTCAAGAAAGATGGTGGGCGTGAGGACGGTTTTACTCTACCGGTGGGGAAGGGTGAGAGACTGTTAGGTCTCACTAAGATCCCAAACAATGGCAAATCAATAACAAATAAGTATTTAGACGTTAATTGTTATATATCGATTTATTACTTAGTTTCAGTATATATTATAGCGGAATTATAATATAGAAACAGTGAAAATAACACACAGTTATATTTCAGTAAAAGTGGTGACGATTACAAAACTCAAACTCACTATTTATACACAATTATAGTGAGTTTGATAAGGATCAATCTAAGAAGATCTTTTAAACATATAAAAGATATCAACTAACTAGACTCCCTTAAATCACGCCTGACTTCTCTCATGAGTCTGAGTTAGTCAGACTGAGTCACTTAGACTCATGTCACTCAGACTGAGTCACTCAGACTCATGTCACTCAGACTCAGACTTTGATTAACAGATTTATTAATCTTGGGATAGATCGTTGTTTTTCCCAACAATCTCCCCCTATCTGTTTCAACCAAAGTCTTTTACAAAAGATGCATGAAAATAAACACAAACATAAAAATCTTTAAACAAAATACTGTTTGTGAACAAAACAAGCACCAGCCAGATTACTTCTGTTTCTTCACAGTTCTCTTCTTTCTTTTCAATGAAGTCTCAAACGGCACAGGTTGATCTCTTTCCCTTATCCACCTCAACCTATCTTTCTTCCACTCCATTAATGTCTCCATTTCAGCATCAGTTTTATTAAAGTGCAACTGATATTCCTTCTTTACCAGCTCCACCCTATCTGACAATGTTCCAATTTCTTCAATTCTTCTAAGGTTATTGAACAGCCAGCTAATCAGCCTCATTCTGAATGGAAGACATTGAGGAGACTCACATTCCTTGAGCAGAGCTATGCAATGATGAATAGAAGTTGTGGTAAGACTGTCCTTAGGTTGAAAGCTTTCTTCTCCCCCACAATCAGTGTAACATAACCCTGTATGCTTCTCAGTCTCAATGTAAGTTCTGTCTTGAAATGCAACATCTTTAGGAACAGGATGCATACTGCTTGATTCCAACCCCAAGGATTTAGTTTTGACTTTCACATTGTGCTTGGTGCAATAGGCTCTGTAGTCTTCATCTGCCACTAGGTTCAGCATATGAGCTGCATTCATGTTGAAGGTAGCCTCTCTTCTTATAGCCATGCCTTGAGCTTTGTCAGTTAGGTTGTAGCTCAAACTTGCTATTTCTTTCCATTCTTCTAATCCCATGGTGTGCAGTCTTGTTAAACCAACTCTGAAAGATCCACCCTTATGTGAGCATGTGAGTAGCAGGTCAGTTGCACCATGACTTTTACAGTCTAAGTGAGTAATCTTGTACTTAAGCTTTCTCATGGTGAAGTTTGTTTCAATGTGATCAACCCTAGCTTCCTCTCTGAGAACAAGTTTGGCCATTTGGGCATCAGCTTCAATCCTCATCTGCTCTTCTTCAATAGCCAGTTCCTCCTCAGCTTGTATCTCAGCTTCAAATTCTTCAGCTGCTTTTGCAGACTGATCATATGGATTGAAGTCAAATTTTTCTTTGTATAGCCCCTTCACATACTCTCTGTATTGCTCCACAGTCATTCCAGCACTTTGAGCATATCTTTGAAGTTTGGCCAATTTGTCAGCTTCAATCTGTTTTCTTTTGTTTTCAGTCTCTTTTTCTGTTTCAGCTTCAGACACTTTCTTTTGAACTTCAGACTCAGGTTCAGTTTGAGTCTCCATTTTGTCCCCTTCCCCTTCTTCAGTCTGTTCTTGGTCACTTACATACCCAACCTTGCCTTTCCCTTTGTAGACTAGCTTCTCAGACTCATCACTTGAAATATCACTCCAGTCAGTTTCGTAAAATACTTCAGACTGCCCAGTTTTAGTGTTGAACCCGGTTGTCTTGTAGTATCTTTTCTCCCCCTCTTCTCTTTTCCTTTTCAATTTCTGTTTGGGGATCTCAGATTCAATAACTGTAGTAGACTTTTTCTCCCCCTGAATCTGTGAATCCTCTGCAACTGCCTTGCCTTTTCTGACTTCAGATGTCAGTTTGGACACCATGTCCTTCAACTCCTTCAACTCCTTCAACTCCTCCGCATTGTGTGTTCTTAAAGCATGAACCTCAGTCTGCATTGCCTTCAGTCTGTCATCAAACTGAGTTGACACATCCATAAGAGCTTGTAAAAGCACTGGAACAGTCAAGGCAACCTCAGGCTGGGTTGAAGTAGTAGCAGGTGTTGATGTAACAGGTGGCACAGCCTCACTCCCTCCCTGTGATTTAGGAGAATGATCATAAGCCATAGAATGTGAAGTCTGTACCTCACCCAGTTTGGGGAGTAAGGCATTGGCGACTAGTGATAGAGAGTGTAAGAGATTTGGAGGTGGTACCTTATCGTGAACCAGCACAGAGCTGGTGAAAATAGCCGTTGGAATAGGCTCTGAAGCTGAGGGGGGTGGTCCCATACTAAGTACAGGTATGTCCAGGAGTGGGACACTTTCTTCAATGCTTGCCACATGTGTCTGTGTGGTAGCAGCAATGTAGTTCTCCAAGTTGACTATCAGACTGGGGTTTTGGGTAGTCCAAGCAGTCAGATCCAACTCATGCTCTAGCAGAGAGAGACTGGTCTGAACTGCAGCACTGGAGGGGAGTGCTTGACTCTCAGCCTCATGGAATAGTGAGTCCATTAGTGCTTGATTGTCAGTGGGGCTTGATGTGAGAGCTTTATCAAATGAACTTGGTGAGTTCACCTGTTGGGTCGCTTGTGTAGCCAGGACATCAAGTAATGGAGTGGACTGCTCAGACTGAGAGGGGATACTCTCAGACTGAGGTAGAGTGAGAGGAATGTCCATACCTTGGATTACATCATCAGGCCCAACCCCATCCAGATTCACCTCAGCATCTGCAGCAGGGATATTTCCCTCAGGCCCACCGTCAATTCTTGCAGCTTGGACATCTGAGTCTGAGGAGTCAGACTCAGTTGGTTCCTGATCAATGAACGGATTTGCAATCCATTCAAGCATCACAGGGGTAAGTGGTGCTTCAGTCTCAGTGATATTGATGTATGTAAACATTTTTGGAGTCAGCCTGGGCAGTTCACAAGTGTAAAATCGTTGATCAAGCTGATCATATGTTTCTTTGCCCAGAACTTCCTCAAAGCAAAGAGAAAGCACCCGAATGAATGGAACATCGTTAGGGCGTTTTGTTTTGATAACCAGGGAGAGAATCTCATCAAAATAGAGTTGTGAAAAAGAGATTCTTCTACCCGTGACCATAGCATGAAACAGATGAGTTTCAAACTCATTCATCTGATCCAGACTGAACGATTTACCCCCCAAGCATCTTGTAATCATAGAAAACAAGAATTTCCATTTCCCAGTGAATAAACTGTATTTAATTACTCCCTGAGTTTCAGGCTGACCAATGAGAGGAAAGGCTTCATCCCTAGCCTGTTGTTTGCTCCGTCTGGTCTGAAAGCCACCTTCGCCAGCCTCAGCAAGTGTTGGAAGGAGTAAAGCACGTCTGATTGTCTCTTCAGTGATGACAATAGTTGCACGCCCATTATTGTATGTGCCAGTGAGGGCCGTTTTTTCAGCATTGGCAGTGCAGGTGTACCACCATTCACATAGAAGGGGAGGACACATAGTGTTTGCACAAAAGAAGGCACCATATAGAGGATGAGCCTTCATAAACTGAATCATTTGTTCAAATCCCCTGTCTCGGCGATTGGCGGGAATGTCAGCAGTCGCCACACGATTGTTGTCTTTCACTTGAACCCGTTGTTGAAAATCAGCACATGGGATCATTCTTGAAGTAACATGAAGCATCATATTAGGGTTAGCCATGAGATAAGAGATAATCAAAGAATTAGAAAGAGGAAAAAAAAACTAGGTTTAAAGAATTTGAAATTCTGTTAGAGTAAGCTAATATAGCGAAAATTTGAAACTAATTTATAAACAAATAGAATTTAGACCCCTAGAATTTTACAACTTGCAATGAATGACCGTTGACAGGACTTGACCAAATTAAAAATAAAAAAAATTATGTAATGATTAATTAAAAAGATACAGAAGATATAGAAAAAAAATATAAAAAATATGTTCCAAAAATACATTGAGTCTGCGGACTGTGGTCAGACTTAGAGTCCTGAAGCTGACTGTTTAGTCAGAGTGAAAGTAGTCAGACTGACATAGTGGTCAGTTTGAAATTTGAAATTGACCGGACTAAGGATTTAACATGCCAAGTTCTCCTAACAAATAGAAGAACCTTTCCCTATGTCTGCCAGTTGATCATTGGTTACCACAAACTCCAGTCTGACCTTTCCTTTCTCCACACAGTCTCGAATGAAATGATGCCTGATTTCAATGTGTTTAGTCCTGGAGTGGAAGACTGGATTCTCAATGATTTGAATAGCACTCTTGTTGTCACACATTATGAGTGTGTTTTGAATGTTGATGTCCAGATCAACTAATTGATGTTGCATCCAAAGCAATTGTGTACAACAGCTTCCTGCAGCCACATACTCAGCTTCAGCTGTGGAAGTGGCGACTGAGTTTTGTTTCTTGCTAGACCAGCTAACCAGCTTGCCTCCGAGGAGCTGACATCCTCCTGAAGTGCTCTTTCTGTCAAGCTTACAACCTGCATAATCTGCATCTGAGTACCCAATTAGTTCAAAACCAGAATCTTTAGGGTACCATAAACCAAGGTTTGGTGTACCCTTAAGATATCTGAAAATCCTCTTAACAGCTTTAAGATGAGATTCCTTAGGATCAGCCTGATAACGTGCACACAGACATGTAGAGAACATGATGTCAGGTCTGCTAGCAGTCAGATAGAGTAATGAACCAATCATTCCTCTATAAGTCGCTTGACAGACTGACTTGCCAGATGAGTCTTTGTGCAATTTGTCTAGATGTGCTCATTGGGGGTTTTCATTTCAGAACTGGTTGCAAAGCCAAATTTCTTGATTAAATCATGAACATATTTGCTTTGGGTTTATAAAGATTCCATCCTCCTTTTGTTCCACTTGTAATCCCAGAAAGAAATTTTGTTCCCCCATCATGCTCATTCTGTATTCACTACACCTAAGTTCTGAGAACCAAGTGCAAAGTTTGGTATTTGTGGAAACCAAATATGATGTCTCCACATATATTTGAAC
>CAJVGC010000591.1:29827595-29876772 GCA_910822075.1 Senecio squalidus | reverse complement strand
CTGGCTTCCGAAGCGGTACGGCCTCGGAAGGCGACGCGGCTCTGGGTAAGGAGCAGACTGGGAGTGTGATGGTGAAAGCGATCGCGAAGAGTGAGACATGACGAATCTGTGAACAATGAGTTTCATGAGTACTAGAAGACACAAAGAAATGATAAAGGAAATGTGTAATGAAATGCATGTACGGGTCAGTCGCGTGAGAATCGGGAAAAGACAGTACCGGGAATTTTTGACTTAAAACCGTTAACAATAGTAATTACGTTCCGTCTTTGCATAATCCATTTTGAACTAGGCATGGGTGATCAGGCCATGCGTAGTTGAAAATAAATATGCAATCGCGAAATTAATTCTCTAAAGTTTTGACCCCATAAGTGACTTTCCGAAAAGCCTTGGTTATAGTTTGGTTTCGAAACTTTTTGAAAAAATTTTAAAACCGTTTTTCTCTATAACCTGTGCTCTGATACCAAGTCTGTCACACCCCGCTAAAGCGGAAACACGGAATGTGAAGAGCCGGAAAATCATTACACAGGCCATATAAAACATAACGGTAATCAAGTCATTAATTAAAAGTAAATGTGTTTACAAATCCATTCAAACGACCAAAACACGATAATTTAGTACATTGATACACAATTAAAAAGTTCATTAAAAATTCCCAAATAACTGGCCACGTCTTTTCCCAAAAAGGTTCTCACACAACCGCCTCGACCCGTCCATGCCATGCACCCCATGCTTACACTAATTTCCTGAAACATAAGATAAAGTGTCAACTACGAAAGTAGTGAGTGAGTTACAGTTTAAATAGTCGACCAAAAATGTAAGTAAAGTATATAAAAGTAGAGATTTCCAAGAAGGAGATTAGCGGAGAAAAGACGCTTGGTTTATATATACTTTAAAGTCCAAGTAAAGGGGCGGACTGGTGCCCTAAGTTTGTAAAGACCAAATATAGTCAAATTTAGTCAAACAGTAGAAGCGAATATCAATCGCTAAAAAGTTATAAGTTTATGCGTAAGTAACTAATTAGATTTTCTTGTATCAACCTCTTGGCATCTATAACTTAAGTGTTCACACTAATCCGATTATCCAACCGTGAACGCCCCAACTTCCCGCCTCTCAAACGGAAAGTTATTCAGAACTTAGTAATATGTACTTAGACTGCCATCTAAGCAAGGAACGGTTCTTTCCTAAGTATCGATACCCATAATTACTATACGGCTAAGTAGTTAATAGTGTGAAAGTCTAAGTCTAAACTAGTCGGGCACTAAGTAATTTTGTTTGTAAAACAGAGAGAGTCGTACGTCCATCACTTAAGATCGTGTTATAGCTCCATCAAGGGTTGGTACGCATACAAGCATCAATAATTAGTTTAGTCAAAAGAGAGCGACCAATAAGTCTAAGTAAAGTCAAATAATTTAAGCATAAGAGTTCAATTAGTCGTTCAAATAAGTCCAAGTACGTTCAAAAGTCAAGTTTAATAAGTCAAAAGTCAAAGTTTAATAAGTCAAAAGTCAAAGTTTGATATATTGCAATTTGTTTCATAAGGCTTAAAAATGCAATTAATCTTATGTTTCCCCCAAAATTTATGTAAAATATATAAAACAAGGGGTTGTAACTCACGGATTGCGAAGAGAACGAGAACTTGGAACTCGGTCGGAATATGTGAGCCGGGAATCACGGATTGCCTATTAATTACCAATATAGTCCAAAAGTTAACTTCTGGTTATGTTCTTCATATATAAGAGTTTTATGTAACTTTAGTTTGTAATTAAGTGTTAAGTCCAATATTGTTCCAAAATTTGGTCCGAAGCGGTTAACGTTATGCTTAGTCCGAAAGTTCAAAGTCAAAGTTATTATTATGTTAGACATGTTTAGGTCGCTGAGTTGGTTTAGGCTTTCTAACGGAATTTGGGCAGCGCTTCCGCGCCCAAATTACGTGACCAAAACCTAAAGTCAATCCCGCTCACAAAACATGTATAATACATAATAACTTATTTAAATAGTCCAAAGAGTCCAATGTGGGTTACCAATATTATTACTTTTGTTTATCTCAGTCCCAACATAATATCGGTAAAAGTCCAGAATGTAAACATAATCTTAAAACGAGTAAAACGACGATTTTTCGGGAGAACAGCAGCTCGGTGCTGCGCACCTGGGCACAGGTGCTGCGCACCTAGCTGCTGTCTCATTCCCGTTTTGTGTTTTTCTTGCTAAAAACGTTTTGTGACTTACGGATTTCGACATGCAACCAGTAGATATCTTTTAAAACATCATTTTAACAGTTTCTAAAGTGTTTTTATCCACAGATTCGTGGATCTAATGAGTATCTCGATTAAAAACGTTTTTGATCATAAAAGTCAAAGATTTGTATAAAAACATATTTTCAACCGTTAGATCTTACATGCAATTGATTATTTATGTAAAAACAGTGAAAAGAAAGTAATCTGCCGAAGGAAAAGCTTGGATGATGAGTTTGGTCGGATTTGAGCTCCAAAAATCTTTGCAAACGTGGTCCTTTTTCGAAATAACCACACCCCTTTGCTTCTCAAGATGAATGGAACGATTTGTATGGCTTAGAAGTGAATTTTTATGGTGGAAAAGTTCTGGAAATGATGAACTCTTGAAGCTTTTTGAGAGAAAATGAGTTATGTGTGTGTTTTTATGTTTTGATAAAATGAGAAATAAAATGAAAATAAGGGTAATAATGAAAAAGGGGTGTTGGGGACTGATGTTGGCAGTAATGAGGGTCGAGTTTGATTGGTGGAATTGGGTGGTGGTTGTGTAAAAACGAGGCAGGGACTAAAACTGTAATTTTTTTTGAATTCTGGCGTGAGGTGCTGCGCACCTCAACACTAGGTGCGGCGCACCGGGGCATTTTTCAGCCTTTTTCAAATTTTTCGTTTTTACGTTTTTGCTTCGTTGGACCTTTTTGTTAATTAAAAGTTCTTAAGTATGATAAGTTATGAACTTAGGAAAGTTCAATAGGTGTTTTCTTGGTATTAGGACTTATAATTTGATTCCGGAAGTTATTCCGACACTAGTTCCGACAAAGTACAGACTCAACAGTTACGAACTAGAATAAAGCGAACGCGATAAAAGAGTAACTAACGTTTCGAACCGATTTAATAATTGAACAAGTACCTGAATTTTGACGGTTGTCACAGCATTATTATAAGTAAACACAGAGACGCATTTCAAATATATGTCCTGAAAAATTTGGATATCTAGTTATTTCAATATTTTTATGTTCATAATTGTTTTCAATAAATGATCGTAAAAAGTTAAATGAAATTATTATAATTAAATGTCGCGATGCAGCGGGACGAATACATGTCATTAGAGAGTTTAGGATACTACCGGTCCACCGTCATTTAGAATCACATACTTATAATATGCATCCAATACATTCTCAATTACATCATCAATATTTACACTATCATTTGAAAGAGTCTAAAGCGAGGACGTTTAGTTCATCATGCATTCTAACTTGCGGTAACGATGTATGAAGTAGTTACTTGGAAAAATAAAATAAAAGACAAAATAAGACTTAAAAGTCTGTAAAAAGAAATACATCAATTTAAGATCCAATAATCACTTAAAAGAAAATATAAAGAATCATACCTGTTTATGGGGAGTAATAATAGTTAATTAAATAGATTATTATCTTATCTTATGAACTTTTACATCATGATAGATATCAATTTTATTAGTTTGTGGATTTCATATGTGTTTGACCCTATATGATCATTACTTCTCTGCTTAGTTTTTTTTCTATTTTATTGGTTACAGTAAGAAGAGGAAGATCAAAACATAGACTTCGATTAGCTTATCAAACTTGTGTCAACCAAACAATAAATTGTGTCGCATTATGTATGTTCTAAAATAATATACTTATGATTGAAAAATATACGGGTCATCATATGATCAAAGTAAAAATTCTATTTTACTACATTAGATTAGTCAATATGCAATAAAGCAGGATTCCAGAGTGGGTAAGACCTGAAATAAAGAGTAGACAAGACTCGCATAACTGCTCTGATCTAGAGCGCGAAAAATTGGTCAAAAACTCTTAACTTTTTTATTTGGATCAAAAGGTTAGTTTGGCTAATCCAAAATAGGCAGATATGTGGGTTTAGTAACCTTTTAATGTGGATTCAAAGATTGAATACGTGATATTGGGCGGATCTATCAACACTTTTTTTTTTTCTCGATTCATTAAGCTTTAAAAAAATTATGTTAAATGATAATATATATTTATAATAAAGAACTTTAGGAGCTTCTAAGCATTTAATAACATTTTGGTCCGACCCATTTGATCTATATTTTTTTAAGTTATGTTTAGGTTTTGAATGGTTAACTCGTTGAAGATTAACTTTATTTCTATTTAACTTATCTTTTTTAGTTAAATGGGTTGAAGGGCTGCTCCTACTCGAACTTGATTTAATCATGATTTGTAATATAGACTATTCTATGATACTTAAATCCCTAAAAACACAATTCCACCTACAAAATTTCCCTCAAAATCAGTTTTAAGTACCTCTTTTCCGGTTTGACATAGTAATAGATACCCCTTACCAGTTTGACCCATTAGAGAAATAACCAAATTTTCCCCAAAATCAATTTTAAGTACCTCATTATGTCATTAGTCATTCACTTTTGGTGAAATCTAACACACACACACTAACTAATACAAGATGTTTACCTTTGCTACACAACATGATCTCACTCCTCGCAGCCAAACTTGTGAATTTTTCAAAAGTCTTTTTGATGAAGTTTTCCTGCCATTTCATCTCAAATTGTCAAGTGATGACTTATGGAATAGCGCAGATGGATCAATCATGCGGTTCTACAGCGTCCTCCAACTCGCTAGGTGTACGGACAACATAAATTTGGGTTGTATATTTATATAAGTAAAAAGAATAAGCTCAAAAGATCTATTAAGCTAAATATTTATTTGGTTAAAAAATGGCTTATTTAGCTTATACACGTGAAAAATCTATTAAGCTTCTTAACCCAAACATGCACCCTCTTACAACTTCATCCAAAGTAATACAAAATAAAAGTATGTCGCTTACTACTTAAAACATAATTAAACTCGGACACCTAGTGAGTAGCGAACGCTTAGAATGATCCTCTTCCCGGAGTAATGACTACACTATTTACTTCGATAAATCTGTCAAACTTTGATTTAATTTTTATCGATTTGTTGCACTTCTTTTTTTCGTTTGTCTTTCAATAATTATATTCAATAATGCAGCAATTTCAAGAGTTCGGACTGAAAAAACGAAGCTTGATATTCATATGCACCCGTTCACAATGACAATTCTGCCTTAGCACAACCATTGATTCGCCCAATACATAACGAGTCCGACTTGGATGTTGTAGTTAAACAGACCGAGAAGCGGAAAAGGGTGTGGTCTGAGGACCTACACCATAGGTTCATGCATGTTGTTGAAACACTTGGTCCGTTTAATTGAAACCTTAACCTTTTATCAAGTAAAGAAGGCAATTTAATTATCTTTAAAGGAATTGTTCAAGCCCAATTAAGTTTTGTAAAACGGCGAGACGACGGCGATTCAAGACAACGGCGAGTGACGACGGAGAGACGAGACGACGGCGAGACGACGGCGAGACAACGGCGATTCAAGACGACGGCGAGACGACGGAGATTACAAGACGACACGAGAAGACGGCGATTCATCATCATCATAAATTTCTATTCTAAAGTTTAGGGAGTATAAACAGAAGATATATCATCATCATCGCCGGTGCTCAAATAGTATTTGAAAACTTTAGAATAGAAATTTATAGACGACGGCGATTCATCATCATCATCGCCGGTGGTTTTAGGGAGTATAAACAGCAGATATATCCTTTTTAATCTTAACACCCATGGGAGACGAAAAGGTGAGTGAATGGCGAACAGTCTCTGGCCGGAAAAGAAGATCGAATTCCGATCTTCTTCAACAAATTGCAACGTCATTTTACGTTTCGAATCTGCCAACAAATTCAAACCACAAACTTCTCTGGGCGGCAGGTGCTAAATTCGGAACAATCGTTGATGCTTACGTGGCTGTCAAATACGATAGGAATGGGAAACGGTTTGGATTTCTGAGATACAAAGGGGTAAGGGATAGTCATGTCTTGGAAAATAGATTGAAGGAGATGAAAATTAATGGAATGAAGGTATCAGTTAACATAGCGAAATTTGATAGAAGAAGAGATAATGAAAGGCAAAAGGGTGATACAATCTAAAGGACATGGCAAAGTAAGAATGGAATGCAGAAAAGGGGAACAGAGACCTATGAATGAAAGAAGTAGTATCAGGGGAGTTAAATCTTTTGCCGATATTGTGTCCGAGAAAGGGAGGATCGAAAATCTACAGAATAAATCTTGTGTCCGAAAATCTATGAATGAAAGAAGTAGTATCAGGGGAGTTAAATCTTATGCCGATATTGTGTCCGAGAAAGAGGGGATCGGAAAGCTACAAAATAAACAGGTGAATGTTAGATCAAATATATATCTTCCTCACAAAAATGAAAATATTCATTGTGTGGGGGCATGTAAGGAGATTCTCAGTGGGGAAGCAAAAAGCTTGGAAATTATTGAAAGATTAGCGGATCTTCTTTCAAAGGAAGGGGTTGAAGAATGTAAAGTGCAATACATTGGAGGATTAAGTGTTAATATCTTGTGGGATGCGTCATATAAGGCAACAAGATTTTTGCTAGATTATAAAAATGTGTGGAAAAGATGGTTCTCAAGATTGCAACATTATGATAAAGCACATTCTCATACTGAGAAACTGATTTGGGTTAGCTTAAAAGGATTACCGGTACACTTATGGACGGAAATCAATATTAATCGGATATTAAGTAAGTTTGGGAGAATAATTGTTCCAATCTCAGAAGCATGGGATGATTTGAATATATCAAATGTTCAAGCTTGTCTACTGGTTAGATTTCAAAAGACCTTAGATGAAGAAATCATTGTGGAATGGAATGGTAAGAGGTATAGTGCATGGATAAGTGAAATTAAGGAAGGTTGGGTTCCAAATTTTGTTTCAGCTCCGGCCAAATCATCAACTGAAAAAGCATCACCGGAGGAAGGGGAACGGGTCACAGAAGGCAATGGATCAGATTCCAACAAAATTTTCGGTGTTGATTCCCATGATAAATGCATAATTAAAAATAAGTTTTCTGATGTTGGGTCTATTGAGTTTGGGCTTAATGGGACAACTAATTATGGATGTATGGAAGGGCCAAAAACACAACCGAACACTTGTGGCAAGCCATCACGACGTAATCAAAAGAAATCAGGATTTAAGAACAAAAGTAGAAGTGTTAAGAGGGATAGGAACAAAATTCCTGACCTTAATATACCTTCTAATGATCCTTTTGAATTAAACGCAATCATAAAAGAGTTCGGGTTTTCTGCAAAGAGAAACAAAAGGCGTAGAGGTGATGATAACACATGTTTTACTAAACCAACAGGACCGAGTAACAAAAAGGGGAAAGTCGCTGAAATGAGTTTAGAGGAATTGGAGGCAGATGATGGTTTTGAAATGAAAAGAAACTGCAATAAGGAAGAGGAACCAGAAGGTAATCTAGAAGAAGTGACCAGGAAGAAAATTGTTGAAGAGGAAAAGACAGGACCCGATATGGGTGTTGAAGAAGAAAATGAGGTTCGAAAGGAAGTACAAGCTACTGTGGAGTTTGCTAACTCGATTGGTATCAACTTAGAGGGATTTCAAGACAAAGTCGAAGAAGCACTTAGGGAAGAAGGAGAACTTTTTGGTAATAAATGAATTATTTATCGGTTAATATAAAAGGGGTGAATGATTGTAAAAAGTGGCATTGGGTGAAAGGCATCAAAGATGAACATAATATCTCTTTTATTGGTATTCAAGAAACTTGGGTCAATGATGGTTCGAGAATTTTGGTAGATAAACTCTGGGGTAAGGGTATGCGAGAAACAGAATGGGTCAATGCGAATGGACGTTCAGGTGGTTTATTGGTAATTTGGGACCCAGGAAAATTCAAAAAATCTATGGTAATAAAGGATCAAAACTTTCTCATGGTTGGCGGTGAACTTAGTGGGGATCCAAATTTGTTATGTATTGTTAATGTTTATGGGCCACAGGCAAGGTCTGAAAAAAGGAGGCTCTGGGAAAAACTAGAAATGTTGAAGGCTTCGATAGATGGGAAATGGATATTCTTAGGTGATTTCAATGAGGTTCGGTCCCCGGAAGACCGACTTAACACACAGTTTAATCATAAAGGAGCAAGTGTATTTAACGATTTTATATACAAGTTGGATCTACAGGAGTATATCATGGCAGGAAGAAGATTTACATTTCGTGTACCTAATACAAATAAATTAAGCAAAATTGACCGTTTTCTTGTTTGTTTTTCATTTTGGAACAGGTGGTCTGAAGCAGCTTTAATGGCTCTTGATTTTGGATGGTCTGATCATCGACCCCTAATTCTTATCACTGATCCGAACAATTTTGGTCCTAAACCTTTTAGATTTTTTGACTCGTGGTTATCACACCCTGAGTTAGAGAAGGTGGTCAGGGAAGGAATGCTGATGAATGTGATTGATTTTCCCCCGGATGCTCGGTTGGCAAATAAACTAAAAAATGTGAAATCGGCCATCAAAATCTGGATTAAGAAGATTATGGAGGACAAAGATAAAAGACGTAAGTTAATTAAAAAGCAAATTAATGAAGGTGAAGACGCAATGGAGGCAGGTGGGGGCTCGGAGGAAGACATTAAGGCACTAAATGAACATAAGCAGGTTCTATTGGATTTGGAAAACAACTTACTTATGGATTTAAAACAAAGGGCAAGGATTAAATGGGCTATTGAAGGGGATGAAAACAGTGGTTTCTTTCATGGTTTAATCAATAAACGCATTTGCAGATCCAGGATCAGTGGGCTTATGGTTAATAATGTGTGGATTTCTACCCCAAAAGACGTTAAATCTGAGGTACATAAATTCTTTGCCAACAGATTTCGTGAACCTCTAATGGTACGCCCAAAGTTCCGTTGCGAAGGAATCAAGCGGCTTGCCAATTGGGAAAGTGAAATGCTAATTACTGGGTTTAGTAGAGAAGAGATTCGGCAAGCGGTGAAAGATTGTGCGGGTGATAAGGCGCCAGGCCCGGATGGATTCAACTTTAAGTTTATTAAAAAATTTTGGTACTTAATTGAAGATGACATGTTGGAGGTGATGAACAATTTTTATGATACCGGCGGCATCAGTGAAGTAGGTTCATCTAGTTTTATCACTTTAGTTCCGAAGGTGTTGGATCCGGTAACCTTAAATAACTTTCGGCCTATTAGTCTGTTGGGAAGCATTTCAAAGATTATCTCTAAAGTGCTTGCCACTAGGTTGAAAAGGGTTGTTAACTCGGTGGTTTCTGATGCTCAATCGGGTTTTATTCAAGGTAGAAACATCCAAGATAGCCCGATGATGGTTAATGAATTAATCAAATGGATTGAGAGGATTAAGAAGAAAGGCCTTTTATTTAAAATTGACTTCGAGAAAGCTTTTGATACCGTCAGCTGGGACTTTATTTGCTTAGTCTTGGAACAGATGAACTTCCCGAGTAGGTGGATTCTATGGATCAAGGGCATTCTCTTTTCAGCCAAAGCATCGGTGTTGGTAAATGGTTCGCCTACAAAGGAGTTTCGATACTCTCGTGGTGTACGGGAGGGAGACCCTCTTTCCCCTTTAATTTTTGTTATTGCGATGGAAGCGTTTTCTTGTTTTGTAGGTAATGCTATGAGTGCGGGACGGTACTGTGGAATTCAAACACCTCACAATGGACCCAATATTTCACATCTCATGTACGCGGACGATGTTTTAATGCTTGGTGATTGGAAAGTGGAAAATGTGGAATGTATAAACAGGTTGATGAGAGCTTTCTACTTGGTCTCGGGTCTTAAGATTAACATTCACAAGTCGGTGCTTTTTGGAATAGGCTGTTCTGATGGGGAAGTCGAGAATCTGGCTTTAAAAATGAAATGTAAATCAGGTAAATTACCATTTGATTACCTGGGGCTTAAAGTGGGTGCAAATATGAAATTGTTTCGAAGTTGGAAAGCGGTAATCGACCTTGTTGAGAACCGGCTTTCCTTATGGAAGGCTGCAACTTTATCTATTGGCGGACGTGTTACACTTTTGAAGTCTGTTTTTGAATGCTTACCGGTTTATTATTTCTCAATATTCAAAGCGCCTAAAAGAGTAATTTGCAAGCTTGATGGTTTAAGGAGGAAGTTCTTATGGGGGGGGGGGGGGGGGGGGGGGGGGGAAACAAACAAAAGAACGGTATAAATTGGGTTCGATGGGATCATGTTACACAGCCTAAGTCGAAGGGTGGTCTCGGTTTGACATCACTTAAGGAATTTAACTTAAGTCTTTTGGCAAAATGGCAATGGAGGTACAAAGAAGAAAACGGGCGACTATGGCAGAAGACAATTGAAGCTCTTCATGGACAATCAAGATCTCTTGGGATGATTCCGTGTCTAGCAAATGCATCAGGCTGTTGGAGGGTTATTGCAAGATTAGACAAGGATTTCGAGTGTAAAGGATTTAAACTTACCTCTTTGATACAAGGGAAAGTCGGAAATGGAAAATTAATTCACTTTTGGTTGGATAAATGGTTAAGTGTGGGAAGACTCGTGGATCTCTTTCCGGATTTATTTAAAATTGAAGTATACAAAAAATCCAAAGTTGTGGATCGGTTAATTTGGGATGGTATTAGAATTTCGTTTAGATGGAACTGGAAAAGAAAAATGTGCACAGATGTGGAAAAGAAGCAATATGAGGATTTATTAGGTGTTTTACAACAGGTAACATTAAAGAATAAAGAGGACGAATGGTGTTGGCAATTAGACGAGAACCATGGCTTTTCAGTAAAATCCTTAAGACTTAAACTTGAGGAATCAGGTGCTGGTAAATTGGGGGATGGTTTTCCGTGGAATAAATGGCTTCCGTTAAAAGTTAATGTGTTTGGTTGGAGGGTGTTGTTGGATAAACTTCCCACGAAGCTTGCTTTATTTCGGAGGAATATTGGAGTTAGCTCGCTCGATTGTATTTTCTGCAACGCATATAACGAGTCCTTAGAACATTTATTCACGGGGTGTCACTTTTCAAACGAAATTTGGGTGGAAATTGGTCGTTGGATTAGTATGCAGCCGTTATTGATGTTTTCGATCAAGGATGTAATATATCTTCATTCTTATGCTTCGGGTACAAGTACTAGAAGATCGCTGATACAAGTTGTTACTCTACTATCGTGTTGGGTGATATGGAAAGAACGCAACAACCGGGTATTTAATAATACAAAGAGGTCTATAGCAGGGCTTACTAATGAAATAAAAACTTTAGGCTTCTTTTGGGTTAAAAATCGTGCAAATTTGGATGATTTCAGTGAACAAAAGTGGAGGGATTTTGCGTTCGAGTAATTGGGGAAGACCTTCGATGCATCCAAGCAACTGCAAAAGAGACTTTCTTTTTTCGGTTGTTGATTTTTTGGTGACACTCGAAACCTGTTTGGGGTTACATCAAAAACACTATGGAGTGAAAACCAGTGGCTCGGCCTCCATGTGTGGGGATTTTTCTCTTGTCTTGCGTCGGTGTAATTGGCAAGAGTTTTTTCATCCCTTTTGTAACCTTAGCAGTTAAGGTTTCGAGTTAGAGTGCTAGACTTGTTGTCTTGGTGTTGTATAGTACTATACGTGTATTCTTTGACTTCTAATTCTTTGTTAGTTGTCTCCATATTTATATAATATATTCTTAGCCTTTAAAAAAAAAAAAAAATTATCTTTAAAGGAAAAGACCAATTTACCCTTGGATCACTATTCACTAGCCAATCTATATGGTAATTGAGTATAAGGTATAAAGACAATTTAATTATCTTTAAAGGAAAAGACCAATTTATCCTTGGATCACTATTCACTAGCCAATTTATTTGGTAATTGAGTATAAGATATAATATAATATAATGTTTTGTTGAAAAAGGTAGACAACCTCGTTTTTTAAACATTATATATGCTTATGTTCATGGTCTTGTTAATATTGTAATGCTTAATTAGGTAGATGGTTAAGAAATTTATACTACTACTATACAAAGGGGTTATAGACAAATGTTAAATTTCACATAAAACCGGTTGTATTGCTAGTTTTTATGTTAAATATTTTGAAAATTTATAAAAGTAATTTAGATAGTTTTCTCAAAAAAAAAAACCAAAAAAAAAAAATTGTGTATAAGAATGGATTCAGAAACAAAGTAGAGGGATATTCGGAATAAATAGTTTTTATAGAACTATTAAATAAAAATAATAAAAAGATCTTAGAAATACTTTATACTAAAAAAAAAACTTGTTGCTTCGCAAGTTGAGGGGTATCCGTTGCTGCCCCGGGACACACCTAGGGTCCGCCAGTGTATAAACAAACTTAGAGCACCGGGAGCGGCCTCGTTGTGGGCTCAAGAACTAGCCGCTCCTGCTCGTTATTACTTCGCCCCCGCTCGTTGTGTGGGATCGTTCTGGGGCTCATTATTCCATCCATGAGTCGTCGGGGTTGTTTTGTATTTTTTTATTTTTTTATTCTAATTGTAAAAAAGTTTTAAAAAAAATCAACTTTAACCATAACGGGTATATAACGTTAACATTTAAAAATTTATAATTTTTTCTCTTTTTCTAAACCATTTAACCTATAAATACAACAATAATTTAACCAAAAAATCACACAATTTCTCAATCTCATTCAATCTTTATACATTTCATCAAAATCGTAAAAATGTCATCATCGTCTTCAAACGCTCACCCAACAAACGCAAACACACATTCGACACCACAATCACAAAACATTCCCCTTTCTGGTTTCACAAACTACCATAATCAAGGAACCCCACTTTTACAACCCCAAATACCAAATTTTAACCAACAACAACAACAACAAATACTAAACAACTTTTTTTTGCAACAAAATACACAACAACAACAACCCCAACCAATGTGTTTCAACCCCAAATAATTTTTTATTCATCAACAACTATTATTCCAACAACAACAACAATTTATACAACAATCACAACTTCTACCACAACAATCACAACTGCTTCAAGAAACTCAAGAAGTCGTTCAAGAAACTCAAGAAGTTGTTGAAGAAACCCAACAACCCGGACCATCGAAGCCAAAAAAAGAAAAATGTGTGTAAAAAGGTGCTATGGAGCACGGACGAGGAAATACTTTTGGCGAAGATGTGGTGTCACATTTCGGAAGATTTCGACGTCGCGAATGACCAACCGGACGGACGATTTTGGAGAAGAATTGTGGCGGGTTACAACGAACAAGCTCGGGGGGGTAGGTTTGGTGGAGAGAAATAAGGATGCGATGAATAGCAAGTTCACTCCGATGAGTGTCGTAGTAAAGAACTTTATTGGGCACCACGCGGAGGCTTTACGACTTCGAAAAAGCGGCCAAGACGATGTAAAGGTTATAGAGGGGGCGCATAAAATGTACCTTGATACGGAGGGTGTGCCTTTTAGGCATGCGGCAATGTGGGAAATTTGGAGAAAACATACAAAGTGGCGTACTTTTGCGAAAATCGAAGACCCAGTTACGACCGTCAACCTTGAAGACGTTGAGATATCCGACGATATTTTCGCGGATGATCGAAACGAACGACCACGGGGAAAAAAAAAAGTAAATAAAAGAAAAGAATCATCAAACGCATCTGAAAAAGCTCAATCTTCAGCGTCGGCGTTGTGTGGGACGATTGCTTCACAATTCAAAAAGCTTAACAAATCCAAAAAAGAGATCGCAAAAACAAAAAAGGAAACCCTTAAAGTCCAAAAAGAAGCGACCCTCGAACAAAAACAAGCGGCTTATACAAGTGCAAGAAAAGATGATATGTTGTTTCTTCAAACGAACACGGAGGGGATGCCACAACGAGAAGCGGAATGGATCGAGAGCGGAAAAATGCGCATTCGGCAGAAATATGTTATTTTTTAGTATTGTTTTACTTTTAATTAATTTGCATTGTTTTTTATTTTAATATTATGTACTAGTTTCTATTTAAATAAATTGTGTTAGTTTTTATTTAAAAAATTTTGTATTTATTTTATTTTAATGTTGAAAAAAAAAAAAAAAAAAAAAAAAATAAAAAACTGGGGGTCTCACAGCTCCAACAACTCGAGTTATCACTCTACCAAAAAATCCACAACTTAAGTTGTGGATGGCACATGAACACAAAAATCCCACAACCATCCACAGCTCTAGTTTTCACTCCCCGTACTCTTAGAACTTGATTGCCGGCAGAGGAAAATGACTCAAGATTCTTTCAAAAAATTTACAGAAATAACATGTAATAGTTTGACATATGGCAGCAAATGCTCTTTCCTATTAGTTAATGGAGACCTTATATTTCTCGTTTATAGCAACCATACTCACGACTTTAATAAATGAAGGCTCGATAAATAGAGCATTGTCCCTTCCGACAAAGGCAAATTATTAATTAAAGGGGATAGAAGGGGGACTCCAAACTTTTGGGTAGTTAGTTAGTAAGTTACATACTTGCATCAATCAATATTATGGAATGTAGTTTGATTAAATGATTAATAGACCTAAAATATGAAACCGGTTGAACAATCTTACTAATGTTAGGTTCATTGTTGAAAACATTGCAAACAGTATTTCATGTTATCTAGATATGTTCAATACTTTTTAGCCCCTGGTAATCATATGAAAATTCAATCTTCGAGTTTCATGTTCGATTTTAAGCTCTAAGTTTTGAAACTCGAAGCTCTATTTATTTTGGCTCCCAAACACAACGTATATGCTCATGCTCCGCCACTACTTTCCGACTAAATAAATTCGTAGATAATACTCATATAAACTGATTGAGTTCATAATCATAACAAACGGCCAATGAAACAGCTAGAAAAAAACAGCTATACATCATTCAAATCGTAGGGGAAGAGTCTTTGAATTCAGAAGTTTATATATTCAAACCATTGTTTAGCAAATCAATTGACAACTACGCAAACTAAATACCATGCACTTCTTTGATTGAATTATCCTTCTGTGATGCCAGCCAAAATCGGCGTCCATCTTGGTGACCTTAGTATGGTTTCTTCTCCAATTTCTCCAAACCGGTGATCTAAAAACTGGCTTGGGCTTCTAGGACGTGGACTGCTTAAAGGGCTAGCCGAAGGACTTGCTGGAACGGACTTGGCAGAACATTTGCCTGTTTTAGCTACGTTCGTGAGCATTCTTGTTAGAGAAGCCAAATCACCAGGAGAAGCATTGAATTTTAGTGTCGAGTTGGGTAGCAAGAAGTAGAGTTGACCCGGTTTGAGTTGATGGTCAGGCTTGAGTGGTACCAAGCCAAATCGGAGAATTTCAAAAGGAGTGCATAAGAAGTGTTTTGGGAAATTACTGGTAACTTGGTCAACCGTGACTGGATCATCGTATTCCTCTAATGAACCATCCAGATGCACCACCCTTATTATCTTAGACGTAATTACCTTTGTTTTAGTTCGTTTGCACGAAAAACAAGCACCCATCGTCGTTCTACATACAACTTGTGTTTACAAGACTCGAACTCAAACCAGTTGATGCAAGTGACCGACGCTTCCGATCCGGCTTACTCGAACTTCTCAGTTAATAGATTGAACATTCTTTTAAAGTCTCTACTAATAGAATAAAAGAAAGCCGATGACGGATCAAGTTGGCCAACTAAGCGACAGAAAGCTTTTTTATGGGAAAACCTATTGTTGTTGAATATAATTAAATTTATTAATTCCAAGAATATGTTCGTTGCACAATTTTAAATTGATATATTATAATGCTTATTATTTGTCCAATATATTTCATCAACTAATCCTTTTTCTGTAAACTTGTTTATGAAGATTAATGTCAACTTAAATCGGCTTGAAAGAGTATAAACGTAACATCAAATTTTCTATAAAGAGAACATGTAACATAAGGGAACAAATCATGGTTGGTTTATAAGTTAATGAAGGGATTAAACAAATAATCTTCAGATAAAATGGGTCAAGGAAATGTTGCATTCATCTTAATTATAAGATAAAATATATTTTCAATTTACGTTATTGAATAAAAAGCATTATCGATTATATTTTTTGTAAAGAAAAAATAAGACATTGGTAATATTGATGATTACACTAGCTTATCATTTCATATAATATGCGAATAACTCTATCAAAACTAATACTATTATAATATATAAAAAATAAAGAACATAACGTATTATTAAAAGTTATTAGCCATATAAATATAAGACAATATCCTGGTGTCGTCAAAAATATAACTTATACAAAATATCATGAACCAAGTTCAAGAAAAATTCTGACTGGTTTTCAACTTCTAATCTTTTCAAGTCCTAATTAAAGATATGAAAAACATGAATTTTCTTTATAACCGTTAAATTTATGTCACTCTTTTTTTATTCATCCAAATTTACTAAAATCCAAATCAATAAAATACTTTTCTAACACATTTACCAATTCCCTCTTGGTTATGAAAAAAATATTCTTCTAAATCACCTACAACTCCAAAAACAAAGAAAAAAAATAGCACCAACGTATAATATTTGGTCCGGGTGATTTTTAGTTACCGGTTAAAAATGAAATATCTATTTTTTATAATTTTATTTTTCAAAGTGACAAAAATGAAACTCTACATACAAGAATTGATAACTTTTAATAAATTATTAATTTTATCAATGATTAAAGTTGATTTAAATACTTTGTGTATATAGTTTTCATAAAAACAAAATTCACTACATGTTTCTCTAACAAATTATGTTAGTTTATCCATAATCATAATATAATGATATATGTAATTTATGCATTCTCTAACTTTTTATTTTGTTTATTTAGCCATCGGTAAATATTTTTTTCTTTTTAAAAGAATAAGTTTACATATTAAAAGTATAGATAGAAGGAACCATGTCCGAATAAAACAGTTACGATAACACCATAAATTTAAATATTATATAATTATCTATTTTAATAGGATCTAAAATAAGAAAAACTTTTAATTACATTATCAATTTAATCTAACTTTGTCAAAGAATGTAATTCATCAAAGAACATTAGTTTACCATATAACATTTAAGCGTTATATCTTATTACATATTACAATTAAAATATGATATGTTCATAAGTATTTTAATTACTAACAATAGGGATTTTCTATCATGTGCCTAAGGGCACATGATAACATGTATATATTAATATTAAAAGTGTACTTTTGATGTATTTTTGGTGTACTTTTAATATTAAAAGTGTACTTTTGGTGTACTTTTAATATTAAAAGTACGTGTACTTTTGATGTACTTTTAATATTAATATATAAATGTTATCATGTGTCGGCCTAAGGGCACATGATAGAAAATTGGGGAGGGATAACCTCACCCCCCTCCTCTCTATCTTCACCCCCCATGTATTTTATATTATTATTATTATTATTATTATTATTATTATTATTATTATATTAATATTAAAAATATAGATCTTAAATTAAAAATATAGATTTAAGATAAATATAATAATAATAAAATGAACATTACTCATAACAAAATACATAAATAATTAAACATAACAAGTTATTAAACATAACAAACTAGATTATCTAATCATCTACATCAACACCTTCAGGATCACAAGTTGAAGGGTTAAGTTGACGATACACTTTTTGTCGATTAACATATGGGGTTTCCCATCCAGAAGCACAGTCGGATCTTCCCAAAACCCAGTGCGGATGAGTCGGTGCCATTGGGTATTCCCCTTGTAACTCCACTGAGACATAGTGGTTATCATTTACGAGTGCCAGTGAGTTGACTAAAGTAATATTTAAGTGAATATCATTTAATTAGAAGAAAGTTATCATATTTATATCACACGCATAACCGGTAATAACATTTATATTTTCATAACATTTTGTCTTAATTTTTTGATTTTTTTCATCAAAACTAAATAAATAAAAGTTTTCGTTTAATAATTTATTTAAATAAATATATAACAAATGAAATAATAATAAAAATAAATAAATAAATAAATTAATACAAAAAAAAATTTAAAGTACCAATTTGACCCTTGGGGGTGTTGATAACCAAAATTTAATTTTTGGGATATCTCTATCAACACCCTAGAAAATTCCCTACCAATAATTGCAAGGCTTTTTGGCAACGTGTTAATTAAACTACCTACCCTAATCCAAAAAGTCAATGTTTGGGAGGATTAGCAGATAATATAATTTGACGTATCTTTTACAAGTGAGAGATATAATTTAAAAAAAAATATTCTCGCATAATGGTTTATTATTATTATTATAAAAATATCAAATCCTCGAAAACTAATGCCACTTGATTAAATCGGTTAACGATCAAACATTATATCAGTAAAAGTAACTTGAGAGTTAGAGATAATGACAAATACTAAACAATTTAATACCAAATATACCAATTATAATTGGAAAAATTGTATAGAAAACTATTAAACTTTGATCCAATTGTTATTGTGTGTAGCCTAGTTTGTTTATTATAAAAAAAAAAAAAAACCATCAACTGTAGATACGTTGTCATTTAATGAAAACTTAACTTGAAATCTCGTTAGTTTTTTTATTTAACTTATTCGTATTTTTCATAGTTTGGTGTCACATATATTATATTATCGTCATATGCATTGATTTAGGGGGAGAAAAGTTAAGAATCCTTTCATTTTTAATAACAAATATATTTTCGTATAATCAATTATTGAGATCAAATGTCAAAGAAATGACAAAATAATACGATAAACATATGTTATATCACATATATGACATTTATCTTTAAAAAAATCCACATAATTATTATGTTTCAATATTTAACGAGATTTCAAGTTAACTCTTACCTACAATGACAACGTATCTAAAGTTGATGGATTTTTGAGAAAAAACAATGTTAGTTACACATAATAACAATTGAGTCAAAGTTCATTGTTTTACTGTTCAATTTGGCCGTTTTCTCTACTTGAAAAATCCACCATACTTTATTTTAATTTAAAAATTAATTATCTCAAAACCCGTAAATGTATTAAATTAATAAATTATACATTAAAGAGAATATTTTTCTCCGAGTTGTTTGAGGGGTTTTGGAAAATTTATATTATAAAATCATAGTTTTATCATATATGATTTTAGTAGTTTGACTTATGATTTTTGTGTTTTTCTTTTCGATTCTAGTTCAGTATACATCAAATTAACATTTCTAGGTATAGAAATTCACATTTAATTTTTAAAACACATGTGATTTACCTTACAAATATCAACATTTGACCAAAAACGAAAAATTAAAAAGTCGTCAAAATTTGATTTCTTTTCCAGGTCTATATAAATTATAAATCATATAATATTGTTGTGTTTTAAAATTCATATTTAAATTTAGAATCATATGTGTTATTGACTTATTAGTTTTTTCCTGAGTCGAGATAAATTATTCATTATATAATATTTTTTGTTTTTAAATTTACCTATTAATGTTAATATCAAATGTGATTTAAACTTTACAATTTTAATATTCACCCGAAAACACCAAAAATAAAAGTCGTCGAAATTATATAAGACTACTACTCTAATTAAACAGAAAAACACAACGGTCTTAACGATGTAATTTGTTTCGTCTAACAATTGAATGTGTTTTTTTTTTTACCTAAACCATTGGATATAAAAAAAATGAATGATACATTGTATTCAATGATTTCATTTATTATGATGAGGGTATTTATACCCTCTTTATCGGCCAATGCCCATCGGTAACAATGACTTACCGGTTTTATGTTAGTAGGACCACATTTGGCTAGTTCATTAATTACAATCCTTAAATGAATATTGATTCTCACACCAGATATTTATCGGGGGTTCGCCCTCGATAAGCCTAACGGGTTGTTCGTCTTTGTCAGGTCATCAGAACTAACCGAACAACGTGAAGCCATCGGACGAGTCCCAGTCCCTATGGAGAAAGCTGAGACGAAGCCGATCCTTGGATTATTATCATTCTGTAACAAAATCAACTTTTGTTTCAACATTTACCGCCAACTATGTGACCTCTACAGACGAATACTTGAAAGTTGTGGGAGCTGTGATGGAGAACATTCTAGTGTCAAGAGTCTCCATAGTCGCCTCCCCCATCCCCACATCAACCAGCTTCGTAGAGCCTCCATTACACTTGAGTTCGCTCGCTACAACTTCGGGAGGTTGTGGAAATTGATATATACACGGACTCAAGAAGAACACTGTATGAGTAGATCTAGACTTCTATGAAGGGGATGTATGCGAAGACAATTTAGAAAGAGAATCTCCCATGCCACTTAACGACGAAGATTAGATTTCGACTTGGTGAGGACCACCTCTCAAGTTCGATCACCACTCAGGAACCAGAAACTGTTTGGAGGCTTCACAGGCCGAACTGACCCTCATTTTCATCCACCTCCGTGATACACAATAGGGACGCGGGAGGCCCATTATTGTTTACCAACCTCTCGAGTGCTCTTTGACATGCCACCACCGAAAAGGAACCAAAACCCATATATCTGAATATACAAGGAACGTACCATTAGCCAATGGAAGGAATACCAAGAAATATACTTTATGAAACACACCCCGTGAAGATTGAAAACTCGCCATAGTATGATTTGATTAGATGGAGATTACCCTCTCATTAAGAGAAAATGATAGCCAAACTAAATGAAGCAGAAGACTTGGCTAAAACATACCACATACTGCGAGAATCGAAATTTGATAGACTAATAGTCGAGTTTAAATTCCCGACAAAAATTAATATTCCCTCGAAAGTGCAAATGTATGACCGAACGCAAGATCTAAATGACCATCTAAGCATCTTTTTTGGAGAATTCGAGGTGGAACATTAGGTGATGCCCATATGGTGTCATATGTTCGTCCACACCCTCATAGGGGTGATATCGCATATTTACATCTATGTTTATATGTGATATTTGGTCATTTTCGTGTTAATATTATGATAGATATGGAAGCTTTTTACATTTAATCGTGTGAAAGTGTTTATTCAAGTGACAAGTTTTAACATGATCGAGAAGTGGATATTTTATCGAGGAAATGCGAGTAAAGGGCCGACAGTACGAGTATCGGGACAAATTGCATTTATTGCGACGCGAGGACATTCAGTAGGCATGAAAATTCGAGAAACAATTGACTACGACGCAGTCAATGGCAATGCGACGCAACGTGATTCAGAATTCGATTACAATTTGGAAACTAAGGAGACTGCGGCGCAATGGAAGCCAATGCGGCACAGCGGAGGAAATTTAGGATTCTGAATTTCTGCCTATAAATAGAACTATTCAACACCAAATTTAATATCAGTTTTCGGAGTCGGGTTCTAAGGTTCGATAGACGAATTTTGAGCAGCAAGAAGAGCAAGGAAGGCAAATTTGAAGATTCGTTTTCATATTAATTGATTCTCGCATTCTTTTACTTAACTCTTTCAATTCGGTAGTATGGCTTTTAATTCTTTATGTCGTTTTCTTTATTCGTGATGAGTAGCTAAATAACATACATTCCATTTCAGGAAGACTGATTTCGCCGGTTGGTCCAACCAAGAAAGACATGAGAATTTTGGGTGTTTGGATTAGGAATCTATTAGAATGATTTAGCTTTTTATTTATTGAATATTTAAGATGTTTAATGTTTAATTGAAGATCCATTCTTATTACAATCTTAATATTATTAAAGTTTCTTATATTCTTTTGATTAATTGATATTCTAGGTATACGAAAGGAATCTAGAGTAGGTAAAAACATAGAATGAAATAATCAATCTGTCTATAATTGGTTTAGAATTGCTAATATTATAGAGGAATTAGTAATAGAAACTTGAACAATTAGATTAAAACGAAATCGCTAGTTAATAATTATAAGAGATTGGATTAGAAAACCAGTTCAGCTATTCGAGAGGAAACTTTATTAGATTAAATCATTAACATCGACTTGATTCTTAAATCTTAGTTATTTAGGGCAATTATTGTATTCGAAAGGAACGGTACTGTTTTAGATAATTAAAGTTAACTAGGTATTCGAGAGGAACTTAGTTATAATTTAGAATTAAATTATCATTCAAGCGTTTGATAACATATAAACAACAAAAGGATATATTTTTTTATGAGTTGCGAATGTAATTTTATATGTGTAACAACTCATATTCAATTTCCCCTTATTGAAACTATAACATGTTTTCTCTCTATTCAAATACAATACTGTATAATATATCAGGTTGTTTTTTAGACTTAACAATTAAGTCTTTTTAACATTTCAATAAGGGAAAATTGCACCAAAAAACAATCAATTTTGACTCAATTGTCATTGGGTGCAACCATCTTGGTTTTTTCTCAAAAATAGAATCAACTTTATACATTGTCATTGTAACTATCTTTTACCTTTACCGGATAGATATTGACGTGGAGCCGGTTTTTTCTTATATTTGACTTTATGTTTTTAGATTTTTACACATGACTTTAACCGGTAACCGAAGTCAAAAATAAAAAATAGTCATAATGACAACGTATCCAAAATTGAAGTTTTGTTTTAAAAAAAACAAAAATAGTTACCCACAATAACAATTGAATCAAAGTTTATTGGTTTTTGGTAAAATTTTCTTTCATAATAATAGATAGTAGTAATTTTAAAATATGAAATTGAAAAACAAAATGTCATCGTCAAATTGACCCCAGTATTCAAATTGCATTTAATTAGATTTAAGAAGGCAATATTGTCAATGCCTTAATCCTATCCTACTCAAATAATAACGTGTAACATGTTGCAAGTGTTGTTTTTTATATTATAAATTATAATGCTAGGTCATCTTTTAACATCTATATGCCGGCTAATGTGAAATGTCACATATACAATTAGCTTTTAAATTTTCAAAGTATTTATTTAAATTTTGGAAAACATAATTTTACATTACAAATACCACTATATTTTTCAAAGTTTCTTTTAACTTAAATGAAAATTCTCATTATTTTAAGTGGAATTATCCCTTTATACATTTTTAGATAAACTCATAAAACTTCAATTTACCTTAGATATGATTGGGGATTTTTAGATCTGTCATTTTAATCTTTTATATATTTATTTCAAACGGACTTAAATTTAAACTATTTTTTAGAAAGGTAACTTGAATTTGTCCTTTTTCAAGGTTTTTTTCAAAAAATTATCTAAATCTCGATATATATTTAATTTTTGTTTGTAAAAATGGAAAACATTTCATCACGAGCTTTCGGTTTCGGTTCCACTTCCGCTTCCGGTTCCGGTTCCGCTTCTACCAATTCCCGAAAGATAGAATACACAAACGATAATGTTGCGCAAATTAAAACAACGACCTGAAACCTAGAAATTTGATGTGCTTTCAATTTGTGCAAAATGAGGGATGGGATGGGAAGGGCCCGTTGCAAGAAATATAACCCGTTTCTTTGTTCCACATCCAACTCAACTTTGAAGACTCACAAAAACGCTTCTTGTAAAGTGATTGATGCATCACATACGACAATTGGTTACGATGGTGGGATATTTGTATACGATGAAGTTGTGTTTCGAGAAGATTTTACGAAGTTTTTCATCCAACATACGCTTCCATTCAACCACTTCGACAACCAAAAGTTTACAAAAATAGTCTACAACTGCAATACGAACAATTAAGTCGTATTACCATTAGAAAAGATGCATTTAAATTATGGAAAAAAGCTAAAAACGATATAATTATTGGTTTTCAAATCTATAAATATAGTGTTTCTATTACATGTGATGTTTGGATCTCACCACATGGTACGGTAAATTCTTATTTAACCGTTACGGCCCATTGTTTTCATCCCGAGTCTTGGTTACCGATGAACGTACAATCGCTTTTAAATTGTATGGTTATCCGCATACGGGAATTAATTTGCTAAAAAAAATTTAATGACACCTTAATAGAATATAATTTATAAGATAAATTTTTTATAATTTAACTAGATAATGCGTCAAATAATACAAAGCTTATGAATTTACTAAAATTACGATGTTAGATGACACATTTTTTTTTCATTCTCGTTGTATTGCTCATGTTATGAATTTGGGCATACAAAATGCATTAACCATATGTAATGACTTACGTTTAAAATTTTAGGAATTTATTAGTAACTATATATAGTTCGAGTAACGAATGACAAGCTAATTATAGACGATTTCGAAAACAATGTGGTGAGTTCCCCTAGGACCTTGCTACGATAATAATACTAGGTATAATTCTACTCACGATATGTTTCAAAATATTTTACGACAACGGGATACTTTGAATGCTTTTAATAACATATTAGTTGGTAAAAATAAGTCTGAACCTATTATGGATGAAGAGCGGGATCAACTATATGATTTAACTAGGTTTTTACTAGTTTTTAAAGAGGCTACTACTATTATCGGGTGTATATTATCCAACTAGCTCGTTAGTTTTAAACCAAGTTTTTATGATAACCGGAAAATTAAAAGAATTTGAATATTCCTCGTATTCAAAGTTTAGAAATATGGTTTGTGTTATTAAAAAGAAATTTATAAAGTATTTTGGTCATTTGGCAATGGTTTTTACTATTCCGTCGCACTAAATCCATGTTTAAATGTTGGCGTCGTAGAAACTTTAATCACATCAATTTTGCAAAATTTAGACTTACACTTATTAGTCAAGAAGCCGCATTATATCGCAAAACAAATTAAAAACTTTAAAAAAAAACTTTTGATGCATTATTTGCGATTTGTTGCGAAAAATATGGTCAACAACAAAACCCAATTGTTGACACAATGTGGAGGGGGTATCTCAAGGGAGTCAAGGGAGCTGGGACATACGTATAAACCTTTAAAATGCTCTACTTAAAGACGCTAACAAGCGTCAACGAACATCGGGTCCAACAAGTGAACTGGGACACTATAAAGTTACAAACTTTTTACGTACTTTAAGTATGGACGAGTTATTTAATTTTGACATTTCGGCTTGGTGGAAAGTAAGAGAAATACGATATCCTATTTTATCCGCTATGCCCCGGGATTTATTATCCGTCCAAGCTTTGACGGTTGCTTCCGAATCGGACTTTTCAGTTAGTGGTAGAATAATATCGGAAAGAATGTCAAAGCTAACCACAAAATTCGTGGAGGTATGTGTATGTTTGAAAGATTACCTTGATGGAGTACATAGAATACAACATGCAACATCGTTGGAAGGCCCATTATTAGGTGCCGTCGAAGAAATTATCGGAGAGGAATAAGTCGCATTAGGGATATCACCAACAACGATCGAAGTAGTTAAAGGTGAATTTGAAGAAATTGAAAATGACGAAGATGATGATGATGAAGATGTGGAAGAAGAGTATGAAGACGATGAGGAAGAATAAGTAGTTAAGTGTATCCTGATAATGACAATGTCGAAGCTCGATATAATTAACTACACGATTACGTTTGTATTTTTTAGTTATGTTAGTATTTAAATAAAAGTTATGTTGATATTTTATTTTTTAGTTGTAATTGTATTGTTTAAATTTCAAATAAAAGTTATGTTTTTATTTTATATCGAATTCGAATCCAAAAAAAAAAAAACTAACCGAAAAAAATCGATTTTAAACCAAGAAAGCCCGATTCCAAACATTTAAACCGAAAAAAATGGTATTAACCGAAATTGATTTTTTCAAATACCAATTTTTCTTTTAAGTGGTTTTTACCAAAAAAAAAAGATAAAAAAAACAGTTTTCTTACACCTCTATCCAAGACTAGGCTACCAATCTCTAAAGTTTTCTTGCACCTCTATCCAGGCTACCAATCTCTATTGTAAGAAACCTTGTGATGACCACATCAAAGGTTCAGATAGTTGTAATGCTATTCACATGTAAAGAAACCGGGTTTTTAAAATTAGTAAAGAAAAATGAAACTAGCGACATTTCAACATCAACCAAAATATACAAATCGATACAAAAAGTGTAGTATTGTATAACTCTAGATTTGAAAATTACCACGAATAACCCAAAAAGTTGCTCGAGAAATGATACAAATATTGCCCCGGAAATAAAGGGTAAAAATAAAATTCCAAAAATAACTAATAACAGAAACAGCTTTTCTCACATACCTTTCTTCATCACTATTAACTCAAAAGTTTCCCAACTGTTTACTATAAACGAACCCTTGAACCCAGAAATGACTCATGTTTTACGACCAGCCTTCCTTCATCCCATACCATCTCTGTTGTGTCTGTAAGATAAGCTTTACAACAATGTGAAAAAGGGGTTGAACCAAACGGGATTTGATTCGACCAAAGAATCATAAGTAAGAATCTCATGTTTTCGTTGTGTAGTTTGAGAAAAGTTCTATCATGCTGTCTAGAGTCTCGGGTAAGAATTTTCTTGCAAATAAGTAACATGGCCGGTTCATCCCATTCCACAAGCATGGCATGGTCATTGTTTCCTTCTGCATAATTTAGATGTTTTGTATTAGCTTTATATAATCAAAATAAATCGGAAAAAATGTCATTTAATAGTAATCAAGTTTCTGCAATATTCCACCTAGGTAACTTAAAACTTTTTTCTATGAGGTTTAAGCTGCGTTTAGTTGCAGGAAAAAAAAATTATCGAACATTTTTATTCTTCAAAATGAAATTTGTTTTAATTCACTAGAAAACAAATGAAAATTGTGAAAATGCGTTTAGATGAGAAAAAGTGTTTTCATTTTCTATAAAGAAAAATTTGGAAACACCGAAACAATATAAAAGAGGTTTCCAAAATTAATGTTATAAATATGAAAGTGCTATTTTTATTTTGGGTGAAAAGTTTTTTAAAAAAGTCAATGTGAAGGTTTTTTCTATTTTCTAAGTTTTCCTTGAAAAAATTTCATTGAAAAGTGGCTAGTTTTCTCAAACTAAACATACCCCTAACGACTAAGTTTCAACTTAGTCTAAATGTTGTAAATTTGTATGAATTATCAGTTATATTTCCAGACATGACGTACCAATCGTATTTAAATATTTGTCAAATAGTTGACGCCCGTTTAAATACAATTGGTAATTTGGTATACCGTGTTATGAAATATAACTTGAAACTTGAGTGTTTAAACGTCTAAAATGAAAGTTTGAGTGTAGGGCAAATAATAATGAAACTTGGTTACTATTTATTGACATTTACCCTTTAAGGGTGAGGAAAAGGTAGCGAAGGTACATACCCTATCTTCACTTGTAACATGAACGCTTTCGGTAATGGACTGCAAGAATAATACAACAAAAATAAGTCTAATCCAAAAGAATTAAGTTGTTTTTCTAAGTGGTTTTCATCATTAATCTAATAACACGATATGATAAATTTTAATACAAAAGAACGGACTTGCGGAACACATTTGTATACTAACAAAAAACAGGAGAAAAATTGGAAATTCGGGATTTGGGATTATGAAGGGAAATATTGGTCTTCCTTAAACAATGAATGGATTAATATTAACAGATTATTATAAACAGAAATTAAGATTAAAAGTTCAAAGTGGAACTTATGCCTTTTGTGTGCTTCAAGGGAGAAAGAGAAAGATGAAACGACTTTATAAAAAAATTAGATTCTTTTAGTCTATATTAACGTACCAAGTACAGGTAAAATGTACGATACGCCAAAGCATGATGATTTTCTGAGAGTATATCTTATTTTGTACTATTTTTGTTTAAATCTTTGAGACTATATGTATTCAACTCATACCGTAATATTTTTGAGAAGCTGTTCAGAGACATCCTTCTTCTCATAAGCTTTTGGATGCCACTTTGCTTCAGACCAATCAACGTGTGTAACCGACCAGTTTGCAATGCCATGTGGATCATTCATCTAAACATTAAAAAAACATAAATATAAAAACTAAAAAATGGTAATCGTGGAGCACCAAGGCTAGTCAAGATCACACTGGCCGAAGGCTCGCCGCTGTGTGAGGTATAGGGAAGATAAAATGAATATGTAAAATGTCTCACATGGAAAAAGGTTGGCAAGTAGTGTTCGTCCGCGTAGCAATTGCGTCCATCCATACCAGGCTGTTACAAAAGTAATATACATCATTTTTGATAAAACAAACAATCTATCAAAGACATAAAAAAAAAACTCACATAAACTATTACGAGAAAGAAAAAAGATAACAATGTTAGCTAATAACAATAAAGCAAAATATCCTCACCCTGCAATAATCTCGGAACTTAGCAAAGTAGAGACTATCAGCCATAACTATGACTGCATGTTGGCGCTTCATCGTGAACCACTGTACATAATTCGCAATTAAATGACTAAATTCAAATTAAGGAGAAATGTGACACAAAGAAAATAAGATAAAGTTTAAAGGTTTTAGCTAAGTTGTTTCTAAATTACGGATCTAAAACAAATCTTAGGGTTTATAATAATACCTGAGCACCCTTCCTGAAAAATTTCTTCTCAACTTCGGGTAACATATGCTCCGAGTATCTGCCACTTCCATGTGGGCCAGGATCCGAGAAGCTGCGAGAAACATGTGATAATGTTATTAAAAGAGACAGAAGAATCAAAACAGTGTATATCAAGCAAGATTGCGTTTTATTTGTAAAACCTAAACAAAAATTGCAACTTTACTACCAGAATTATTGCTTTTGTTGATGGATTAAAAAATTGTTGTATAAGAAGTTGAAAAAGAACCTTGATCGGTAAAAGAGTTAAATACATACCTGTCAATGAAGCTGATATTTGTGTACATGAGATAGTTGTAGACATAGTCAAAATCACGCAATGGTACACAGCTGAAATGTTAAAAAAAACAAAATTAATACCAAAAGTCAAAGACCAATAAACATGAGGGAATATAAGAAGGAATGTGACCTGTCAGAAAGTAATACAAAGTGTTGATTGTCAAGGTCCTTGAGTGCATTTGCCAAAAGTCGTTTTTCGGCTTCAACCATATTGATTTTGCCCCATTCTACCTGCCAAAGAGATTTATATAATACTTCAATACAACGGCTTTCCTAAAAGAAATTAGTACCGAAGGTGTAGTTTTTCAAATAATAAATTAAGGGGGTGTCTCGACCCTTATATGAGGGATGAATACTCAGTTTCATACCAGCTCCACCAAAACTCATCATCTAAAGGTAAAATAAAATTACCATTTTACCCTTTATCTAACATAATTTGATAGAATTTATTTCTACTTCTCAAACTCCCTACTTTTTTCACGAAACAGTCTGTTTTGGTCATAATTTCTATTGATTACTTAAATAACCCTAATTTATATTGATTACTGCGACTTCAAAGAGCAGAAGCATTTCTACAGTCTATTTCATTAAAACTATTTAAGCAAACAATGGTAACATAAACAAACGAACCTTGCCACTTCGAATTTCCGTATTGACAAAGTAGCGGCTTGTATGGACCGGTTTGTCTCTGGATGCATGAATATAGATTGAAAATCTACCTTCATGGCCCTATATACAAAACGAAAACGTCAATTCATAACTTCTATCCATATCATCACCAATTGCACATATAAGAATATAACATCTATATGTATGATCACCAAATGCATGTACCTGAAAAAACTTGTCCCACAATTTCTCGAAAGGTAATGATCCAACGGTCAAAAACATGAAAGCTATTTTGGGATTTTTTGACTCCATTGGAGGTGTGTTCAAAATGCTACTAATTACGACATGAGAAGCAATCTCATCATCACTAAGTTCTCTTTGAGAAGGTGGAAGCCAGCTGGAAAATGTTTGGCAACCAGAAGCCGAGAAGATATAACAAGCACTAGAAGTTTGAGGTGGATAAATATAAGCAACAACTAAGAACATACAAACAATTGAAACCAATACAATAATCCAAGTTGGTTTTTTTAATTGACCACGATGTCGAGGCGGAGGCAAGATCTGTTGCATGTCTTTCATGCCTAAACGCCACGCTTTTGATAACTTCATTTATAAAATTTTACGCATCACACGTTTATATCCAAAGATTAATCCCTTTGTTTCCAACAAGAAGCACCAAGCTCCAACCAATAAAACAGAACACCTCACCCAACTAACTTCAAATTCAAGATTGATCCAAACCTGAAATCAAGAAAATCACATTATCGAACCGTCATAATCAATAAAAAGCGTCGAAATCAAAAGATTCAATAAAAAAATAAAATAAAAAAATCTCGAATCTTGATCTGGTAAAACAAGAATCAGAAGTATAAATCTGACACCATTCTTAACTAGCGAGAAAGTATTATAGCTCAAAATTAAGCTCGTTATCGAGCTACATTCCTTAATCTAACTAAACAATCGAATTAGGTAAACACCCTTTTTACCCATGAAGCAAAAAAGATCCTTGAAGCAACAAGAATCTTAAAAAAACAGCAATTCAAACAATATTCCCTAAAAATTATAAAAAGTCAAACCTACCAATCTAAGTCAACGCAACCAAATCCAACTCCCAACACGAAACAATCATGGTTTCAAATCCCTAATTGTCACGCAACACACATGTCCTTCCACACACACACAGTCACATATACATACATATATACATATACATAAATATATACATACATTGAGCAAATACCCAGAAATAAAAATCAAATCTTTACCCAAATAAATCGAAATTAAACACACCCATTAAATTGGGGATTAAAAAGATACCTGAATCGTCTTTTTTTTCAAATGGGATTTAAGATCTGGAATAAGTTTGTGTGTGTTTGGTGTGTGTATATATATATATATATGTATAGATATATAGATATATATATATATATATATATATAATTGAAGAAATTGAAATGGAAAAATTGATATCTCAAGTTGTGGGGATGGATGGGGGTAATAATATAAAGAAGAAAGAGATGATTGGAAAAACACAAATAACATTCAGCCGGCGATTTATGAGACAATGAGTTTGTGTTTTTTGTTTTTTTTCAATTAAATTTAAGGTAAATATATATCATTAGTTAATTAATTAATATTAATATTAATAATTAGTTTTATTTTCATTTTTTTTTATCATGTTCTATTATGGGTGCTAAGTCAGATAGATGACTTGTCAAAATTCAAGATTCAAACATTTTTTTTTTATTTAATTATTTGTTTTTGGGTTTCAAGTTGTGAGTTTTTTTTTTGTAATTTGAACATATTAAAAGTTCTTTAAGATGTATGATGTTGAAATAGTCTAGAGTTTTGTTTCTCTTTTTGAAAATTGGAATTTTTCTTTAAACTACCAACTACCAAGAAAGTTCTATAGCAATTTGAATATCAAAACTTCACGATTCTCAACTAACTTTTTTTTTTTTTTAAATAGATTTACTTGAATATGACTCGGTAATTTTTCGACACTCAAGGTGTAACATAGCTCGTGTATGTATAGTTGTGTTGTAAATCGAAATCGTACTTTTGATGGGACAAAAAGATTTTATAAGAAACAATTATGATAAAGGAATAGGACGTTAACATATGTCAATTTGTGGTTTATAATCTGAAACCATATGTAGGGTAGGACCCACTGTTTAGCGAACTTTCATGCAAAATGAATGACACACGGACATAAAACACGTGTGAGTGTGATGATCATTTTTTGTATACCTTTAATATCAGCGTGAATTGCGTGACATGTGCCCATAATTTGTTAGTGTTGTCATCGAATCTAAAGAGTGTATGGTTAATTAGTCATTGAAGGGGTACAAGACCTTCTAATTGACTCTGCTAATATCAATTGGGATTAAAGAGTATGGTTTGAATTTTCGGTTATTCTTTTCTTTATTATTTAGTTTGTCAGAAAGCGACTAACCAACATACTTGCTTTAACATACTGAACCAAATTTGAAAATTAAACTTGTCCAAAAAACACGATTGATCGTGAAACTCTTATCGAAAAAGCAACCACCCCTTATTGTCAAAAACGATCACGGCCTAATGCACTTGTCATACTACTATATGAATAGGTGTAGAAAATCATACGGAAAAGAAAGTGGGAGAAAAGATATACATAGAAGAGTGGTGAGACAGAGGCTCACGAATCATCGTTCGAATTTGACGGCCAGAAAGGAGGTGAGTATTGGTGGTGGCAGTGGCGATTGTTATTTTAGTTTTAGTGTTTGGAAAGAGAATGTTGTATATGTCTACAACATGTAATAAGTCTTTTAATAGCTCTTAGAGACTAACTCCAATTTTGTATACCAAAAGGCTTAAAGTTTTTATTTTGTATTTATAGTTTATATAGTTTGTATTTTCCTTTCTATTAAAGTGACTAAACAAATTACAATGAAATAAGTAAATGAATACAACCTGATGTTATTAGGCTTTATGGTTAAATATACATTGACGAAGGGCAGGCGAATCATCGGATTTGATGTGTCTTGAAAGTTGGAACCACCACTTAATTCCCCGTGCTCTTTTGACCTTCTTCGACGCTATAATTGATACCCCCTTTGGTATTGGAAGTGGTAATTCGTTTATGAGGCTCGGGTCTTTTATCTGTAGAGAGTTTGGTCAAACTAACTAATGGGCTTACCACATTCTAGTACAACTTACCCAAAATATATTATGAATTATATTTTCTATGTGGTTGTCAAATAAAAAAACAACTCGTCAAATTAGACATTGAGCTCCACGACCTCATTTCGTAGAATTCAAATTACATAATTTAGAGACTAATTAATTTAAATCGTCTCATTCAAAGTCTGTATGATGAAATAATTACCAAAACGATGAATTACTCTACCCGACATAGTTTTCAGTAGCTATCTTCTTTTCCAAGTCTTTTTTCCTTATTTTTGCTCATTAATCGCTCCTTTTTCGATTTCCTCCTCAGTTAGAACCCAACTTACAACTATAAAGGTTTTATTTACCAAATCTTATAGAAAAGTATCTCAATTATATGAAAACTTATCCTAACAATGCGTGTTTGCTATTCACAACTGTCTCTAGAACGACCCATACGTGTCATTCCATCATATGTAACCGATATCACTTCTTTATGGACAATTGAACACCTATCAAATAAATCAAATAAAGTAGATTCATCTTTAAAAATACTAAAACACTCACTAAGTTAGAAGATACATCTTCATTAAAAAGAAATACAAAATATGTGATTAATTCCTGTTTTCTTGAATTTGGAGTGTGTAAGTTCAAACTTTTAATGCATCTATGAAAGGCAAAGATCACAAGTAAAACATCTTTTTATTACTTTTACGTTTTGACACACTCTTTGTTTTTCATTTTGTTTATCAACTTGTGATGGTAATGTAAAGAAAAAAAGAAATAATAATGTTAGAAATAATGCACCCACTTGCCAACCTAATTAGATCTTGGCTATATTTTAGAAAATTATGTTGATATCACGTGCTAGATCAAGTCATGACTAGGTCATGGACAAATTGATTTAAGTCCCCATACATCTATAATTATTGTTTTTCATTTATAGAATGATTAAACAACATTATAACAGTACTACTTTTATTATAAATAAATTATAAATTATAAGAATAATATTTAATGGGAATATTCATACTTAAACTTGGTAATTGTAATTACGGTTCACAAGTTCTTTTCTTAATGTATATTGACACTAAAAACTCTTGAGTAATAGTCAAAACAATATATTAAATTGTGTGTTAAATAAATAATTTTTGGCTAGCTAAAAGCTTCATACACAATACTTTATCTTCAAAGTCTTAGGTTTATTAATGATAATTAAAAATTTTGAAATCAAAAGATCTAGTTATAATTCTTTATTTTAAAAACTCATTTAAAATTTAATTTTGTTTAAAAATTAAATATCTTAAAAACCATAAATGTATTAAACGAATAAATTACTCCACTATAACGAACATTAAATTACCTTTCTAAAATTCCCACTCGATACTTTTGATGGAAATTTTTTTCCGGGTTTTTTGATGGATTTTAAAATTTTATATTATAAAATCATGATTTTATCACATATGATTTTACTAGTTTGACATAATTTTGTTTTCGTTTTTCTTTTTGATTCCAGTTGAATGTATATAATATAACAAATATATGTTTTGAAATTCATATTTATTATTCAAATCATATGTGATTGTACCTTACGAATATCAACATTTGTCCGAAAAAGAAAAAATAAAAAATCATCAATTTTTGATTTTTTTTTTTTTCCGGGTCTATATAGATTATACCTCATATGATATTTTTGTGTTTTAAAATTAACAATTAAAGTTGAAATCATGTATTTTATTGCCTTATAAGTTTTCGAAATGTTACATACTTAACAAAATCATATATGATATATAATACAATCACATGTGATATGCGTACTATCACATTTGATATGTATACTATCACATTTATGTCAAAAAAATGAAGAAAAATAAAAATCGTCACATATGATATACAATAATATCACATGTGATATGCGTACTATCACATTTATGTCAAAACAATGAAGGGAAAAAAATCGTCAAAATTCTATATTTTTATAAATTTCGATAATTTATACGTTTTATAGTAATTTTCTTTTATAAAGTTTTACGAATTGGTGTTAATATCAAATGTGATATTATCGTTGCAATTTCAATACCCACAAAAAAAAAAAAAAAAAAAAAAAAAAAAAAAAAAAAAAAAATTCGCCGAAAGTATATAATACCACTGCTCTAATTAGATAACAACGAGACAATCGCAACGGTGTATTTTGTTCCGTCTAACGATTAACGGTTTGTGAGATAAATTAGTTTTAAAAAATAAAAGAAAACTAAGTTTTAGTTTAATCTTAGTCATTAGATTAAAATGGAATAAATAGTTAAAATTGGTTCTTTTTACCTTTAAAAAATTATATGTCTTAATTGATTATTTACCTATCTCAAAAAATGACTTTTTTTCTTAGATAGGAAAAAGCATTAAATATTCACCCTTTATCAAATGTATCTTTATTAAACTTTTATCTTATTACTATAGAGTACATTTATCAAAAAATTGTTGTAGTTTTAGACGCAAGATTGTCGTTTTTGACAATAAAAAAATAATATAACTACTTTAGGTGAAAAAAAAGTCAACAAAACACACATGCAAATTCTTTCTGTTTACGTAATATAATAATGTTTAACGAAAATTATTACAAAAAACTTACTTTCCTTGATGGTTATGTATTTTGTTGTTTAACTTGGAGACTTGAGTTCAATCCTTGCCTCTTACATTTAATTTTCTTTTCTTTTTACACAATTGTTTATAAGCTTCGACGTTTACAAAAATTGTTACAAAATAGGAATTCGTCGGGGTGGTTAAGTCTTTTGTTATACAACTTGATTTTTCTTTTCTTTTTACACAATTGTTTATAAGCTTCGACGTTTACAAAAATTGTTACAAAATAGGAATTCGTGTGGGTGGTTAGGTCTTTTGTTATACAGCTTGGAGACGCAGGTTCAAACCCTATTACTCTCTAAAAAAAAAATTTAATTCTTTTTTCTTCTTTAATATTATTATTTTTCATTTTTTATATTTAATCTTTTAATTTTTTTTTTATAAAAACACCAGTTCTGAGTTGGTGTTTAGTATGTTTTTCTTTCAAAATAATTGACTGTTTTTTTTATTACACATTTATGTACTTGAAATTTTTTCCTTCAAACAAGATTCTACTACAATAAGCAAATAGCTTTGCTTGATATATTTAGATTGAAATCAGCCTAAATAAATATATAGAAACTTCAAGCCTACAGCAAAGCGCGTACTCCATTATACTTATTTTAAACATTTAACTACTTATATTTTTAATAAACTATTAGAATCGAATATTCCATATTTTTAACCGAACCATCTTTAACCACTAGTCACTACTACTAATATCTATGTACACACACACATACCATCCAAATTGAATTTCATGTTTTCCTAACTCGATTGCCTATTTGACCACTCAATCAAAATTTTATAGTCTCGATAGTATTTATTTTATTGACTTGTCGGTCAATACCGTGACCGAATTTGCTTGGAAGTATTATTACAATCTTCTTACCGAGTGTATTAGAGAAAACACCAACTTTTTCATTAGAGGATAATTAAGCTCGAGACCTTCCAACGCTTTGCTAACAAAGTAAATTGGCATTTGTGCGGCCTTTTTAGAGGATTGAGCTTATTGTTTATGTGAAATCTGATAATATACATTGTCGGCAGCTTACTTGGGACATGCGTTGTTAGCGTTGATAGCTCTAGCAAAAAACTTTTCATTTGTTGAAATGTTTCCTCTGGTCCAAATAATTCGTTTTTATTCATGCACCCCTTTAACACTTTTATAGAAAGAGGGTGAGATACGGTCGCAAACTTGAGAAAAACCAGTTTAGACTCACTAGTTTGTTGTTTAAACTTTGTACTTGCTTCTTTGTTCTTGGTGATTACATGTTTGATGATTGTTTAACTTTTTTAGAGTTGGTCTTTATACCTAGTTACCATGAATACTAAAATCTACCTTCCTCCATTGCGAAATTGCATTATGCATGAGTAAGAAAATCGAATAATAATAAACTACTTTTCCTTTATATTATATATATATATATATATATATATATATATAAAAGTAAATACATAACTATTAATCTTTTACCATTTTATACAACTATGGGTTTCATAACTATGTGTTATTGGAGTTATATTTGACCCATAGAAAAAACTAAGTTTTGATATTTTTTTTATACAATTTTTTTTAATATGTTATTTTATACATAATTTCCTTTAAAAATAGTTAATTACATAAATGGTCCCTATGATTTGTCATGATTTTCAGATTTGGTCCTTCATCTAATGACAATTTAACGGACGTAACAACAAACTAACGGATTTAACGACGTAGAGACTGAACCCAGGAAAAATAAAGCACAAAGACTGATTCCGTAAAACCCGGTAAAACACAAGAACCATTTATATAATTAACTCTATTATTTATAAACACAACTTTTTGTTATATATTATACATGACATGTTATTTTGTGATTGGATGAAATAATTAGACAGGTAAAATATTGAAGTTAGACGAGGTTTATTGTTTTTCCATAAATATTGAAACTCAAAAATACCATAATTATTAAAATAAAAGTTTAAAATTAAAATAAACTATATCGATTTTGTTTATAATATTATAATTTATTCAATTAATACATTAACTCTTAATTTTTATTTTTCTTTTCTGTAGAAATAGATGGAAATGGGTTTTAGGGAATGAAGTACGTCTTTTATGTGTCTACTCGTGAATCGATATACTTGTGTATAAGCTTCAAATCGGTTGGCTTCTTCTTACGGTAAGCGCTGATCCGATTGAAATTTGCGGATTTATTTGAATAATAATAATAATAATGTTCAAATGATTATCATTTTATTTCACATCAAATGATAATTGTTTTAAGCTCTAAGTTATTATTTGAATGCATCAAACCTGTTTGATGAAATGCTTCACTCACATTTTTTAATACTGCTATACTATTTAAGTGTTTGAGTAAAAACGCGCTTATTTTTAAGCACCAACCTTAGTTTATTGCTTCGGGGATGTTTGGTTTTTAGCTTATGAACAATAAGCTCATAAGCTTAGCTTTTGATAAGGGTTTCGATTGGCTTATTATGAAAATGAAGGAGGAAAATGTTACGTAAGCCCATAACTTACAAAATTTAAGTTTATGAAAATCTCCTTACATAAACTCGAAAGCCTCTGCTTATAGGGTTATCCAAACACTACAACTGGCTTATATCACCTTGAATAAGCTGATGAGCTTATAAGCCGCTTACATAAACACTGTTTCTACTTGTTTATCTAGAACTGAGTCGATTATGCATATATTCTACCTCCAACGGGTCAAATGGGTTTGGGATATAAACATAATGAAAAATCATATCATAAAACAATGATGGCAAGTTTGATTAGAATCCCAAGTCTTATTAGACCAAACCGTCAAAGAAAATTTTTAGATTAAACACACAAAGTTTGATTCCTTATCTTGATCACACACATAAACCTAAAACTTCAGTCTCTCAGCAAATTTCTGAGAACTTAAGCACAGGGTACTTGAACATAATAAATCAATCTGTGAAGTTGATTTTGCCTGAATATGCGTTTTCATGGCGGACACGTAATTTTATCTGAACCTGTTGCATTTTACACTCTGGACTAACTATCAAAAACCAAAAGGAAAATAACGTTAAACTACAAATGGAAGAAATAGTAGGTAGTTTCCTGTCCATTTTTACCTGTTGAGAAGTTTACATTTGGCCAAGATAGACCCCAAAATTATAATGCAAGTCCTAGTTGACCAGATTTCTAAAAAATGGGTCATTTTGCCATGTTTTTAAGTAAGCCACGGTTTTCTCAGGTTTCCTTTGCTTATTTGATCATTCTTCCTTTAAAGAGATAAACATTCTTATAAATAACAGGTAAACAATCATCAATAGTTTCATATCCAATTAAACCTGATTTTTGTTTCACTTCGGTAAGAGATATTTCTTTTGATATTTTATATTTTTCACATTGTACTTTTTGTGCTTCTTATCTATGTTTTTTTATAACCATAGCGTAAGGTCTTTGACCATTGTGACCTTGATCTGAAACTTTCTTTGTTTGCGCTGTAGAAACAAATCCCTCTTTGAATAAGGATATTGTTAATCAGTTAAATTTAAACGTTGCAAGTTTGTTAGAAAACTATTTGTGTTGAATCTCAATGGATACTGATATTTAAAAATATTTTCAGTTATTATAAAATGCTCTGATTCATTTGACATTTGTTGTCTACGTTATAAATTATATTAATTCTGAACAATCGTCAAACAATCATTTCATTCAGCACTAAATAATTCCCAATGTTGAAATGGTACTAGATTATTCGGTTCTATTAAACAGTTACTTACTTTAGCATACTTTAATCTTTATCTTTGATTTTTCTTATTGCTTGCCTCTTTACCCCAAAAGTTTTAACGCAATTATTATTAGTTTGTTGAAATAGTTTCTGGTCATTAATTTTTTCTTTTGAGTCTGGCGTTTTACCAGGTATTATATCGGAAAGCAAACTGCATACAGTAGACTAAAGGCATAACCAGGAACGATGCGATTACTTGCCCGCGCGATTTTCCAACTGCCCAATAACTCAACGGCCGCACAGCTGAAAAATGTCAAACATTCAGTAGCATATAATTTTCTTTTGAACAATCGGTTTCTGTCAAGTAATTCAAGTAATGGAGGGAATGAAGGTGATATCGATTGGGGCTCCGAATCTACATGGTCAGGTGGGCTTACCAAAAATCATTTTGACGGTGAGGTTGTAGGCCAAAAAGCTGGGGATACTGATGGTGGCGTTGGTGGCAGTGCTGGTGGTGGAGGGGCAACATTGGGTTCATCTCGGTTTGCATCTGCAAGTCAGAATGAGGACGACTTAGAAAATATACGGAAATTGGCAGCTGAAGCTTCTCGTAAAGATAGTGAGTTTGCGAATAAATGGAAGGATAGGATGCGTGAAACTAACGTGCTGATGAAGCAGGTGATTGAGCCCGGTGCACGAGGGGCGTATCTGAAGGATTCAGAGAAGGCTGAAATGTATCGGCTCCATAAGGAGAACCCGGAAGTTTATACTGTTGAGAAGTTGGCAAAAGACTACAGGATTATGAGGCAGAGGGTACATGCTATATTATGGTTGAAGGAAGATGAAGAGAAAATGGAGAAAAAGCTTGGATACCCTCTCGATGATTCTGTGGAGAAGTTGCTTGACAATTTTCCTGAGTAAGTTATTCGATTCACATGATATATGTTTTTGTTTATACTTCAACATATATTCTACACTCTTAATCAAGAGTTAATAGTTTCTCCTTTTTATTTCCTTGCCATGTAGTTCTTCATTCCGACTCCAGGTTTTGCGTAGTTTGCCATCTTCGATCACCTCCTTAGCTAACCTCTGAATGCATTAGTAACTTTTTGTACATCCTATTACCTTTACATTTAATATCACACGGCCTTATTTAACCACTCAATCTGTAAACATACTTGGATCACCTTCTATTACTTTTAGATTACACCGCTTAGTTGTAAGGTAACACTAGGCCTAATGCACGGATCACAGCTACTAAAAACCCATGTCATTTAAGTACACTTTTCTTATGTATGACTCAGATGTCCCGGACATCTCTCGCTAAAGGATATCTTAAACTTACTTTATGATTGGTTCATTCTTGTCGTTCCCTTAATAGCATGACTTTAAACCCTTGCTCTCCGTTTTCATTGTACATGCTTAATTTCCTGAAATCATGGAATAATTCACTTTCTTATATATAGTAGGTATCAAACAAGTTACTTAGCTTGCATGTTGAGTAGTCTACTTTCCCACCACTGTGTTGTATCCTACTCCAGGCACTGATGTGCACATGACTCACATGAGTAAAGGTGGCAGTTTCGACCTATTTACAAATGAATGGGTCAATTTATGCTATGCTTAAACTCTAACAAGTAAAATGGCTAAAATAAAATAAAAAATAGATAAAAAAGGAACATTCGGTTAAAAGTCGGCCAAAAGGTATGTTGTAGTGTATAAATCCATATATGTAGTTTTTATTATAAGAAAGTGTTTGGGTCAGCTGTTTCAAACCGTATCAAAAATTACCCTACCGGCCAGATCCACCCATTTCTTCCCAACTACTCCTCTTACTACAGGGCGCTTACGTAGCCAACGCTTAGATCCGGCTCTACCCCTTTACACTTAAGGGAATAATTAAACATTTGCTCGTATCTCATTACACTCAGGTTCTGATTCAGTAATGCAACTCTTAAATAAACATATTTGAAAGCATGTAGCAAGGTGTCGGCGTGGCAGTTCTAGAAAAAAATTTCAAGGGGGGCAAATATTATGTGTATATTGGGTCTGGTATTCGCTTCCTAAAAATGATTTAAAAGAGTTTTAAATAATAAAAATCTTAGGTTATATTTTGCATATATATAACTAGTTATAATAAAAAAAAAAAGAAGTAAAAATTAGACTTAGAAAGAAGTAGATTGATTTAAAAGAGAAAAAAAGAAATCACAATCCCAAGAATTGAACCCACAACCTACACCTTGAATAACAAGCCCACCCCGATCATGGGTGTCGGCAATGCAACTTGTGCTAGGAAATTGAGGTCATAATTTATTATGTATATTGTTATCAACCTAGCATACTGTGGTACATGAGATGTTCTTTTCTGGTCCTGTCATACTAGAGGAAACTATGTCGCGTATATGGAGTGTAGTGGTCAACCTAATTTGTAAACATCATATTTTGACAAAAATATTTGTTACTACGGAATGACTAACTCTTCTAAAAGTATAGGAGCTTCTAGTGGGTCTCTTTGTGTACGTAATGAGTTTAAACAGTAAGTTGGCACTCAAGTAAGTTCATCTGTTGCTATCATCTAGAACTATTTTCTTACATATGTTGTTGTTTTTACTGTTTCACGATCTTCACTTTAGCCTCTAAAAGTAGCAGTTTGACCAAAATGATGTATTTATAAAGATGGAGTACAGACAGATACGAAACAAAGCATAATTCATTTTTGATAATTACTGATTAATGCAAATATGAGATATTTGTTGTATCACAATCGTAACTTTTGAAGTAAAGAGAAATTAGCATATTTGAATTTTTAATGTAAGAATTTTTTTATTTTTTTTTATGTTATTGGTATCCATAAAATTTTATTTCTGTGTTTGTAGATTTTTCGACTGGCATGATAGGGAATTTCATGTTGCGACTCTACCATACAAACCGGATTTCAAAGTGATGCCAGAGGGTTGGGACGGGACCATCAAGGACCCAGACGAGGTCCTGTATGAGATATCTATGAAAGAAGACGAAATCTTATATCAGGAGTTCCTTGAGAAGTTCAACTTCAACAAGATGAAAGTAAGCATTTTATCATTTTTACTTTGAGATTAGCATGGTAGTCGAGATTTGTCAACTAAGCATAAGGGCTTCATTTGAAACTTTAGAATCCTAAACCCTAAAACCTTAGATTTGGCAATGTTGACCCGCTTAGTTATGAATGGGTCAGTTGGTGTTATGTTTTATCTCTTAACGGGTAAAATTCAAAAAAGGTACTGAAAAAGTAAACGGGTCATATTGGTCAAATGGGTAAAAGGTAGCCCAAAGTGTATAATTTGATGCATCCGACCTCCTAAATAATTTTATTAAGAAAGTTAAGATTACTTTTAAATAATATGTTTTGTAATCAGTTTTAACTTCTAATTATCTACAAAAAATGATTAAAAACTTTGGAAAAGAAGTGAATTCTACCGTCTGTTTCGACTTGTTGCCAAATATTACTTTTTTTGAGCCATTATAAACCCGCCCCTTTTGCCACATCTACTGATAGTCTGATACGATAACAAAGAAATTATCACATCTAACCTTATTCTAAGAACTTAGGTCTGTTCTGAAATATTTTTTTTGGTTTCATTAACAGATGGAAGGCAAAGTAAAAGTCCATAAATACAGCCGGAGACGTCCATCAGAAGGATGGGAAATCACGGTTGAGAAAATGGGGGCTCGTGGGAAGCGCGGGGACGGTGGTGGCTGGAAGTTCAAGAGTCTGGCAGATGGTTCCACCAGACCACTGAACAACTTTGAAAAGATGTTTGTAAAGCGAGAGAAACCTCGCAGGAGACGCAAGATTCTCCACCCCAAATAAATTTAGAAAGGTGAGTGCTATAGTCTCATAGAATAGACAGTTTTATTCATCGATGAAGAATTTCGTCCAGCTTGACAAACATCTTTTATGTTTTGTTAGTCTCCCACATAAATGATATCCTAATTCTGAAACATTTGAGCAAAACATTGATTTGTGTTTTAGTATGATGCAAAAAAACCATGTTTGTTTCATATTTTAGGAATAAATGATATCCTAATCGGATTATATTTTGAGTTTCTGTGCTTAAGGGAAAATGTTACTCCTGTTTCGGTTAAATTATGTATTAATTAATTTGATGTATCCAATTTTACGGTGTCATTTGTCTAAACTCATTGTTATTTAATTTTAACCAATTTGTTCCATTTGATTCCGCCCTGCATATTAAGTGTTCATCTAAATTAAATAAAATAATTTTTGTCCTTTTTTCTTAAATGATTTCATAATGATGTATACTCAGTGTGAGGATAACATTGTCCTAATGATTAGTATAACAATGGAATTTAAAAATAAAAGTCATTCTATTTTGGGCTGATTTTGATATTTATATTACTTTAAATTTGTATTAGATTGAATTAATGTTTAATGAAATGCATTACCAAATATTAGGTACATTAGTGATGTAACTATAAAATGTAGAATTATGAAATAGATACAACGTCCATGAAGTGTACTTATATAGAAAGACACATGGAACTTGGGGAATGTGACATGAGACTTTATAATTTTATCATGTTATTGAAAACTCCATATCCCACATGTTAAATCGTATATTTTCCTAAACTATTCACATTCATATTTTTTTTTATTTGTTTAATATTTTAATATTAAATATCTTTTTTTCTTTTTTATTTTATTATTTAATGAAAAATATCCTTTTAATCTACTTACTTTTTATTTTATTTTATTTTATTTTTTTTTTATTTACATATTTTTGTTATATTTATTTACTTTTTGTTATACTTTTTCTAAAAGACAACAAAATATAAATTATATTAACTAATAAAGTAAGAAGCTACGAAGATGCGATGTACAAACGATATCACCATAAATTCGATCAAACGATTTTAAAACAACCACGACCATAACTTCAATTAGCCGACTCTATAACTACCACAACCCTAAAAAATTATAACAAATTTGTTTTAAGATATATAACTGTTCAAAAAGGGATAAGTTGGTTAACAATAATTTTCTAACAGTATTTAGTCAATTTAAACAAAATAAATGATTGTTTGAAATACATATTTAAAAAATAAATAAAAACAACATAATTTTTAAACTTAAAGAACGAAACTTGATATATTAATTATTTTTTTCTCAAAATACATTTTATGTACTTTATTGTAAAAGAAATAACATTGTTAGAAAAATTATATTCTTAATATACTAATAATGCTTAAATAATAAAAATAAATTCAAGGAATATTAAAAAATAAAATTAAATATAAATAAAAGATTACACAATTAATATCATTAGAGACATTTAAGTCCTATTACAACTAGGTTACAACCATCGGTCACATCTTCTTTTTCTTTTTGCTTTACGTCAACTTTATGTCTAATCGTTTTTACGTTTCAGAATTTTGATTCCTTATGTTTTTTTTTTTCAAAAGTCTATAAATCCGAAAAAAAAATTATAAAAACACATTACTTTTATACAAATATTTCTCTCGTTTTTATAAAAAAAAGGTGAAATTATTAGGTTTTATAAACAAATACTGTCGGGTTTTTAATATTATTTAACAATATGAATAACTCTCCGTTTCACACCGAACATGTATTTTATAGTTACACATACAAGCTTTTAATTATTATTTTCTTGTTAATTTTTTGTTAATAAACATATAATAATAACGAAAGACTCAGAAATTTATTTATATCATTTATGGTAAAAAACCAAAGGTTGCAAAACAGGAAAATCATGTTTTACCGTCAATTCGATTTACCAAATATGTGAATAATAGAATACGAATTATACCGAATATGTGAATAATAATGTATTTTATTATACCGAATATGTGAATAATACGGTTTTTTTTAATACATAATTTATTTGTTCGTTACATCATTATACTGTTTTTTATTATACCGAATATGTGAATAATAGAATACGAATGTTGTATTTTAATACACAATTTATTTTTTCGTTAAATTATGTATAATGTTTGTTATTTTACGATATTTAAAAAATTAAAAAAAATAACAACAAAAAAACAAAAAAGACAAAAAAAAACAAAAAAATGTTACATTTATAACACACATATATCATAGATATGATATAAGTTGGCCAGAAATGACATTAACCTAATAGGGGTGCCATTAACCACATCCTTATAATTTTCTTTGTTTCTTCAATTAACATGTTGATGGCGGACGGAGAGTACATATTATGAATAGTGTGTTGGTCAAACCAAAAGCTATGTGCAAATATTATAATATTCTTTTCCTATGTATCTATGCTAAAATTGTATTGTAGATTTACAGCAATTCGCAACTGTTCTTTAATTAATTTGTGATTATCAACATTTGGCAATAAAAAGTTTGAATATGTTTAAATCTTTCTACTAACCAATATTTAAGTTGTCCGGGTAAAACTATTACTATTTTAAAGACCAAAAATATATTATTTTGGTAATTAATCTCATTTTAATCTAATAGCTAAGATTCAAACAAAAAAGCATTTTTATTTAATTTTCAAAATTAAATTATTTCACAAACCGTTAATCGTTAGACTATACCATTGCGATCGTCTCGTTTTTATCTTTAACTAGAACAGTGGTGTTATATATTTTCGACAATTTTTTTTATGGGTATTGAAATTATAACGCTAAAATCACATGTGATATTTACATCAATATATAAAATTTTATAAAAGAAAATTACTATAAATGTATAAACTACCTAAATTTAGAAAAAAAATCGAATGTTGAAGAGTTTTATTTTTTCTCTTTTTTTGACATAAGATGTCACACCCCGCTAAAGCGGAAACACGGAAGTGTGAAGAGCAAAGATATAATTACACGAGTTATAATAAAAACATACGGTTTCAAGTCATTTAACGATAAATACGAGTTTACAATTTAAAGATAACCAAGTATTGAAAAGTACATCACGACATAACATAATAAATTGTTTGATAAAATTCCCAATTAAACATGTCCAAAACAGGTCTTCTCCCGATTCGTGACTTCACGTGACATTTCATGACCCATCCAAGTATTGCATTCCGTGACTTACACTTGATTTCCTGAAACAAGAGATAAAGTGTCAACTACAATGAAGTAGTGAGTGAGTTACAGTTTTCTAGTCCTCGACTAAAAAGGTTTTGAGCTAAGTATATCTATACTTAGTAGTTTCTAAAAGTAGATTAAGACTTAAAGAATAGTTCGAACCAAAATAGTTGATTTAGAGATAGATGCGGAAGTCGTATAACTCTATACGCGCATGATAAGTAAACTATGATTGATTACCTGTATAACGACTACTTGGCATAATAACTTAAGTGTTCACACTAAACCGATTAACCAACCGTGATGCCTCTTACCCCGACTACTACGGGGAGTCATTTCTGATCGAGTAATATGTACTTAAGTCGCCACTTAAGTAAGGAACGGTCATTTCCTAAGTATCGATACCCATAATTACTAAACGGCTTAACAAAGCTAATAGTGTGTGGTGAAAATTATTATTTTAAAACTAGTAGTTGTCACTTAGAGTAGCTATATTCCTCAAGAGTCATGGTAGTTATACGATCAATCAAAGTACATGTGAGTGCCGAGAATGGCATTAAATAAGTTTAACATAGTTTGAATCAAGAGCCGAATAAAGGTGGCGAACCATTAGTTTATCATAGGCCAATCGGCCATAAAACTAAATAAGCATAAGTTTTGTCAAAAATGTTCAATAGAGTTCATAAAAGTTCATTTAGATCTCTTGTTTCCCCCAAAAGATAATTGAAAACAGTAATTAAGTAGGGGATGTAACTCACGGTTTGCGGAGATAGAGATTTGACTAGCACAAAGAGAGCGGAACGCGTCGGGAATCACAAATGACCTAGAACACCGGAAAGTTGTATAAGTTTTATTGAGTTATGTTAAGTTTCAATTTAACATAATTAAGTCTCAATTTATCATGCTTAGATTCTGTCCCAAAAGTTTAATACGGAAGGTTTGTATGTTCATGTACGTCTTATAGTCCGATAAGTCCAAATATGTCCAAAAGTGTCAAAGTTCCAAGTTAATGTGTGTAAGTCTCGAAGTTATTAAGTTTCTGAATTTGAAATGTTATTTACGGTGAAAATTGGGCAGCGCTTCCGCGTTATAAAAATTATATCCATTTTCAAAACACTTTCCCGCTTTAAATGCACAATACAACGTTTAAATATATATATCACACAAGTTTCAAGTCCAAAAGTTTTTCCAACAGTATAGTACGTCAAAACAGTAGCTTATTATCGTATATAATCTGTGATAATTTGTTTGAGCTTAAAATCACGTTTACGACCCTTAAAACGACGAAAATAGTGAACAGTGGCATTCTGGCGGCGGCTGAAGGAAGACAGCCGCCGGCTGACCTTTAGCCGTCGGCTGAAATCCTTCAGCCGCCGGCCAAAAGGCTTCGGCCAGTTTTTAAAGTTGTTGTTTCTTCGATTTTAAGCTTATTGAACGGTTAAATTTTACATGCAAGCAGATATAACTTAAACATATGTATTTTCAAGGTAAAATCTCAGTTTTCTTTTAGATTTATAGGTTAAATGTATAGATCTTAAATAAAAACCCGTTTTTAAGCAAGAAAACGTTTTGAAAGTTTTTGAAAACATATTTTCAGTGTATGGATCGAACATGCAAGTGAAGATAAGTAATAAAATAGTAAAAAGAGAGTGTTATACCGAAGAGAACAAAGATGTGATGGTTTGAACAAGATTTAGTTCCAAAAATGACTTGGAAACCCGATTTAAACCTTTTCCTTTAATACCCTTTGATCTTAGAATGATTTGATGGCTTAGATGCTTGATTTTTATGGACGAAAATGGACTGAAAATGATGTTTAGTAACTGTTTTGGTTATGTGTTCTTGAGAGAAAATAGAGAGAGTATGTGTGTGTTTAGTGTTTTGATTCAAACAAAATGAATGCAAATGTAAAGTGATGTTGTTTTCTGGCCTAGGGGTTCACAAATGGCAGCTATGGTTGCCCAGTCCCGAGCCAAAAATAGTTGGTCTAATCAAAACGCATGCAGAAATGAGTCACCAGCCAGCTGGGCAGCAGGTTTCAGCCGCCGACTGGCTATATTCAGCCGCCGGCTGGCTTCAGCCGTTGGCTGAGTAAATTCAGCCGCCGGCTGGAATGGAAAATCCAGCTTTTGACGTTTTAAGTTTTCCGTTAAACTTAGTTAGGGACAAGAATCATTTTAGTTACCGTTAAGAACTTAGCCAAGTTCTTGTATTGAATATTTGGTGTTAGGATTTATAATTTGATTCTGACATTTGTTCCGACAAGTTAAAAGTACGACAAAATGAACCCGAACAATATGAACATAGTAAAAGAGAACTAGAGTTTTGAACCGAATTAGTAACTGAGAATCACCTGAAATTTAGACGGTTGTCACATCATCCCCGGGTTGAAAGAAATTTCGTCCCGAAATTTGACTCGCCCAATCAGGTAGAAGTATCCTTGAACAAGTGAGGATAATTTTGACGTATCTGGTCTTCACGTTCCCATGTGAATTCATGACCACGTCGAGAGTTCCAACGAACCTTGACAATAGGAACACGGCTTTGCCTGAGTTGCTTGACCTCTCGGTCTACAACTTCGAGCGGTTCCTCGATGAAGTTGAGCTTGTTGTCGATCTTGACCTCGTCGAGCGGGATGACGATGGTCTCATCAGATAGGCACTTTTTCAAGTGCGAGACATGGAAGACGTTGTGGACATTGGAAAGAGCTTGCGGAAGTTGAAGTCGGTACGCCACTGGGCCGACACGTTCAATTACTTCAAAGGGGCCTGTGTACCTCGGGCTTAACTTACCGCGTTTCCCGAAACGGACTACCCCTTTCCATGGCGATATTTTCAGGAGTACTCTATCGCCCGCCTGGAATTCTAGGGGTTTCCTTCGGTTATCGGCATAGCTCTTCTGCCGAGTACGAGAGGTTTTCAATCTTTCTCGGATGGTAGTGATTTTGTCAATGGTTTCCTGGACGATGTCGAGCCTTGTTAATTGTCGATCGCCAGCTTCTAGCCAACAAAGCGGCGACCGGCACTTGCGTCCGTATAAGGCCTCGAATGGGGCACACTTGATGCTGGCATGGTAGCTATTATTGTAGGAAAACTCGACTAAGGGCAAGTGAGCGTCCCAACTTCCTCCGAAGTCAACTACACACGCTCTCAGCATGTCCTCAAGTGTCTGAATCGTCCTTTCACTCTGACCATCGGTCTGAGGGTGGTATGCTGTGCTGAGGTCTAG
>CAJVGC010000591.1:29759553-29827527 GCA_910822075.1 Senecio squalidus | reverse complement strand
CAGCAGAGAGGACATTTCCCCGGATCTCGGGAACTAGACCAGAAACGTAACGGTCAATGCGGTTTCCTCAGGGGTTACTAGCCTCGGAACAGTCGGGCCAGTTCATGAAACCTGGTGGTGTACCCTCAATGTCATTCCGACCATCATGAGGTTCCACAATTCCGCCTCAAGCTTCTTGATTTCTCCCTTAGGGCAGTATTCAGCAATCAAAAGGTTCTTGAATTGCTCCCAGGTGAGAGCATAGGCGGTGTCACGCCCTCTGGTCCTAACCACGTTGTTCCACCATGAAAGGGCCTTCCCATGTAGCACGCATGAGGCGTACTCTACCTTGTCGGCCTCGGCACACTTGCTAATGTGCAAGACTGATTCGATACTCTCGAACCAGGACACAAGTCCTACGGCTCCAGAGGTGCCGTGGAACTCTTTGGGCTTGCATGCCATGAAGCTTTTATAAGTACAAGCGGGAGGGTTTTGGTGCTGGTGATGATTTTGGTTTTGGTTGTTGTTGTTGTTGTTGTTCTGGTTCTGATTGTTGTTCTGATTCTGGTTGTTTTGATTCTGGTTGTTGTTCTGTTGTTGCTGTTGCTGTCGCTGGTGGTTGTTGACGTTGGCATTGATTCCCGCCGTGATCTGTGCGATCATGTTGGGCATCGCTGCATTCAACTGCTCAGCGACCTGCTCAGCGATGATACTGGCGTTGGTTCGGGGTGCCATGATTCTACAACAGACAACAGACAACAGATTCAGTTTAGATCGCAAGATTAGAGTATGATAAGAATATAATACCATGTACAAGACAACAATTTCCACAAGAGTAAAGTCATAGAACAGATAGAACACGCACGACAGAGATTCGAGAGATTCACACAACAAGATTCACACGCAAAAGATACAACCCAAAGATAACTAAAGATTCACACGACAATAGCACAAATAGATAATAAGGTAGAATTTCCATTCATTAAATATTATAGAGTTGAATACAAGGTTCAAAATGTGAATGGAATACAAGTACAATACATAAGGAAATAAAATAGATATGGCTTTGAGTTGTGTACACAGGAAAATTACAACTCGAGCCTACAGTACAATAAGTAAAAGAAAATCACTAATGGCGCTTCTCGAAAAGCATCTTGGTGACCACAACCGCCAAGAGGGTCCCCATAACCAAGCAGACTCCCACCAGACGTTGCACCGTCCGGGCAGTGGCCTGAGCCGTAGCGAGGTGTCGCAATGCCTGCTCCGACAATCGATGCGCGGCATCAGAGACCTCGCAGAGGAGAAGCCCTTGTTGCTGGGCCTCCTGAGATAGTCCCCTTACCTCGCGGTGAAGGTGCAATAAAGCGGTGGGAGGGGGTAGCTGTGGAGTAGGCGGTGTCCTCTGCCTGGCTGCTTCAGCGTCACGGGCACGCTGCATTTCCTCACGCTCGAGCTGGCGCTCCCATGAGTAATGGTCGAGCATGGAGGTACGCGGTGCCTCGGGAGGTGGATGACCAAACGGGAGGTGTGAAGGTGTGGGTCGGGATGATCTGGCCTGCTGTGCGGCCATCCTATCAGGTAGTCGACCTGGAAGGACGACCTGCTTGCGTGCCGTATGGACAACGCGAGGTCCTCGCCTCTGGGGCGGTGCCTCAACCGGTGCCGGGGGTGCAGCTGGTAGTACAGTCCTCGGGCTGGAGGTGCCCATGCTGCTCGAGTACGCCATCGAGCTCTCCTCAGTCGGGTCAGTCGTCTGATGACGCTGACTCTCGGATGCTGCGGGTTCCTCAGATGGTCCGGGTGAAGACGCAAGTCGAGAACGTGAGCGAGACTGAGATCGTGAGTGCGATGACTGAGACATGTCGAATCTGCGAATAATACGTTACGTGAGTACAGGAATTAAGGAAAAATGTAAACGAAAATGCATGTATGGGTCAGTCACGTGAGAATCGGGAAGGAATAAGACCGGGAATTTTTCGACTCGAAAACCGTTTGACAATAGCAATTACTTTCCGTTCTCGCAGAATTTATTTTGAACTAGGCATAGTTGATCAAGTTACGCCTAGTTAAAAGCAAACCATGCGATTGCGGAATTAATCTACTAAAGTTTGAAAGCTCGTGAAATGATTTTTCTGAAAAGCCTTGGTTATAGTTTGGTTTCAAAAATTTTTGAAAAATTCTCAAAACCGTTTTCGCTATAACCAGTGCTCTGATACCAAGTCTGTCACACCCCGCTAAAGCGGAAACACGGAAGTGTGAAGAGCAAAGATATCATTACACGAGTTATAATAAAAACATACGGTTTCAAGTCATTTAACGATAAATACGAGTTTACAATTTAAAGATAACCAAGTATTGAAAAGTACATCACGACATAACATAATAAATTGTTTGATAAAATTCCCAATTAAACATGTCCAAAACAGGTCTTCTCCCGATTCGTGACTTCACGTGACATTTCATGACCCATCCAAGTATTGCATTCCGTGACTTACACTTGATTTCCTGAAACAAGAGATAAAGTGTCAACTACAATGAAGTAGTGAGTGAGTTACAGTTTTCTAGTCCTCGACTAAAAAGGTTTTGAGCTAAGTATATCTATACTTAGTAGTTTCTAAAAGTAGATTAAGACTTAAAGAATAGTTCGAACCAAAATAGTTGATTTAGAGATAGATGCGGAAGTCGTATAACTCTATACGCGCATGATAAGTAAACTATGATTGATTACCTGTATAACGACTACTTGGCATAATAACTTAAGTGTTCACACTAAACCGATTAACCAACCGTGATGCCTCTTACCCCGACTACTACGGGGAGTCATTTCTGATCGAGTAATATGTACTTAAGTCGCCACTTAAGTAAAGAACGGTCATTTCCTAAGTATCGATACCCATAATTACTAAACGGCTTAACAAAGCTAATAGTGTGTGGTGAAAATTATTATTTTAAAACTAGTAGTTGTCACTTAGAGTAGCTATATTCCTCAAGAGTCATGGTAGTTATACGATCAATCAAAGTACATGTGAGTGCCGAGAATGGCATTAAATAAGTTTAACATAGTTTGAATCAAGAGCCGAATAAAGGTGGCGAACCATTAGTTTATCATAGGCCAATCGGCCATAAAACTAAATAAGCATAAGTTTTGTCAAAAATGTTCAATAGAGTTCATAAAAGTTCATTTAGATCTCTTGTTTCCCCCAAAAGATAATTGAAAACAGTAATTAAGTAGGGGATGTAACTCACGGTTTGCGGAGATAGAGATATGACTAGCACAAAGAGAGCGGAACGCGTCGGGAATCACAAATGACCTAGAACACCGGAAAGTTGTATAAGTTTTATTGAGTTATGTTAAGTTTCAATTTAACATAATTAAGTCTCAATTTATCATGCTTAGATTCTGTCCCAAAAGTTTAATACGGAAGGTTTGTATGTTCATGTACGTCTTATAGTCCGATAAGTCCAAATATGTCCAAAAGTGTCAAAGTTCCAAGTTAATGTGTGTAAGTCTCGAAGTTATTAAGTTTCTGAATTTGAAATGTTATTTACGGTGAAAATTGGGCAGCGCTTCCGCGTTATAAAAATTATATCCATTTTCAAAACACTTTCCCGCTTTAAATGCACAATACAACGTTTAAATATATATATCACACAAGTTTCAAGTCCAAAAGTTTTTCCAACAGTATAGTACGTCAAAACAGTAGCTTATTATCGTATATAATCTGTGATAATTTGTTTGAGCTTAAAATCACGTTTACGACCCTTAAAACGACGAAAATAGTGAACAGTGGCATTCTGGCGGCGGCTGAAGGAAGACAGCCGCCGGCTGACCTTTAGCCGTCGGCTGAAATCCTTCAGCCGCCGGCCAAAAGGCTTCGGCCAGTTTTTAAAGTTGTTGTTTCTTCGATTTTAAGCTTATTGAACGGTTAAATTTTACATGCAAGCAGATATAACTTAAACATATGTATTTTCAAGGTAAAATCTCAGTTTTCTTTTAGATTTATAGGTTAAATGTATAGATCTTAAATAAAAACCCGTTTTTAAGCAAGAAAACGTTTTGAAAGTTTTTGAAAACATATTTTCAGTGTATGGATCGAACATGCAAGTGAAGATAAGTAATAAAATAGTAAAAAGAGAGTGTTATACCGAAGAGAACAAAGATGTGATGGTTTGAACAAGATTTAGTTCCAAAAATGACTTGGAAACCCGATTTAAACCTTTTCCTTTAATACCCTTTGATCTTAGAATGATTTGATGGCTTAGATGCTTGATTTTTATGGACGAAAATGGACTGAAAATGATGTTTAGTAACTGTTTTGGTTATGTGTTCTTGAGAGAAAATAGAGAGAGTATGTGTGTGTTTAGTGTTTTGATTCAAACAAAATGAATGCAAATGTAAAGTGATGTTGTTTTCTGGCGTAGGGGTTCACAAATGGCAGCTATGGTTGCCCAGTCCCGAGCCAAAAATAGTTGGTCTAATCAAAACGCATGCAGAAATGAGTCACCAGCCAGCTGGGCAGCAGGTTTCAGCCGCCGGCTGGCTATATTCAGCCGCCGGCTGGCTTCAGCCGTTGGCTGAGTAAATTCAGCCGCCGGCTGGAATGGAAAATCCAGCTTTTGACGTTTTAAGTTTTCCGTTAAACTTAGTTAGGGACAAGAATCATTTTAGTTACCGTTAAGAACTTAGCCAAGTTCTTGTATTGAATATTTGGTGTTAGGATTTATAATTTGATTCTGACATTTGTTCCGACAAGTTAAAAGTACGACAAAATGAACCCGAACAATATGAACATAGTAAAAGAGAACTAGAGTTTTGAACCGAATTAGTAACTGAGAATCACCTGAAATTTAGACGGTTGTCACATAAGATATGATATACTAAAATTACATGTGATAATACAAAATCATATGTGATATTTCTATAAATCATATGTGATATTAGTATAAATCATATGTGATATTATGTATGTAAAATTTCAAAAACTCAAAAGACAATAACACATATGATTTTAATCTAAATATAAATTTTAATACACAACAATGTTATACAATGTATAACCTATATCGATCCGGAAAAAAGTTCGAATTTTGACGATTTTTTATTTTTTTCTTTTATGGCCAAATGTTAAAATTTGTAATGCAATATCACATGTAATTTGAGCACCAAATACGAATTTCAAAACATAGGTTTGTATTACGTACATTTAACTAGAATCAAAAAGAAAAACCAAAAAACAATATGTAAAATTACTGAAATCACATGTTTTAAAACATTGATTTATAATATAAAATTTTCAAACCCGTAAAAAAAATCCGAAAATAAATTTTGTCAAAAATATATCGAGTGAGTACTCTATAAAAAGAGAAGAAAATTCTTGTTTTAATGGTGTAATTTATTCGTTTAATACATTTACCTTTTGTAAGATAATTAATTTTTAAACAAAAATAAATTATGGTAGATTTTTGAAATAGAGAATTATGATTTGTGTATTTGATCTCAAATTTCTTTTATAATACTTTTTTTTATCTTAACCATGTTTTTATAAAGTATTTATTATTTTAGGGATACATTTGTTGGTACGAATTTGGTAGTTAACTCAACCATATAATAGTGACTAGTGAGATGACTTGTGTCAAATCAGCGTAAATTTTATATGAAATTTTGGCAAAAAGAAAACTATAATGAGAGAATATCTTACATGCTTGTTGACATAGGGTCCGACCACCTGATTCGGGTCAGGACCGGATCAGGTGGTCCGGAACCTTTGGTTCAGTCAAGAAAAGACAAGACGCGTGAAGACAAAAAGAGTACGACAAGAAATCAACAAAAGAGGAAAGGAAAGATACCCTGACGAAGTAACACTCTTTTAACCGCTGGATAAAAGGAGTAAAATCTAGGGAACACCCTATTATCCAGATGGTCTCCTATAAATACCCAGATGAACAGTAAGTACCCACAAGTTATTTACATATAGCTTTATGCTTTTACCTTTTTCTCCGAACTAGAATACTTATTCTTACGCCCGAGTTGAATCAGGGGTATAGCCCCGCTCAACCTGGTGTCTTTTCTTAGTGCAGGCAAGTCGGACGAAGGATCATTGAGGTTAATTCAAGGGAAAACGGACTTCAAGTCAGATTTAGACTAATTCGGGTCGGACTTAGGAGTCTAGTGGACTTTTGTATTAACCTTTTGGCGCCATCCGTGGGACCGAAGAAATTACTCACTTAAAATGGAAACTCCAGCCGATACAATTAACTTAGTTACCACCGAAGGACAGAGCTCCGATAAGAATGCTGAGAGGGAAACCGAAACTAACCGGGAATTTTCTAGTAGGTTTGTGAAAGATAACATAGATCTACTAAGGGCATTAGTAGAAGAGCACGAACGTACGGAGTCATTGAAAAAGATGAAAGGCAAGATGGGCGAGGAGCCCCGAAAGGAGATATTTAGAGGGCGAAGACTAAACTTCAGCGAAGGAGAAGAATCGGAGGAGGAAGATGAAGATCTGAGCTTACCGTATCAGTCAGATTTCTCTTCCAAGTTCACAAAGAGGATAGCTAGGTTCCCAATTCCACCAAAGACAAAAATGCCCAGTATCATTAGAACCTATGATGGATCCGGGGATCCGGATGACCATCTCAATACCTTTGCCGGAGCTGCCGAGACTGAGCTATGGTCAATGCCTGTGCGGTGTCGTATGTTTGCACAAACACTCGTCGGACCAGCGCGAATTTGGTTCCAAGCGTTAGAGCCGGGACAGATAGATAGTTATAAAGAGTTGGAAGTGGTGTTTGGATCGTTCTTTACGCAACAAAGGAAATATTTGAAAGGACCGACAGATGTCCATAAGACGAAGCAGAGAGATGGGGAAGGATTCAGAGAGTTTGTGGAAAGATGGAAAAAAGAAATGTTGCAGGTGAATGGAGCTTCGGAAACCATGAAGATCTCAGGATTCATGGAAGGAATCAAACCACCCACGCTGATAGAATCTTTCAATGCTAGAGTCCCTAACACAGTGGAGGAGATGATGGTAAGGGTGAAGGAATTTATCAAGGGAAAGGAGGCATCGGGACGAACGGAAGAATTGGGAGGACGAATGGCAGGAAATTCTGGAATATCATGGAAGGGGTCGGGGGTACCGACACCTAGGTCTATGCAAGGAAGAAGGTCGTTTGGTTCGCCCACCAGAGCTCAGAGATATGGGGGGAAGTTTCCCATGTCCCCCATTTCTCCTAGGAACAATCCTATTTCCGGACCAGGAGATAGTCGGAGAAGTGTGCACTTCACTAGCTTACTAAAGACACCGATGCAGATCATGAACACGGAAAGGGGGATTAATTTAGTAAAACCACCCCCAGGAACCCTCCCTGGAACTCCGGAAAAAGGAAACCTGGATAGATATTGTGACTTTCATATGGATAGGGGGCATGCCACGAATGATTGTTATGCATTGAAGAAGCAAATAGAGGAGGCGGTTCAAACGGGAAAGCTTAACCATTTGGTTCGAGACATAAGAGGAGGAAACAAGCAGGGAAGAAATGACAAAGGTCCTAGAGGGAAACCGAAAGAGATCCACATGATTCGAGCTATAGACGTGGCTAGTAAAGAGCAAGAGAAGAAAATATCAGGAGATTGGATGAATCAGGTCATAGCATTCCCCCCATTGAATGCCATAAACCCCACCGATGACCCGATGCTCATTAAAGCTCATGTGGCGGATCATCTGGTCCACCGAATTTATGTGGATGATGGAAGTGCGTCGGAGATCATGTTTGAGCAATGTTTTCGGGAATTGGATCCGGCATTGAAAAGAAGGATGAAAGAGAAAAAAGTTCCATTGGTAGGATTTGCCGGGCAAACAAAATCCTCCATCGGCGAGATATGCTTACCAGTACAGCTAGTTGAGGGTGATAAGATCCGAACAGTATGTATGAACTTCTTAGTATTAGCAGCTGCGTCTCCCTATAATTGCATTTTAGGGAGGCCAGGATTGAAGAAGCTGGGAGCAGTAGCATCGACCGTGCATGGGATGATGAAGTTCCCCACACCCGGAGGAATAGCCACCATTACTTCATAAGGGAATAGAGGTTGCCATCAGGTGCAAAGATTAATGGTAGAAGAAAGCAAAACATTAGAGGAGCAGGTCCAAGTCAACCCCTACTTTCCGGACCAAATGGTAACAATTGGGAAAGCTCTGACGGAAGAAACCAAAAGAAGGTTAGTGACAATGTTAAAACAAAATAGGGAAGTATTTGCATGGAAGCCAGAGGATATGACGGGGGTACCAAGGGAGGTAGCGGAGCACCGTTTGAGTGTTTATAAGGCTTCCGAACCAGTGGTACAGAAGAAAAGAGTCCTAGCACCGGAAAGAAGTAGGGCAGCATGTGAGGAAGTTGATCAATTGGTAAGGGCAGGGATACTCCGAGAGGTTAGATACCGGACGTGGGTGGCTAACCCAGTCATGGTACCCAAAGGGGACAAGACATGGCGGATGTGTGTGGACTTTAAAGACCTCAATAATGCATGCCCCAAGGATGCATACCCTTTGCCGGAGATAGACCTGAAGGTGGATTCGTTGGTAGGATTCCGGTACAAGTGTTTTTTGGACGCATATAAGGGGTACCACCAGATACAGATGGCCCGGGAAGACGAAGACAAGACGGGTTTCCACACGGACCAAGGAGTATACTGTTACAAAAAATGCCATTTGGGCTCAAAAATGCTGGTGCTACATACCAAAGGCTTATAGACAAAGTGTTCAAGGATCATATAGGCCGAAATATGGAGGCCTATGTTGATGATTTGGTGATCAAGAGCGAGACCGAAGGAGCGATGTTACGAGACATCAAAGAGATATTCGAGGTGCTGCGGAAAGTAAACATGAAGCTGAACCCCAAGAAGTGTTCGTTCGGGGTGGAAGAAGGTAAGTTTTTATGTCATATCATCATGCCCAAAGTATCCGGATCCATCCGGATAAAGTAAAGGCTATTACCAATATGGCGGCACCAAAAACGCTACAGGAGGTGCAAAGTTTGAATGGAAGGATAGTAGCATTAGGGATATATCTCTCGAAATCAGCCGAAAGGGCGTTACCTTTCTTCAAAACACTAAAGCAGTGTATGAACAAGAAGGATTTCAGGTGGACGGAGGAGGCAGAAAAATCCTTCCAAGAAATGAAAAAATATATCGTGGACCTTCCATACTTAACGGCGCCCCGAAGAGGAGAAAATTTGTTGGTTTACTTAGCAACAAACGGAGAGGTGGTAAGTGTTGTGTTATTGGTGGAGAGAGAGAAGAAGCAATTACCTATTTACTTTATTAGTAAGGTATTGCAAGGAGCTGAGCTCAATTACAATTCGTTGGAAAAAATCTCTTTAGCGCTCTTGTTCACATCAAGGCGACTAGGGAGATATTTTCAGGCACACAAGATAAGGGTGATTACAGACCAGCCATTGAAGCAGATACTGACTCGTCCGGAAATGGCGGGAAGAATAGAAAAATGGGCTATCGAGCTAGGAGGCCATGACATAGAGTATGCCCCAAAAACAACAGCAAAAGGGCAGGTGTTGGCAGACTTTCTAAATGAAATTCCGGATCAAGGGATAGTATTGGCTGAACCAGCAACAGTGCTAGGGAAAAGAAAAAGAGCGAAGGGAACCACCTGGAAGTTATACACCGATGGAGCAGCCAGCAAAGAGGGAGCCGGAGCAGGCATCATCTTAATTAGTCCGGAGAAGGAGGAATTTGCGTATGCCATCCGTTTGAAGTTTCAAAGTTCTAATAACGAGGCAGAATATGAAGGGGTATTAGCCGTACTAAGGTTAGCTAAAGGCATGAAGGTGGAAAGATTACGAATCTACGTTGCTTCGAAGCTCGTAGCAAATCAGGTAAATGAAGAGTACGGAGCAAAGGATGATCGGATGAGAAGGTATAGAGACAAAGTGGTGGCCCTTATGAAGGAGTTTGATTCTTGTAAAATCAAGCAAATACCAAGAAGCAAGAACAAGAGGGCGGACGTATTCAGCAAAGTGGCGTCTATAGCTGGATCGACCATAGAAGCCTTAGCTAGTAACATCTTCCTGGAAGCGATTGAGAGAAGATCCATTGACGAAGGGGTCGAAGTGAATGTCATAGTCGAAGAAGAGGGAGTCACATGGATGACACTGTTGGTGGAATACCTTGTTAATGACACATTGCCCGAAAATGCAGCGGAAGCAAGGAGGGTCCGAATGAAGGCCACTCAGTATGTCATGATGGAAGGGGTATTATTCCGTAGGAATTAGTTGGCACCATTGCTCCGGTGTGTAGGACCCCTACATGCTAATTATGTGATCAGAGAGGTGCATGAAGGATCTTGCGGAATGCACGCGGGGCCAAGGGCAGTGGTGGCCAAAATAATGAACTTGGGGTATTATTGGCCCACAATGCATCAAGATGCATACCAAGAAATAAGAAAGTGTGATTCATGTCAAATCCATTCACCGATCCCCAAGCTTCCCAAAAGTGACATGATATCGGTTACAGCATCGTGGTCTTTCTTTAAATGGGGAATGGATATAGTCGGACCATTCCCAGAGGGGCCAGGAAAAGTCAAGTTTCTGCTAGTCGCAATAGATTATTTCACAAAATGGGTCGAAGCAAAGCCCTTAGCACGAATTACGGGGGCTCAAGTGTTGAAGTTTTTTTGGGAAAATGTGGTATGCAGGTTCGGATTGCCAGGAGAGGTGGTGACAGATAACGGAAAACAGTTTGTGGATGAGCCTTTCAGAGGATGGTGCGAGCAGATGCAGATCAAACAAGTCAAAACATCGGTAGCACACCCTCAGGCCAATGGACAAGTGGAACGAATCAACCGAAGTCTGGTAGAAGGAATCAAAACACGCTTGGGAAGGTATGAACATAACTGGGTGGATCAAGTGCCAAACGTACTCTGGGCACACCGAACAACGAAGAAAACAAGCACACAAGAAACACCCTTCAGCCTGACCTATGGTTCGGAAGCTGTCATACCACCAGAAATAGGAATGCCTACTTACAGGAACGTGCAGCGGAGTGACGTAGATAATGAAGGAGAGTTGCGAATTAATCTGATGTTGGCAGAAGAGAGAAGGGAAGCAGCTCATGTTCGGGAAGCCCGATACAAGAAAAAGATTGAGCAGTATTACAATCAGAGAGTTCGAAAGATCAGTTTCAAAGAAGGAGAGTTTGTGTTCCGGAAGAACGAAGCAAGTAGGCAGGAAGACGAGGGTAAGCTGGGTCCAAAATGGGAAGGACCGTATCAGGTGGTGCAGAACAACGGAAATGGTTCATACAAGTTGAAGCACCTAGATGGAACCTTAATTCCTCGAACCTGGAATGAGATGAACTTGAGAAAGTGTTACATGTAATACCGGGGTTTTCCCCGAGGAGAAAGAACATTGTATTTTCCTTATGCCAAGTAAAGTCTTGATGATCCAAAGATATATGTTCTTTGTCTATTTTGGAAGTAGCAAGTGATAGTTTGTAATGCCGGGTTCTTTTTCCCGAGGTAACTTGTACCATCGGAAGGAATGAATGGTTAATTTTTCTTATAACATTATGCATTTAGTTCGTTAATTATGCTTGTTACTCCCATACCGGACCAAAATCCGAAGAAAATAACACGGCTTGACTTAGCAGCCAAGTACACCATAAAAGTGTAATTCCGAATGACGATTCGAGGCAATACCGAACTACTTGGTTCGATGATAACACGCAATTCAAAGTAGAAACTAGTAATATAAACATAACACATGAAAACATACAGGCACTATCATTAAAAAAGGGGACTTAAACCCCAACACGAGCTTACAAAAATAGTGAAAAATTGTGCCTATCATTCTAAACATGAGGATTACATCGATACACTATCTAGGGATTTTCTGTTGCAGGAGATTCCGGATCAGGATGAGTAGGCTCGACAGACTTAAAAGCATCGAGTGGCTGAGCATCGGTAGCAGCTAATGCATCCAAGTAGGAGTAGGAAGTCTGTGGAAAGGCCTCCTTGGCAGCAATAAGATTTGCTTCGGTAGCAGGATCATGAAAAGGTGACTGAGTAAGGCGCTGCCCCAAGCGCTGCTCCCGTGTCCTGCAACCACACCATCGTGACACCCAGCACGATAATAGGCGTTAGTAACACGAGCACTTGCATCCACAAATTCCTTGCTCCGAAGCAAACCCTTGACTATATGCTTCGGACCTTCAGAAATCAGCCAGCTCCGGTCCCCTTGGAGAAGGGTATTGGAGGCCTCTAGCTCTGCAACACGTGATTCGAGCTTCTGAATGTGTTCCCTCTCTTGAGCCATATCTTTTGTCGCCTGAGAACTCTGAGCTTCGGCGGCTGAGAGATCGGAGGTCAGGGCACTGTTCTGTTCTTTCAGATCCTTCACGGTCCGGCTGTGAACAATGTTTAGCTCACCCAAAGCCCGAACAGCATCCTCATTTAAGGACGAGGGCTCACCACTGGAGGTCCGAGCTTTCTTCAGCTCCTCTACCTCTTGACGAAGCTGGGAAACTTGCTCCTCAAGGCCTTGTTTCTCTTCATCAAACCGAACCTGCAACCCGTCAGCCCTTTGGTTGCTCAAGGAAACATTCTTTTCAAGAGCCTTCATCAATCGAGTCTGATCCCGAACTTCATCCTCGGAAACAAGCCACCTCGACCGAACTTCAGGAGCAATAACCAACAACTGAGAAACTAAGTAATCAAGTTGCTCAGCGAGAGCAAAGTTGTTGGTACTGTCCATACGGACAACCTTAGCAGGAGTAGCTAAGGTATCCAGAAGGTCCCGACAGACACCAGGGTCGGAATACAATGAACGGTTGCACACGTGCTGAAAGCGAGGTTGAAATTTTTTCATGGCAATAGAAGCTGGGACACCATTGAAATCGGGAACATCAAGAGCGGGCTCTTTATCTTTCGGTTCTTTCTCCTTCGGATTGACAATCTTGCTTGAAGTGCCCTTGGCCGGAATGGATTTCTTTCGATGAAGGGTATACTGTTTTTCCTTGATAAGGGGAGACTTGCCTTTGCTAGACTTCAAGAGACTGTCCGTCTTCTCTGTTGAAGCAGATGGTTTCTTGGAGGCCACTGTCTTTTTTGCCTCGGAAGAGGACTTGCTGGACACAATTACTGGAGAGGCCTTGGAGCCCTCAACATTCTTCTTCGGGGGGGGGGGGGGGGGGGGGGGGGGACAGGATTCTCGGAAACTTTCCCATCTTTCGGTTTAGAGGTGGATGAACCAACACCAAGTCCCTCTTGAGATAATGAGCTTTGCTTCGGAGGTTGATTAACCTCATTTTCAGGAGAATAGCCACCCTCCTGCAAAATCTTGTTGACCTCCGAATTAGTAGCACCTTTAGGGGTAGAAGGACACGACCTATCGGAGTAGGTGGTTTGATCTTCAAATAGGGGCTCTTCTGATTCAGTGGTATCGGAGGACGACGAAGATTCTTCAGATTCGGAGGATAGCCCATACTCTTCTGAGCCATCATCATCAGTAGCAGCAAAAAGTTCCTCAGTATCGGGACTAGGCTCTTTGGCAGTAGGGGAAGGAGCTGAGGTTGAAGCATGTTGCTCCTTAGTTTTTGACGCTTGAGAAGCAGGGGGAACTTCAACGGCTGTTTTGAGCTTCTTGGTAGGGGGACCTTTCTCAATCTTCTTGGATTTCTTAGATTTCTTGGATTTCTTGGATTCCTTGGATTTTCTTTTTCTCTTCACATTTACCTCAGCATCAGTGTAAGGTGCTGGAATATTTTCATTCGGAAACATAAAACGATCCACGGTCATTGTCAAAAACCCAGGAGCACCCGGGGGAAGAGCAACCGAACCAATAACCACGTCGTCCCAGTGTCTCTTTTCCAAGAAAGAAATGAGGGGCAATTCTTCAACGAAAGATAAAAGGTGTTATTTCATCATAAAGAAGGTCGGAACATACTCAAATAATAATAAAAAAGAGAGCAAGAAAGAACCTTTATCGGCGAGTTTCAGGCAGGGACGAGCCAACGGGCGACTCCAGTTCCGACTTAGTCCGGCTAAAACCAACACCTTCTCCGGATAAGCACGAGCTCTAATAGGGTGAGTCTGCAATTCCATAATAAGATCAGGATCTAAATCATCGTTGTCAGGCTCCGGGTGAGTAAGAGTATCACCCCGGACGCACCACCTCATTCGAATGGGGGCTACAGAAGCGTTTACAAAAAAGAATCGGTTCTTCCAATTCTTCAAGGATGAGAGATACCAATTGATACAGACCGGAGCACCCCTTCTCTTATCAAATGTGAGCCAATCTCCGTTCAAACCCACTTTGTAAAAATGGCGGAAAGACAGGAGATCAGGAGCTTTACCGAGAGCGCGACAGTGGATCTCAAAATTGGTAATCTTGTTCGCTCCTAGGGGATTCATTTGAGAAATGTGGCCCTTGAAATATTGAATCACCTCCAAAAAGAAACGGGAGAGAGGCAACCTCAAGTTCGAGTACTCGAACCAAGCGTAGTACATGCCAATCTTACCCGGAGGAGCATCCCTGATGGTGGCAGTTGCTCCGGGAAGAACAACACCATAGGAGGCATCGATACAATAGGTCTTGCAAAACTTCTGGAGATCCTCAGCAGACATAGTATTATGCATCTCTTTAAGATTTTCTTTTGATTCCTTGGCCATGATACCGAAATAAAAAGAGAGTATCGGAGTAGAGAAGATTCGGGAAGAAAAAAGGCAGAGGTTCGGAGCGAAAGTGAAATAAATGAAGAGGGGGAATCCCTATTTATAGGCAAGTGGCAGGCACCTCAAGGGACGCGCGTGACCTAGAGGGAAGCATGACACGTGGAAGAGTGGAAAACAGCCTGGCAACGTTCGAACCACTAGAACGCGCCACGTGTAAGTGTTTAAAAATAGCTGGCGACGTTCGAACCACTAGAACACGCCACGTGTAAGCGTTCAAGGACAGTTGGATCACTCAAACCATAGGAATTCGTCGCGTGGAAAAAGGAAGTGACAGGTCGAAGAAAAAAGGTGTAAGATTACCGAAGCAGCAACAAGAAAACAAACACGCAATCTTAAGTCCATCATTGTATCTCGACTTCTTCGGAATACAATGCTAGACTTGGGGGAGTTGTTGACATAGGGTCCGACCACCTGATTCGGGTCAGGACCGGATCAGGTGGTCCGGAACCTTTGGTTCGGTCAAGAAAAGACAAGACGCGTGAAGACAAAAAGAGTACGACAAGAAATCGACAAAAGAGGAAAGGAAAGATACCCTGACGAAGTAACACTCTTTTAACCGCTGGATAAAAGGAGTAAAATCTAGGGAACACCCTATTATCCAGATGGTCTCCTATAAATACCCAGATGAACAGTAAGTACCCACAAGTTATTTACATATAGCTTTATGCTTTTACCTTTTTCTCCGAACTAGAATACTTATTCTTACGCCCGAGTTGAATCAGGGGTATAGCCCCGCTCAACCTGGTGTCTTTTCTTAGTGCAGGCAGTTCGGACGAAGGATCATTGAGGTTAATTCAAGGGAAAACGGACTTCAAGTCAGATTTAGACTAATTCGGGTCGGACTTAGGAGTCTAGTGTACTTTTGTATTAACAATGCTAAAATGTAATCCGAAGTGTGTTTTATTATATAGGAAGTGTGGTTAACGACAACTCGAGTTATTGTTAGATGAGTCAAATGAAAATTTATTTGTCCGTTTTAAGGTTGGGCAACAAGGGTCCTAGAAAGATGATTACTTATTCTTAAAACCTACACCCTAGGAATAGGTTTCGCCCGACCCGAAGCATCGGACCAATGATCACCCAATGTGCTTGGCATGTAGTTGGATAATTCGGAACCACTTAAGGTCAAGATGAGATCCCAACTCAGCTCCATTTAATGATTAAGCCAGATTTTGAGAAGAGTTGCTCTTGGGAGAGCATCATATGACGTAATAGTTGTGAACAAGTATATATCTTTTTTGATAATTTTTTTTTGAGCATGTAAATGTTTCCAATATGATTCGAATATGATATCTCCCATATTTGATGAGAGTTTTATCCAATTTCAAGATAGAGCTCGTTGTGAAAGACTCGTTACTTAATAATTTAATTTATAGAATTTATAATGTAAATGGCTTAGAGTAAAGTAGGTTGTCTAAGAAATATATGTAGAAATTAATAATCGGTTTTGTGGAAGAAGTTTTATATTTCATCAACTTGATACGATTACATTTAACATCTATTTATAGGGAAAATATTAACCTAACGGGCTCAAGCCCACATACGGGCTTGTGCTTACATTTAATTTAGGCCTATATTCTAACATTCCTGCTCAAGCTGAGTAGTGGGATTTCCAATGCTCAATTTGTCAAGACAGTGAGCGAAGATCTTTCCGGTAACCGCCTTTGTAAGAATATCTGCTAGCTGATCTTTTGATGAAACAAACGGAAGCTCGATAATCTCATCTTCAAGTTTTTCTTTGATGAAGTGCCTATCAACTTCAACATGTTTTGTGCGATCATGTTGGACTGGATTTCCTGAGATCTGGATAGCCGCTTTGTTGTCACACATAATCTTACTGGCTTCCGGTGAGGGATATCCAATTTCTGACAGTAATTTTCGCAGCCACAAGACTTCTGCTAAACCTCGTGCTATTCCTCGAAATTCAGCTTCAGCACTTGAGAGAGCGACTACCTTTTGCTTCTTACTTCTCCAGGTAACAAGATTTCCTCCCACTAGAGTAAAATACCCTGATGTAGACCTCCTATTACCTTTATCGCCTGCCCAGTCAGCATCAGTGTAAGCATCAATCTTCAGGTGCCCATTTGGTCTGAAAAGAACTCCGTGTCCAGTTGTTCCCTTTAGGTACCTAATAATCCGTAAGGCAGCTTCCATGTGTTGAACTTGAGGTTGGTGCATGAATTGACTTATGACTCCCACTGCGTATGCAATATCTGGCCGTGTATGAGCTAAGTAAATAAGTTTTCCCACCGTTCGCTGGTATCTTTTTTTGTCTGCCAGTTCAGCTCCATCTTCCATGAACAATTTCTGGTTAGCAATCATGGGAGTATCCGCAGGTTTGCAATCTAGCATTCCCGTCTCTGCTAATAAATCAAGGACATACTTTTGTTGACAAATGAAAATCCCTGACTTTGATCTTAGAACTTCGATTCCGAGAAAATACTTAAGTCTACCCAAATTTTTCATTTCGAATTCTTTGAAAAGGTTGGTTTTTAATTTTAACATTTCCTCAGAATCATCTCCTGTAATAATCATGTCATCAACATAAATTATTAGGCAGGTTATGAGTTTACCTCTCCGTTTTAGGAATAAAGTATGGTCGGAATTGCTTTGGTTATAGCCATATTTCTTCATTACTGTGGTAAACCGACCAAACCAAGCTCGTGGAGATTGCTTTAAACCATACATCGATTTCTTTAGCCGGCAAACCTTTTTGGACTCGGAACTCTCATAAATTCCAGGTGGGGTTTCCATATAAATTTCTTCCTTTAATTCTCCATGTAAGAAGGCATTCTTGACATCGAACTGGTGAAGCGGCCAATCCATGTTCGCTGCAACCGAGAAGAGAACTCTAATAGTGTCAATTTTTGCTACTGGTGAGAAAGTCTCACAGTAGTCGATCCCATAAGTTTGAGTATACCCCTTTGCGACTAATCGAGCTTTATACCTTTCGATTGAGCCATCGGGTTTATACTTGATAGTGAACACCCAACGACATTTAACGGGTTTCTTTCCTGAGGGTAATTCACATTCTTCCCAAGTTTCATTTCTTTTCAGGGCTTCAAGTTCAGTACCAATTGCTTCCCTCCATTCCTTATACTTCAGTGCTTCTTCAACACTTGTTGGTATTTTTTCAGAACAGGTGGTGTTTGCGAAGGATCTGGCTTCTGGAACTAAATTCCTCCTTGCGATATTTGCAACTGGATATCTTGACCCTTTTGAACTTCTTTCAGGTGAGTATCTGTTAGGCGGAATTCCCCTAGTTGATCTAGGAGGGAGATCATACCGAGTTGGTTCAGTCACACTCGGAGTTTCCACCTCAACCTGTTGTTCATCATTACACAAATCAGAGCTATTGGGAATATCTGGAGATTCAGAGCCACTTACCTCGGATACCAGTTGAGGAGGATCATTATTGGTGGCAGTGGTACTGTCTTCAGGTTCTTCAGGACTTTCTGTCTCCGGAGTTGGTGTATCAGTAGAAGCACCATGCACAGGTGGTGCCCAACTTATCCATCTTAATGCGTCATTTTCTTTTTCCCCCTGACTATGAAGATGGGTCTGGGAAAAGAACTCAGTTTCAAGAAAGTCACAGTTCATTGTTGTGAACATGTGACGCCTACTCGGGCTGTAACACCGATACCCGTGTTGATTGACCCCATACCCCAGAAACACACATTTCTCTGCACAAGGATCAAGTTTTGAACGCTCTATTTTTGGTATATGGACAAAAACAGAACATCCAAATACTCGAGGTTCAAGAGTTAGATTTGAAGGCAATTTATGGAAGTGTGACAGTGTTTGGAGAGGAGTTTTGAGAGCTAAAGCTCGGGTTGGGAGACAATTAACCAAGTATGTGGCAGTGACAACTGCTTCTGGCCAAAAAGACTTGGGGACTTGTGATTCGATCATCATAGCACGAGTGATTTCCAACAAGAATCGATTTTTGAGTTCGGAAACCCCATTTTGTTCAGGGGTGTGAGCACACGAGGTTTGATGAATGATTCCCCGCTCTTGACAGAAGTTTTTCATGGAAGTATTACAGAATTCTCCCCCATTATCGGATCGGAGAATTTGTATGTCCTGTTTGAATTGAGTTTTGACCATGTTACAAAACGATGTGAACTTAGTAAACACTTCAGACTTAGTTTTTAAAAGATAAGTCCATGTCATACGAGTACAATCATCTATAAATAACAAGAAATAACGAAAATTTTGTCCCCCTTCAATTTTTGCGGGACCCCAAACATCAGAATGAATTAACGAAAAAGGAGAATCAACTCGAGTATCATTAGGTTTAAACGTTTGTCTATGACTCTTAGCCAAAATACAAGTGTCACAATGGAAAGTTTTATTATTAGGAAATAAGTGCGGAAATAATTGTCTCAAATATCCAACAGACGGATGGCCTAATCTTCTGTGCCATAACCAAGCTTTCCTATCGTTGGACCCATGAGTGAGCAAAACAGAACCGTGGTGAGTAACTTCATCAACATGGTAGAGTCCTTGTCTTTCAGTACCACGCCCAATGATCTTCCCCGTTCTGATATCCTGCAAAAGACAAAAAGTGGGGTGCATTAATACCACACAATTTAATTCTTTCGTAACATGACTGACGGATAATAACTTGTGTGATAGTGATGGTACATAAAGACATCTAGAGAGTCGTAACGTTTTTGAAATTTCAATGGTTCCCCCTCCTTTAACTGGAAGAATTTCCCCATTTGTGGTATGAATTCTTGTTTTATCAACTCTAGATTTTGACGTTAGATCAGTGATATCAAACGTCATTGTATCGGTAGCACCACAATCAAAGATCCAAGAGGTACACTTAGAATCTTTGGTTGCAACATGAGCTTTGCCAGAAAGAGACTCACATTGTTCCTTTTTTAAATCGTACTCATTTAACTTATCGAGTAAGTTTTTATTAAAACTTTTTGGATTTAAAAAAGATTCATTACCCGGAGGGTTTGGTCTAGAACAACCAAACCCTATACCTGGTTCTGGTGTGCCATCGGTACTCGTCTCTCCTCCGCCTCTAGTGTCACTGCTTCCTACAGCAGCCGCAGCTTTTCCAGTCTTGGAGGTCTTGTGATTCTCATTCCACCAGTCTGGATAGCCAACAATTTTAAAGCATTGCTCCTTGGTGTGTTTTGACATACCACACTCTTCACACTTGAGCTTGCTTTTGTCGACCTTTGATTGGGATCAGAATGCTGGTTTTTCTGATCGATAATTCTTCGAGACAAGCCCTGCTCCGTCGCCGGTGGTATTGAGCCCTGCTGCCACACCCATATCTGCCTCATGGTTCCCGTCAATAATAGCTTGGTGAGCTTTTTCTTTTCTGACCATAGCGTAAGCGGTTTCGGGAGATGGAAGCGGATCAGAACGGAGAATTTCTCGTTTAATTGGATCATACCTCCGGTCAAGTCCGTTCAGAAACTGGAACAACTTTGTTTCAGATCGAACTCGATTATATGTGGCTATGTCAGCTGTGCAAGTCATCGGGTTGGGGTCGCGGCGATCAATTTCTCCCCAAATTCCCTGCATCCCTATCCAAAAATCTTCTAGTGGTAGCTGTTGTTGTTTAAACTCATTAGCTTTAACATGAAGATCGAAAGTTTGTAGCTTATCCTTCCCACTGCTGTAAGTAACTGCCAATGCGTCCCATAGTGACTTTGTTGTGGGAAATTCAGTGAGGTTACTTGCGATGCTAGGTTCGATGTTCTGGATTAACCACGAGAAAACCACAAGGTCGGCTTGTTCCCACTCATCGTATTTTTCATCTGTGATGGCAGGAGGGTTTTCAGTAAGGTGGTTGAGATACACTTTTGATTTCCCCCCAATAGATACTCGAATCATACGAGTCCATAACGGGTAGTTGATGCTTGTCAACATTAAGCTAATCTTGAGCTGATCGGACGGGTTTGGTTTTGGGTTCTGAAACTGGGTCGGTGCTCCATTACGAAGCAAATTCATTAGTTCCATTGCAAGAGCATTATTGTTTGCGTCAGTCATGGTTGGTTGAAATTGTTAAAATTGTTTAACTTGTTTTGGGCCCCCTTTTATTTTTATTTTTAATTAATGATTTGGGCCTCCACTTTGGTTATTGGGCTTTCAAATTAAATATGCCACACGACTACCTAAATCCCTTATTCGAACAGCAACAGTAATTCTAACAACAATCCGATTCGAACAATCGATTAGTAATTCTAACAACAATCAATTCGAACAGCAATTCGAACAGCAATCAATTCGATCAGTAATATTCGAAACCTCAATTCGAATTCGATTCAACAGGTATCCAGTCGAATAAAGGAGTCCGTGTGTGGTTGTTTTTTGTTCGTGTATGGCTATTCGTATATCCGAGCAAACCTAGTCTATTCGAGCAACTAGATTATCCGAGGTAAGTTAGTTCGAGCCTTTAGTTTTTCTATCGCGTGAATCAGTTCGTTTCCTTTAACTTTCTATCCGTGTGATCCAAGTCGTTTCCTTTGATTTTGTAGTCGAATGCTAGTTTGATTTTGTAGTTGAATGCTAGTTTTCTTTGCTAGTCGAATGACTAGACTTTTTCTAGGTCGAACAGGTACGTTTAAACGTAACCTGCTCTGATACCATGTAGAAATTAATAATCGGTTTTGTGGAAGAAGTTTTATATTTCATCAACTTGATACGATTACATTTAACATCTATTTATAGGGAAAATATTAACCTAACGGGCTCAAGCCCACATACGGGCTTGTGCTTACATTTAATTTAGGCCTATATTCTAACGATATACATATCTAGTTTATATTGAGTGCGACATAAAGTGCCAATCACCTTTATCTAAGATTACCCATATGTAAGTAATCATATAAATTTGGGCATTGCTATATAAATATATATTCAAATAACTGAATAAGTAAAGCTTTATTAGTTAGATTAAAGTCCGAGTTCAATATGTTTTAAAAGCACGCCATCAAGTATAAATCAATGCTAGATATCCAGTTCTTATGTTTTGACTTTTGAGTTGTTAATCATAGTCCACCTTCCTCGGCTATGAATAATAGAAAAAATAAATTATAAGCATAATTTACATATACTTCAACCATCAAGAAAACGTTAACTAGAAACCAAAAAATTGTCTATTCAATACACGACGTCATGTTTTATTATTTATATCTTCATCGTTTAACCACTCTTAAACATAGCTTTAAAAGCCAAATTTAACATTTCTTTTAGGTTTTACCGTTTTTATGATCGTCACAAAGACAACATATCTAACGCAAAGAGCTTTACCTAATTAGAATTTCCTTTTCAAACGATTAACTTGTATCCTGTGAATTTAGTCGATCAAAAATCGAAAACACATTTATAATATAAAAAATAAAATATCTATATTTACTATAATCTAGAGTTGTCGTTTCAATTACGTGCGAGATATTCCAAATAGTGGAATGGTATGAATTTGAAACTCCTGACTCTTTACTTGCCATGTGTTTTAATTACCATAATGAGAGGTATAATGATACTTAAATTGTTCAGTTACCCTAAGTTAATAACACATTTGAAACTTCTAACTCTTTGGTTGCCCTGTGTTTTAATTACCATAATGAGATGTATAATGATACTTAAACTGTTCAGTTACCCTAAGTTAATAACACATTTGAAACTTCTGAGTCTTTGGTTGCCCTATGTGTTTTAATTACCATAATGTGAGGTATAATGATATTCCTGACTCTTTGGTTGCCCTGTGTTTTAATTACTATAATGTGAGATATAATCATATTTAGACTGTTCAGTTACCCTAAGTTAATAACACGAAACTCCCGACTCTTTGGTTGCCCTGTGTTTTAATTACCATAATGTGAGGTATAATGATATTTAAACTGTTCAGTTACCCTAAGTTAATAACACATTTGAAACGCCTGACTCTTTGGTTGCCCTGTGTTTTAATTATCATAATTTAAGGTATAATGGTGGTTTTGTGTTTTTCTATATAAGTTCTTTTGCATCAACAAACCCCATAACCACGTACAATTATGTCTCTTTCGAAAAACATGTCTCACTCCAAGATTGGCGTCCTTGACCCAACTAGGGAAGATTGGGTTGTTCATGTAAGGGTTTGTAGAATGTGTGAGGCAGTAAATACGAAACTCGGTGATGTCTTACTTGGGTTGGAGATGGTTATGGCTGATGATGAGGTAATAAATGGGGAAGATGATAGGCAAAAGGACAGATTTGCCCTCACATGTCACTCATTTGAGAGGGAGGTTTTGAGAAGTTCGGAGCTCCAGAAAAGGTCGACGGCGGTTAACCGGCGAGAACGATTCCACACATATTCACTGATTTGATTTTTTTTTTTTTTTTATATGAATATTCACTAATTTGATATTTGAAAAAGAAAAATAAAAGTGAGTAAATAAATGTGGTATTGTTGAAAGCTAAGTTTTATACAAATAGGTACAAACCATTGTTTTAATTTTAGACAGTAGAAGGTCGGTGTGGTTAAAAACACAAAATTCCCGATTCTGATCATTGTTCGTGACAAATTGTTGGAAAAATTGGTTTATGGTATCTTGGATAATTCCTTGAATCGTGTATGTAATTCACTTTCTCAATAAAGTATTTCGTCCCAATTCCTTTGCCTTTGGGTTACCACGAAATCTTTAAATGGGATAATTCAAGAAATGACAATTAGTGTTCAAGGCAATAGAATCACTAACCAAAACATAGAGCAATTTGTTGAATTTGTTTATCTCTCTTTTTCATGTATATTTTGAAAAGACCAAATGAGTCTATTTATAATAGACAAATGAAAAGGTGTGACTTTTGGTAAAAAGTCACAATCATTTATGAATTGTTATACCATTTAATAAATAATTACACTATTTAATAAATAGTTACAAGGTTAACATTCAATATACCGAAATCAAATTAACTTATACGAGTGTGCACTCCGCACCTCCTAACTCGTAATAAAGCTTAATTTGAAATCCCTTTGGTCTCGATAAATCCTAATTACACTAAAATTACCAACAATCTTCCCTCATTTTAGTGTAATACTTGATCTACCAAATAATAAACAAATCAAACTCATGCATAATGAAAATGTCGTGACGATTGAATTTTCACTTAGTATAATTTCAATTCATATAATCGAATATCAAGGGTGTTACTAAGAATTGAACCCTTTCTATCCATAGTGAATATAATGAAGAAAATATACACATAAGTTACTACAACTCTCTAATGTTTATTCTTGACACTATTATAAGCCATGTGTCCCTATCCTTCAATGAGCATATCGAAAGCCAAGTCCAAGCCTTCTTGAAGCGGCAACACTTCATACTCATATAGGTAGTTCTTTTAATCTCGCACCCACGTTTGCAATTTTTCAAAAGAACCATTAAGAAGATAAACTTCAACCTAACATACACGTAGGTCCGAACACATACTTTGGATGATATATAACATGTGTTCCAATCACTAATTATGGGCTTTCCACATTGAATTCTGCTCCTAGCGTTGTACTAGAAGGGAATTGGGTATCCCATAATTAGGGATCTAAATGGACTTTAATCTCATCTCTTTTGACTTCAATCAATTTTCTTAGTAATCCTTTCACAAAGGATCCACTTAGTTCTTACTAGATCGTAAGAGAATACCGGTGATCACCCATTCTTTAATAAATTGATTGATCAGTCTTCACTTAAGTCTAATTTTCCAAGACTTACTATTGTATACTTATATGTACACCTTTGATATAATCATAATGTTCATAATACGATAATGACTTCGACAAAGGGTTACGAGTATCCACAAACCCTTTAGCCACTCCACTTCTATAAGAAGCAAATGAAACACGTCATAACATCATAGTCCAACATTATTTCTTTGATCCAAGATACTTCATCCACATTAACAGTAAAATCTAACAACTTATAAATGTATCATTTTCTTGATCAAATAATAAAATTTATATAAACTTAACCTTCTAATTCCAAAGGATATTTATTGTATCCAAAACCATAACCCATGGTTTGATATGTTCTTAAAACATCAAATACGTAAATCTAAATTCCTCGACCACTAATACAAATAATGTATACACATTTGTCTAATTTGATAACTTCGAAAACATTAGACGAAATGACTTGTCGATATATATGCTACTCGCTTTATCAAGTGGTAACATGATAGCATTGACTCTAATACATAATGATATATTTATTAACAAATCTTTAAACCATTATGCTTCTTTAAAACAAGACGCTAAAACAATGTATCTTGATGTCATAGTTAAACATGTTTTACAACATAATTACATTGATCCAAGACATGTCTTTCCCATAAAATCACTTATGGATGCGCAATTTCAATGATCAATAATCAAACTCACATCAATTTATCATTATAATTGGTAAGGATTTTCCGTTATAATCTAAACCGCATTTAATGCTTTTCTTAATTCTTACATAAATTAACTGTCCCATGACATTGTGATTCACAAATTAACAGTGATTAAATGATACAGTCACAAGTATCATAATACACTTTCGTGATATTGCCTTTAGAATTATTATTATGACATCATAGTCATAATCATCATCATAAATCAAATAAAATAAAATATATGAACCGAAATTAAGTCCATGTGATAGGAAATTTCCCGCCAAGGAGGTAATGCAAATCACCAGAAATTAACCGTCAAGAATAACGTTTCCCGCTAATTTCAACTACCAGAAATTAATCCCCCAAACTTTCTTACGAAATTAACACACTATGTTGATTCTTGCCTTTCCTTGCGATTCTACGATTCTTCATTTCATTTTATTCACTTTCATTGTTTCAAAACAAGACTCTCTAGAAAACTAGTTGCATTTTCGATGTAAATCATATCAATCGAAATAATTTTTAAAATAAAAATTACCATGCTGACAACATAAAATATATATGACAACCCATCATTTTGATATTCCAATGATCTAAGGAAGACAAAATCTTAGATTTACTTGAAACTGTTTTGAATGCAAAAGATGTCTTACTAAGAAACCAATGTGATTTGAACTAATGAAATCATGAACATAAACGGATTTAAAAACATTCACGAAATAGTTTCTCAACTTTTAGAAATTGACAATAATATATATTTCTAATTAATTAGAAAACTCATAATATGTATATGAACATGAACATGCAATTAAACACATTAATTATCCATATTTAATTCTTTTCATCATTTCAACATACGTTGCATGCAGTTATACTTATGAATTTAAAAATTCAACCAAAATTAAATATGAAAAGAAACCGACTGTGTACCAGGAGGATTATTAATCATAATCGCTTGTCCCACCATTTGAGTCTTCCATCAGTTTTCGTAAATCTCTTTGTACCGATTATGTTGATTCCACAACCTGAATCTTCATGTCTAGTCCAAATTTCTTCAATTTCTTACACGAATTCAACTACCATAATTATGACAGAATACTTTATTGATTTGTTAGAAAAATTGGTTTATGGTATCTTGGATAATTCCTTGAATCGTGTATGTAATTCACTTTCTCAATAAAGTATTTCGTCCCAATTCCTTTGCCTTTGGGTTACCACGAAATCTTTAAATGGGATAATTCAAGAAATGACAATTAGTGTTCAAGGCAATAGAATCACTAACCAAAACATAGAGCAATTTGTTGAATTTGTTTATCTCTCTTTTTCATGTATATTTTGAAAAGACCAAATGAGTCTATTTATAATAGACAAATGAAAATGTGTGACTTTTGGTAAAAAGTCACAATCTTTTATGAATTGTTATATCATTTAATAAATAATTACACTATTTAATAAATAGTTATAAGGTTAACATTCAATATACCGAAATCAAATTAACTTATACGAGTGTGCACTCCGCACCTCCTAACTCGTAATAAAGCTTAATTTGAAATCCCTTTGGTCTCGATAAATTCTAATTACACTAAAATTACCAACACAAATCTTTTTAGAAATTGTCACCATATAACGCGTGGAAATACATCTAGTTGATTGATAATGAAGGAATGTGATTTTACTAGCATATTGTGGTTAAGGTTTGTTATTGTGTGTTAAGTAGGGACACCACCAAAAATATATTTGTGGTGTATGAAAAGAAGATAAAATAGGAGGTGAGGGTTTGTCTGTTTGATTGATCTTTCCACATTTACCTAGTTAATTCCAACACTAATTTATCTTTTCCAATTTTCTAATACTCAAAATATAACTTTATGCTGCTTTGAACTGGAGGACAATATTCAATCATATATTCTAAAGAGTAAATTACACCGTTGGTCCCTATGTTTGTACCCAAATCACTAGTTTGAGGCTTTTTTTGAAATAATTACACCACACGTCCCCATTGTTGTAATTCTGTTACGTCGGTAGTCCATTTTTGACAATTTCCAACTGAAAATACCGAAATACCCTTTTCTAAAAATTTTAATCTATTTTTTAATTTCTTTTAACATTTAATATAATAAAAAATTTTAATCTCTTTTCTCTCATCTCTCTTCCCCTCCCTCTCTCTCTTAAACACCTCTACCACCATCTTTTCTTCTCCCTTTTTTCTTCCCCATTTCAATCAAATAATTTCATAAAAATCATGAAATTAATCATCAATTCGTGTTATTAATCTCATCAAATTTCATCAAAAATTCTTTAAATCGAATTATATTTTGATAATTTTAGGTTTTAGAAAAAAAAAAACCTAAAAAAATCGAATCAATCATGAAACCGATTCAACCACCGCCAATCGCAGTCAACCGTAACGTTAACCGTCCACGCCTTCGTCCTGAACTAACGCTACCGTTACCACAACACGAGCTACAAATCGATGTTCCGTTACAACTACCGCCGTCCTCCGCCGTTACTTCGACTTCATTGATTAATGAACACCGCTGATTTTGGTCGCCACCGCTGATTTCTTCATGTGGTTATGACCCAGGCCCAAAAGTGGCATTATGATATGATATGATGCCTTGTTATTTTGATTATTCATTTCTGATGATTAATTATGATGATGGTTAATGATGTCATGTTGAAGTTGAAATATTTATTGGTATCTATCATTTTGATTATTATACTATATGATAAATCTATTCTCCATCTAATTCCTTCAAAACTTTATTAATGAGTATTGGCATTATTTAATTCCTTCAAAACTCTAAAAATATGTGGAGGTAGATGTGTGTAAGAGAGAAAGAGAGGGGAAGAGAGATGAGAGAAGAGAGATTAAAATTTTTTATTATATTAAATGTTAAAAGAAATTAAAAAATAGATTAAAATTTTTAGAAAAGGGTATTTCAGTGTTTTCAGTTGGAAATTGTCAAAAATGGACTACCGACGTAACAGAATTACAACAATGGGGAGGTGTGGTGTAATTATTTAAAAAAAAACCTCAAACTAATGATTTGGGTACAAACATATGGACCAACGGTGTAATTTACTCTATTCTAAAAGTAAGTATTATAGAAATTTTAAAATATAATAAATAGTAATATTTTATATTTTCGAAAGAATAAATTACAAAATTACCGGATTCAGAACAAAGAAAAACCAAAATACCGTTGAAACGCTTTAAAAAATTATGGATTTGATATGTGCCGTAAGGCATTAAATGCAACCGCGGAGGTTCACATGAGTTGCTTAGTGGAAGACACATGGCAAAGATTTAGTTTTTAAAGATTCAAGTATTCTTAGCAGAATCGGGATCCTTTTTGATTGATTAACCACCTCGGGTTAATGAAACCTAGTTTTAGTTTACGAAAATTAATCAAAAAATAATTGTTGCTACAAAGTTGATGACTAGTACTCTCGGGGATCATAATTCTCAGTTGCCTTTTATTTTATAGTTATATATATTTATTTATATTATAGTCCTATATATGTGATTGTGTAATAGTGGCCTTTCTAATTCTAATTCTAATATAAAATAAAGCACAAATGGTTCAACAAAGTATAAAATGGTTATTTTTTTTATAAAAATTATTTATTTTAACCATTAATAATTTATAAATCTTACTAACTTGTTTTATAATTTGATTAACTTTCCACTCCACATATATAGATTACGGAAATATTATGATCCCCGAGAGTAGACTTTGAGAGTTACTAACTTGTTTTATAATTTGATCAACTATACTTTTCCATATTAAAAATTTATAACTCTTGCTAACTTGTTTTATATTAAAGACTTTGAGAGTTAATCGTCTCAAAGTCTTTATTATGAAACAGTTAAATATAAACTTTGAGACGATTAAAAATTATTAAATATTTATAGTATAATGGATAAAACATGTTTTTTGTATTTGACGGATTATCTTTTATAGTTTTTTAAGTTGTTTAATTTTTATAGTTCCACTACATTTAGTTTGTGATTTAATATTATACAACCCGAGATGATGATTAACAAACTCATTTTATTACCCAAAAATAATATTTTTTTTGAATATAATTAACGGGACTTAAAATTAAATTAAATAAGATTTCAAAATATAAAAAGATAACATGCAACTTACTAAATAACATAGGAATTTTAGTGCAAATCAAAAAGGTACCTTCCAAATATAACACAGGAAAAAAGTCAAATGACCTACTAACATAACCCGCGGGTAGGGCTGTTATTCGGGTCAATCCGACCCTAATAAGCAACTTTCGGGTCGGGTTCATTCGGGTTTTAACTAAAATTTTCTAACCCTAACCCGACCCTAATAAGGATTCGGGTTTTAGGGTTCGGTTCATTTTCGGGTCGGGTCCAAGAGGGTCGGGTAATTTCGGGTCCGGGTTATTACCGTCGATGTATTTTGAATCAAAGGCATATGATATATATAGGTTTGAAGTATGAAAAAGTTTCATACATGAAGGGATGTGGGATACCTAAATAGGGAAAACCAAAAGCATATGATATATATAGGCTAGAAGTATCAAATAGTTTCATACCTGAAAAGATGTGGGACAACTAAAGTAGGTATGAAACTCTTAGTTGTCCCACATCGTTTTAGGTATGAAACTTTTTCATATTTCTAGCCTATATATGTCATATGCCTTTAGTTTTCCCTACTTAGGTGTCCCACATCGCTTCATGTATGAAACTCTTTCATACTTCTTGCCTATATATATCATATGTCTTTGGTTCAAAAAAATTATTCGGGTTATTCGGGTTGACCCGAACCCGAATAATGATGCTTAAAAAGACCCGCAACCCGACCCTAATTAAGTTTCGGGTTAATCGGGTTAACCCGAATAACCCGATCGTAGATTCTAGACCCGATTAATCCGACCCTAATAGGCTTATTCGGGTTCGGATCGGGTCGGGTTAATCGGGTTCGTGTTTTTTTGACACCCCTACCCGCGGGTGTTTAACATCATCATCGTTAATAAATCAAATATGTGTAAGCACTAAAGTATTTAGAAAACGATTACGAGCCACATGTCCTCCGCTGAGGCATTCAAGTAGGCATTCAAGCAGTCGCGTTTAATGTTCACGACGCAGGTCAAACCCGTATTTTATCAAAAACCCCTTATTCATCGATATTTTTTTTTACTCTCCTCTTAATATTCTTAAATTTGAAACTTCCTTCTTACGAAACTTTTTGAACTTATAAGATTATTAGTATGGACTTATTATAATCTAAAAATTAATCTTAGACCACTCCCATCCGTAACACCAATAACACCATTTTTCGTTGCCACGTCACCATAACACCAACTTAACATAACACCACTAAACACCCCCATCCATAACACCAAAAACTGGGACCCACCACCTTTTCTTTTTTCATTTTCTTTCTTTTTCTCATATTATTTTTAAAACATTATTAATAAAAATAAACTTAGATTAATATTAAAAAAAAACAATACATAGAAATAAACTTAACACGATTACATTAAAATTTTAAAAACCGAAATTAAAACATACATAAATTAAAACATACATAAATAATAGAAATCATTGTCTAAAGCGAATTTAATGACGAAAAAAATGACGTTACAAACTTATCAAAATTTACATAAGGTTTAAAACAGGTTATATAAGTCGAAACAAATACCCCTTATTAAAAATGAAACAGTTCGTGCCTAACATACCATGTATATACAGGACACTATTTGTTTTTATCCATTACGTGTTTGGTATTACCTACACCTCAATAAAGCCTTTTCTTCTTCTTCATTTCAATCAACAAAAAAAAAATCTCTGTTTTTTCTCATACACTCCCTCTCATGGCTTCCTCCTACTTGTCAAAATCCAAGAGATCGTCATCTGATTCACACAATATCATCTCCACCATTACCAACTCAAACTTACTCAACGGTAAAAAAAAATTTTATTTTTTATTAAATAACGAATTTAAGGATTAAACAAAAAAAAAAAAAAAAAAAAAAACAACAAACGCCTCGTTGCTCGGATAACGCCACCGCCGGAACGCCGGAACAACGGCGTTGAGCCAGCCGTTAACGGCGTTTCCCGCGGCCCAAAACGCCGTCTCGATGCTCGGCTGGGACTGGTCTTATAAAGTGCGGCCGAGAGATATAGAAAGATAGCAATTATGCATTTTGATAAGTGTTGGGATATCATTGGATACCACATTTTGTCAATGGGATAATGTATTTAGCGGTAAACTTTTATTTAATTTCATATTATTATTTTATAAAGATAGGGATTACTATTTACTTACAATACAATAATGTATATACCTTCGGATAAGCGGATCACTTAGATACGATCAGGACACAAATCTTAGTTATTCAACTGTAAACGAATTAGAATTTCCCTTTTCATTTCAAAAACTTTATCCTTTTAGTTTAAATTTAGAGAATGATTCTTTAATTACCCTTTCGATTTTATATCTTATGACATTGTTTTAGCTTATTTGTTTATGTTTTCACATTAAAATATAATTATTATATAGGAAATTATGTAGCAACCATAGCAACTTTACTTCATGAAAAGACTTCAAAATGCTAAGAAAATAAACATTTTCTAAGTGAATAAGATACTTTTAAATGTGATGACTAGATAGGTCAAGTAACTAACATTTTCCTACCTATATTCTCAATGTACCAAAAGGGTTCACATAAAAAGTCACACATCTATAAAAGAAAATATAGGTGGACATTTAACGGTGACGAGTAACTTAGGAATCAAGGTGTAATTTCTAAGATACTCTGTTACCTATAAAAGACGGGTGGGTCTAATCGTTAATCCTAATTTTTCCTTTTTTATATTTTGAATGATAGTCTCGACCAAGGTTGTCAAGATCGGGATTTTACTATAGATCGTTTTTTCCTTTACAAGATCGTAATCGCAAGATCGATAAAAAATCGGATAAAGATCGTATCAAAAATTATTGTCAATATCATATGTTATAATTCATATAAAAGTGTAAATATATGACATATTCATAATAAATATTAATTTAATCATAATATAAAAACTTTAACGTAATTTACATACATTCATATTACTAAATATATTACTTTCCCTTCAGGTTTTAATTATTGTACTATCAAAATGAATATGCGATGGGATATATACTTTTAGAGGTTATTCATTCACTATTTCCATGCAAAGCTTGCATATTTATGCTTTTTTAACTCGGTAAGTCAAGCTAAGCAAGATCGACTCGGATCGAGATCTTAAGATCCTATGAGCAAGATCGGGATCCTATGTAGATCATATGGTATACAGATCCTACATAAGTTTTTGCACGTTTTCAATTACCAGAATCGTAAAATCGTAAGATTTTAAGATTTTGATCGTAATATCGATTACCTTGGTCTAGACATTTATCAGTTCGTTTTCTTATTCCTTGTTCCATAATTGCCATATTCACAACTGAAAAAACTTCTTGTACTTCGTTTATTCTCTTTGTGTTTTTTAAGTCTGAGATCCAACAAGTGGTAACAGCAACGATTCGTGGTTATGTTTGAGGTAAACATTATCATGGGTCTTCTATTTTTTCCTCCAGACTTGCTCAACGGCGGAAAAAAAACGACATCTTCTGTTCGTTGACCGTTGGAGTATCAAGTTTTTGGTTGTAGGCTCCTAACACATAAGTATTCAATATGAAGATTTACATTTTAGTTATGAGGTTCCTACAAAAACTTATCAATCGTCGAAGTTAGCTGGAGAAATAGAAATCAAGGTTGTTTGGGTTGAGAAGTTTTACCAGCAGGTTTCTTGGGTTAACACAAGTTGGATTTTTGACCCGTGGGTGATCTAAGGGTAACTTGATGGCTATTCTAATTTGCGAAAAAACATTTTGCCACTGTTTGGGTTGTAATATGTGGGTTTTGACCTAATCGTTTACGAGTTAGGAATGTTGGATCAAACTAGAATAAAGAAAGTGTTTGTATTGTAATATAAACAAGATTTAGAGATATGTGTGTGCGGGTCGTTACTTGAGCAGGAAGAAAGTTTAAGGCTATTAGAGTTTGTAGGGTTCAACGTGTACCACTAAACTAGGGTTTTGCAATAGTAACTTTGGTCTCAAGTTAGAGTTTCAGATTGATTACGTATTCTACAAGGTTTGTGATGTGGGTGGTTTTGATCCGAGGATTGCAAGAAAGGGAAGAAAGATGAAGGTGTTGCTAAGGTTCATGGGTGAATAGTTTTTTGTCGTTATATATATATTATGTAACAAATTATTTTACGTATAATGAAGATTTCTGGTTTATAAGCATTGAAGACATTAGAAATTCTAAAGATTGATTGCACTTATTTGAAAATTTATAAACTAAAGTTGGTTGTTTTAAATAATTATTTCAATTTTTTTAAGGGATATAATAAGTGTGTTGTATTTGTAAGGCCAAAATGTAGAGCTATTAAAGGTGGAGAATGATACCTTGAACTTGGTTAATTGGAATTTCTAGTACCCTACACTCCTACATGGTGTTTAATTTTTAATTTTAATGTTTTTGTGACGACATCTCCGTATTTATCTATTAATGTTGAGTATAAATAAAAAACAATTTCACTCCTTAGTCCTCATCTCCAGTCCTCTTTTTGTTAGAGCGTACCGAACCAACAAAACGACCCGAACCGGCTTCACCAAATCAGACTGAACACATCTCGATCCGATCATCGGACATATACTTTTCGATTATTCAGGCCTCGAGCTAGTTTTGGTTTTCCGTAGAGAGTCTTGGTTTAGGTTCGATACTCAGTTGTGGGTCTAAGATACTAAAAATTCCAATTTGTCAAGTTTAGGGTACTAAAAGTTAACCAAGTTCAAGACTAAAAATTCTACTTAACCAAGTTCAAGGTACCATTCTCTACCTTTAATAATTAAGGGTACTAAATATTCCACTTAACCAAGTTAAGAGTACTAAACTGCATTTTGGCCTATTTGTAAATATTAAATATTTGGTTAATTAAAGACATAGTTTAGTAATTTTAAACTTCGTAAATTTCAATTTTAAAGGTATATGTAGTAAAATGTTTTCTATTATGGGTATGTTTAGTTTGGGGTTTTTAGAGGTTTATCAGGACTTGATCAGTTTAAATAAATAATGTTTGGTATTAGGGTTTATTGGGGCTTAAGCTTATCATTTTCTTCATAAGTCTTGTTTAGTTCGAAGGACTTATTAAAAGCGCCAAAACCGTAAGCCACTTATGATATGTTTGGTGAAACTAGTTGAAGTTGGAGCTTGAGTTTGAGCTTATGCTGAGGCTTATGGCTTGAGTTTGAGCTTATATATATACATGAAAACATGTTTGGTAATGTAGTGGAGCTAGAGCTTATAAACGTAGAAAGACGTAAAAAGGTATAAATAGTTTTTTATTTTATAAAAATTAAGGATATTAATGTAATTTTACATATCATAAGTCCAAACACTTCTAAAAGCCTATTCAACTAGTTTATCGTTATACGGCTTATTCGGGCTTATTTTTTTCAATAAGCCTCTTACAATTTGACAACCAAATAAGGATATGTATAGATTGTGGTAATTTAAAATTCACAATTACAGTTAAAATCATATGTGAAATTGTTTTACGATTTTTTTGAAATTTATACAATTGATGTTGTGATTTTATCTCTATGATTTTATTAAAAGTATATAACACAACAATCGTAACCGTTTAATAGTTCGCGAGCTAAATTAATTTAAAAAACAATTATTTATTTTATTTAAAATCTAAACGATCAAATTAATCGAAACTAATATCATGTTTCCAAAATAATTTAGAAATCACTCCAAAATAATCAGTGATAACCCTAAAAAACCACAAATTATCAACCTTATTCTAGGGAAAAAGAGAATCGAATCAAATAATAAATGAAACTTTATGGTTACCCTTACCCTAAACAAATAAAACACTCCAAACATTTGAAAAAAAACAGCTTCATTGCTATTTCTAGACTTCAAAACATTTGACAACAAGATTGAGTGTATATATTGCTCAACCTTCATTCATGCTGACCAAAGTTTCCTATTTTTAAACTATAAAATCTCTTTGGCTCCTTTTTTTCTTGTCTTTTTCTACTATTTTGACACTAAATACAAATTTTTAGATTGGAATTAGCACTTTTTTTTCACCTTTTTTTATATATTTTTTTATTATCAATCACCTCTATTATAAACCCCACATCATTTCATTTTCATCACCCTTTTTTTTTCTTTCTCTTGATCATCACCTGCTACTATTATTAGGGTTTCCAAGATTCATTGTTTTAAACATAACCCAGGTGCTAATTTTCTTGTTTTTGTTTAGCTAATTCAAGTTATTTTTAAGTTATTTTTAGGGTTAGTTTTATGATAATTGTGTGTATTTGACTTTTTTAAACTGCATGGTTTTATATGTTTTTTTTGTTAAATTTGGTAATTTTTTTATAAAGTTTGAATCTTTTTGTTAGTTTGGATAAGGGTTTGTTGTTTTCTTGATTTTTTAAGTTTTTAAAGAAGTGATTAGGTTTGTTAATTTTGTTGTTTTGTGCTAATTTAAGGAAGTGTGTTTAGTGAAAGTAATCGAAAATAGGAATATTGTCGAAAATGGCGACTGAAAGCCCGGTTAGAGTTATAGGAGGAAGTGGGAAATGGGCATCACAGGGGACATATGAGGAGTTTGGATTAGTAGCGTTGAAAGGCGAAAAGTTTCAAGAAAAACAGAGGAATTCAGGTCCTAATCGAAGCGGTAGTGCTCCTCCAAGTATGGAAGGTTCATTTGCTGCAATTGAAAACCTTATGTCCAAACATAAAATTGCTGCAAATGCAACTCCGAATGAAGAACAGCTTCGTGCTGATCCTGCTTATTTTGAGTATTACTCGACACATGTTAATTTGAATCCTAGACTCCCTCCACCTCTTGTTTCAGATGAAAACCGTCATCTATTTCGTAATTTAGCTAGTACAGGGAATAATCCGAGATTCACATCTTTTGATGATTCTACCCGTTTGACTCAAAGTGGCCTTTCGACTCATAGGGAAGAATCAGAAGATGATCAATCGTCAAAACCGGTATATATAAGTTTTTCATAACAAATTTCACTTGATGTATGTTTATAGTTATGACTTATAGGAGCTAAGTACTATCTTTATATAGGAAATATTTCCTCAAGACGAGTCACATGTTCATAACCGTGATGTTGAGGATACTGGACAAGTTTTGTTTTCAAATCCCGCAACTACAACTATTTCAAACTCTTCGGAAGATGATGTTTATCCTACTGCAGATGTTTCAAGTATAACAAATGGAATGGTTGCCATGAATATGTCTAGCATTCCGAATATAGAAAGTCAAAGTCAAAGTCAAAGGGACCGACAGGAAAGAAGTATGTTCCAATTTAATGAGCCGCACTCTCAAGTAGCTCCACTTGGTCAACCGTATATAGGGATAAATCAGTTTCATCAAAGTCCTTCAAATTTCGAGATACAACGGGTACTACAGCCTTCTGGATTTACCCCACCTTCACCGTATGCATCTGGTTCAGCTTATATGATGTCGGGAAATCATGTTTACCCAAATATGTACTTTCCTCAACAATATACTGTTGGTGGATATGCCTACAATCCACCATATGTATCTGGATATCTCCCAACGAGTCCCGTTCATATGCCTTTCGAGATCAATGCTTCTCCAACTTATATCAATCAAGGTCAAAGTCAAAATGGTGGAGTCAATTTGCCACATTTGAACAAGTTTTATGGGCATCCGGGGCTACCGGTTCAACCTCCATTTGCTCAAAGTTTTCAACTTTCTACTCGTGGAGATGACCAGATGCAGAAACAACAATCTTTAGGAATCATGGGCCACAGTAATTTGAACTTTGGAAGCCCGACCAATATGGGTATTTTACAATTTCCAAACACTAGTTACCCTAGTTCACCCGTGCCAGGATCGCCGATGGGTAGGCCTGCTTTCCCCCCAGGTAGAAACGGGATGAGGCCATATGCTGGATGGCAAGCACATAGCGGAAATCAGGTTTTCAAAGATCCAAAAACATATTCGTTTCTTGAAGAGCTAAAATCTGGTAAAGGTCGCAGGCTCGAGCTGTCTGACATTTTTGGTCACATTGTTGAATTTTGGTGAGTTCTACATGAGTTATTGTCTCAAATTATATTTGCTAGAGGTGGCAAGATGGCTGGTTGGTAATGAGTCAAACGTGGTCGGGTTGATACGGATACTTTTTAGTGTGGGTCAAACCAGCCGGGTCAAGATGGGTTGACCCACAAACACTTTTTGTTCACTTCTTCTAATTAAGATCATATAAATATTGTGCTTACAAAAATATTGTTGTTACTAATAGCTTAAATTATTTGATAAATATGTAAATAGACTTTGGGTGACTTTCAAACGTATTTTCATGTTCCCCCTTTTAGCTAAAATTTTGAATTTGACCCGTTTGACATGAAACACTAGTCAAATTGGCCCGTTCATAAGTAAACGATTCAAAATCTTCACCTTTACTATTTACTTCTATTGTATTGAAATTACATCATATCTGTAACTCTTAACGCAGTGGTGATCAACATGGAAGCCGATTTATTCAACAGAAGTTGGAAATTTGTAGCATTCAGGAGAAGGAATTTGTATTTAAGGAAGTTCTTCCTAACGCTTCTACTTTAATCACCGATGTTTTTGGTAACTATGTTATTCAAAAGGTATTATAATTTTGTAATTTTACAAAGTTATTCTACTGATCATTTTATTTTATGTAGTTCATTTCTCGACTTTGGTGTTACAGTTTTTTGAGTATGGAAGTAGTGAGCAAAGGAGGGATCTTGCAAACCAACTTGAAGGTCAGATATTACCTTTAAGTCTGCAGATGTACGGTTGCCGAGTCATCCAAAAGGTACATAACTAGTTTTATGTTTGGCTATTGCGAAATGTCTAAAATACCCCCAGGTAGATTCAAATCAATGCAATATTTTGATATATTTTGCTCGTTATTTTTTGTTAGGCGCTTGATGTTATTGAGCTAGAACAGAAAATCAAGCTTGTTAGTGAGCTTGATGGACATGTTCTGAGATGTGTTCGTGATCAGAACGGAAATCATGTCATACAAAAGTGTATAGAGAGTATTCCAATGGAAAAGATTAAATTTGTTCTAGCGTCTTTCCGTGGTCAAGTTGCAGCCCTTTCAACACATCCATATGGATGCCGTGTTATACAGGTGAAAATATCACTTTAAATCGGTGTCGCTTTCTTTTTCTATCATTCATTTTTCTTTCTTTTTGTTATGTTTTAACCTTTGTGTTACTTATAGAGGGTACTAGAACACTCGGCAGATGAATTGCAAAGCCAGTTTATTGTCGATGAGATATTGGAGTCTGTTTATACGCTTTCACAAGATCAATACGGCAATTACGTAACTCAGGTTCGTTTTTATTGTCTTTAGGATTAGTTAATCATGGTTTTCTTATGAATTGATCGTCTTGGGTTATGTTCTATATCAAACGGGTGGAAAAAAAATCTAGCGAAACGGGAACATGTCAGTCATGTTGAAAGTCGTCCAAAGTATATTTTTTATGCATACCAAACCTGCCGATCTTGCAACCTTTAAAGACTTTTTTTTTCCGTTATGCTACTCGTAGCATGTGTTAAAGAGAGGGAAGCCCGAGGAAAGAAGCCAAATTGTACACAAGTTGGCGGGCCATGTTGTAGAACTAAGCCAGCATAAATTTGCATCAAATGTAATCGAGAAGTGTTTGGAATATGGTGATTCATCAGCAAGGGGAGTCCTTATTGAAGAGATCGTTGGTCTTGGTGATAATAGTGATAACTTATTGGTGAGTAATCTTTTCTATTTAAGCGGGAGGTGAAAATGGTGAAGTTGTCGAGTCTTACAAGAGTAGTTATCGTTTTACAATGAAATTTCATGTTCTTGTAGGCAATGGTGAAAGACCAATTTGCAAATTATGTTATCCAGAAGGTTCTTCAAATATGTACTAGTGAGCAGCGGGAATTGTTGCTTGGTCGTATACAGATTCATCTCAATTCATTGAAGAAATATACTTACGGAAAACATATTGTCACTCGCTTTGAACAATTGTATGGTGAAGGTGTGTATGCTCTCTCTTTTTGACGATAATGTTCTTGGTTATTTTATCTAACCACAAATGGCCGGACACTTCACATATACTGTTGTGGATATCATGAAATTTTTTGTTATGCTTTTCGGCCTTTATAACATTAAATTCACATACGTCGTTTTTTTTTTTGACTTGTGTTAAATTTTGTTTCTTGCAGAGGTTTAGGCATCCAAATAATAACTTGCCGCTTATCACGTTTCTGATTCTGTGGAAGTAATTTGTCATTCGTCCCTCAGACACATGCCTGTTACTGAAATTGAAAACGGAAAAATGATTTATTTGAAACCCGGGTTTCTTAGGATGTCACACGATAATCTGAAACTACCACGTGTATAGATCACAGCCGATGTACATTCCTGAACAAATTGTCTTAAGTGTGTTGTTTGAATCATCTTTTTTAGATATAGCAAGTTCTCATGTAAGTACAGTTTCTGTCTTGAAAAATCATTAAAATAAATATTTGGCATGGCTTTTCGGAGCTGGTTGATTCTATTTGCGCAATGCTTTTTTTATAATTCTTTTCATACCATATAGCAAAACTAATTGAGAAGTCGGAATACAACATCAAAATGCGAGATGTGTTAAAATAACAAACTCCCAAAATTCTTGATATCTTGTCAATGAGAAAAGATATGTATATAAAAAGCTTAACATCAAAAACGAGCTTTCCGCTTGCGGCCAGTGTATTTTGTATCTGCGGGCACAGCATTTCCTTTGCCCCTCATTTGCTCCTTTTTCTTTAATATCCATGATCTTGTTTTGCCTTTCTTTGTTACTTTCTGCTTTTTCCGTGGCCTGTGCCTATCAGAATTACACACCTGCACAGCATGAGAAAACTTAGCATAGACGATTTCGTGCATATCGACCTCAATAAATCATGATAAAAACTTACAGTTTGATTTTCTTCATCACCACTACTATCATCATCATCTGAACAGCTATTTTCGTCTGCAACTTTGGCACTTGGTGTCGCGGTGCTCAAAGAAGGCGGCCCACAAGTAAGCACAAGGTACTCTTTCCTTTTCTTAGAGCTGTTGCAAAAGATCATCAGTGCATCAAATGAGTTTCAAGATGAACACAAAAACCCTAAAAGAGTCGTAATAACGTTTTTGGATTTTAAATCAACTTTATGTGTGGAAAAAAGGGTGATACCTGTGAGGGTAATCAATAACTACACCGCCAGAAAACCCAGCACGCATAGCAAAACTTAGAATTAGCTCTCGTTGGGCATTATTTTCAGGATATAGCTGAAAAACAGCTCTTGCTCCCCTGCTCAGACATCTATAAAGCGATCCAAAAAAAGCCCTGCAACAAAAGATGGCAGTATCCCATGATCAGTTCGAAACTATTTCAGTTTGCAGTTATCAATATTCAAGGGTATGATTATTATGTACAGTTTGAGAATAGGGAGAAACAAAAATGTACATACTTCAATCTCAATCGTGGCTCGTGACAAGATTTGTCAGCATTGCACAGCCACTACGCAGATAAATCAGACTATTAGCTTATCATTTTTCTACTCGCATTTATCAAACAATATGATAAACGTTATAAAGAAACACGACGTAAATTTCAACGAAGTATACAAACCTGAACAGCGGAGATACTGATGGCACCATCAATCAATCCAGGACGGATTCCTAGTCCCTGACCCATGTCACTAAGTATAAGATCACCTTCAGCCTCTCGCTCCAATGCAATATCTGTATATTTATATTTATATTATAAATTATAATTTCTACCTTACGACGACGAAGAGAATAAATAAAAAGTAAGTGTTAGATACCAAGCATGGACGGCGAAATATCTAAACCAATCCATTGATGTCCATACTCAGATATCGTTTCGCCGCTAAGTCCCGAACCACAACCTATCAATAAAAACTCAATCCTAATTAATTAACCGATTACGAGAACAAAAAAAAAGAGAAAAGTAAGTGAAAATACCAATGTCAAGAAGCAATCTAGGGATTCCATCGTCAGGTAATGCAAGTAGTTCTAGTGCTCTTTCTGAAAGCTCTGCCTTCAATTATTATAATCAAACTACTATTATTATGATTATATATATATATATACCTATATCTATATAAATATATATACCTGAATTCCGACGATACGAGAAGAAGAAGTGTATTTTCGAGCTTCAACATCGTCGTAGAATATCTCCGGCGGTGCTTGTAGCTCCGGTCGAGATGACATCACGACGGCGGTGGTAGTGGTTTTAGCAAGGCTGCTGCTTGGGTTTTTACTAGCAATGAAGGTTTCCTTTCTACTCAAAATTAGGTTTCTAGTTTAGATATAGCATTTTATATCTCTTAAAATAAGTTAATTACATTATGACCCCCATACTTAGAGAATAATGCCATTTAACATCATTCGAAGTCCGGTGTAATCAAACCGAGTCGTCGAGTCGAATACTGTCAAATTCATGCTTGGAACTCGACTCGAGCTGACCGAGCTTTATTTCAGACTCGACTTCTAGACGATTGAAAGCGGATCAACATATAAAGCTCATACAAAATCAGTGATATGAAGCTCAACTCGACTTGTTTCGTATGCATATTACTATATGGTATGATGTAATATATGAATATAAACTAAGCTAGATAAAACTCACGAACCACACGACTCGAATGTATTGGAGCTCGACTCGAAAGTGTCATGTAGTTCGAGTTCGATTCGTTTAGTCCGAGTCGATTTCGAGTACTTTTGTAGTCTATATCGAATAGCTTGCACGGAATCAAGCAAGTTCGTCAGGTTTGATTCGAAGAGGTGATTTCATATATCTGAGCACTGAATCAAGCAAATTCGTCAGGGACAACTCATATCCAATTGGGGAGGTTCGTACTTGTTCGTTAATGTACGCGGTGAAGGAACTTACAAACTCATAGCAACAAAGGGAAAAGGAATGTTGTACGCTTGGAACTAGGGGTGACAATATTGAACATGACCTGAAACCGAAACAAATTATGTTGTATAATCTCAACCGGCTAACCCATTAATTCAAATTGTTTGCAGTTCAGGTTCACATTGGTCATTTGGTAAATAGGTCAACCTAAGAACTTGTAAATTTTAATTAAATAAACCCCTATCTTAATCTCAATGATAGTAAATTCTCCTTTTTATATATATTTTTTTTCAAACTTTTATATTTTGAAGACATTAAATATAAACCGGTTAACCCATCTTAATCTTATCCTAATTTTAATCTTATCTTAATCATAATCTTAATATATAATAAAAAAAACCTAAAATGCTATCGGCAAAATAGTAACAATTAGATGTGTTTTTAACTTTAATTAAGGCCATTAACTCATTTTGATGATGTTATTATCACTAATTTCATTTTAACTCTTTTACTTCAAACAATCTAACCTTATATTTAATAATATTCAAATAAAACTAATTAGCAACTCTATTTTAAATAATCGAACCCTTATATTTTAAATTATCTAAAAGAATATGAAACATATATAATGATAATATATTGAAATCTAATAACGTAAATATAAAGCCATTAATAATGTATGATAACATTACTCACGACGTCAAATTTTATGTCATTTCATGTAAACGCAAGTTACTTGAAGTTTGACATACAAATCTTTTGTTATGCCTCAAAGTACCCGATTAATTAGCAAGAAAGACGACCAACGGGTCCAACATATAGTTGTCCTCATCTCTTCATCAAGAACAACTGCAAAAGCAATAGTTATTAGACATATATGTATGTTACTTATGACATAAATTTGGAGATGAAGTGCTTACGTATAAACGAAACATCATAACATTCGCTAACACAATCATTTTGTCTACATGACTAATAGTTTTCTATTAATCTTTCTATATATGTTATCTTCTTGTTTAGCATTATATTGTTTTTGATATAGTTTTTCGCGTATTACATGAGTCAATAAGCTAGTTTATAAATTAAACACATTTGATCTAATTGATGTGAAACCAACCCGCTAACCCACTTTTTGATAAATAGATTATATGTATTAGGTTCGGGTTGAGTAATTTCAACCCGATAACATGATTATGTTAGTGGGTTATGTTCAGATTGAGTAATTTCAATCCGTCAACATGCGAAATTCGACCCTGAATTGCCACCCGTACTTGGCACGATACCAATATGTGAAAGAGTTACATTTAAGGAGAATTTCTTTTTTTGCAATTGAAAACACACTCTCTTCTTAAGGGAGTGTTAGTTTGTGTATCTCAACTGTTTACAGAAGTATTAATATGAATGAAACTAATCCTGTTCTACTAGACCTGTTAACATGATAAATTATGATGTGATGTAATAAAACACAAGTCTTTGTTATTACCCTACAATTAGGAGGTTCGAAGTTACATAAATATATACGTTTAGAGAGAATCAGATTACAAGAGTGCATTCCCCTTCTTGTCTATCTCCTAGTAGCCTTTTGGGCAAGCGCGAAAGAAAACAAAAGGACGTGCTAACGACTCATTGTTACAAAGGTCAATTATGTTTATCATAATCCATAAACAGAACCTAAAGATTACGATTTTTTGGGTTTAGATAAGACCCTAACTAGATTGTCAGAATTGAATTTTACATCAGAATCAAATGTTGTGAATCAACACAAATAGTAACACAAAACAGAACATGTAGACGATAAGAAAAAAGAAAGAGATTATTACATGATGATAAATCTTTGTTCACATATATATAAATACAAAATGAATAAAAATATTCTAAATCGTCCTAATTTCCAAACTTGAATTATACATGATGATGAAATGAACAAAAAAGGTATAATACTTGAACATGATAAATTAAGCGATGAATTATACAAACAAATTAAGCAAAACCCCCTCGATCGCCCAATAGAATCGTCAATCTCATCCCTTCAGACTGTTTGATCTGAAGGAAGATTAATATATAACGTATGGATGTTAAGTATGTGTGTGTTTGTATATATGCTGTCTGTAATTGGATTGGATTGGATTGGATTAGTAGTATGGGATTACAGGTGGTGGTGGAGACGCGTAGGAAACTCCGAAAACTGGTGGAAGTGGAAGATTGTCGTATGGTGGTGGTGGAGATTGTGATTTTTGTGGAGGTGGTGGTGATTGAGTGTGTGGTGGTTTGTGGTGCCATTGTTGTGGTGGTGGTAGTGGTAGTGGTAATGTGGGTGTTTCGCATGGTTTAGGAGGAGGTGGGGGTGGTGGAACGCAGTCAGATGCTGGTGGTGGTGGTGATTGTTGAGGTGGTGGGGGTGATGAGTATGAGTAATGTGGTGGCGGTGGCGATGGTGATGGGGGAGGAGGTGGAGATGAGTAGTATGGTGGAGGCGGTGATGGTGATGGTGGAGGTGGCGGTGATGAGTAGTATGGTGGAGGCGGTGATGGTGATGGGGGAGGTGGCGGTGATGAGTAGTATGGTGGAGGCGGTGATGGTGATGGAGGAGGTGGTGGGGATGAGTAGTATGGTGGTGGAGGTGATGGTGATGGGGGAGGTGGTGGTGATGAATAATATGGTGGGGGTGGTGATGGTGATGGCGGAGGTGGTGGTGGTGGTGATGAATAGTATGGTGGAGGAGGCGACGGGGATGGTGGTGGAGGAGGGGAAGGAGAGGGTGGAGGTGGTGGTGATGGCGATGGTGGTGGTGGTGGTGATGGTGAGGGAGGAGGTGGTGGTGGTGGCGATGAATAATATGGTGGAGGTGGTGATGGTGGTGGAGGTGATGGTGGAGGAGGTGATGGTGAGGGAGGTGGTGGTGGCGATGGTGATGGGGGTGGTGGTGGCGACGAGTAATGTGGTGGAGGTGGTGATGGTGATGGTGGTGGTGGTGCAACACGAGTTACGGGTGAAGATTCAAACGTTGGAGGCGGTGGCGCACGTCGATGAATTGGTGACACTTTCGAAACCGGTGGTGGTGGTGGTGTAACTCGAGGTTTTGGTACTTGCGGTGGTGGGTGTGATCTCACAATCGGCGAACTTTCAAAAACCGGAGGTGGTGGAGAAGGCCTAATTTTTTGCCTTGGTGAGGTAGAAGCTTTAGGAGATGGAGGTTTTGGTGTAGTCCTTCTCCTATTTTGCGATTCCGACTTAGACTTTGGTGGGGATGGCATTGGAACTGGAACCGAAGACACACCACATTGCATCTTACTACAATCAACAGGTCGAGCATCCCTCGAAGAACATTCCCTCCCGGACCGTTGATTCTTTTTCCCACCGATACAATTCTTTTCATCATCAAACAACTTACCTCCCGAAGCAACACAAGATGGTGCCTCGCCAGTAAAATAATTAAACGAATAAGTAAAGTTTTGCAACTGAGGCAACTTACAAATGATATCCGGAACCACACCGGTCAACTTATTATGTGCTACATTCAATTGCTCCACGCTCCTCATTCCGGCAATCGCAGCTGGCAACGGTCCTTGAAGACTATTAAAGCTGACATCAAAAACGGTCACCTCTTTCAACGCCCCGATCTGAACTGGCAGACAGCTAGTCAAATTATCATTCATAAGAATAATCTCATTCAATGTCTTCCCCATTTTCCCAATACTTGCTGGAAGACACCCGCCGAGATCATTGTTTGCCAAAACAAGCACTGATACGGGCGAGTTACCCAAGTTTGGTGGAATACCAAACTTGAACCGGTTGTCATTCAAGAAAACCGCGTCAAGATCCTTATCAAATAGCCCAAACGGGACAGACCCTTCGAATTCATTAAACCGAAGGTCCAAAAACTTCAAAATGGGAAGAGTTAGGACTACTTTCGGAAAACCTCCAACGAACCGATTATTACTTATATCAAGCTCATGAAGAAGTTTAAGCTTCTTAAACGTTTTCGGGACAGTTCCACAAAACCGGTTTGAGTTAATATGGAATAATGCAAGATCAGTAAGAAGACCAAGCTCTTCCGGGAGATAACCCGCGATATCCCCATGATTTAGATCAATCCCCGCTACTACACGATTCGACGAGTTCCTTAACGACGGAGCGCAAAACACTCCACCATAAGAACAAACCGCGGGTCCGGTCCAATTCGCAGTGAAGTTAAACGGGTCAGAAAAGATAGCCTCTTTCCATGCTTGGAGTGCAATGTACGCTTTTCGTTGACTCGGGTTCTCGAATACTAGGTCGTCGACGTCGTTGTCGTCCGCCGCGGAGATGTGGTGGAATGTGGCGGAGACAAGGAGGGTGAGGAGGAGGAAATGTAAACGCGGTGGTGGCATTGTGTGTTATGAGATAATGGCCTTACTGGCAGATGCTTGTTTTCTGTTAATTTCCTTTCATTAGTCTCAATTTAAAGGAGACATTTTATTATTTTAATATTATTTTTATTATTATTATATTTAAATTCAAATGATAGTGTGTAAATATATATATTTCTATTATTTTTAGAATCAATATTAATTTGTGAAAGTGATTCAACTGCCACCAAACCCATGTTAAGTCTTCTCTGGCTTTTTTCTGTTACTTACATTCTTAAGTTGATAAATATTAATTTATTATTTATAATTATTGATCACAAACTAAAACGATAAGCAAATAAGAATAAAAGTATCAGTAAGATCAACATAATTCGTTTCGACTTATATTAATTAAGATAAGGTCACATACTAATTATTAAGAAAAAAATTACTAAATAAATAATGTTTTTACCTTTTTAAAAAAGAAAATAAGTAATACTTTTTTTTTTATAAAATAATATAATGGTTTTTTAAAAACTTTAGGAGGGTGCACCGGCAAAAGAATAAAAGTCCATTTGAGTAGAATAATAAAAGAGACAATATGACAAGCCAGCACGTTGCCAGAATTTGATGAAAACTACGTTTTTTGTTTTTTAAAAATAATATAAATAAACATAATTGTATAAAAGTTGAAAATAGAATTGGAAGTAGTGGAGGGTTTGTAATCCTGTTACTTATTTTTGTATTTTTAAAACTTTAGCAACTATTCATATTTTTTTTTAATAATATTTGCATTTGTACTAAAAACTACTTTTTTTTAAATTATAACTTTTTTTTTATTATAATACATTTTTAAACATGAATAATCAAAATAAAATATTTTTTTATTTTATCTTTAACTATTTTTGATTTCTAAAATTTAAAAAATAACCGATAGTTTTAATGTAAAAACAAATTGGATACTATAATGAAAAAATTATAAATTGTATTTATTTTATTTTTAATCGTTAGCTTTTATATTGGACAAAATGAGTAATAAATTTAAATATAATTCTTTTTCCCCTAGAAACAACGGATTCACATAAAAAAACGTAGGAAAATAATAAATAAATAAAAAGTCTACTTTTATGAATAAAGTTAATTAATAATTAAATTATTAAAAAAATAATTTGAAATAGTTTTATTCTTGTTAAAATCAAGGAGTAGTAGTAATCCACTAATTAGTTGGGACCCACTCAAACGGCGATAATTGTACGCGTTTTGGTGGCGCCGTGACTGAAGGCGTCACAAGATGTTGGCATCCTTCTCTTTATATGATGCTAAAACTTTCTTTTTCAATTTTACTCCTTTTTCATGCTTTTGTAGTTATTTTTCTCCTTTGTTTGTCTATAACTTGATTATTAGTAAAGATTATTGATAATCTTGTTGGTGATTTTTAATATTATCTAGACCAGATGACCACAAATTTCTAAGTATATGAATATATAAAAGTTAACTCGATAGTAACGATGTCGATCACATCAATCATGCATTAAGTAATTCAACTAACATGTGTGATTTATGTATGAGAACTTAAAGGTCATAAATCATAATGTTCACTATGTCCGTAAGGATGATCATGTACGTGTAATGAAAACTAACCTTTAAGTGTTAGTTATGTTTGAATTAACATTATAATTTGTGGCATATCTAGTCAAGGTTAACAATGATCATATATAATAACTACAATAAAAGCAATAAAAATAAGGATAGGTACGTGTACGTCTATTACTTAGTAATAACTATAGCATAATAAACACACAAATAATCGATAAAATATCAATAATTGAAAAACACACAAGTTAAAACAAAGGTTCATTCAACTAGGCAAACACTTAGGCATGGCTGGTCCTGAGTTTTCGGATGTCCTGGACAAGAGGGTAAAAGTATGCTTAGTCTGCTAGAGTATTTTCTAGTTTTCTTGTTTTTGCATTAGGCTTTCCAAATAAAACATGTCCTAAATAAACAACACATTATTTTAAGAAATACGTTAGATTTTTCCTATTTTTCAAAATTGGTTGACATTTTCTCTTTATTGTTTTTACATAAGATTGAAAGAAAAATTACCATTTAATGTTGATCTTACTTAAAACAATATACTTTTCGATAGAAAAATCACAATTTCATCATATAAGGACATGTTATCAACAAAGGATTTTTTTTTGATTCTTTGTTCTTTTTTGTCAAAATGAATGGTACTACAACATGTGTATCAATATTCACTCACACGTCAAATATATGTTCAAAAATAAATCAACTAAAAAATTATGCATAAGTTAAAAGTATTAGACATAGTTTAGTCGGCCCATTTACAATTATGTCCATTGTATCCTAGGGCTTAGTCTATAATGTACTCTATACTATATCTTCTTAGATGTAATAGCATCGGCGACTTCTATCCCGTTATTAGTTCATAAATGGCATTTTTAGCTTTGAGTTAAGACGTGTGGCATCAAAGACTTGGACATCCAAGACATGATGTTTTATGTATTCTTATTTCTAGTAATTTAATTTCTTGTAATAATGTCAAGCCACAAAACTTATATAATGCTTGTCAACTTGGAAAACACACAAAACTACCGTTTTACTCTTATTTATCGCATGTTGAGTCGGTTTTTGATATAGTGCACTCGGATTTATGGACTTTTCCCATACGAAGGGTGTGTTTGGTGTAACTAGATGAAGATGAAGCTTAAGCTTGAGCTGGAGATGAAGCTTAAGCTTAAGTTTATGATTGGAGCTGATGTTTATTTATAAAAATGGAAAACATGTTTGGTAAGTAGTTGGAACTTGAGCTTATAAATATAAAAAGACATAAAAAGGCAAATAAAAATATGTATATCAAATAATATGAAGGTATATAAGTAATTTTGTTTATCATAAGCTCAAGTCCTTCCATAATCTACTTGAAGGAGCTTATTGTTTTGGGGATTACGGGAGCTTGGATTTTTAATAATCCTGTACAAACAAATAAGGCTTATAGAGTGGCTTATCAAAAACGATAAGCTTAAGCCCCTAGAATCCCCGCGCCAAACATACCCCAAGTGTCACGAGAATAAAGTATTATGTCATTTTTGTATATCATTTTTCACATTTTTTATGGGTCTTTTCTCTTCGTAATAAAAGTGAAGTTTATAATAAATTTGTTATTTTTCGAACTTATGTCAAAACCCAATTTCATAAAGAAATCAAATCATTCCAATGTGATCACGGAGGTGAATTCAACAACACCGCTTTACACAAACTTTTTGAAAACACCGACACTCAATTTCGTTTTTCTTGTCCCAATACTTCCCAACAAAACGAAAAATCGGAGAGAATGATCCACACCATTAACAACTTTATCCGCACTCTCCTTTTTCAAGTCCGACTCCCACCAATATATTGGGTAGAAGCATTGCACATGGCTACCTATCTTTTGAACAGTCTACCCTCCACATCAATTAACAACGAAATTCCTTTTCAAAAACTTTTTCAAAAACCCCCACTTTTTAAACAACTCCGCGTTTTTGGATGCTACCCACATCTACACACTCATCACAAACTCGAACCCCGTTCCACTCCTTGCATCTTTCTTGGCTATCCTCTCAACCATAGAGGTTACCAGTGCCTTGATCTCATTAGTAAGAAGATTATTCTTTCACGTCATGTTACATTTGACGAGTCCATTTTCCCTTTCACCACCAAATCCAACTCTAAACCCTCTTCCTACACTTTCCTCGAAGAAGATTACCCCGATTCACCCATCTCCATTCTCACTAAATCAACGCACCCCCCCCCCCCCCCCCCCCCCACTACCATCACCGAACCAACCAACACCTCCACCTTCCACTCATCGACCAACTCATCCGATGCTTACTCGCTCAAGAGTCGGTCACCTAAAACCAACCAAAAGACTTAACCTTCATGTCACAACCCACCACACACCCCCCCCCCCCTATTACACACAAGCCCTTAAAAACCCTCAATGGAAATAGGCTATGATAGATGAACATAACGCTCTTATTAAAAATAGAACTTGGATACTTGTTCCTAGACTTGCAGGACATTGTGGAATCCATGTGGCTTTTCAAAGTTAAATATCATGCAGACGGTATACTTAGTCGCTACAAAGCTCGACTTGTAACGAATGGCAGTAGTCAACAGCAGGGAATAGACTGTGATCATACATTTAGCCCGGTTGTTAAACCGACAAAGATACACACGGTTCTCAGTTTAGCCATTTCCCGCAAATGGCCGATACATCAACATGATGTCAAGAATGCCTTTGTTCATGGCACTCTTGATGAGACAGTCTATAGCGACAACCCCCAGGATTTGTTGACGACAACTTTTCGGATCATGTGTCTCTATTAAAGAGATCTCTTTATGGCCTAAAACAAGCTCCACGAGCTTGGTTTCAGCAGTTTGCTACCTTTGCACTACGACTTGGTTTCATACATAGTCGCACTGATACATCACTTTTCCTATACACATATGGCTCCGACACCGCTTACTTACTTCTTTATGTAGATGATATCATCCTTACTGCCTCGACCACAGTCTTTCTATATCGTACTATTGCATATTTGAGCAAAGAGTTTGACATGACAGATTTGGGGCACTTGAGCTATTTTTTGGGTATCTATTCGACTCGCACTACCAATGGCATGTTTCTCTCACAGCAGAAATATGCTCTTGACATCTTGGAACGCGCTCAGATGATGAACTGCAACCCCTGCAAAACCCTAGTTGACATTGATTTTAAACTTGGATTTTCCGGACCTCAGTTTCTGATCCGACTTCATACCGTAGCATTGCGGGGGCATTAAAGTACCTTACCTTCACTCGCCCCGACATCTAGTTGACGATATAGCATATGTGGTGAGTATTGTTAGTAGGTATTTGGCAAATCCTGGTAAAGACCACTGGGAAGCAGTGGAGTGGATTTTGAGATATCTGAAAGGCTTAGCTGGGGTTTAGTGTATGGGAAGAATCAAGGAGAACACGTAGATGTGAGCGGTTTCGTGGATGATGATTATGCAAAAGACCCTGATAAAGGGAGGTCGATAACTAGGTACGCGTTTATGTTAAAGGGATGTGCGGTGAGCTGGAAATCAACGCTTCAGCACATGGTGACTTTATCCACTACATAGGCGGAGTATGTGGCTCTTACGGAATCGGTAAAGGAAGGAATATGGCTTAAAGGGTTACTAGTTGAGTTGGGAGTAAACCTAAGGTCAGTAGTAGTGAGTTGTGATAATCAAGGTGCAATTCAACTCTCGAAGAATCAAGTGTTTCATGAGAGGACAAAGCATATCAACGCAAAGTTTCACTTCATCAGGGAGATCATGGAATCTAAGGAGATTGTAGTGTTCAAGGTTGGTAGGGAAGATAATGCGGGTGATGCGTTCACGAAGGTGGTTCCAGATTCAAAGTTTAAGCATTGTTTGAAGATGCTTAGTATCGGAGTTATCTAATTCTAAGCTTAAGGTGGAAATTGTTAATCGACTTCTTGCGTAAAATCGTTTAGTAATCTTAGTATTAGATTAGTTTTAATTAGTTTCATTTTAAGATTAAAACATTGACTAGTCAACAACTTGGAGGATACGTTAGAATTGTCTATAATCCAAGTTGGGGTCGGTTTGGGTTTATTATCCTAATCGACAGATTAGAGAACCCCCTCACCTATATAAAGTGTGAGGGGGTGAGGTTAACGTTTGTACCTTTTTCTATTTCTTTTTCCTATTAATCGAATAAGCAAATTAATATTCGACAATTACCTATTGGTTTTTGGTTTTTCGTTTTCTTCATCACGCTTCTTGTTCCGCAAGTTTTCTTCCGGTTGTTGGTGAGCTTTGATTCTTCCAACATTTTAAAATACTTCATTTGCAAGGCTTGCATTTGATGAATATAAAAAAGTCTTGCAAGGATCATGTACATTAAGGTACAAGCCATGGTTAAGTTATAGAGGTTAAATCAGCGTTTTAAAGTACTTAATTTGAAAGGCTTGCATTTGATGAAGATAAAAAAGTCTTTCAAGCATCATGTACATTAAGGTACCATGCATTTAGTTAAGATTAGATTAAAGGTAATTAGGATATCGTGTTTAAAAGAGATTATTTCTCATGAAAGACTAACTATCTCAACTGAATTCCCTTACGATAACTATATTTAAATATATAACTTTACGAATTGATTAATTAATTAAAGTTACTACGATTAGGTATGTCATTAGGCCCCATCTAAATTCATGTCTTGTGACGTGGCTTTAAACTCTGTTGTGCTTTGCTTTTGTTTAATTACTAGCTAATTGACCCGTGAAAACGCGGAAAAATATATCAAAACTAATACAATGATAATTATATAAAACTAATAACACATGGAAAGTCATTAACAATGTTTGATAGACATGGCTAAACTGTTTCACAAAACATTATAAAGCGCCATAACAACTTGTACGGGAGCGTTAAAATATCCATTACAATTGTAGTTGTGGGGCGTAATTGCCTTCGTCGTACTTGTTTTTCCTAACGCAAGCTGGGTACGATTAAACACACTGAAAGAAACATTGCATCAGTGCAATTTGTAGCAGATAGCAGAATGTGCAATACACAGATATTTGAACAAATCACAGCAAACTCGGAAGCCGAAATAGGAAAACATAGTTCAGAAACATTTATTGCAGAATGCATGAGGGAAAATAAGAAAAATGCAACATAATATACAACCGTAAAAGCATTGATTAGTAACAAAAAAAAATAGTGATGATAGAACACAAATTAAGAAGCTGTTCATAAAGTCATAACAATGATAACAAAAAAGAAAATATAAAGTTCGCTTCCCTCAAACTTATTGACCCCATCAATGGTGTCTCAAAACCCAACACGAAGAAGAAAAAAAGTGTAGCTAAAGCATTCAGCGAAAAAGTTGAAGAAAAAGAACATCATGTGGTCGAAAACACGCAAACCATCGACTCAGAATCCAAAATAATCAGATGCAACGCACGGCTTCGTACAGAATCATGTTCTGATTCCTCCATTTCCTCTTTTGTTGATGAAATTCAACAAACTATCAAAGTGGGTTCATGCTTGGGATTTAATATAGATGGAGAAGACAAAGATATTGAATTTTTCATCAAGGAACATGGTGATGTCAATGTGATCCCATGAATATCGCAACCTTTAACATAAGAGGGGTCAATGATGACCTTAAACAGAATTGGATAAGGCGAATTTGTGTTGAAAATAAAGTTCATTTCATTGGCATTCAAGAATCCATGACCGACTCCGTCCACAACTTTCTGGTTCATTCTATGTGGGGGACTTATAATTTTGATTTCGTATCTCTTAAGTCTCAAGGAAAGTCAGGTGGCATCATATGCATTTGGGATAAATCAATGTTTCTGTCCCACTCTGTCTTATAAGGAAAATGATTTATTGCTATCGTGGGTAAATCGGTGTTTATGGATTCATATTGTCTTATGATAACTGTTGTGTTGGGCGACTTTAGTGAAGTTAGAGATAGCAGTGAAAGATTGGGGACCAAGTTTTGTAAACGAGGTGCCTAATTTTTTAATAATTTCATTTTGGATTCGGATCTTAATGACATTCCTATGGGAGGCAAAAAGTATACCGGCATGAATAAAGATGGGTCAAAGCTTAGCAAAATCGATCGCATTCTTGTATCCAATCATTTCGTTGAAAAATGGCCCAAAGCCCAATTGCTTGCCCTCCCCAGGGAGCATTCTGATCATTCTAAAATGACTAACAGGAATATCGGTTGAAAGGAGTATTGGATTTAATTAAAGTCAACCAAAGTCAAAATCAAACGAAGTCAAAGTCAACCAAGGTAAAAGTCAACCAAAATCAAAGTCAACCGAAGTCAATATCAAAAGATAGTTGACTTGGTCAAAGTCAACGAAAGTCAACCATTTTTGAAAGGAAGTCAAAGTCAACAAAAGTCAACCTTTGACCATTTGAATATTTTGAAGTGTTATTAGAATATTTTGAGTAAAATATGGTTGGAAATAAGTTTTATAAAAGTTTGATGAAAAGTTTAAGTTTAAAATCAAAGGTTTTGATCGTTTTCGAAAAAATAACGGTTTAACGATAAAATGGACGTTTTAACGATTATGATAATAATTAATATGACGTTTAAGATTTGCGATTTACGTTTTGAGTCTAAAATGTATGTTTATCAGTTTATAATACTTTATGTATACTAATATAGGTTTACGTATACTTAAATTTGTCCAAAATACGCGAAAAGGCGAAACGTCAGCTGGTGTCGCGCACTGGATAACCAGTGCTGCGTTCTGGTCTGGGAACCAGGCACGGTGCGTCGTTCCTATGACCTAGGACGGCGCCCTGGTGTCCAAAATTCAGCTTTTCGTTTAAGTCGTTTTTAGTACCGGTTAGTTAGTTTAAGTCTTAAGTGAATATTTACAGATTGTTAAATGGAGTTATTTAGTCAAATAACTCATAAGTAAACTTATATATAATATACATATTTATACATATACTTATTTTACAATATTTACAAGATTTTAGTTATATTTTGTTAAGTTGGTTTATAATATAGATTATGCATAAAATACTTAGGTTTATAACTCCACTAAGTTCAAGAAAATGTTGGAAGCATTTTCGGTAGAAATTTACAAATATTCCTATATGAAATTAACCGGTTTTTACATAAGTTTAAATATGACCTTTTTAGATTAGAATTTGCTAATAACCTATTAATATGGTAATTAGTCATAGTTTATATCAACTTTTAGGTTTTAAATCATTTTAACCGTTTTACATCTTTTTACCCTTTTTATATAAGATTTTAGATGAGAATAATTAAGAATGAAAAGAAAACGAAAAGAAACGATAAAGGGGTTTATAGGGAGTACCGAAGACCTCTGCAAAATCTACAATCTTGAAGCTTTTCCGAAATGAACTCCCAAGTGATAGAGTGGAGAATCAAGCTCCAAACAAAAAAATTGGCCCAAAGCCCAATTAGTTTTAAGAACCAATGTCATGGATTTTGGGCCACCGCCTTTCAAGTTCTATAACTCTTGGCGTTTACATGAAGAATTCCCTTCCATGCTCATTTCTTCTTGGGCCACAAGAGACTCTCCCCTGGCTACCCATCCAACAATTAACTTCAAAAATAAGTTGAAAAAGTTGAAAGTCGATATCAAAGCTTGGAGAATTAGTGATAATTTCAAAGACTCGACAAATCTCTCTAAATTAAAGAAAAAGGTTGATGCTATAGACGATAAAGCGGAAGGTGGTACGATAAACTCAAATGATATGAAGCTTCAGTTCGAGCTGAATGTATGAAACAAAATATTCAAATAGAACAAGCCAAAAATCAAGATTTAAAGCAAAATCTTAGACGTTCACGCATCAATGGTCTTTCCGTTCAAGGGATCCGTGACTACAAATCCAAGTTTGATGAAACATATGTCGACTGTCCTTCTTTTTAAAGTTCAAGATTCAAATCACTTTTGTTCAAAGAAAACTCCTTTTTATAAGCTCCATTCTCGAAAGAAGAAATAAAAGAAGCAGTGTTGGATTGTGGAGGGGAAAAGGCACCGGGCCGATGGATTCACTTTTAAATTTATCAAAAAATATTAGAGCATAATTGGTGAAGACGTGTTTTCTTTTGTCACACAATTTGAATTTTCTGGTTTTATCCCAAAAGGTTGCAACTCCTCATTCATTGCTCTAGTTCCAAAGGTAAACGACCCTCTCTTTATCAATGAATTTAGACCGATTAGCTTGATTGGGTGTCAATACAAAATCATTGCTAAATTGCTAGAAATAGGCCTCTTAAAGTAATCTCCTCGGTTGTAAGTGAAGTCCAAACCGCCTTCATCAAAAGGGCAAATTATCGATGGTCCGACGATGATGGATGAAATTATTGCATGAACTTTAGTAATTTCATGATCTTCAAAATCGATTTTAAAAATGCTTCTGACGCTTTAAATTGGAAGTTTTTAGATTCGATAATGACTCAAATGGGTTTTGGTTATGAATGGAGAAAATGGATAAATGGGTATAGTTCCATTTTAGTAAACGGGTACTCAACTTCGGAATTTAAAATAAATAAAGGGCGACGACAAGGTGACCCTTTATCACCATTTCTTTTTATTTTAGCAATGGAAGCTCTCAATGTTGTCATCTTAGAAGCAAAGGAAAAAAAATATATTTCATGATATTAAAGTGGGAAAAGACAAAATTTATATGTCACACCTCCAATTTGCAGACGATGCTTTAATAATGGGGAAATGGTCTTTGGATAATGATAAGAATCTAGGTGTCAAGGTTAACTTCTCGAAAATCAATTTAATTGGTGTCGGCATTCCTAAAAATGAAGTTGTAAGAATAGCTTCGATCCTACATTGTCAAGCTTCCCATCTCCCTTTCACTTATCTTGGCCTACCAATTGGAGCAAACATGTCTAAAGAAGCAAGTTGGTCTCCTATTATAGAGAAATTTCAAAAGAAACTCTCTTCTTGGAAGACTAGGAGTTTGTCATATGGCGGTCGTCTAACTCTACTTAAGACCGTGTTAGGTAGCCTTGGCACGTACTTTTTCTCTACTTTCAAAGCTCATATGAAAGTTTTAAACTTGCTTGAAAAAACGAGAAGAAACTTCTTTTGGGGAGGAACCATGGAGGAGAGAAAGTTATGTTGGATCGCATGGAAAAAGGTTTTAGCTCCATTAGATAACGGTGGTCTTGGTATTGGGAGCCTTCAAGCTAGAAACCTTGCTATGTTATCTAAATGGTGGTGATGTTTTCTTACCGAACCAAATTCTCTATGGTGCATAGTTATCAAATCAATCCATGGTGAACATGGTTGTCTAACAAAATATAATCATCCTTCTTCTACACAAGGAATGTGGAGACATATAGTTAATCTTGACACCACTCTTGCTAAATACAATATTGATTTTCCCTCACTTTTCAAACGTAAAGTGGGTGATGGCAGAGACATAGAGACATTAAATTCTGGTGAGATATTTGGTTAGGTGGTTATTCTTTAATGGAATACTACCCTCGATTATTCAAGCTTGAAACAACGAGTGAAGAAAAGCTAAGAGATAGAGCTTCTATGATCATGGGCAGCCCAATACAAGTTGAACCTATTAGAAATAGATGTTTAGTTCAAATATAAGCCCAAACCTGTATGTGGGCTTGGACCCGTTAGGTTTATTTTTCCTATAAATAGACCTTAAATGTAAACGTTCTAAGTTGATGAAATACAGATATTCTTCCTCAAAATCCTATTGTTAATTTCTACATGGTATCAGAGCAGGATACTGTAAAAGGTACCTGTTCGATTAATCCATTCGAATAGAATATCAACATATTCGATTATCTATTCGAACAGAAAAACAAAGATTTCGAATTATCCATTCGAACAGAAAAACAAAGACTTCGACTTAGCTGTTCGAACTGAAATTCAAGGTACACGGACTGGGCCATTCGAACAAGAATCTTAAGCCCACGAATTGCCTTGATTCGACCACAAAAACAAAGCTCACGAACCATCTTGTTCGACTACAAAATCAAAGCACACGACCAGAGCACACGACCAGCTTTTGTTCGATCACAAAACCAAAGTACCAGACCAGTTTCGATTCGATTAGGATTTCGATTCGATTAGAATATCAGACAAGACTTATACCTTCGACCAAACCACAAACTCAAGCTTAATCGAATTGAATTGGATTCGAATTGAATTGAGGTTTCGAATTTGAAGTGAATAGAGGTATTCGAATCGAAGTGTTGTTCGAATTGAATTGCTATTCGAATTAAGGGGTGAATTGAATTGCTGTTCGTTTTGTCTAGGTATTCGAATTAAGGGGTGAATTGAATTGCTGTTCGTTTGGTAGCTTCAATCTTAAAGCCCAATAAACAAAGTTTAGCCCAAATCATTAATTAAAAAACCAGGCCCAAAACCACAATTTAAATAATTTAAAATAATTTAAACCACTATGGCTGACAACGAAAACAATAATCTCGCCATGCAACTAATGGAGTTGCTTCGTAACGGAACTCAGAATCAGTTCCAAAGTCCAAAACCAAACCCGTCTGACCAACTCAAGATTAGTTTAACGTTGACAAGCACCAACTACCCGTTATGGGCTCGTATGATTCGAGTATCTATTGGGGGGAAATCGAAAGTGTACCTCAACCATCTTACCGAAAACCCTCCTGCCATCACTGATGAAAAATACGATGAGTGGGAACAAGCCGATCTTGTGGTTTTCTCGTGGTTAATTCAGAATATCGAGCCTAGTATCGCAAGTAATCTCACTGAGTTTCCCACCGCGAAGTCACTATGGGAAGCCCTGGCAGTTACTTACAGCAGCGGGAAGGATAAGTTACAAACTTTCGATCTCCACGTTAAAGCTAATGAGTTCAAACAACGGCAACTATCACTGGAAGAGTTTTGGATAGGGATGCAGGGAATTTGGGGAGAAATTGATCGTCGGGATCCTAACCCGATGACGTGCACAGCTGACATAGCCACATATAATCGAGTCCGATCCGAAACAAAGTTGTTCCAGTTTCTGAACGGACTTGACCGGAGGTATGACCCAATTAAATGGGAAATTCTCCGTTCTGATCCGCTCCCATCTCCTGAAACCGCGTATGCTACGATCAGAAAAGAAAAAGCTCACCAAGCTATTATTGACGGGAACCATGGGGCAGATACGGGTGTAGCGGCTGGGCTTAATACCACCAGAGATGGAGCCGGGCTTGTCTCTAAGAATTATCGATCAGAAAAACCGGCGTTCCGACCCCAATCAAAGGTCGATAAAAGCAAGCTCAAGTGTGAAGAGTGTGGTATGTCAAAACACACCAAAGAGCAATGCTTTAAAATTGTCGGATATCCAGACTGGTGGAATGAGAATCACAAGACCTCCAAGACTGGAAAAGCTGCGACCGCTGTAGGAAGCAGTGAAACTAGAGACGGAGGAGAGACGAGTACCGATGGCGCACCAAAACCAGGTATAGGGTTTGGTTGTTCTATACCAAACCCTCCGGGTAATGATACCTTTTTAAATCCAAAAAGTTTTAATAAAAACTTACTCGATAAGTTAAATGATTACGATTTAAAAAAGGAACAATATGAGTCTTCTTCTGGCAAAGCTCATGTTGCAACCAAAGATTCTAAGTGTACGTCTTGGATCTTTGATTGTGGTGCCACTGATACGATGACGTTTGATATCACTGATCTAACGTCAAAATCTAGAGTTGATAAAACAAGAATTCACACAGCAAATGGGGAAACTCTCCCAGTTAAAGGAGGGGCAACCATTGAAATTTCAAAATCATTACGACTCTCTAGATGTCTTTATGTACCATCACTATCACACAAGTTATTATCTGTCAGTCATGTTACGAAAGAATTAAACTGTGTGGTATTAAATGCACCCCACTTTTTGCCTTTTGCAGGATATCAGAACGGGGAAGATCATTGGGCTTGGTACTGAAAGACAAGGACTCTACTACGTTGATGAAGTTACTCAACACGGTTCTGTTCTGCTCACTGATGTGTATTTTATAACATAAAATTATTTAAAGTTTAGAAAAGGATTTTACCAATGTAGATTAACACACAATACAGGCAGTGTACCTGATCGTACGCAAATATAGAATCAGTAAGTCCGGATCGAACTCAGGGAACGTGTATTTATATCCGTTATCTCAAATTATATAATTAAACTAATTAAAGCAAGTAAATATGGGGGGCGTTTTAGTTCTATGAGAACATAATTCAGAAAACAAATAACTAAAGTAAAATAGCAATTTAATTAACTAAGTGAATTTATGGATGAAAAACTGTTTGAAAAGTCTTTTAGATTTAATCAATATTTAGAAAGCAACGATTACTTGGAATTTCGTTTCACCTGGATTATGATTAACAAGAATATGTTTGATTGGTTTAACTGTGATTCCTATGATAACTAGATTTCCCACTAGAGTTATCTAATCCTACAATTTTAGAGAAAGATCATACGAATGATCGTACATCAAGAGCTATCTTAGACTATCCACTCTAAATTGTGCTTTAACGTCACTATCGTTTACAATTTAATCTGTCGACTACGAGTTAACAAAAGTCTAAATTATTCAATTTTGATATAATTTTCATGTTCATTCAATTCATTAAATCACTAATATCTTAGCCTATCTCAATTAAGTCTCAAGCTACAATTATCTAATAAATCATATAATCGTAAATAACTGATAAACTTATAAGAACGCTAGTTATGTTATAGATCTATCAATCACGCTAAGTAGTAGATTTAATAACTTTGAATAAACATGGATCTCGATTAAACGTAAACAATAATAGAAAAACCAATTAGTTCAAACATAAACTTGATTAAAACATAAATCCAGGTTCAACAATCCAAGCAATCGCTTAATGAGTTTAGCTCATGTTGAATTGTAAACAAATAACAATAAAGGTCTTAAAACAAAACATTGTGTCAAGATAATAATGCGTAAAAGTTCAAACCACACAATTGCTAACTTCAGGAATGATTAATGATGATTAACCAAAGCTTCCACGTGATCAACGGCTTCTAGGACTCTCCTTGCAGCTTTCCAGAATGGATGTAGGTTGAAAATAATGAATAAGATGTTAACCCTAGAAGCCTATTTATAGATAATTAAACCGCCTGATTTAGCCGGCGGCTGGCTGAATTCAGCCGGCGGCTAAAATGCACGGGTGAAAAAGTTGCTTCCGCGGCACGTAATGAACAAATGTGGAAAATCTAATTCAGCCGTCGGCTAAAAAGATTCAGCCGCCGGCTGTTTCCCAAATTTCACATTTCTTGCTCGTTTGTCTCCGTTTCAAGCCGGTTTCAGCTCCTTTTCGCTTCATGATCCAAATATAACTCTAATCTGCAATTCTTACTGAAAATATACCAAATCATAACAAAAGTTGCAGAAAACGAGCGTAAATATGACAAATGTGGCTACAAAATATAGATTATTTCAGGCACATCAAATTCCCCACACTTGAATCTTACTTGTCCTCAAGTAAACTATTATATTTAGAACAAAACAAACATCTTCAATTAAAATAAAATACCCAACGAATCAAGTAAATTACAAAAAATTTATTTATGAAGATGAATTTAATAGTTACCAAGCCAAAATTTAAATGCATAACTAAACATCTCACGATTTGGGAAGTATAACACTCAATCACTCAAAAAGCTAATCTAAGTGTAATATATATGTGAAATCGCTCAAAGCTCAGTCATGACAAGTATTCTATCATAGGCTTGATAACGATACGCTTCTCCACCAATAGAGTCTAAGTAACTAGTTCAGAGGGCTTATGGTCATATCAATGGGTGATGTGTAAAATAATGGAAACATGAGATGAAAGTGAATTAATATGAACGATATGAAACAATCAAATTCCAATTAGTCTACAAATCCAAATATTTTAGTCAAAAACCATATTACTTTCAAAATACTTTAATAAATATTTTTTCTGTTTTTTTTTTTATATTAAAGACACCGCTCAAAAGGTCCATCAAAATTATGAATAACTCTTAACTTATATCCACATGTAACTTCTTCCGTGAACTTAAGTAAATTAAACAACTCCACGCCATCATATATAACATTCCGTCTAATAATCAATCAAGTTTAAGAAAGAGGAAAATTTTCAACAAAAATATCTGGATTAAACGACTTATACATTTAGGCTCAATTTATGGAATATATATGGAAAGGTGATAAAAGAAAAAGGTCTGGTGCAAATATGGTATCTAAACGTCAAAAACACTAAAAACGAGTGCTCGATAGGTAGTGTGAGTCAAATAACCAGTGTAGTTACCGACTATAAGAAACGAATAGGCCAATCAACTGTTTAACAATCCTAATTCTTTTGCCTCTTTCCTAGTTACTAATAAGTAAAACTTATGAACATTCATAGCCTCGAAGCGTATACAGTGTCAAGTTCTAAAGTCTACAAGTCACCGGCACACTCATAACAATTGAAGATAAAAGCATAAAAAATGTATGCTATAAAGGCTCAAATCCTCACAATTATGTAACGGGTAGGTGTGCCTAGTTATGCAACTAGTTAAAACTAATTACGAGAAACATGTCAAAAAATTTTAAATTTTCGCACAAATTGTTCCTAAGGACAAATAGATTCAATCCTAACCCCTTCCCCACACTTAAACAATACAATGTCCTCATTGTAAAAAAATTTCAGCGAATAAGTGTAAAAAGAAAAAGAGAAAAGAAAAAGAACTCCCCCATTTAGATGTCGTATGCTGTGAAAGGAAATAGCAGTGGAAAGAATGTGTGGCTGTAAAAGCTTAACGTCCTCAAAAAATCTGCATAGCTTCCTTTGAAAATTCGGATTTTCGGCATTACTTCCACTAAAATGGTTGATATTCTAAAATGGGAAAAACACATGCACACATATTAAGCACCACAAATAAATAATAAAAGAAGTACATAATCCAAATACAAAAATCCCAAACAATAATCCATACGAAATAAAAAAAAAATAGAAATAGTTTGAAAAACACAAATATAACACCACATCATCACATGTCAGGCCACCGGCCTGTCCAAGCTGCACTCTGGCGCGCCTGAATGTCTCGCTGTTCCTCCTCATCTTGCTGTCGCTGGGCCTCGGTAGGAGGATAGTACTGGTAATGCTGAGTGGACCACATATGGTGGCGATCCTCATAGGTAGAGGAAGATGGCTGGTCCTGGTCCATCGGAGTGCTACTGCCAAAAGAGTGATAAGATCCGTCGTATGCCTGGTAGCTAATACCTGCACGCTGGTGGTACTGGTATAAAACCTCGTCCTGATAACGACTCCGGCTATCAAACTCTGACTGTAAGTGCCCGACCTGGCTGCTGACATGGCTGATGTTGGAGCTGAGATCGTAGTAACGATCCTCCATGCGGTCCGCGAATGAATCGAACCGTGATGACATCTGCCCCATACTCGATGTCAAAGCAGCCATCTGAGCCGTAAAATCGAACTCCTGAACCGGTGGGTCCTCCTCCTGAACTGGTGGTGGAACATCCTCGTAACCTGGCGGATGCTCCTCATCATCCGACTCCTCAACACCATGACTAGTACTCGCTCCCTCAGCCTGAACAATGGGAACCCATCTGTAAGTCACAAAACCTCCTGGAGATACAAACCTGCTCACTAAACCGGATGACTTAAACCAAGCTGCCCCAAAAAGACGCATCCCTGGTGACAAAGCGGTACAAGTGTCAAATCCTGCCCCCCGGAATGTCAAGCGTCTACCAATCGCACTAACAAGGTGACCTCCCCTAATCACACTTCCGGGTCGTGCGCCCTTCAGTATGTGGGTCATCCATCGAGCCAAGACATAGGGGACATTAACGGGCCTCTTCTGAACAATGCACCCTAACCAGAATAGTTCCTCCTTGTGGCATTTTTCAATGCCCGATTTCCTGCCAATGACAAACAAGCAGACCATAGCAAAAATGGCCCGAACCTTCGGATCCCGAATCTGTGTATAGGATGGTGCCCGTGAGGTGCTCAACGCTCCACTAGCTATGGTGGACCAAATTGCTGCGTTCTCTCGATAGTCGGGAGTTTTAATCCCCTCAGCCATGAACTCATCAAAATCTGGGTGTGCTAGATCAGCCTCGTCAAATAACCCAAGTTTCTCCCCAAACTCCGATAGTGTCAACTTCCTAAGCTCACCCCCTAGCAGAAACTGGACGGTTTTGTGGGTAGGGTTGGTGTCAGCGTGGTTGAAAGTGAAAGAGCTATAGAATTCATATGTTGCCTCGATGTAAATCGGCTCATGGATAGAGAACAAACGCTCCCACGCTCTACAGACAAATCCCTGATAAGTAAACTCCAACATATCCACAAGCTCAGCAGCTCCTGATTGATAATGTGAATCGTGTGGGATCACCTCATTCAAGAAAGTCCAATCAATGCCGTTAGGGGCATAGACTGGATATTGCTGCATAGAGGTTAACTTGTTCCGGATTTCTTCCCTCTGTTGGTGGGTAAGTCCTCGCCTTCCTGCGCCCACTTGTAGGTAAAGGTGATCGGGGTCGTAAACGGGCATGTGAGGTGGGACCTCTTGGTGGACATTTTGCGCGGCCATAATCTGCATAAAACAAGTCAGGACAGCCATGTTAGTAAAATAAAACAGCTCGAGAAAATAGAAGGTTGCAAGAACACGTCGAAACAGAAAGCAATAAAATTTCGGACAGCAACATTTAGCCGCCGGCTGGCTGGATTCAGCCGCCGGCTGAAAGGGAGCCGCCGGCTGGCCAAATTCAGCCGCCGGCTAAAATGCCAGGTCTGGTTTATTCATTGCTGTTAACTGTTCGAGCTGCTGTCTAAGGACCCTTATCAAAAATAACATGCAAGTCACGAATTTGCACACAAAAATCTCGCTGATTCTGTTAAACCAGTACCTTAATCTACAATCCAATTCACATGTTAACAACTAAATTCAACAAAGAATTCACTTATAAACCCTCATTACACTTACTCCTTCAATTCATTTTCGTCAATTAGAACTTAGGAATTCGACTTTAAAACTCAACATAATCAATAATCAGTAGCAAGGATAAGACCTACTAACAAATTGAATTACTACCAAGTTCCAAATTCCTAGCAAAAACCCCAATTTATTTCAACAATCTCTAGACAAAATTAAACCATGGAAATCGAAAATTAAGCAAGGCCTAAGCATACAAATCATCTAAGGAGTGAATCCTAACAATTAATTGTAAAATTAAGCAATAAAAATTTCGGATTTGCAAAACCCCCAATTTGTGTTCTTCATGAAATTCAAAGAAAAACAAGAAAGAGGATTGAATAAAGCATACCTTGGTGTTTGAATTAGAGAATGAAATGAAACAATTGAAGAGAATCGAACGAAATTGGTGAAAAACTCTCTCAGCCGCCGGTTAAGAGATAAGAGTGTGTGTGTGTGAATGTGGATGAGAAAAAACGATTTATATATATTTTTTTCAAAACCTGGTGTTTCAGCCGGCGGCTGGAAATTTTTAGCCGCCGTCTGGATTTTAGCCGGCGGCTAAATAAAGTCAGCCGCCGGCTAAATTTTTCTGTTCCAAAAAAAATGTTTTTTCGTTCGGTGATGTAACACGATCTAACCTGGTGTCCGACATGTTTAGCAGCTCTCATATGATGATCTAAGTGAACCTGAAACAAAAATTCAAAGATTAAAATAGAAAAACACGTAGTGTACATATATTTTTGGTTTTTTTTTGTTGTTTTCTAATTTTTTTGAATTTTTTTTTTTTTTTTTTTTTTAACAAAATAAAAGAAAGGGAAAAGAAGCGGGTTGTCTCCCGTAAGCGCTATTTGTTTAGTGAAGAGTCGTTAAGCTCGACTCAAACCATGTTTGTTAACCGTCACGTTCATGGAGATCGAGCTCCTCGTCGTCTCCAAATAAATCAAACTGGTTGTCACGTCCATCGGCATAATATTTCTTCAATCGATGCCCATTCACCTTAAAACTTTCGCCCTTTTCGTTGGCAATCTCCACCGTACCGTAAGGGAATACATCTAGCACGATATACGGCCCCGACCACCTTGACCGTAATTTCCCCGGAAATAGCTTCAATCTGGAATTATATAGTAGAACCATATCACCGTCGATAAAGTTCCTATCCGTCTTGATACGCTTATCGTGCCATTTCTTCGTCCGTTCCTTGTAAAATAACGAGTTCTCATAAGCGTTCATGCGCAACTCGTCCAATTCCTGTATCTGGTGGAACCTGTTCTTCCCTGCAGGTATCATTTCCATATTGGCAGCCTTCAAAGCCCAATAGGCTTTATGCTCAATTTCCACGGGTAAGTGACATGCTTTACCATAAATTAAACGATAAGGAGTACAACCAATTGGAGTTTTAAATGCAGTCCTATGCGCCCAAAGAGCATCGTCTAACTTATCGGACCAATCCTTACGATTTGCACCGACCGACTTTTCCAAAATGCGCTTCAAGCCTCGGTTAGTAACCTCGACTTGGCCGCTTGTTTGGGGGTGATAAGCTGTTGAAAACTTATGGTTAACTCCATATCGTTTCAACACCTTCTCAAGTTGGGCGTTACAAAAGTGTGTGCCCCTATCACTAATTAAAGCTTTAGGGGTACCAAAACGGGAAAATAATTGTTTTAAAAAATTGACGACGACCCGCGCATCATTGGTGGGTAAAGCTTTCGCTTCGGCCCACTTTGATACGTAGTCGACGGCTACTAAAATATATTTATTTCCCCGACTTGAAGGAAAAGGTCCCATAAAGTCTATACCCCATACATCGAAAATTTCACATACCTGGATGCCCGTTTGTGGCATCTCATCGCGCGAAGAAATATTACCGGTCCGTTGACAGGCGTCGCATTTCTTCACAAATTCCTGAGCATCCTTGTACACTGATGGCCAATAGAACCCGACATCAAAAACACGTTTGGCTGTGAAGTTTGCAGCATGATGTCCTCCTACAGGTCCTGAATGGCAATGGCGTAAAATCTTGTCCTTTTCTTCTCCAGCAACACATCTCCGAATTACGCCATCTGCACAAGCACGAAACAAAAACGGGTCTTCCCAAAAATAATGTTTCAAATCAGCGAAGAATCGCTTCTTTTGCTGATAAGTTTTATTAGTGGGAAGGGTTTTGGCAACCAAGTAATTAGCAATATCCGCAAACCAAGGTACCTCGTCACTTACTTTAACCGTCATTAGAGCTTCATCGGGGAAAGTGTCCCGTATCACTGACTCATCTAGCCTCTCCAATTCCGGGTTTTCCAACCTAGACAAATGATCAGCCGCCAAGTTCTCCGCTCCTTTCTTGTCCTGAATTTCAATATCAAATTCCTGCAAAAGTAAAATCCAGCGGAGTAATCGTGGTTTGGCATCCTTTTTGCTAAAAAGAAACTTCAAAGCAGAGTGGTCAGTAAATACAATAGTTTTAGACATAATTAAATAAGATCTAAATTTATCAAACGCGAAAACAACAGCGAGCAGTTCTTTTTCAGTGGTGGTGTAATTTTCCTGCGCATCTGTAAGGGTTTTGCTTGCGTAATAAATGGGTTTAAATCTCTTCTCAATCCGTTGTCCTAAAACTGCTCCGACCGCATAATCGCTCGCATCACACATCAGCTCAAACGGTAAATCCCAATTGGGACTAGTCATAATCGGTGCTGAAATCAATCTTTCTTTTAAAATGTTAAATGCAGTTAAACAATCTGAAGAAAAATTAAATTTGCAGTCTTTTTCTAGAAGTTGATTCATAGGTCGCGCAATGTTAGAAAAATCTTTTATGAAACGTCTATAAAAACCTGCGTGACCTAGAAAACTCCTTACCGACTTGACATTCGTTGGTGGAGGTAATTTCGAAATAGCTTCAATTTTGGATTGATCCACCTCGATCCCCGCACTTGAGATTTTGTGTCCTAGAACAATTCCTTCGCGGACCATGAAGTG
>CAJVGC010000591.1:29700891-29759453 GCA_910822075.1 Senecio squalidus | reverse complement strand
ACATTGTCCCTCCTTGGTGTTCTGAGTAGTATCATGCTTTCATCGATTACATACCCAGGCTTCATTATAATGCATTCAGTAGCAGTGAAGATCGGTGTGTGTTTCTCATCACAAACTTGAGAAACACTCAACAAATTATATTGAAGCTGTTGCACATAGTACACATCCTTGAAGTGTAGTGTACCATTGCTGATTGTTCCCTTTCCAGTAATCTTTCCTCCCTTTGGATTGCCTCCAAAAGCAACATATCCTCCGTTGAACTTTTAAAAGTCCTGAAGGCATGACATGTTGCCTGTCATGTGCCTGGAGCAGCCACTATCTACATGCCAACTGTTCTCCTCCTCTTTTGTTGGCTGAACCTGCACATTAACATAAGAGATTAGTTTCTGGTGGGAACCCAAGCCAAAGTTGACTTGGGTTTGCCCATATCATCGAAGTAACTCACCTTCCTTTGTACAAGTTTTGAAAAATCAGTGGGGATAGGTGGTTGAGTTACTTGAACCTTTGGTTGCCACACTTTCTTGAAAGATTTTTCTTTATGAACAATTTTGGTGTTAACCACTTTTGATTTAACAATTTGAGTAGGTACTGGTTTGACATGTCGTTGTTTCTTATTGTTAATAGGGGCCTTAGTGACAAAGTTACTTTTGGCAGTATTAACACGAGCAGAGTTCATACGGTTAGCTTTGGCAGTATTAACACGAGCAGTATTAACACCTTTACGTTTGTCCGTATTAACCTTAGCCGTAGAAACTATGGTTTGTCTAGCAGTACTAACTCTATTGTTGTTCCTGTTTTTACCACTTTGCTTTTCTGAAGATATTTGTTTAACAAAGTTGGTTTTAGAGACAACCCTTCCCTTGTATCCCACCCCATGATGTGGTTTATGAGTCACTTGCACTTGATTTTGTGGATTATGATAACAGATTTTTGCATAGTGATTTATTTTTCCACAGATAAAACATCCCTTCCTAGTGTTGTTTACAACTTGACCCTTTTGGGTTTTGACCTGGTTCATGTTTCTTTGATTTCCTCGTTTGCCTATGTGTTTCCAAGTCTTGTTGTTGTCCTTAGGTATTTGCTTATTTTTGCTTTCTGAGGGTGTTTTTGCAGTCTTAATGGGGTTAGTGGAGGGCAGAGACACTAGACTTTGTGTAGACGGTAGAGTTATTCCTTCTATTGTGAGTAAATGATTTTCTAATGGAATGTTCTTGTTCTTCACAATATGGACTTTACTTTCTTCAACTAAGTCCTCGATTAGAACTTCATCATAGTTGATTGGATCAACATTGAATGATTCTTTTGGAGGTGTCTGGGAGATTGGGATTCTAGGCTCGTCTAAAGATGGTGGGATGTAGTTTTGGTTAAATGGAGGGGCAACTTCTTTGTATCCTAGGCCAGCCTTAACCTTACCATGAATTTGTTTTTGGCAAAGGTCTTTTACAGATTTAGAAGCAAATTCTAACTTCCCTACATCTAACTCAATTTTAGTTTGTTCTTGTTCTAAAAGTTTAACCTTATCCCTAGCCACCTTGAGTTTGAGAAGTAAGTCCTCTTGTTGCCATTCAAGAAGATTAATCTTTTCTTGATAGCTTTGTTCATTTACTTTGTGAGACTTAATCTGGTTTTCTAAATTATCAATTACTCTATGAGCTGACCTTCTTTGTTCTTCTAAGTTTTTAATGGAGTCACTCATTAATTGATTATGATCTTTGTACTTAGTGATTATATTTTTACATTCAGGAGTACAAAGTTTGGAATTTACCTCAGCCATAAGAGATGCGGAATCTGGAGTTGGTGAGTTAATAGCCATGAGAGCATCCTCGTGTGGTGCTACTTGATCATCATCAGTCCAGTCATATCCCAATATGTTGTTGCTAAGTTCAGGAATTCCAATGTCAATATAAGCCAGCTCAGTAGAAAATGCATCGTCCGCAGCAACTAACTCTCCCAGAATGTCCGTATCATCTGTTACTACGGCTATGCATGCATGGTGAACAGTAGCCGTAGTATTTTCTACGTGATTTTGTTCCTCAGAGATTAGTGCTCTATTCTGACTTGTTTCTTCAGCCAAGTCGCTCCAATCGAATCCAAAGATGTCCTGTGACATGAATGCACTTTGATTTGTCTCTTGAGTGGTTCGTGGATTGTTGGTTTTTGACTTGTTTGGACAATCTCTAGCAAAGTGACCTAGTTCACTACATTCATAGCACTTCACTTTGCTCTTGTCGAAAGTGATTCGTTCGTTGTTTCGTGGATTGAATCTCCTTCCTGTTCTATTCAAGAATCTTCTTGCGCGTAGGGCCAACATAGCAGATTGCCACTTGAGATCGATTTCATCAGAATCATCTTGATGCATCTGTTTGACCTCTTCAACTGTGAGATTAGCACACTTACATATAAAAGATTCGAATGAAATCTCTTCGTTGACATCATGTTTGGATCCTCCAGATGTTGTGGCAAGGGCAGTATTAACATTGGTAATACTGGGATTGTTGTTGGCAACCTTTTCTGCTTCGACTTCAGATTCAAAGACTCTTAGGTCGTTGTAGAGATCATCCAACTCTAGTGCTTCTAGGGCGTCTCCTTGTCTGTAGATAACAGTATACACAATCCATTCCTTCCCTAGAGCTCGGATAAACTTTCTGTTTAGATCATCCTTCTCATACTTGATTCCTGCACTTATCATCTCTCCAGTGAGCTTCTTGTACCGATCAAAAGTCTGAGTCATTCGTTCGCCGGGTATGCCATTGAAGTTTTCATACTCCTGTTTGAGAAGAGCCTTCTTGTTCTTTTTGGTATTCTTAGTGCCGCTGAATCTCTTTTCCAATGCTTCCCATAGCGATTTGGCATCTTCATATTCTTCGAATTGCGATTGATATTCGTTGGGGATTGCAATCATAAGAATGCTGAGAGCCTTGATCTCAGTTTGTTTCTCCCTTCGTTCAAGATCACTCACCAGTGCTCGAGCAGCCATTCCTGGTTCTCCATCAGCTCCTTGGGCGGTAGGATGTTTGTTACCATTGATGATTACATCCCATACTGTGTAGTCGGCCAGTAGGATGTGTTGCTTGATTCGTAGCTTCCATAAGTCGAATTCGTTGCTGTTAAGGATGGGAACTTTTCCAAGTGCAACTTCTGTCATGATGGTTGTAATGATTCTTGCTTAAGAGGATTATGAACTCGTTGATCAATGGATCTAAAGCACCTCCTGTGCTCTGATACCACTTGTCAGGATCGTATCAGTCTGAATAAACTAATAAGTTTGCTAACGATTAAGATCGAGATCTATTGAAGAAGTTCAGCAGCGGATGAACACTTCAATATTACGAGTTATCGAACAACTAATAATGAATAATGAATAAACAAATTATTGTCGAATTGTAAGCCTCAATTACATTAATCAAATTATATCAATACAACGTGTTATGTTCTCTCTACAAGGATCTATATTTATAGACCTTGAGGCTCGTTCTAGATAAACTAGAAATCTACATCTATCCTTATCTAAATCTATCATTATCTAGATTAAGGAAACTTTATCTAATTAACAAAAGGAAATCTAATCTAATTATAACTCTATTTAATTAGATTTGATACTTGTAAGATAAGTTTATCTTCCGTGTCTTGACTTCTTCCATATCTTGACTTTGACTTGACTTTAACTCATTCCATAGCAACTTTAATACTAGCTGTAGTAACTTGATGAACCGTAGTAACTTGTTGAACAGCCGCACCAACTTGATCTTCCGTAGTAACTTATAATACCTTCCGTATTAACAACTTAAGTTACTTTTCTTGTATGTTAGGTATATTGTTTATGGTTAAACTATATTTAGCTAAGTTATAACCCAACATTGGAGGATTAAAGCAAAAATTGGTTTGGGTTTAATCAGAAGTAGTCACTGGAGAAAATAATAAATCTAGTTTTGAAAGTAAAACAAATTTTTAACTTAAATGTTTGGATTTTTAGACTAATTGTTTCTTCATTGAGTTGTTTATCATTATTATACAGCTGTTTAATCACCATATTTCCATTATCATATAATTTCACTTTCATTACATATTCCATTATTTTACCCTTCACCCATTGTTACAACCATAAGTCCTCTTAACTACTTACTTAGACTCTATTGGTGGAGAAGCGTATCGTTTTCAAGCCTATGATAGAATACTTGTCATGACTGAGCTTTGAGCGATTTCACATATATTACACTTAGATTAGCTTTTCGAGTGATTGAGTGTTATACTTCCCAAATCGTGAGATGTTTAGTTATGCATTTAAATATTGGCTTGGTAATTGTTAAATTCATCTTCGTAAATCAAATTTTTTGTAATTTACTTGATTCGTTGAGTATTTTATTTTTATTGAAGATGATTGTTTTGTTCTAAATCTGATAGTCTACTTGAGGACAAGTAGAATTCAAGTGTGGGGAATTTGATATGCTTAAAATAATTGACATTTTCTTAATCATATTTCTCTTTACTACTCTTGTTTTTCGCATTTTTTTACGATTTGGGTAGTGTTTTCGTATATATATGCAGATAAGAGTTAAGCTTGGATCATGGAGCAAAAAGGAGTTGGAAACGGTAGAAAACGTGGCTAAAACGAAGAATCTATGAAGAATTGAAGTTGAAGATCATACGTGAAAAGTGTTCTAAGCACCTCCACCGTTTTGATCATAACTTCTTCATACGATATCCGATTTAGGTGATTCAAATTGGAGAAGAAAGAAGAAAGAGAGAGCTACAATTTATATTTTGGAAGAAAGTTCATCAGATCACTCCAGCCGGCGGCTGAGTTATTTTAGCCGGCGGCTGAATCTCAAAAAGTCAGCTGCCGGTCAAACGAAACGTAGCGCGCAAGGAAATTTTAGCCAGCCGACGGCTGGAGAAGCCCAGACGGCGGCTGGAAGGTCGGCCAGACCCCTATTTAAGCAAATCTTTGGGTTACGAATCAAGAATCCTTTTTTCCACTTTTCCACCACTAAAGGTCGACCAGGAGAGATTCTAGGAGGGTTTTTGAGGCCTCGGATCACGTTGGAAGTCACGATTAACGCAAATTAATCGTCTTCGAAGTTCGTTTAAGTTGGTTTGTAATTTTAACTTAATTTTCTTGATACAATGTTTTTGTCTATTGAATCTTATGCTATTTTCTCACAATCCAACATGAACTAAACTCTTGAAAGTGATTGCTTGGATTATTGAGCTTGAATCTATGGATTATTAAGTTTTATGTTTGAATCAATTGGTTTTTCCTTTATTATTAACGTTTAATCGCAATCCATGTTTATTTAAAGTTGTTAGGTTAACTACTTAGCGTGATTGATAAACTTATATCATAACTAGCGTTCATATAGGTTTATTAGTTATTTACAATTATATAATTCGTTAGATAACTGTAGCTTGAGACTTTATTGAGATAGGCTAAGAATAATAGTAACCTAATAAATTAAACGAACATGACAATTATATCATAATTGAATAGTTGAGACTTTTGTTAATTCGAAGTCGTCGGATTAAATTGTTAACAATAGTGAACTAAATGCACAAATTAGGGTGGATAAATCTAAGATAGCTCTTGATGTACGACGAAGATGTTCGTACCATATTTCCTTAATTTGTAGGATTGGACGACTCTAATAGGAAGTCTAGTTAATGAAGAAATCACAGTTAAACCAACTCATACATAAACTTATAATTCATAATTCAAGTGAAACGTAAAATCCAAGTGAACATTGCTTTTAAATATTTGATTACATCTTAAAACCTTTGCAAACATCTTTTCATTCACTATTCACCTTAGTTATTTGTTTCGTACTTTGTGTTAATTAATTTTTTTCTTAAAATACGTTCTCTCAGAACTAAAACGTCCCCCTTTGTTAATTTGTTTTTATTAGTTTAATTAATTATTTGAAATAACGAATTTAAATACATGTTCCCTGAGTTCGATCCGGACTTACTAGATCTATACTACCATACGATCAGGTACACTGCATGTATTGTGTGATAGTCTACTTAAGTAATATCCAATTCTTTTTAATAATGTAACTCAGCTTTTACACATCAAGTTTTTGGCGCCGCTGCCGGGGAACGGTTGCGATTTTTATTTGTTATTTTTGAACTTTTTGTTAGTCGATCCTTTTGGGAAGATTTATCTTTCTAAAAGTTACTTTTTTCTATTTTATATCGTGTTGTTGAGACTAACATGCAGGAGTTAAGTGTGAATAAGGCATTGGATGAAATAAACAAACCGGAAAAATTTGATAATGATGCTTTATATTCGTTGTTGTTGGAAGCAACGGATGAGATTTTACAGCTGGAGGAAGAACATGGAAGGAAGCAAGTACAACAAAACAACGGAACGCTAGAAATTGGAACAGTGAGTTCCAACCGGCGGCTGGATTTAACGAGCCGACGGTTGAACTTCCAGCCGATGGTTAAACCATTTCAGTCGGCGGCTGAGAATACATGTTCTATGTTTTCGGTTTTTAAGAATTCTCGTTCTTTACATAAGGTACTTGAGTTTGAGACGTTGATCAAAGGACCCTCTGATATGTACTTAATGGAAGAAACACCATCCTTGGAGGATTGTTATACTAGAGGTACATTTTCTAATTTTATCGATCCATTTTTACTAACAATCTGGGATAGAAATAAGTATTTGCAGGATACATTTCGTGAAATATATTACCAATTCAAGATGTCTGATCTTACTGAAGGCGTTCAAGCTAATAGGGTTCCTGTACTCACATCATCAAACTATGATATGTGGAAGAGTCGCATGTATCAATACATGCTTCAAACCAATTACTCCATGTGGCAAGTGGTGAAGAATGGTGCAAAAATTTGTACGTTACCTGGACCAGATCTCAAGAACAAAGGACCAGAAGGCTCATCTCAACCAGTAACTGAGCAAGAAAGAAGATATACTCATAATGAATGTCAAGCCTTGAGTACCCTAGTTATTGATATTCCTAATAGGTATAAACATCAGTTCAGAAACTATACTGATGCTAAACTTTTATGGGAGGCCTTGGAGAAAAGATTTGGAGGAACAACTAGCACAAGGAGGAATCAAAAATATCTGTTAAAGCAACAGTTTGAGAACTTCCCGACGGATTGGGATTTGACTGGAGCTTTCAAGAAAATGAAGAGATCACAAATCAAGCTCTCATGGCATATACAGTTAAAGTTGACATTCCAACTGAGGTACTTTCTGAACTTTGTACTCCTGCATGCACTAAACAAGTTAGGGATTATAGAGAACATAATAAACTTGTTTGTGAGTCATTACATAAATTAGAAGAAAGAAGAAGAGAATTGTCTAAAATAATTGCTAGTTATGAACAACAAGTGAAAGCTTATGTTAAGAATGAGTCAAAATATGAAGAGGACTTAGCAATTGTTAAATGGGAAAGAGACAATGCTCTAGCTAAGGTAATCAAAGTAGAAGAAGAGGTAGAGGAGATTAAAATTGAAAATGATCAAATTAAGCTTAGTATTAAGAAGTATGAAAATGCTTCAAAAATAGTTGATCAAATTCTTAAGTCTCAAGTGCATGGGAAAACCAGGAATGGGATTAGGTACAATAGTGTGTCACTACCATATGACAACAATTATATTCCTCCTAAGGTAGATTCTAGTGAAGAACCTAGCGAGGAAGAAATTGAAGTCAATGCACATGCTAAATTTGACCCAATGAAAAGTAAAATTCTTTTAACCAAAACTAGAATCAATGAAAAAGTAAATGAACAACCTGTCCAACAGGAAAAATCAAGTGATTCTGAGTCTAGTCAAGGTCCCACTTTTTATAAAAATCTCAAAAACAGACCCCAGTTTTATAGAGAAAGAAATTGGCACTACATTGGTCAATAGGTGAAACCATGCAACTGCATGTGTCAAAAGGGAAATTTATCAACTGTGAGGGGTAATGTGAGAAACTGGAATCAAAAGATCACTCAACAACGAGGACAAAACGTTTTTAAAAGTTGTGATGTGTGTGGAAAGTCAAATCACCTGATTGAGGATTGTTTTTATAATAAAAATTACCGTAATGGAATTGAATTTCATAGAAACAGATCTAATAAATCCAACACAACACCTAGATTTGGTAGAACAACTCAGAAATTTATGAGCAAAAAGAATGTGCATGAAAAGAAACAAAAACCTAGTTTTCAAAATACTACTGCCAGCAGAAACTACTAGAGAGTCACCAGTAGTAACTCTACCAGTAGATACTTTACCAGTAGAAACTACAGGAAATTCAACAGTAGTAATATTGACAGTAGTAACTCCTCAAACGCACAAACTAAGAATCTTGCATATCACTTCAAACGTTTTGATTATGTGAATGAAAAAGGTAAACCCAAGACCACTTTGGCTTGGGTTCCTAAAAGAAACTAACCTCTTATTCATGTGCAGAGCAAGCCAAGTGTCAAGAAAGGAGAGATGTGGCATGTGGGCAGTGGCTGCTCTAGGCACATGACAAGCAACAAGCTGCAGCTTAAAGATTATGTTGAATATGATGGAGGCTATGTTGCATTTAGAGGAAATCCAAGAGAGGGAAGGATTACGGGAAAGGGTACAATCATTAATGGTACACTTACATTTGAAAACGTTCTCTTTATTCAAGAATTAAATTATAATCTAGTTAGTGTCTCTCAAGTTTGTGATAAAGAGAACAAAGTACTTTTTACTAAAGGGACAATTGCATATATACCCATTTAAACTTTGATAATTATATATTTACCCACTTAAACTTTAAAATAACAAATATACCCATTTTAATATTAGAAATCACATATTTGTCCATTTTTTAATATTAATTTAAAACAATTTATTATATGACCAATATACCCTTAAAAAAACCCACATGCAACTAATAATCTAAATGAATAATTTCAAAATTCTAAATCATCCAAAACAATAAAAAAGATTCACTAAGTTTCAAAAGATGATAACATACGAGTTTAGATGATAACATACGAGTTTTATGTGCTACACTACAACAAAGATTCACTAAGTCTCACTTGTAATTGTTTTCGATTACTTTTTTTTTAATGTTTACTATTTGTTGTAGTGTAGCACATAAAACTCGTATGTTATCATCTTTTGAAACTTAGTGAATCTTTTTGATTGTTTTGGATGATTTAGTATTTTGAAATTATTGATTTAGATTATTAGTTGCATGTGGGTTTTTTAAGGGTATATTGGTCATATAATAAATTGTTGTAAATTAATATTAAAAAAATGGACAAATATGTGATTTCTAATCTTAAATTGGGTATATTTGTTATTTTAAAATTTAAGTGGGTAAATATGTAATTATCAAAGTTTAAATGGGTATATATGTGATTTCTAATATTAAATTGGGTATATTTGTTATTTTAAAGTTTAAGTGGATAAATATGTAATTATCAAAGTTTAAATGGGTATATATGCAATTGTCCCTTTACTAAAACTGAGTGTATCACTCTTGATCCTAAGTTTGAAGTAGTTGACGAAAGTTTGATTCTACTAAGAACACCTAGGAAAGAGAATGTTTACTGTTTAAACATGGGTCATAATAATTCTGAAACTAAAGAAAATTGTTTTATTTCAAAAACGTCACTTGATGAATCATCTTTATGGCACAGAAGAATGTGCCATATGAACTTCAAAAATATGAACAAATTGGTTAAAAATGGGTTGGTCAGAGGGTTACCACAAAAGGAATTTACATGCAATGATCACTGTGTTGTATGTCTCAAGGGTAAACAACATAAATCATCTCATAAAATCAAAGACACCAACACAAATATGTCAATTTTACACTTACTGCACATGGATCTTTTTGGTCCAACACATGTTATGAGTCTAGGAAAGAAGTATTATTGTTTAGTTATTACTGATGACTTTACAAGATATACATGGGTTTTCTTTCTTGGTACAAAGGATGAAACAGGTGATCATTTACGATCTTTCATAACCCGAATTGAGAACAAGACAGAGAAGAAGGTGAAGATCATTCGCTGTGACAATGGAACTGAGTTCAAGAATCAAGAGATGGATGAATTTTGCACAGCAAAGGGAATTGAACGTCAGTACAGTGCTCCAAGGACTCCTCAGCAAAACGGAGTGGCAGAACGAAGAAATGGAACCCTTATAGAAGCAGCAAGGTCCATGCTTGCAGACTCCAAACTTCCCATTACATTCTGGGCAGAAGCTGTGAACACTGCCTGTTATGTCCAGAACAGGGTATTGATTGTCAAATCACAACCAAAGACCCCTTATGATCTCTTTCATGATAAAAAGCCATTCATAAGCTTCTTTAAACCATTTGGGTGTCCTTGTACAATCTTAAATACTAAAGAATATCTAGGGAAGTTTGATAGCAAAGTCACTGAAGGTTTCTTTGTCGGACACTCAACACAAAGCAAAGCATTCAGAGTTTACAATATCAAGACAAGAATTGTGGAGGAAAGCACAAATGTGACGTTTAACGACAAGACTATGAATGCTACTGGAAAAGGTCCAGATTGGTTATTCAATATTGACGAACAAACTAAATCTCTCAACGCTTATCTCATAGATCAAAGGAAAAGCGAATCTGAAAGTGGTGTTAATACGGGTGATTCTGTTAATACTAGTGAACCAGTTAATACGGGGGAACCAGTTAATCCTGGTCAATCAGTTAAAACTGGTCCAACTGTTAATACTGTGCCTCAGTTAAAACTGGTCAACCAGTTAATACGGGTAATCCAGTTTCTACTGGCTCCACAGTTAGAACTTGTCAATCACATTCTACTGCTCCATTAGCTCAACATTATCAATTCGTTTACTTTCCATACATCACCATTGATCCTCCGGGAGTGAATCAGCCCAACAACTTCGACGCTGCGAGCAATTTATATGTCAATGTTGATGATGGTGAATCGAGCAGTACCAAAGAAGATGAGGTTCCACTTACAGACTATGATGACCTCAATACCAGTATTAATTCAGAAGAGACTGTTCCATCTCCACACTCTCATTCCAATGACCTTCCTGAGCAGAATGATTCAAACTTGGATGAGGCTTACTGAAGATCTATATCAAACACAGAGAATCAACAAGAATCATATGTTGGAACAAATTATTAGTGATCTACACTCAACAGTACAAACAAGGAAAAAGCTTCACAAAAGTGTTAATGAGTGTATGTTTGTATGTTTCCTCTCCCAATTAACTCCAAAGAAGATCGAGCAGGCCATCCGAGACCCAAGTTGGGTCGAAGCAATGCAAGAGGAGTTACTACAGTTCAAGTTACAAGCAAATGGACACTTGTTGTACTCCCTAGAGGAAAGCAAGTGATTGGTACAAAGTGGATGTTCAAGAACAAAACAGATGAAAGTGGCATTTTAATCAAGAACAAAGCACGGTTGGTAGCACAAGGATACACACAGGAAGAAGGAGTTGACTATGATGAGGTCTTTGCTCCAGTAGCGCGAATCGAAGCTATTCGAATCTTTTTGGAGTTTTCTTCCTTTAAAGGTTTTAAGGTGTACCAAATGGACGTCAAGAGTGCCTTCTTATATGGCAAATTTTAAGAGGAGGTATATGTTTGTCAACCTTCAGGTTTTGAAGACCCTGAACATCCAGATATGGTATACAGATTGGATAAAGCATTGTATGGTCTTCATCAAGCTCCACGAGCTTGGTATGATACGCTTTCTGTCTACCTTCTTAATCATCAATTCAAGAGAGGTGCCATTGACAAAACACTATTTATCAAGACGGTTGGTGGTGATTTTATGCTGTTGCAAATCTATGTCGACAACATTATCTTTGGCTCTACCAATGACACGTTGTGTAGATAATTTGAGCAAATCATGCATAAGAAGTTTAAGATGAGTTTTATGGGAGAACTGACTTTCTTCCTAGGTCTACAAGTGAAGCAGGTTTCTACTGGTATTTTTATTCATCAGGCGAAGTATGTCAAAGATATTCTTGAAAAATTTGGCTTTCAGGATGCAAAACATGCAAGTACACCAGTAGAAACCCACAAGCATCTAGAGCCGATTCTGAGGGGGAGGATGTGGATGAGAATCTCTACAGGTCAATGATTGGATCATTGATGTACTTAACTGTGTCTCGTCCAGACATCATGTATAGCGTGTGTGTGTGTGTGCACGGTATTAGACTCGTCCCAAGATATCACATTTGACTGTAGTGAAGAGAATCTTCAGATATTTGAAGGGAAAGACAAATCTAGGTTTGTGGTACCCACGAGATTCTCCCTTTGAGCTCATATCATACACAGACAGTGATTATGAAGGAGGAAACTTGGACAGAAACTCAACGTCAGGGGGATGTCAATTCTTTGGATCACGACTAATTTCCTGGAAATGAAAGAAACAGACTAATGTGTCCAATTCATCAACGGAAGCATAATATGTTGCTACATCAAGCTGCTGTGCATAACTGTTATGGATTTAGAATCAAATGATGGACTATGGTATCTCTTTCTTACACACTCCTATTTTCATTGATAATAAGAGTACCATAAGTATAGTAAATAATCTTGTCAAACAATCTAAAACCAAACACATCGAAATTCGTTTTCATTTTATAAGAGACTACAATGAAAAGAAACTTATTCAGGTGTTCAAAGTACATACTGATAATCAATTTGCAGATCTGTTCACGAAAGCATTTGACGTGGGCAGATTTACATTTTTGATCAACTATATCGGAATGATTAATCCTGCTTAAAATTTGCTTGTTAAAATAACGAATTTGATTAATCATGTCATATCTTATGTGTTTGAAAATTCAATACTGGTAGTTACTATTGTTCGGATTTAATACTGATGTGTGCTATTTGTGTCAATAATATTGGTAATCATCACATACAGTATTTATACTGTTAAGGTTTATACTGGTAAGGTTTTCTAGTAGCATTTATACTGGTACCAATTTCTACTGGTCAGTATTTTTAAAACAGGTACTACTAATGTTTTCTACTGGTAGCGGTTACTACTTCCAGCCGTTATTACTGGTGGGAGTTTCTACTGCCCAGGAAAAGTTGTTTGTGTTTCTACTGCAGGGACTAATTTAATATAAATTGAAGAGTCAGCTGACATATTAAATTCCTATCAAATTGAAATTTCGCTCCTTCTAATTAGAAACCCCTTGTCGAACGAAACCTATCTTTAAAGAAACCCTCTCAACTTCAGCAAAACCTAATCGATCATCATCGACGATTAATCACTCCTAAAATCATGATTCCTTTCAATGGCAAATAAATAAGAACTAGCTTCCGGAGTCTCACACAACATTGTCGCTGATTTATCCCTACACAAAGAGGCCGCTGATTTTCATCCGATAATAAATTTTCTCCGCCGATCATATATTCGTTATGCTTTAACAGTAAACCCAGAGGTTAATGAAAAGCACATCTGTGAGTTCTGGAACACGGCTTCAACTGGTGACACCACTATACTCAACAATGGTGAAGGACCAAGGAACCCACTTTAGTCCCAACCCACACCATCTGTTTCTACATCTGATCCTGTCACAGCACAAGAAAAGAGTGCCTTTGGTGCACCTTCTCCCTCAACACAGAGTACACCTCAGAAGGAGTACACCCCCAAGGCCAAGAGGGGTCCTTCACCTCTTGGACCTAAAACAAAATCATCTAAACCTGTTACTAAACCAATTAAGAAGGTGGTCCATGAGGAGGGGGAGACCATGTTGAAAGGGCTCATACTACTGATGCACCACCTCGTGGTGCACAGGACAGTAAGAAAAGCATTAAGACCCAATCAACGGCAACTCTTAAAGATGATGATTTCTTGAAGTCATCATCAAGATGAACCAGGCGCCAAGAGACCATGGGGGAGGGTGATGCTCCTACTAGGCAGGAGGCACCCTCTAAAACATCCGAGGAACTGCCTCATGTTGGTACTCAACAGAAGGGTGGGGAGGATAGCTTTTACTACTCTAATCTGTAATTGATGGAAATGTGCATGAAATTTACTGAGAAGGTGGATGTATAAGCTGAGGAGATTAAAAGACTCAAGAAATTGGTGTCTAAGTTGGTGCAAGAGGTGAAGTTGTACAAGATTTCTATGAAAAAACCTGTCAAGATTGCAAAGAAAAGTGAAAAGAAGGTTGGAAAGCAAGGTGGAAAGAAGGGTGGTGCAAAGTCAAAAATGCCTACTCCTTCAGATTCAAATTCAAGTTCCTCCAGCAAGCATGATGAGAATGCTGCCAATAAGGGGGAGAAAGTGGAAAAGGCAGCTGACAGGGAGGAAAAGAAGGATGAAGAAAAGATAGAGAAAGAAGTTCCTTTGAATTCTGAGGAGGAATCTGGAGATGTTGAGGTGGAAATGTAGAAGGAATCTAAAACTGAAACTGTTGGGAGACTAAGAAGGAAGAAAGGGTTGTGAATGATGCTGACTTTGAATGGTCTGACCATGAAGACAGTGACTTTGAATGGTCTGGCCATGAAGACAGTGAAATAAGAACGGTGACCATTGATATGGATGAAGGTGGTGGCGAGAAACAGCCTGAAACTAAACAGGAAGCTTATGTTCTCTATACTTCTTTCTCAAGAAATTCTGATTGGACCACTGAAGATCAAGAATTACATGATGTTATTATGAACATGGGGGAAACTGAAGCAGAAGTTAAACAAGCAAGGGAAAAGGTGGATGAAATCTTAAACAAACATGTTCAGTCTGAAAAAGAAGAAGAAAAAGAAAAAGAAGAAGAAAATGAGAAGGAAGATGATGTTAATACTGGTAGTAAAGGTTCTATTGATGTGAAGGAACCTATTGTTGAACCACCAGTTCCTACTGGTGATTAAGAAGATATTTCTATTGGTGAGAATCCACCAGTTACTACTGGTAATACTGAAGAAGAAGTTAATAATGGTGATTCACCAGTTAATATTGGTGATGCAGAAGCTAATATTCCTACTGGTGATCCACCAGTAGTTCCGTTAATTGAAGATGATACTGTACTAGCTTCTGAGCTGGAGAAGATGAAGGAGGAAAAATTGAAGCAGGAGAGGTTGAAAGCTGAAGCTCTAAGAAAAGAACAAATTGTTGCAGCTGTGGCAAGACAACGAAAGGTTGTTGCAGACAAGCCTAAAGAAAAGCCGGTTACCTTTTCTACTGGTGTATCTGAAGGTCCTACTGTTGAGTCTGATGAAAATGTTATTCCTCCACCTGTGCCTAGAAGACCATTTGGATTCACTACTACAAAGAAGGGAATACAGAAGGTGTTTCTAGATGATGATCCAGAGTGGAGAAGTAAGGGTAAGGGCAAACTGAAAATAAACACCAAGGAAGAATAGAAGGAAGAAGAGAATGAAAGAAAGAGGAAACTGGCAGAGGAAAGAGATGAAGGAAACAGGCTATTAGAACATGAAAAAGAAGAGCAAATGAAACAACAAGCAAAAAAGGAAAGGTTAAAGAAAATAGAGAAAGAAGATGCCACTGCAGCTCAAAGGATGACAGATGAGCAAATTCAAGATGAGCTTAAAAGAAAAGCTCAAGAAAAGGCTGATGCAGAACTTTCTCAAAGAATGCTTGAAAAAGATGAAATTCTCTTGCATAAGAAAAAAAAAAGGAGGAGACTAGAAGCAAGAACACTCTTAAGAGGAATGCAAGGAGAGCAGAAGACAAGAAGAAATATACATATTTCCTCAAGTCAACTGGTAAATACAGTGGGAAGCAGCTTGTTCCTTTGAAGTTAGATAATGTCTTGTACCTGTACATTAAAGAAAAGAGAATTTTGAAAGCAGCTCAAGAACAGGCAGAGTTGGAGAGAGAAAGAGCAGAACTGGAAAGAGAAAGAGCTCTAAAGGCTGCTCTAGATAGAGGTTACAAGGTGGTCCACTTTGGAAAGAAGAAAGAAGGTGAAAATATGGAGATGATGAAGAAGGTTCATGAAAAGTCTGTACTATAAAAGAAAAGGAAAGCTGATTATGGTAGTAGTGTTTCTACTGCTAAAAAGTCTAAACCAACAGTAGAAACAGTTACTACTGGTGGAAAGAGAAAGGAAAGCACCAGTTCAAAAGATAATAATGGTGTAAAGAAGACTAGAGTTGAACAAGAGAAATCTACAGAAGGTGAATCTCAGGGAAAGGAGAAGAAGAAAGATGTTGAAACGGAAGAGGAGAAACCAAAGATTGTCCAAGTCAAGAAAGAAGACATTTCTGGAAACTTTGAATTTGGATGTGTACCTGAGATCTCAGATGATCTGGTGAATGAAGCTGCAAATAGAGTTTTTGATGACATGAAGAATCTGATCATACATACTGAAGATATTAATTGTGCTACATCATTCACATATATGCCCATTATTGATTGGTTTGCTGTGGTGATTAATGGGAGGAATGGTTACAAGATTGTTAGAGCTTAAAAGAGCTTCAGTGTATACTATAGACATCTGGAGATCTTCAGGAACATCAGCAGAAGGGATTTGGTTGATATGTTCCTCATTGGCAGCAAAAAGTATTCTCATGGCCAAGGTACAGTTCTAGATTTTAATGATGTATTTATGGAGGTACTAGAACTTATGTTTGAGCCTGAGAACGTCTCTGAAAAAGCTAGCAAGATTTACTCCAGTACTTGAATGGGTTCATACGAAAGCTGTGGAGTTTACTCCTTGAGAAGAAGTGATGGGAAAACAGAGTATTTCTTGGTAGAAAAGAAGTATAAGCATGGCATCAACATCATGATAAATATGCTTAATGTGAAGTTAAAGGCAAATCAAGAGTCAGATGAAGCAATTCAACTCCTATGGAAGATCCGATGCCAACTTACTGATCATAGAAATTCAGTGTAGAAGCTTAAAAAAAATTGGCAACATTCTCCAGTTTTGATATGAAGAAACTTATGCTTATAAGTGAAAGCAGAAGTTTATGGGGAGATTGTTGGGTTATAGTGGTTTTTACTGGTGAAGAAGGTTAGTACTGGTCACCAAGTTAGTTTATACTGGTGAGTAATAATACTGGTGAAGATGGTTTCTACTGGTCATCAGTTTATGAAGATTACTACTGGTCCCACTATTACTATTGTTGTTGCATGGAATGCATGGAGTTTCTACTGGCGCTTGTTTCTATTGGTTATTTGATATAGTTTATCGCGTTTTGTAAGGAGATAATTATGGAATAGATTTAGATAATTATCGTTGTAGATTTCGTTAGAGTTGTAACCCGATTATGTTTAGGGTTTTAGCCTCAAGGTCTATAAATATAGATCCTTGTATCGTTGTAAATACACGTCTATTCAGATACATTTATTCTAATAGATTGAGGTTGTTGGTGAAATTCTTGTGTTCTTAATTGTTAACGTTTATTCATTCATACTCATATAAATTGTTAATCAATTGATCCTTGTTAATATCAAAGTGTTGATCCGCTGCAACTTCTTTAATAGATGTAGATCTACACGTTTTTTTTATTCAAACCTAGTTCCATAGATCCTATCAGATGAAAACACCGAAGAAGAAGAAGAAGAAGAAGAAGAAGAAGAAGAAGAAGAAGAAGAAGAAGAAGCTGATGAGGAGATAGATCCGGATGACATCGACTCAAAGGAAACAGTTGACATTTCCAGAGTTGACAAGCAGATGTGATATCAGCTAAACGCATTAAAGGCATTGGAGAAGGTCATGTCACCAGAAGATTATGCAAAGGCTAAGCAAAGGATTGAAGGTGATGGAGTTCAGAGAGATGTTGTTGCTGTACAGGAGATTCACACAACATTAAAGGGAAAACGTACTGCTAGCAGCTCAGCAACTGTCGAAAATTCACAAAAAAGGTCGTTGAAGCATGTGGTTATTCGCTCCTCTCCACCCCGATTACCTCCTCGTGAAACCGCAATATCATTTCCACCACCTCAACAACCAGGCGCCAGGATGAAAAGGGCCTCGGTTGCTAGTTTTCAAACATCCACCACTCCACCTGAATCACCACCTCATGCACCATTGAAAAAGAAACCGAGGTTGGTGATGAAGAAACCTACCTCCACCACCGCAACATCCACTCCCATCATTACTAATTCACCAATCATCACTCACACTCCACCAATTATCACTACTCAACCCACCGCTCCAACTTCATCCGCGAGACCTCCTCCACCTCCACCGTTCACAACCATTATCCTCCGCTCGTCTAGCTAGAACTCGAGGTGCTACCGTGCAAGATACTTCGATCTTGGCACGTTTAGTTAAGATGGAACATGTGGATGAAGCTAAAAACCGAAGGTTACCTTCCCAATCTACAACGATCAAGAAGCTTAAGGAGGAAGTAGCTAAACTCACTACTCAGTGCAAAGCTACTGATGCTCGGTATATTCATCTGGAGGAATAGTTTAGCATCTTCAGGGCTATATGTGCAAGCACTGAAGAGTATAAAGCCTTCGAAGCCGCCAAAGCAGCAACTTATGAACAAGTGGCGAAGGAAGTTGAAGACCTTGTCAAGGGTAATGAGGAAGAGCAGAAAGACGATGAAGGCAAGGAAGACGAGGACATCGACTTATCGGGTGATGACAATCTCGCTGATCAAGACAAGCCTGATGAAGATCAAGGCGGAGCTGGTGCTTTATCTCATTTGAGTAGGGAAGGAACAAACAAGGAAGGTCCATCAGAGCCTGCACAACAAGTCAAATCTGCCTCAGGCTCTACTATAGACACATGATCTCCTGCACAAAATGCACCCACTCAGAGGGAGTCAACTGACTTTAACCAAGATTTAGTTGTGTTTGATGTAAGTATCTCTAAACCAGGAGTTGAAATACTTTCTGAAGATCAACCAACTATGTCTTTTCAAGCTTCAACATCATTTGAACCTCTTCAAGAACTGTTGCTACATGAAGAATACGATGATGTCGTCTCTAGCAATATGGCATGCCTTCAGCATATCTTCCTTCTGAGATATCTGAGAGTTCCGTTGGTCCTGACCCTGTATTCGAGAACTTAGACAGTGAAAATGAAGAACTATAATGCATTCTTGTTGAAATTGCTAGATTAGAAGCAGAAGAACCAGAATGGGATGCAACTCCTGCCAAACCAAGCAAGAAAGAAAGATGTGATAAAGCTAATCATGTTGAAGTTGGTACATCACGGGAAGTAGTTTACATCGACAGTGCACATAATGTTATTGATCACCAAGTGTTCGTCAAAGTCGGTGTTACTTTTGGATGCTCTCTAGTTGGTCCCTGCACCAAGCTTATCGCTTCTTGGAGAGAAATAGACAACAGAAACTTCTTTGCTCTTATCCGTAATGACGGAATTCAGTAAATGAAGATGAAGTACGCCGTCTTCAATTCCCTTCCTGGTTATGAGTTAAATCGTATCTCAAGGATGAAACTCGAGAATCTCGTTAGCACAAAGGCTACAAAATTTTGGGAACATCTCCAATCCGATATCTTCTACAAGAAGTTCAAGAATTTCAAACTCACTGAAAGGGATAAAGAAACGTTCGAAGAAAGTCAACCCATCAATATGCAAAAAGGATGTCAAGTGGATCTTCCCAACAGTGCAATGCCTTAAGAGGATCCCTCTGCCCGGATTTCTGCAAGATTTTCTTGAAGATCTTTTCAGCTGGCACTTTGATGAAAAGACAGGAGAAGCTGTGATGACAGGTTTTGACGGTAAAGTTCTTTTCAAGGTCTTTGACCCGATGCATATGGTCTGTTTTTTCGAAGCTGATTTGAAACGATTGCATGAGAACCAGCTCGTGGCAAGATGGAATGAGAAGTCATACGGATTTCTATTTGCTCATGTCGTGCAAATTTGTGTTGAAGAAGGTTATTATTCCAAGAATTTGTCGATCTTGAAGAAGTAGAGGTTTATGTTGGCGGTTGAAGATTTTTAATATTTTTGCTTTTTGGTATTTCCGAACCTTAGATTAAAATATTATTCTTTTGTTGATGATCTGTAATCGATACTTATTTTTATCAATGCATTTACTTTCTTTCGATGTGTTAGTATACGTCTTCCCTTAATTCGTTAGGATTCCGGTGATCACCAATTACAAGTACTCCCGTTAAGAAATGGCAAATGTATTCGTAATTTACATAGTTGTAAGTGCTTAAACTTCGTAACACATAACAATTGAGAACTCGAACAAAATGATGAAATCTAAATCTTTGATCGTGACTTCGAAACTTTTTATTTTTTAAGTTTTTAGGATTTGTACAGTCAAAATAAAAAAATCAGAAAAACACTAAAAATCACAAGAACATAAAAAGAGGGGGAGAAAGTTTGTGAAAATCTTAGGAAATGATAGTACATCGTTAGATTTTAGATTTCTCCAAAAAAACAGGGTCATAAGTTTTTGTTTGATGTATTAGTAGGTACGGGTAATATCATTTAAATAATTTTCTGAAACTGTTTATAACGGGTCACATGGCTTTTTCGGTTCATTTCAATGATAAGTCGATTTCTTTCGGTCAACGGAATTTGTAACCAATAAGATTATATATATATATATATATGAGCGTAAAAATAAGAGCGTAATAAGAAAAAGTGAGAAAAAATTCATAACTCTAAATAATCAGTTATGTAATAAAGTCGAATAAAGACTCGTAACCTTGATGCTAACTTGATAAAAGGAAAAGACAGGGGGAGAGTTGGAAAAAATAAAATAAAAATTGTAATCCTTGATGCTGACTTGGAGTTCCATGGAGTCGTATTGCTTGAAGATGAAGACTTGGAGTTCAAGAGATTCAAGATACGTGGATTGCAGTCTTGAAGACTCTAAGAGATACTTCGTTGAAGTTAAAGAAACAACTCACAATCTCACGACATCAGAACTTTCAAGAAATCTAGTCAAAAGTACAAACTACATCAAAGGGGGAGTTTGTTGTAACATATTCGTCGTTGATTGTGGATTGTACTTAGTTTAGAAATATGTCGTGAAGTATAGAATGTATATAGATCGAGTTGTAAAGTGTTTCGTAGCGTTTATGGGCTGTTACGCTCAGTGTTGCGCAGGAAACACTGATGTTGTGCAACACCACTGTTGCGTTGCATAACAGTTGTTCAGGTGTTTCGGTTGCGTAACAATTTAGGGTTTTTATGTCACCTATAAATACCCCAACTACCAGCCATAAATGCAGCCGTTCTAGAGAGAGAAACTGACTGTTACGCCACCCTACACATAGAGTTGCGCAACAGCCATTCTAAGAGGTCTAAAGTCTTATAATCGAGTGTATTTGATATTATTCGTATGGTAAACCTTTACGTAAGCTTAATAATATCAATCATTCAATTATTTGAGTGTTTCACCATAATATATTCACTTTAAATGAATTTCGCGACTTTCTACTGTTAGGGTCCAAATCGAGGTCCAACAAGGGTGACCAACACATTGTCATATCAGATTTTTATAAACCTCAACTTTTTATAAACTTACTTCTTTACTCCTATAAACTTCACTAAAGTTTATAACTCCTATCTTTTTAATTTTTTATAAAAGGCTTTAGTTAAATATGGGTGTCAATTTTCTACTTTTCCTAGCTTATGGAAGTTCATATGGATGAACCTCCAATTCTCTTTTATCTATAAACTTTCATGGACTTTATGAAATAATGGATGGACCAACACAAGATATGTCACGTCAATTCCATGTCACTATAAACCTTCCTATAAACCTTACATTACGGATGCTCTTTCACGCCTCCTCAAAAGTAAGTATCCAATTTACCGCTTTATTTTTCTATTTTTTTTCTTCTCGACGATTTTTTCTTGTGGATCCAGTTTAACCGTTGGCATTGCAAGAATTTGACGACACGTCATCTTTATAGTCTGGATGTAAGGAAGAAACATCACAACACGAAAAAGAACATGCATATTTTGGTGCTCGTGACTTTCCTTGAGGTTTTGGAAATGGATCAGGACCATTAATAAATTAAATGTTATTTTTAATCGTGGTTTACCCCTTCTCCGAAAATATCAATTTTGGTCTATTCCAACAAACTCGGGTTGTAAACGAACTGAACGTTCATCGAACCTTTCACGAATCGTCCGGCGGGAAACTCGTTTATGTTCATTTATCTAATAAATGAACGAACACGGACAAATTTTTTGGTTCATTTAGTTAAATGAACGAACATGAACAAAGACCCCGTTCGTTCATTTATATTCGTGAACGTTCGATTATGTGGCCTAAAAGTTATTATTTAAATGTCAACTAAGATAATGATGTTAGTATAATTATATTATGGCATAATGACGTCTTTATGATTATCAATGGAACTAGTACCTTTATGTTTACCTTCGTTTATATTCGTGTATGTTTATTTATACTCATTTATGTTCTTTTTTCTTCGTTTAAGTTATTTATACTAGCCTAGTGGTATCTAGGTGGCCCATTGATATGAAGGTCATGAGTTCAAGTACTTTTGGAACAAAAGTGTGAATTGTATATCTAAAAATAAAAACAAACAATAATGAACAAGTTCTTTTATCCTTTTACGTGTCCATATTCATTTATTTATGGGGTTAAAACTAAATGATAGAACATAAACACACATAACCCGTTCGTTTACAACCCTACAATAAACATAATTGACACTTTTTCTTAACCAATGGACAGATACTAATAAGTTCGTTGACCCTCCGATCCGGTTGTTAATTTGTGCTCATTCAACAGGTATTATATCCATTGTTCTTGTTTTTTTTGTTTTACTTTATTTCTTGTGGAATTATTATGGTGTTTTATTAATTGTGAATTTCATAAAACTGGAAACAAAATGTTGCGAATTCATTTGATATAGTAATTTAATGCGCAATGGTTGGTTAAATATGTGATCGGTAAACAGGATTGAGAAGCAGAAAGTAGTAATTATTTGTTGTATGAAGTTTTGAATTGATATATTTAATCTGAAGTAGATGACAGACCAGACATGTACTACATACACATTGGATGAAGCACTTGTCGCCGTTGGATTTGGGAAGTATCAAGGATGGATATTTGCTTACGCGGGTCTTGGTTCCATTGCCGAGGCAATGGAGGTGATGATTCTTTCTTTCATTGGACCGGCTGTTAAGTCTGAGTGGAACCTCTCCTCTACTGAAGAGGGTCTTATAACAACTTTCGTTTTTGCTGGTATGCTTATTGGAGCGTATTCGTGGGGTGTCATTTCAGATAACTTTGGGAGGAGGTAAACATTCGATTTCTGTTTTCCAACAATTATAACAAACTATATCAGTGATAATAATAATTGGTTGGTTACCCGCATTTTCCTTTACTAGAAAAGGTCTTCTGAGTATCGCTATTGTGACTAGTGGAGCTTCAGTTTTAAGTGCTTTCTCTCCAAACTATATTTCATTGGTCATTCTTCGTTGCATAGGAGGTATCGGTCTCGGTGGCGGCCCCACTTATAATTCTTGGTTTCTCGAGTTTGTTCCTGCTCCAAGCAGAGGCTTTTGGATGGTTATGTTTGCAACTTTCTGGACTGTAGGAACTATAGTCGAGGCTTCTCTTGCTTGGGTATATATCACTCGCCCATCTAATGTCACTTAACCGTAACTATAAGTGAACTCCGATTGTAAATTATAACTTTTTTTTATTTCCTTGTTTAGATTATTATGCCCCGTTTCGGTTGGAGGTGGTTGCTTGCAATATCTTCCATTCCTGCCTTGGCTGCTCTCTTCTTTTATAGTCGTGTACCTGAATCCCCAAGATATCTATGCTTGAAAGGTCAAACAGATGAAGCTTCTGATATACTGAAAAGAGCCGCACTGGTTAACCAAAGTCAACTTCCTTCTGGAATCCTTCTTTCCGATCAAGTTACCTATTCGGATGAAGAGTTCAATGCACCGGAAGCTACCCATTTGCTCTCTCCAAAAGAAAACCAAAAGATTGCTTCTAAAAAGGGGTTCTCTACTATATGGTCGCTATTCTCGCCAAATTTGTTTAAAACAACCTTGTTATTATGGATCGTATTCTTTGGAAATTCTTTTTCGTACTATGGGATCATACTGTTGACATCAGAATTGAGCAGTGGTCAAAGCCAATGTGCCTCCGTAAGTTCATTTTTAGTCAACAGTGTTGAAGATTCAACCTACAGAGATGTATTCATCACCAGTCTGGCAGGTATGAGATACCGTCTTATCTTTATTTTCCCTTTCAAGATGACATCTTTTGTTACTAAAACGACATATTTTCCCACCTTGAATTAACAATCCAAGAACGTTCCCCTTAATATTAAGGTTTAACTACATTTTATGCACTAGTATTATGAGACAACCACCCATGTCTGTTGATGTTTTTTTTCCAGAGCTACCAGGTCTCGTATTTGCAGCGTTTATAGTGGATAGGATCGGGCGTAAGCATTCAATGGAACTCATGTTCTTAATAGGTTTTGTATTTCTTCTACCACTGCTTTCACATCAATCCGAGATTTTGACAACGGTTTCGCTATTTGGATCCCGTATGTTCATCATTGGAACATACACCGTTGCCAATATATATGCTCCAGAGGTACATAATATATTATCCTTGATCTAAACTACATTTAAATCAGGGGTTGAAAACACAAATTGATAAAAAATGAAGTTTATTATTAATGAAATTTGTTTTGTAATGATTTTAAATGCGTTAACTATATATACAAACTGGACAAACAAGTATTTGCGGCTTAACCCAGTCCGACCCGTTTTACTAGAAACAACCCATATCAACCTGGAACCCGTTTACGGAACATGATTCAACCCAAGGTCATTTTGCCATCTCTAACATTCAAAAACTATTGCTTTGTTTCTATGCATTGTTTACACACTTCTTTCTGTAGATATATCCAACGGCTGTGAGAGCTACTGGTGTCGGAGTGGCGAGCTCCGTGGGTAGAGTAGGGGGAATGATTTGCCCTCTCGTGGCTGTTTATCTGGTATCTGGTTGTCATCAAACGGCTGCAATCGTTCTGTTTGAGATTGTGATAATACTCTCTGGTTTTTGTGTTATGTTCTTCCCATACGAAACCATGGCCCAGGAACTGGCTGACAATGTATCTGAGCCTAGTTCGCGTTGAGAGGTTAGTGGTCTTAAACTAGAAGAAGAAAGTATTCTCGTAAAGAGCCCATTTTGATTTGTAGTTTGTAGATATATCATTGTTGTAGTACATAGGGAGATGTACTGAACCACTCTCGAGGAGTAAACTTTTTCGAAAGTATTAGATAAGGTACTTGACATACATAGTATGAAATTCAAACTCGTGACTTGTAAATTATTACGAGCAAGTCACTTGTCATTAATGAGATGTCGAAGAATGAAAACAGTTGGACAGATGCTACATATATATAATTTGATTTCAAATCTGGAAATGTAACTTTTATTCATTACATGGCGCTAATGCATTCTATGAAAACCGCAAGGAGTTGAGGAATTTATTAATGAAAAACTAGAGGTGATTTGCGGCATAATATCTCGATCAACATGCAACTTTGATCTGATGTTGCTGCAAATTTAATTGTTTAAAAAAAGGATGTCCAATCCGCGTTCCATAAAGAAATACATTTGTTTTCAATAATTTTCAATCTTGTAAACGAGTAATAGAGGCCTAACTAAAGGTTATGACGATACACAAGTTCAGCTAAACTCGAAAAAAGATATCAAATTTCATAGCCATACCCCAATAGTACTGTCAAATTCAAAATACTAGCCAAGGTTTCCGAAACATTTATATACAACACTAAAAACAACTTCACATACATCATCGCCCGCAAGAAAAGAAGAAAAAGAAAATCGATATAAATTAGCTTTTGTTTTACTTTGACATGAAGTTGTACGAGTGTTTGAACAAAATAAAGTTGCTAGTTTCTAAAGATCGCAAATCCAAGCGACAGAGTCGGCCTCTTTCCAAAATGCAACTTAAAAACTACATACAACAACAGTAAAGTTGCTAGCTTGTGACCAAAAGATAACAAATTCGAAAACAGACTCGAAACAAAAATAAAACCTAAAAGTGGAATACAAAACCTAAGAGCTCAGATTGATTTCAATTCTGACTGATGCTCTTCACCGAATTACAACAATACAAGTCTTTACAGAACCAAAAGCAATAACAGTACCATTACTGCAAGGAAACTACCTGAACCGAGTCTCTTGTCAGCACCCGCGTAATACGGCTCGATCATGATCCCAAATCTGCAGGTCCCGCTTGAAGGGTCTTCTTTTGTGATGGTTGAAACGTTAGGGAACTTACAAGCCTCGTCAAGCTGATTGTTTATCTGGTAATAACTATTAAATGCATACGAAATGTTATGTTGAGCATCTAAATCACCACAAGAAGTTCCATACCCAAGACTTGTACAATCCCCAAGTGCACAAGCGTAACTCACGGCCTGTGCTATTGACGGATCGTCCATTTTAACAGAATCCTTAATCACACACCATTTTCTCTGTAAATATTTCACACCGCGGGCAGGAACAAGAGCCCCGTTGGTGGTTGTTCCAAGGTTTAACGAGTATTTTGGTTGCCCGTCAAAATAAAATACCCCCCAATGCCTTTCGAAGTTCCCAGGTTGAATGCTTTTCTGGTCTTCATCGATTAAACTAAATAGATACGCCTCAATGGGCGCCTGTCTCATAGGAGTCCCTTTCCCTCCGGCTATATGAGTCATGAACCCTTGCATGAACCTTTGAGCATACTCGTTGTTACCATTCCGATCTCCGTCACTAGGCCACCCGATTTCCCCTACAATGATTCCCATGTTCGGAAACCCGTTCTTTTGCAAGGCCCACACAAGGGTATCATAATTTGCATCAAACATGTTTGTGTAGCTCGTCCCACCATCGTTTATGGGAGTTGCTTGACCGTCAAAGAAAGCGTATTCAACCGGGAAATTGGAGTCGATATAAAGACTTATAAATGGATAGATGTTAACGGTGAAGGGGGACCCGTTGTCGTTCAAGAATTTGGTAATTAGAAAAATGTCGTCATGGATATCAGTTCTGAAGTCACCACTGGACGGGCCGGAAGTCCCACTCGAGTAGACATCTGCATTCTGTGGGACGGTGACTTTAACTTTACCCCCAAGCCCGGCTTTCACTAGAGCCGCTTGGATGTTTTGGAGGGCTGGGTAAGTGCTTCTTAGAAAAGTGCCATTATACGTTGCCAAGAACGGTTCATTCCCAACAGCAACATATCTGTCAAGTTGAAAAAAACAGAATTCAAGATATTATTCAACTGTATATAAGCCATTACACAATTGCCATCCAACATACTCGTGAACATTAATAGCAACAAAGTCAAAATAATTTCAAACCCCTACAAAAGATTCACGGAAAGATTCATATGATGGAAAAGCTATATTGCTCTTGCCTATTTACCCAAAAAACTTCATAAAAAACCATATATTAGGGGGCCATTGGCATTCCGATTTGAAAGTGATTACCCTAAGTTTCTAATGTTATATATAACTACTTTTAACGTAGCTGCTACACCTGCAAGTGAAGCGAATCAGACTATTTTAGTATTTCGAGGGTCATTTTAAATAACCAGAATTTGTCAAATACGTAAACAACAATAGATTATCTAACTATTACAACCTAAGACATCATAAGCACATCCAAGCACAGTATCCTACAACCGTTTTGTTATCTACTTATAATTATTCGATATCACGTTCAAAACACAATCCCAAACACAATTGCACATATCTATTTTACCAAATTTTAAAAGTAAAAATTCAAAAAGTATACTCTTTGGGCAACCTTATCCATTTCTTAAAAGTTCCTACTTTTGCTAATTGAGGCCACCAAACTCATGATTTATATAGCAAATGAATGATAATGACATAAAACACATAAAGAAGTCCCTACGAGTTGGCCTGTTAACGATTTTCAAATTTGATAAAATCTTAGCATAGCTGAGGTGTCTAACGTTCGATTTCCACTATGGGTCATTAACCGGAAAGATACACACACACGCACACAAGGAATTAAGTTTGCTAACCTGATATTGACACTATTAGAAAGATGAGCTGAAACATTTTTCGACACCCATTTTTCAGCAGCTTTCATATTAGTAGCCATAGTAGCAAGCATATCATTAGGTATTCCAACCATAACTTCAATACCAGATTTACTTAAAGCTCTTAATGCACCATAATCGGCATCGAAAAGCTTTACTTTTTGGATCCCATTTTCAACTAACATCCTAACTACTGTTTCTGGGGGCAGTGGATGAGATGACTGAGTTCCCCAATTAGCCCCAATCCCATTCACTGATTCCATCCAACATAGGAATGGAATCAATAAAACCACAACACAAATTTCAGGGTTCCTCATTTAGCTTAAAAAAGATTGGATTTTTTTCTAGAAATAAGAGCTTATACAGAAAACCCACAAATAAAAACAGCTTATAAAAATAACCCACAAAACCTTTTTAACGAGAACTAGAATAGCATAAAAAAGATTGGATTTTTCTCTAGAAATAAGAGCTTATAGAGAAAACCCACAAATAAAACAGCTTATAAAAATAACCCACAAAGCTTTTTAAGAGAAAAGTTATTTAATTGAAAGATAATATAAGTGGAATGATAGAGGGAAACCTAGCTGGAAAAAAAGATCCCAGCTTGAGAATACTAATTAATCAATAATGGTTAAGAAATAAGCATCAACTAAACTACTGGAATAAAAAAATAATTTATTCTTTTTGAGGGTTAATAATAAGATATTTTTAAGTTAATGTTAGAAAAGGACATACAAGTTGCAAAATGTAACAGGGTCATGGTGAGGTGTGAAGTCAAAGAATCTGCAACTTATCGGAACAAAAAGCAACTATTCACATAGTTTAAGGAGAGAGATAGTAAATATAATCATCCATCACTTACATTTTATAAAAATTATCATCGCAAAAAGGTAATAAAACAAAATCAGACCAGTAAAAATCAGACACGTCGTTGCAAAAATAAATATTGACGTGAGAAATGAATAGTGTAGCGACAACGTGTCGAATTTTTATTGCTCTGATAAAAATATGTGTATTTTCGCGACGTAAAAAATGTGGCGAGAAATCCGTCGCAAATTAGATGATTATTTTTATAAATTGTAAGTGATATGTGATTATTTTGGTAATTTACACTATATTTTTTATATTTTTTGCTATAATTATGTAATATGTAATTAATCTTTTCTTTTAATTTGTTTATAATGTTATCTAGTAGTGTTTAATTTAAAAAGTTAAAAGATACCACCTTTGCAAAAACGTGTTATAAATTTTATGGATTTTCAATAATTTTATATACATTTTGTGAACAAAGTTAAAAAGAAAATATCAGAGTGATTTATATACAATAATGTATGTCATCTAGAATATTAATGCTGAAGATCCATGTGTTTTACATATGTATTTTTATAATAGGTTTGGAACGATTTTTTATTTACTACGAGATTTAATCAATGTTTTTAAAGTTGTTATGTACTTCTTTTAAAATACGGGACAAACAACTTGTAGAAAGTATATATAAATTTTAAATAAGATAAGTTTTAATTATATGTGTATAACATATTTAATATTTTCAAAAGTTAAATATAAAAAGTTGTCTAACATACTTATTAAGATTGTTATTTCTAACTTAAAACACTCAACTTTAATTCTAAATAGTAACGGTTTATTACTTTTTTGAGAAATTATAAACATAAAATATATATATTCACTATTTTATCTAAGAATTATAATTATAATTATGTGGTTGAGATATAAAAAGCCATAAAAAATTTTAGATCATGAAAACCGATCAGAAAATTCTATTTCAAAAATCCCCTTTTCGCTCTTTTTTTTTTGGTTTGTTTCAAGAATTAATTATCTTAAAAAAAATAAAAATTAACAAATTACACAATTGGAACTAGCATTATATCATCTTTATTTGGAGTAGTCACTCGATATATTTTTGACGAAATTTTTCCGTGTTTTGATTAAAGTGAGAGAGAGTATCTATATTTTTCATATTTTGGTCTAATGAGTTGGTTTAAAATAGAAACTACCGAATAATTAGGAATCATAAGAACCATATTTTAACCAATTATTTAATAACTCACTTTAAATTCATAATCATATCATATTAATTATCTAGAGTATAACAACGCTTTAAGAAAACCTAATGACACCATTAGAATAAATATTTAATTATTTTTTCAATAACCACCCATTTGATATACTTTTGTTCCTTTTTTTTTCTTCTTTTTAGTGGGTTTCAGTATATACATTTATGTATATACTGATTTGTAGAGAAACATTCTAACCATATATTCATCACATAATACGTATATATACACTACTAAATACAATTGAATTCACAAATGTATATACTAATTAAAAATTAATGACCATATTTTGACCGTACACCAATGAATTCATATGTGTATATTGGTGTATACACCGGTCTTAATCAATGTATACATTAACTTAACAAAGTTCAAAAATTTGTAATGTAGTGTATATATTGAGAGAATTAAATACATGTTTTAATGATATATTTTAACTTATAAAACTTTTAAAAGATATTTAGGTTTCAAATAAAGTGAGTTTTGTTATAAGATATGATCTAAAAATTTAAAATTCTTTTGGTTTCTAAATATTTAAATAATTTATATTTGAAACCCATTATTGGTGTTGTGTAAACGTAAAAGACAAACAAGCAAAAGCAGCAGACCTTAAGGATGTACCGGTAGTTAGAGACTATCCGGAGGTATTTCTCGAAGAACTACCTGGACTACCACCACAGAGACATTTAGAGTTTAGGATCGAAGTAATTCCTGGAGCAGCACCGGTGGCAAGAACGCCATATCGACTAGCTCCGACTGAGATGCAGGAATTATCCAACCAAGTTCAGGATTTATTGGATAAAGGATTTATCCGACCAAGCTCATCACCATGGGGAGCGCCGATTCTATTCGTAAAGAAGAAGAATGGATCGTTTCGCATGTGTATCGATTACAGAGAATTGAACAAGCTAACTGTTAAGAACCGATATCCCCTTCCACGAATCGACGACCTTTTCGGTCAACTTCAAGGCGCAACCTACTTTTCAAAGATTGACTTAAGGTCGGGGTATCATCAAGTACTGGTTTCGGAAGATGATATACCGAAAACCGCATTTCGCACTAGATACGGACAATATGAGTTCCTGGTAATGCCATTTGAACTCACAAATGCACCGACGGTATTCATGGATTTGATGAATAGGGTATGCCGACCGTATCTAGACAAGTTCGTTATTGTATTCATCGACGACATCTTAATCTACTCGCGTACCAAAGAAGATCACGTAGAGCACTTAAAACTGTTGTTAGAATTACTCAAGGAACAACAACTCTACGCAAAATTTTCTAAGTGCGAATTATGGTTGCGTGAAGTCAAATTTTGGTCACGTAGTTAATGGTCCGGAATTCATGTTGATCCATCAAAGATCGAAGCCATAGAGAATTGGGAAACTCTCAAAAGTCCGACAAAAATCCGCCAATTTTTAGGACTAGGTGGATATTATCGGCGATTCATCCAAGATTTCTCTAAGATAGCTAAACCCCTAACAAAGTTAACGCAAAAGAATGAGAAGTTCAACTGGGGAGATGCACAAGAACAAGCCTTCAACATCCTAAAAATTAAATTGTGCAATGCTCCAATTCTAACTCTTCCTGAGGGAAACGAAGACTTCGTAGTATATTGTGACGCATCGAACCTAGGATTAGGTTATGTATTGATGCAACGAAATAAGTTCATAGCGTACACATCGCGACAACTCAAGAAACACGAAGTCAATTACGCTACTCACGACCTAGAATTAGGAGCGATAGTTTTTGCCCTAAAAATCTGGAGACATTATCTCTACGAAACCAAATGCACGGTATTCACGAACCATAGGAGCCTACAACATATACTAGATCAGAAGCTACTCAACATGAGGCAAAGGAGATGGTTGGAACTCCTTAAAGACTACGACTGCGATATTAAGTATCACCTTGGCAAAGCGAACGTCGTAGCAGATGCCTTGTGTAGGAAAGAAAGGCAACAGACGACTCGAGTACGTGCATTAGTAATCTACATTAAACCCGATTTGAGGACGCGTATAGCAAGTGCTCAGCATGAGGCTTTAAAATCAAATAACATAAAGGTCGAAACTTTGCACATGCACGATAAGGATTTTGTGAGGAAGAACGACGATGTCTATTATTTCAAGGATCGAGCATGGGTTCCTACAACTAACGAATTAAGAAAGGCCATTATGAACGAAGCACACCGAACACGATACTCCATCCATCCAGGGTCGAGCAAGATGTACAAGGACCTCAAGGAGCATTACCGGTGGCCTGGAATAAAAAGAGATGTTGGTTTGTACGTAGAGAAATGCCTAACTTGTGCGAAAGTGAAGGCCGAATATCAAAAGCCGCCGGGGCTATTGCATCAACCTGAAATTCCTGAATGGAAATGGGAACAAATCACAATGGACTTCGTCACAAAATTTACCTCGTACGTCGAGAGGTAACAACATGATCTGAGTTATAGTATATCGACTAACGAAGTCGGCACACTTTATTCCCATCAAGGAAAGTTTTAACGTAGAAAAACTTGTCCAGATATACATAAACGAGGTAGTGACTCGTCACGGAATACCCACGTCAATTATCTCTTACAAAGATACTCGCTTCACTTCCAGATTCTGGAAGACATTCCAAGAGTCGTTCGGCACTCGATTGGATTGAAGCACGGATTACCATCCACAGACCGATGGTCAAAGTGAGCGTACTATACAAAAACTAGAGGATATGTTGAGAGCATTAGTTATCGACTTCGGAGGAAGTTGGGATAACCATTTACCACTGATAGAGTTCTCCTATAATAACAGCTATAATGCTAGCATCAAATGTGCGCCCTTTGAAGCTCTTTACGGAAGGAAATGCTGATCTCCACTGTGTTGGTTGGAACCAAGAGATCGACAACTAATTAGCATGGATGTAGTGAAAGAAACGATCGATAAGATCACAACGATTAAGGAACGACTTAAGACTGCGAGAAGTCGTCAAAAGAGTTACGTTGCTATGCGCAGAAAAGACTTAGAATTTCAAGTCGGAGACAAAAGTACTTCTTAAGGTGTCACCTTGGAAAGGTACAATACGTCGCGGAAAACATGGAAAACTCAGCCCAAGATATGTAGGACCATTCGAGATACTCGAAAGAATAGGTCCAGTTGCGTATCGTTTGGAGCTACCTCTAGAACTCGGTAACATACATAACACTTTTCATGTGTCGAGACTGAAAAAGTGCTTATCGGACGAAACGCTTGTCACACCTTTAGAAGAAGTACAACTAGACGAAAAGCTTCAATTTGTCGAAGAACCGATTGAAATCATGGATCGCAAAACTAAGAAACCAAGACACAGTCGAATCCCTATAGTGAGGGTTGTTGGAACGCAGAACGTGGCCCCGAATACACTTGGGAACGAGAGGATCAAATGATGCATAAGTATCCTCATCTCTTCACTTCTCCCACAACGAATACTACAAGTTGAAATTTCGGGACGAAATTCTTTCAACGAGGGGAGAATGTGACAACCCTCAAAACTCAGGTCGATAACGCTAACTTATAACCTCAATACGAATATTTGATACTTGCTATACCTAACTTATGTGTTACGTGGTTACGTAAGCATAACTCTTTAGGCTAAGCTCGATGTAACTCATACAAAACTTTTAACGTAGGTTTATGTTACTTAAACATTAAACGTGTGTGTCTCGGAAACGGAATCGGAATCAAATCAACAATTGAACTCTAATACCAAGAAATCACATAATGAACTTGCCTAAGTTCATAACAAGAACAAACGTAAAACTATGGACTAGCGCTTAACCATAACAAAAACTTAAAACGAATTTTGGCTGGAACAACCATTCAGCCAACGGCTGAATGATTCAGCCATCTGCTGAGGCCCAGCCAGCGGCTGGAGATGCTCAGTCGGCGGCTGAATAACGTTGGTCCAGTTTTTGGTGACTCATTTCTGCATGTAACACAAGCCAACCACTTGTCCCAACCCGAGAGGACCCCCATTTTGGCAGAAACTTGCTTTGGTTAACCCCTAGGCCTTTCATTTCTCTCTCATAATTACAAAACACAAACACACACTCAAAACACACACTTTGGTTCTCTCTCAAAACTCTCTCAAACACCTTTTCCATCCAGTTAAATCCAGCAAGGAAACATCAAGAAAACACCCCCATAAATCGTCCTCATCATCAATCTAAGCAAGGGTTTCCATTCACTTAGTCAAATACATCATTTTCTACCGATTTGAAGCCAAGAACACCTCCTAGCTACTTTAGATCATCATCCATACACTTCCTTGGGTAAAAATACTTTTCTTTTACTGTTTATACATAAATTACACATTGCATGTACGATCCATCACTCAAAAACAAGTTTTTATAAAGTTTTATAACGATTTATACACAAAAACGGGTTTTTATAATCTTTTACATAAATCCATGTATTTGTGGTTAAAAATCTAAAAGAAACTGAGATTTGAACATATATATAAGTACTCTTTTATGAATATTCAGTTGCATGTCGAAATCTAGCTTAAAAACGGTTAAAATCGCGAAAATGGCAAAACAAGAAAAGCTGTCACGACCATCCAGTCGACGGCTGAAATAATTCAGCCGGCGACTGGGCTTTAGACGGCGGCTGAATAATTTCAGTCGTTCGATGAATGTCGTTGTGCACAAAACCCGTATTTGTTTAACGTATTAACGTAGAAATCGAGAAACGTATATTTTCACAGTTTATAACATGATAAAACAGATTACATATTTTGAAGTTTGAGTGATAAGGTGGTGTATTTAAATAACTAATGTATCCTAACGTTATATAATGATATTATATGTATCGTATTAAGCGGGAAAGTGGATAGAAAATTTTGGATATAAATTTTATAGCGCGGAAGCGCTGCCCAAATTTCATTGGACATAATTATAACACTTAAACAACAAACAATTCGTTTACTAACGAGTATGAAGGCTAACAAGTGATAATACTTACACGAAAACTTGGTTTATACTAGGATTCCGGTGATTCCGGGTACCTTTCGAGCAATTCCGAGCACGCTAGAAATCTTCGCAAACAGTGAGTTACAAACCGCTCCTTTTTAAACGCTTTGAATACATTTTGGGGTGAAATGCGAGTCTTAGGCTTGAACTTTATGTTAAGCTGAAACATACTTTGAATGCTATAACGAAAACGCTTTGATATTTGAACACTAAACGTAAACGCTTTGATACTCTAATACTATTATGAAAACTATTTTTTCCAGCATTGTTGATGGTTTTTCCAACAATGCTGAGGATACAAACACTATTTTGCCAATGACTAAACATCGAGCGTCATGTTGCGGACGTTATAAAACATGGACGTGAGATACCACTAAAACTCCCGATACTACAAAGTGACATTAGTTGCTATTAATCCCTTTGGAAAGGACCGTTAGTAGACATGGATAGCGTTATTAGGGTAGATTGACCCTCACCACAACGCAAAATAACGATGGTGCATAATGCTAAATGGGTAGGCTTTAGGCTTAGCAACGATCATTGGGCAATACTTATGATTGTCACATAGTCGCGCTATGTGGTCAATTCCTACAAACACGAATACTATATTTTACGCATGGTTATGCGACAACTATTTGAATACTAATATTTTACGCAGGTTTATGCAATAACTATTTGAATGCTATATTTACGCCATTTTTATGTGCTTCGAAAACTTGAATGCTTTTACTTAAACTTGTAGCTCACTAACTACGCCCCCCGTAGTTAACACTTGACTCGTATTTCCAGGTAACGAGTAAGCTTTGGGAACATTGTTTGTATGCCTTTGGTCGACGACTTCAAGAATGGGAAGGGTTCGGGTGCTTGGTTTTGGAACACCTTATTTTGTATTCGGATACGTAAACCATGTTTTAAACTACAATGTAAACTTTGATGTTGTCTTTTATTTAATATAACTTGGCGTTTATCTATACCTTGTTATCGAATGCTATTGCTCTTCACATCATGTGTTTACGCTTTAGCGGGGTGTGACACATTCAGTGAAGAATTTAACTCGTGTGAACATGTTACTCCACTAGAGTCAACTGAAGTTCACTAGAGTTAAATTTAAACTGAAGATCAACTTAGTCAACACAAGTCAACATTGAAGATTGTAACTCTGATGATGAAGACTCTACCTCTGAGTTAAAGTGAACAACTCAAGAGTTAAAATTAAGATGAAGACTTAGTTGTTGTTAGCGTAATATGTATGTAATGATGTCTATATATAGAATGATGTGTGGTAAGAGTTATTTGTCTTTGAACCCGGACTCTCTTGAGTATCGTAGAGCTTAAAGTTGTAAACGGCTATTCCCGCCAAAATCACACTATCAATGATGTCTATAAATTCTCTTTCAATTAATCAATTCTCAATACAATTACTGTTTAGATTCAATCATTTCATGAGATTCCGCATCATGAATTGATCAGATAATTCAGTGTTAGAGCTTTTGATCCTGTTTATAAAAATCATGTCAAGTGGTATCAAAGCCGGAAAAATCATTTGATTAGATTCAATTGATTCCGGTTAAATCATAGAAAGTCATTCAGTGAAGATTTTAACTCGTGTGAACATGTTACTTCATCAGAGTTAACTAAAGTTCATCAGAGTTAAATTTAAACCGAAGATCAATTTAGTCAACACAAGTCAACATTGAAGATTATAACTCTGATGATGAAGACCCTACCCCTGAGTTAAAATGAACAACTCAAGAGTTAAAATTAAGATGAAGACTTAGTTGTTGTTAGTGTAATATGTACGTATAGATGTCTATATATAGAATGATGTGTGGTAAGAGTCATTTGTCTTTGAACCCGGACTCTCTTGAATACTATAGAGCTTAAAGTTTGTAAACGACTATTCCCGCCAAAATCACACTATCAATTATATATATATATATATATATATATATATATATATATATATATATATATATATATATATATATATATATATATATATATATATATATATATATATATATATATATATATATATACATTCTCTTTCAATTAACCAATTCTCAATACAATTACTGTTTAGATTAATCATTTCATGAGATTCCGCATCATTAATTGATCACTGTTAAGTCGTTGGATCCGGTTTATAAAAATCTCGTCACTTGGCCTAATTATTTGAAACCAAAACCTTTCTTTTAACTTAGTTATCTTTTCCTATTAGCGTTGAATTAAAAAAAGTTAAAAGATTCGATCTTTGTAAAAAGGTGTTATTAATGTTATGGATTTTGAATACTTTTATATAAATTTTGTGTACAAAGCAAAATATCAAAAGTGATTTATACATTATCATTTGTGTCATTTATTACATTAAGTAGTTGAAGAGTGCACACATGCATGTTTTTTTTTTTTATAATAGTCTTTTACACAAATTTTATCTTATTTGATACTTTATAAACTATATCACTATCAATCCTCGGTGATAGACTGGTAGCATCAATAAATATAATTATTAGTTTTTCTTTTAAATCTTAAATGAAATAACAAAAAATAATGACATTGTCAATCAAAAGAAGAGAATAGTAGAAGCAGTATAGGTCTAAGGTGATATAAATTCTTTTGACCAATAAATATTTTCTGAACACTTCTGTCTTCAAATGTACTATTTTTATAAATAAGAGTTTTTATTTGAAAGAAGACAAAGAAAAGGAAAAAAAAAAGAAGTGGATATTCCTTTCACTTATGTTTGAAGATTTTAAGTGAAACTTATTTTCATAAGGAAAAAGAAAATATTATTGAGAAAAAGCCGGATTCAATTTATAACACCAATAATAATGAGGAAGATTATGATTTTGCGAAAGAAATTCAAATCTACGGATAAAGACGTTCTTTATGTTAATCATGTGGAATCTCTTAACATTCTACATGTTTTTTAAGTATTCTTATTGACATGAATAAACAATTTTGATTTATATTTGGTTGGTAAAAACTATCAAGTTGAGATTATGGTTTTTACAAACTTGTTTTGGAAATTGGATAAGATGATAATCAAGATCTGAGCTGAGTCTAATATAAATGATGGAATGGAAGAAGTACGACTATGGATGTCAAGAGTACTAGAGACAAGTGTAGCATACTTGGGGACGGATTTTTCCAAGTGGAGGAGGATGATGTAGTTATTCCTGCACTACAAGAAATAGTGTTTTTGCTGACAGACAAAAAGTGTCAGGAAAAGTATAAGAAGTGTCAGCAAAAGATAAATTAGCTTCTCCTTCACTTATTATAAGTGTTGGCAGAAGCTCCGACGGTAAAGGTTATGGTGACACACCTATCCTGACACATCATATGTCTACATAGGTTAGATCTTTTGCCTACACCAACTTTTGTGTCAAGAACTGACAATTTCCAGAAAACTTCCATACAGAACTTTTGCAAACACATATTAGAACTTTCAGAAATACCAAATAATAAATTTCAATCTAGTCATAATATAAACATCGCACGCAAATCATAATCCATACAAAAACGTCATATTAGAACTTTTGCAAACACATATTAGAACTTTTGCAAACACATATTAGAACTTTTGGCTTATTGAAGTTTCGGATACTAACATTTCTCTGTTTTGATACAAAAACGTCAAGAAGAAAAGCACGAGGGCAGAGGTGGATGATAAGCCAGCGATGAGAAAAAGACCCTTGAAGCTTTCAAGTGTGAGCGCGTCGGAGGTAACTGTAGCTCCATTCTGCTGTTCACAACTGGCTGACTCTCCAAACCATTGTTTGGAAATGTTTGTCATTTGTTCCTCCGTCACTTGCAGAACTGCTCTAGAAACATCATGGACTAACGGAGATCCTTTTGGAAACGCCTGTATGTATGTACAGTATAATCATTGTCAAAAAGGTATGTTTAGAATGCAAGAACGGAATGAAACAGAATGGAATGAAACTTACAAAACCCAAGCCTGCGGTTTTGTAGGTCGGGCCGGTCATAGTATACTTGCTACAGAATGGAATGAAACTTACAAAACCCAAACTGGTATTTTGGGTACGTGTAATAAACGTGTCAGGTATTTGGTCCAAGAATTTTAATCTTTTTATAACAAAGAATAGCGTGTCAAAATACGATTACAAACATTATATCATTTTAATAATAACCTATTAAAATACGAGGTTTTACGCATTAAAAAGTAACTCGGGCGAACCCCATAGTAACAATAGTGCATACCAGTACGTCTTCTGCATCTGAAGAAGACGTGTTTCGAGTTTTGAAAGAACAATAGTGTGCTCAAAACCCTGTTTATCATGAGCTGGTTCTACAAAGTTAGCTTCCAACACACCTAATTAATACGAAGAAACAAACAAACAAACCTATTTCAAAATCATTTTTACTAATATTGTATCGAATAAAAACTTCTAAATTTTCAAGGAGGAAATGTGACCTATTACACCACGACCGTCACTTCCTGACGCATTCCAAAGTCTCCAGAATGGCTGTAAAACATAAAGCGTTGTAATGAAGTGTTTTAATTTTGTCAAAAGAATGATTTAACACATTAGACAACTTCCAACCTTAATGAGTCGGTTTTTATGACACACATTGTATCCTTGAACGTCAATATGAGATTTTGCATCCTTGACGAATCCCATTGTAACAACTGCAACTATCTGTTAATTTAAAACCCAGACATTATTAATACTAAAACGGTATTTATAAGCAAGAAAAATATTTAACCAAAACGAGCATTACATTTGAATCCTTAGAAACCCCATCTGCACCAGGCTGTGGACGATATGTCACCTCAGTTGTCATCATCATATCATTTACTATATTATGGTGCTGAATATCCTTTCCACGAAGAATCATTCGGAATCCAGGAGGAATTCTTAGATAGAGAATTGAGGCGTAACTCTGAAGAATGTAAAATGACGCATAACTAAACCGTAGTTGATCAAAAGAATCATATAAGATCGGAAAAACTCCAGTTCACGTTCCAAATAGTAGTGATAGATAAAGTAGCAATAATGAAGTCCAAAGATTCACAATACTAACAAAAGCACCTATGGAAAGGGTCAAATGGATCAAAAGTGACCCAAAGTGTATTTAAATGTTTTTTTGGCTAGAGGGGTCGGTACCCAGCAAACTTACGTTAATTAAATGTTTACAACCTCAGCTCTTAAACTGCTTTATTAAAAAAAAACGTATTAATACTTTAATAAAATACTTTAAGCAGCAAGGCTTACTCTTAGTGAATGCCGATATGTCAGGTAATGTCTAGAGTTTGGAAAATCATTGGCCATTTGGATATTCTTCTCATCTCGATTAACACCTCGAATTTGAATATCCTGCAGGACATGCATTATATTTCAATTAATCACACATACTAACGACTATGCACTATTCATGAAAGATAAAAGGCATTTAAGAACAAACATTTTCTTCGGTATCAAAATCAAGTTCTAACTGTCCTTGATCATCCTCCCACAGATTGTAAATGATTATGCGTGTGCCCTGATCCTTGATACGATCAAACTACAAAACGAAAATAAAAATATAAATCAATTAACAAATACACAGATAAGATTCAAATAAATTAGTTTACCTGTTTAAGAAGCTCTGCTTCACTTGAGAACGGAGACCATTGAACCACTGCCTCCATATTCCTTTCCCAATCACCACGTGATGACCGTATGATTTTCTTCCATTCTCGACCCTCTCTTTTATAATCCAGCTTTTCCATAAAAAACATAAGAATAAGATGAGTCACTTGCTATGAAGAGAGATGAAATATGTTCGAAAAATAAAGATGTATAACATGAGAAAGATTAATCAAATGTACTGTTATGAAAAGAACTGATACTGGATATTAGGTAGTAATGAAACTAAATATATGGAACCATTAAAACTATTTTTACTTGACACCAGTTTACCTTTCTTAAAATATCCATTTATGTTAGATTAAACAATATTAAAGATGATCATTCCGACTTGTTGATGAGGAGGGCCTCGGAATTCTTTGTTTACACGATGCTCAAGAATCCATACTACTAGTCCCGTGTATATGAAAAACCCTCCGATTGTTATCCAAAGCTCTTTTTCTAATGGTCTCATGAAGATCCATGCACTCTTTCTCTCATCATAGATTTCAACAATGATATCAAAGTTGTTGGAAATATCCGAGAGGTCATCCTGACTCCAGTGCAGCATCATAGATTTCAACTTTGTATCACCAAATACACTTGAATTGGCATCTATGTTACGCTGAATATCTAAACGTTAAGCATCTCCAATCTAAAGCAGACCTAAGGTCTCAACGAAACTCCCGTAAATAAAACATTTTTCCCTACAATTATGCATAATGAAAAAAGAGGATACAATTGTAACACCCCGGCTAAAGCGGAATACACCTGAGGCATTACAATTGTTCTTAACTCGTGTTCCTCTATTAGGTTATAATAGACACATTTAATGATTTAAATGAATGCATTAAAGATGAATAAATGTTACAAAAAAGTAACCGAAAAACGACAAAAGACTTAAATTATTCATTAATGTTATTAACTAGGTCCAAGCTCTTATGTTTTCTTCAAGCAAACCTATCCATTTCCTGTATCATGTAAAAAGTAAACGTCAATACAAAAGTATTGGTGAATAAACAAGTTTAAGACGCAAGTATAAAGTATAAAAAAAGATTACGTAATAAAGAGTATAAAAGTAATATAAATAAATATGTAAAATGTAGTATAAAAGAATGCATAATAAAAGAATGTATAAAGATTGTATATTGTAAGAAAGTATAATATGTGTAATATGGCATAACACGCGTTTGTATCAAGTCTGATGTATATCATATGTGATCAAAGTCACATAGGGTCCGGTCTAGGGCCTCGACATTCACAGTAACACGTCGGAATGTCTAATAACGGCCAATAGATCTATCACGTTTCCCGTTTAGTATATACATATAATGAATGATTGATTGTTTGAATGTTTGATTTATCGTGTGTGCATCCCATAATGATTGTGTCACTTGATTCATTCCAATGTTTGCCATAATACGAAAATATAGTATCAAATATGAATATAAGTACATATAAACATAAATGACTTTACGAATGAATATAATAAGAATGACTTTTATGAATGAATACCAATATGAATGAATTACGATGAATATAATACAAAAAGTATACATATAAACATGATTATAAGTGAGTATATAAACATGAATATAAGTTTTAATATGAATATAAGTATGAATCTCAATATGAATATAAGTCTGGATATACACATAAATATAAGTATGAATATAAACATAAATATGAATATGAATCACCATATTACTATAAGTATGAATATAGACATAAAATATAAATGTGAACATAAGTATGAATTAACATAAATATAAGTATGAATATGAATGTCATGATACAGCCCAAAGATTTATATAATAAAAAGGGCATCGAGTTTACTCACATGATTAAATACGGAGGTAGATACGGATACTAGATTATAAATACGGAAAACGTTGAAAGGAACACCAAACTTGCCTTTACAAATCTAGAAATAAGAATAAATATGAATAAGAATATATCATGAATTTAGAGTTTTCTAGATTTGAGTTTGAATAGACAAGATTAATAAGATGATGATGGTAAGCTTGAGTTTCATAAAAGATAAACATGATTATGATGAAAAACAATAGAATTGGGAACCTTTACAATCGATTATTGGAGGCTTGAAGTTTTGATTATGGAGGTTTGTGTGGGTTTGATTTTTTGACAAGAAGACACCAATTTATAGAGTTTGATATGTGATAAAGAAAGGTCAAAATGTAACTCCCCTAATAATTAACTCCAAATTTAATTATTGTAGGTTACAAAAAGAAATGGTTAAAGAGGTGTTTAAAGCCATAAATAAGAAATGTGTAACTCATTTGACCAAACTTGAAGGCTAAGAACAAGGCTAAGAACAAGGAAACATACATACATACATACATACATACATAATTCCTTGCATGCATGTATTAATTAAACTACTTGTCTTTAACACATTACTAGAATTACTTGCATTTATATAAGTCCATGAGTATTAAACACATTTTAGTGTACATTAATGTACACATGCAAGATAACACATTAATAATGTTACAAGGTTTAAATAGAATTAAGATAACCCAAATATACATAACTCAAATCGAACTTTTATAAATCGTCAAATGTATACAATTACAAAGTCCGAATTAAAGTTACAAGTCAAGTATCGGGTCGGATTCGGGCACGGTGTTACAACAATCAACTACTTGAGGATTTCCATTGGAAATCACGACTTCTACTGCCTCAGTAACAGCTGCAATAAGCAAGCCAGCTAAGCCATATCCTGATCCAAGTTCAATGACTCTTTTAGACCTGAATTAGTATGGAAACTTATAAACAGGATTAGGATTCACTTTTATAAGTTTTCCGCATGCACAAACAAAAAAAAACCGTAATAATAGTAACCTGAACAAGTCCAGTTGTGATAAACAATAATAAGCAAGGACTTCCTCTGATGGCCAGGAACCTGTTCAATAAGATAGTATCAAAACATTATGTAACACAGAAAAATTATATATAGCTTGAAATTAAATTGGCTTCTTGAAAGGTGGCGTGAGAAGAATACATATCTATCACGTAATGCGCTTATGCTAAAACAAGTGTTACAGGCCGTATAGTTCCACGAAACCCACAAACTATAAATCTTATTTCTCTAAAAATATGATTTTTTAACTAGCTCTATTATAAGGCCCATACGTTTATAGCTCTATTAAACAACTGAATTTGAACATTCAACCTATTCTATCAAAAGGAATGGTACAGAGCAATTCATGAGCAACTAATAAGCAAGACTAAACAACAATAACCATAGCAATCAATATAGAATCAATTCAGCAACAATTAAGCAAATACAGAGCTACTACCTTAAAATAACTCGTTATATTTCGTTTCGTTATGTTTTAGTTAAAATGGTTGTACAATTAACACAACAATTTAAGTCAAGCATATTATCAAACACCTTATAAGCAGCAATTAACACAACAATTATACCTAGCGAGTGACGGCGATTGGCGGAGATCGGTGACGGCGATGACGGCGGAGGTCGGTGATGGCGATGACGGTGGAGATCAGTGACGGCGATGACGGCGGAGATCAGTGACGGAGATCGGATTATGAAGTTGGTGTATGTCAGATAGTAAGAGGATTAATGTCGATTATGAAGTTGGTGTGTGACGGTAATGTACAATCTTTGGATTTACATATTATTTGTATATTAAAATGATTAAAGGTTGTTAAAAAATTTAAATATTTAAACATAATATATATTTAGTAATATAATTTATATTTTTTTAAAATGTAGTAAAATAGAGTTGATCATTGGGTTAAAATAAAGCAGAAGTGAAAACTGATTTTATAAGGAACCTGTACTGAATCGGTTCGGATCGGTTTTTGGTTAGATTTCGATCGGACCGATTTGGCTAGGTTTTTGGGCTCGGTTTGAGTTGGACCGACACAACTTAGTTTTTAGGTTCGATTTGTGTTGGACCAATCCGATTCGGTTTTCGAGTTCGGTCCAATCGATTTTGATTTCCTCTAAGTAAACTATACATCTTACTACACTTATTGGAAAATGTATATAAGTGTAAGGATATGCGTACTTTTGCTAACACTTTTTTAAAAGTATAAGCAAAACACTAGACTTTTACTAATACTTTATAAAATGTGTAGATAAAATTGTACATCTCCCTACACTTATCGGAAAATGTAGATAAGTATAAGGATATGCGAACTTTTGCTAACATTTTTTTAAAAGTATAAGCAAAATACTAGATTTTTACTAATAATTTATAACATGTGTGGATAAAATTGTACATCTCCCTACACTTATTGCAAAATTTATATAAGTGTAAGGATATACGTACTTTTGCCAACACTTTTTTTTAAAGTATAAGCAAAACACTATACTTTTACTAATACTCTATAAAATGTGTAGATAAAACTTCATATATCCTCACACTTATTATAATATGTAATCAAAAGTTACACTTTTGCTTACACTTTTCATATTGTGTGGATAAAAATTAAGCTATGCTTATAGTTTTCTTATAAGTGTAAGGATATATGTACTTTTGCTAACACTTTTTATATGTGTTATTAAAAAAAAGTGTCAGCAAAAGACCTTTTTCTTGTAGTGCTGCTTTTATTATTTGTAAGTGTCTTGATTTATTTTGTTACTTTTTGCTGCAAGGTTTATCACAATTTTAGGTTTTGTTAGCTTTTATTTCAAACTAACTACCCCATTTGTTTAGGGTTAAGTTTATGTAAACTTTGATATTGTATTGTTGATTAAACAAATAACGCTTTGCGTTTATTTAAGAATTGTCTCATTGGAATTATTTTGATTATTATTGTTATTTGATTGTTAGGTCATTACGATCCGTTATTACTATATGACTTCATTTAAGATATTTTAACATATATAAAATTATTAAAGTGTTGTATGTTGAATGAGTATCCATAGATATAGGGACAGTTAATTATATGTGTGAATGTTATTATTAATTACAAGAAATTTAAGTGTGTTTGTATTTGTTACCCAATAATCTTTAATATATAATAAAAGAAGGGCCTTAAATGTCACATGACGAAATAGGGTCCAATGGATAGGTTTACTCCTTTGATATCAATCGTTAGATCAGATTGATGATTTCATCAAATATTATTTTTATTTTACACTCTCTTACAATACATAATTACATTATCTCTTTTCATTTCATCTCCACTAAAATAAAAAAACATAATTCTAATATACTTATAGAATTGTGATTTACGTTATTATTATTCTAAAATCTTCTAATACAAAACATCAAAACATGAAGTGTATATGTTATTATAACTATAAATATCAATATAATATTATTTTCTCATAATAGATTAAAATCTACATAAACATAAAATTTACGATTCAATTTTTATATTTTCCGCGTTATCGCGGGATAATAATCTAGTTTTAAATCAAATAAAAACTCCCCTTTCATTTAATTTTAGTGTAAATGTTTTTTTTTTCAAAAGGTAATATTATTAAATATATCAAAATAAATAATAAATAAATAAATTAATAAAAAAAAAAAAAGTTACAGTACAATAGAAGTGGCCCACGAGAGGTGACCACCAATCACACAAAACTTAAAAAGAGAAAACAAAAATAAGAATAAAAACAGCACCGATCAGTGTAAATGTTAACAATTATATTTTTGTTTTTATTGTCTTTATCATTTTTCTTTAGTCCTTCATGGTTCAGTTTTATAAATACATGACAATTCCATAATTACCACGACTTTGTGGAAGTATTCACTATTCAGTCGAGAGATTTAAATATTCTCATAAGTGTGCACATAATAAGTTGTAAATATGACTTAATTAATTAGACATTAACAAGTTGTCCCAGGTATTAAATATCATGTTTAATAATCTATCAATATTGTTTGAAGTAGATTTCTATATAAAAATATCACTTGACAGTTAGTAGGTATTTAAACCAAAAATATAATGTTTAGTGTTATGTAGGGTGTTCTTGTACGTGTATCTTGTATCCTGTATAGATAGTTATTCCAACGTTGTTATTTCTACCGTTTATGATATCCTACTCGAAGGTCTTCGGTTTACCGTTGTCCTTGCTGTCTTACAATGTGGGCGTCATTTTTTATTTTTTTCATTAGTCTTATTAATTTATCTCTTTTTGTTCAGATATGTGTTTATTTACAGTTCTTGGTACCTCACCTATATGATACTAACTTGTAATCCTCATTATACATATAAAAGTTCATAGATCTTACCACAAGAGCAAGATCAAATCAGGTAATTGGCAATAAGAATAACCTATACTATCATATGTGACAATATAAACGATCCAAGAAAAGCAAAATCCTAAAAGAAAAGACATTAAAAGAAGAAGAAAAGCAAAAACCGCATATATATGCGGGTTATCACCTAATAGTCTTCCTTATTTCGGTTGTGGTTGTTGCAGCAGACGGTCAAATAATGTGTCGAATTGATATAACATGATAAATGTTAACATTTGATTAAACGACCAACATTAAATTTAGGTTGTTTTTCTTTTTTAAAACTCCCTCGTTTAACAATTTTAGCTTGTAACATATCATATTACTGATAGCCAATTCTTCTTCTTTTAATGTCTTTTTTTTTATGGATTTTGCTTTTCTTCGTTTACAATAGAAAAATGAGACCTAGTGTTTTCAGTAAAAAGTTCAGTAGAGGTAAATTTATAACGATTTTGTGTATCACATGACTGTTAGACATATGTAAATAAACCTTTCATTAATTTAAAAGCATTTCCTAGAAGAATAAATTAATAATAAATTAATCAAGTCCAATTTGTCAATTTATTTTAATAGGGAGTTAGTTTAATGTAACAAAAGTTATCTAAAAGATTTTTTTTCTGAAAAGAAAATCACTAATAATAAGAGCATCATGAGTTGGTTATATTATTGTCCACCTTAGGCCATCTCTAATATATGCATTAAAACATCAAAATAGTGGTGTAAAAATTTGGTGCAACACTATTTATATGTATATTTTACACCAAATTTGATGTTATACTATTTACCATACCAAATTTATTTAATATATATTTTATAAAAATATTAATTATTAATATATAAAATTTATATTGTTAATTTAATCTCATTTTAATGTTTAAAATAAGATAGGTCATGAGTATGACTTGATTTTTTTTTAATATTATTATTATTTATAAATATTATTAATAAGTTTGTAAAAGAAAATATCGATATAAATAACAAATATATTCTTCATAATATATATCTAAAATACCTTGATCTGAATATTAGTGAGAAAACATGTTTTAGTTATAAAAAAAAGTTATATAATAGTTTTGGTATAATTTGATGCATAAATAGGAGTTGAATTCATATTTGATGTAAAAATATTCTCTTTTAACACCAATATAGCACAAATATTTTTGAGGGAACATTGGAGATTCCCTTAATATTAAATATGTGTTATGTCAATTTCCTTTTATTTTTTTTATTCATCACATATTTCACTATATTGGTCATTATCTATTCTAAACAATAATCTTTTGCCTAGTTAAGAAAAAAAAAAACGCACCTACTAAACTAATATAAATTTCATTTCAAAAAAATTACAGATAACAAACTAAAATAAAACACTACAATATATAAATGTAGATGTAATTGTCTTTGTTACACACGACCGACATGTCCATCCGTACCCATCATGTTCTTTGAAGTCGACAACCACCTCTAAACCTTCGGAGTGTGATGCCTTCCCAAGCCGGCTCCCATCCAAACCTATTTTCAGTGCTCTAGTTCTCTATAACATTATATGAAAGTACTAAATGGTCCATAAGGTCACTGCTCTCTTTACTTTGGTTTTTTCCCTAATAGGTTTGAAGTTTTTTTTTTTTTTAATTACGACATTTTTCATAAAAACATGCTAATTTTATATCAATTGTCATTTTATATAATAAACATTAACTATCTTTTTTATATAATAAAAATATTATGTTTACATTTAATTTAAAAAGAATAAATTAAAATCTCGTTATTTATCTACATATAACATTTCTATAAACAAATTTCTACCACTACGGCCTCTTTTGTTTTTACCAATAAGTTCTTAATAAGAGTAAATTCTCCTATTCATTTAGATACAAGAGTATTAAGATTGTTTGAATTTATTTTTTGTTAAGCTCTTATAATGTCTTGATTTCCTCTTATTCGATAAGAGAAAATAAATGTCTGATTTCCTCTTATTAAATAATCTATCAATACCATGAACTCAAATTCAACACATAAGTCTTTACATATTTTTTAATTTATTTGTCATAATTTATTTTTAAAATTTATTTGTCGTTATTTTAAGCTTTAACTAACTTATGATTTTTTTAATAAGTGTTACATACGTTAATTATATAATTATTTACATTGATTTAAAAAGGTAAAAAAAAAAAATCAATGGTTTGAATAGTTATGATTAACTTACGTGAAAAATAACTGGATAAATTATGAAAACGGAAAATAATTGATAGAAAAGTTTTTGTCATGTTAGTTTACGAAGAAAAAAGTATATATTTTCCCCTTTTATCGTACTTTGTTTGTTATAGTATTTTCACTAAAATTTTACTAATATTCGGTATGATTGTTGAAAGCACTTGTTTTCTAATATAGAGATATTTTTTTGTTAAATTTTATATTCAATTATTTTTTATTGTTTTTATGCAATTTAGCTAGTTTAATATCATTAAAAATGATAAGAGAAACCAAAATATACAAAAAAGAAAAAAAAAGAAAGTTAAAAAATAAACATATTCAGACTATTTTTCAAACAGTCTTATTGATTATGCTTTCAGGTTTCAGACACTGCCTCTTATCATCCAGAACTGGTTTTCAGATTTCAGAGTTAAGTATTCAGAAAAAACAAAAGACCCCACATGTTATATATAGTCAACTTATTTAGTGTGGAATTTGGGCCTAATAAGGGTATTTTTGGTAAAATCGGGTTGAAGCCGGAGGTGAAAGTAGAGGTTTATATTTAGAGTTGAAAGCTAAAATTTTCATTTTCGTAAATATATTTGACAAAGTAGCTAGTTTTCGAGCTTAAAATAGTAAAATAAAAAAAAAAAAAATAATAATAATATAATAAAACAAATTTCATTAAGGATATTTATGTAATTTACAATATTATAACCCTATGACCTTTTTTAACTATTTGAAATAGCTTACTTTATAAAAGCTTATTTTTTTAAAACTAAAAAATATCAATCAAACAAAACTTATTTTTTCAAAAAAATTTCAGACCCTGAATGAACTTCATTTAAACCGCTTATTGTTCATAATTGTTAAAATAGATAATTTATTTAATATTAAAAATTAATTAAAAAAAATAAAAGAAGAGTTAATTACATAAATGGTCCTTGTGTTATATTGCATTTTACGGATTAGAATCCCCCAAAATAGTTTATGTGTCATTAACTTAGTTACAAATACGGTCCATCTTTTTAGCCAAATTAATGATACGATAACTGAACCCGTATGATTTTGGATTCATGAACAACTGAACCCACTAAATCCGATATAGCATAGGGTTCATTTATATAATCATCTATGTGTAAGACTTATATGTACTACAAAATACTTGACAGTTAATTTAGGGGAAAAAATAAAAATCATAAATCACTTACCTCTAACATGGTCGAGGTGACAGTTAGGCTTACATTTAGTGGTCACGTAATAAGAGTTTTTTTTTTTTTTTTTTTTTTTTTTTTTTTTTTTTTGGAACAGCAACTCCTGCGGGCCAGTAATGGAGTATCTTTGTGCCACCATTACCAGCCACCCCCTCAATGCTTCGCCCAAGAGGAAACCCTCTGGAGAGGCTCGAACTCGAGACCTCTCCTTCATCAGGAAAACCCCTTACCAACCAAGCAGAACCTGATTGGCACGTAATAAGAGTTGTTACATCAAAAGTTATTTTTGGAAGTTCATTAAATATGATAATAGTTTATAAATTTTTTATATTTTCATATAACTTGCCCTTTTTACAACTGATTTCGATGAAGCCGATCTCTATGGTTTCTATTTAGATCTTGATCGCCTATTAACTAATTAAATATATAATATGCTCTTTAGAGTATATTTGTTAAAAGGGCGTAAAATTTTATAAATTACGTAAAGTTTTGTCCAAGTAATTATGATCCAACAATTATTTAAAATTCTCTGATAGTTGTTCAATTATTTGCTCAACAACTATTATTTCATTTTTACCTTTTACATGACCGGTTCCGTCATTTCAATATGTTTACTTAATCAATAGTTTAGTTTCTTGCTTACATCTTTACAAATATTTAAAAGATATTCTTCGTATTATAAGCTTATACATAATTGTTTAACTATTTCTAATCATAATCCTGAAACCTATATGTAGCATTTTCCGAATATACAAGAACATAAATCATAAGTTTTTTTTATAAACTTTCAAAACTATATTATTGATACACATATAAAGTAACAAAAGTAATTTTTAATGTAAAAGAAACGTATGCTATTTGAATATTATGGTAAACTAAGTAATGTTTTGTGTTTTATGAAGTTGTACAAAAAACTGTTTTTTTAAAGATTTTAAAAGAAAGGACTAATTATGTAAAATGTCAAGAAGAAAAATGGTTACTTAGTATATATTTTCATCATCGAAACAATATTGTCTATGTGACTTGTAAATATTAATATCGGGGTTGGGACTGAGATTTCGAAGGCCATGTGCGAAAATTAAATTTGAGTACCCGCAATATACTAACAGTCATTAGATATATTTGTTATTCAATTCAAATTGTAATATTTTCAGATTTTACATATATATAAGTAAAAAATTTGTTTAGTATTCCGATATATATATATATATATATATATATATATATATATATATATATATATATATATATATATATATATATATATATATATATATATATATATATATAGAGTTGGTTTCATTTAAGAACCATGTAATTATTTAGGAACCATTTTTAGGCAAGGTGGCAATTTTGTAATTAAACTCAAGATGGCAATTTTGTAATTAAGTCAAAATTGAGAGCCAAATTGGAAATCAATTAAAACCACTTTAAAATCCTAATTAACTTTAAATTAACATATCTAGAGTATAACTAGGTTTTAGGAAAAACTAAATACACCATTAGAACAAGCATTTAATTATCTTTCCAACGAGCACCCACTTGATATACTTTTGACGACTTTTTTTTTTTTTTTTTTACAGTGAGTTTCGGTATATACACTAGTGTATATACTAAATATTCACCAGTGTATATACTAATTCACAAAAAACACATCTGAACCATATATACTATACACTAGTGTATACACTATATTCACTAATGTATAGTTATACACTAGTGTATTTATACACTACAGTAGTGTATTTATACACTAGTGTATACACTATATTCACTAATGTATAGTTATACACTAGTGTATTTATACAATATACACTAGTGTATACACTATATTCACTAATGTATAAGATGTATTCTCTATTGAATACATGGTATTCACTGGTGTATATTGTATATTCACTTGTGTATATTGCGTATTCACTGGTGTATATTGTATATTCACTTGTGTATATATATATTGTATATTCACTTTTGTATATTGCGTATTCACAATTAAAAGGAAATTAATATAAAGATTCGTATACATTAGTGAATATAGTGTATACACTAGTGTATAGTGTATATGGTTTAGATGTGTTTTTGGTGAATTAGTATATACACTGGTGAATATTTAGTATATACACTAGTGTATATCCGAAACTCACTGAAAAAAAAAAAAAAAAAAAGTCGTCCAAAGTATATCAAGTGGGTGCTCGTTGGAAAGATAATTAAATGCTTGTTTCTAATGGTGTATTTAGTTTTTCCTAAAACCTAGTTATACTCTAGATATGTTAATTTAAAGTTAATTAGGATTTTTAAAGTGGTTTAATGATTTCCAATTTGGCTCTCAATTTTGACTTATTACAAATTGCCACCTTGAGTTTAATTACAAAATTGTCAACTGCCTAAAAATGGTTCCTAATGGTTTCTACATAATTACATGGTTCTTAAATGAAACCAACTCTTATATATATATATATATATATATATATATAATATATATATATATATATATATATATATCTATATATATAAGATACATATATATATATATATATATATATAGAGAGAGAGAGAGGGGTTGGTTATTGTAAAACAAACTTTAAGATAAATAAGTAAAAAAAAATAAAAATAATTTATAAAGTTAGATGTTTTTTAAAAAAAAAAGTTTCTATATGCATCAAAATATATGTAGTTTAGGAGCCGTGCATCAAATTCATTATTTTTTTTTATTAAATATTCAAATTTGATGCATAACGACAAAATAACCCATTTTTTGATGTACAACAAAACTTCGTTTTATAAAGTTTGAGATATGGTTAAAATGAACGATAATCCAAAACATCTAACTTTATAAATTATTTTTTATTTTTATTTACTTATTTTATCTTAAAGTTTGTTTTACAATAACCAACCTCTCTCTCTCTCTCTCTATATATATATATATATATATATATATATATATATATATATATATAGGGAGTGATTCATGCGAGAACTCATATTTTTGCGAGAACTGCGATAACTCATTCTGGACCACTCATTTTTTTTCAATATTAAATGTTTATTTTTTAATCAAAAGGGTAAGTTAGTAAATTTACTTTTTTCTTTTGAATTAATATAATTCTTTATTCAATTTTCCCTTTTTTTCTCTATTTTGTTTCAGACTTGAGATAATTTATTATATTATTTCTTTTTATTAAAAAACTCTTAGTATTATAAAAGTACTCAACTTCGAGTCATATAAAATATAACGTTTCTTTAAATTAAAAATCTCTACATTTGTATGTTAATTCCTTTTTATTTTTTAGTATGTGAACTGCTTTTGTTCATGCATGAACATTATATTATACATGAGTGTGTATTGATGAACCAATCGACAGGTAAACACACGAGTGTTTAGACATAAACAAATGACCAAAAGTAAGAAAATATCAAAGAAACATGAGGATTGAGAATTTGACGTAGTAGTCAAACAGAAAACAAAATACACATAATGTATGAACAAATAAGAACTTATTTTTCATTTTCTACATCTACAAATTGGATGTTCATAAATATACAATTTTGTGTTCATAACTGAACAACGTTAAAAGAAAAAAAAAAACACAAATGTTCACTAACTATCATCTTCATCTTTCCTCTTCATAAAGGGTATGAGTTTGATTTTTACTTTGAATCTGAAAAAACACAATAAAAATAATAATTAAATAAAGTTACAATTTTAAAGGAAACACTTAAAAATATGATAACATAAACCTTTAAAATAAAACCAATCTCACAAAATAAAAAAATATTGCAATATTCATCCCATATAAATTGATTTCAGTATACATCATTGTTCACTCATGAACGAACATAAACACGGTCTTCATGTTCTTAGGTGAACACGGTGTTTTGATCATTTTTTTGTGTTTATAATCGCTATATGTTCATCATAATCTTCATCATCTTCATCAAGCTCAAGATCTAATTAAATCAAAATAAATCAAACAAAATTTAATTAAAAAAAATTAAATGCCAGTATTAATAATCCCAAAACTAAAAAAAACCTTAATGAAAAAACGAGCCAATTACATTAAAAATCACATAAAAGAACCATTCAAAATATAAATGAATTTTGGAAAAGTGAAAATAAAATTTATAATAATCAATAAGATTACAATAATCAAAATTAAAAACACAAACACATTCATAACCCACAAAAAAAGCATAATTAATGGTTTAATACCTACATGATGCACACAAACACGATCTCTGATGTCGAAATGTTAAAACCGTTGCCATTGTTGTCCGCTACTTGAATGTGCATGAGAAGATAGAGAGAGAAATAGTGAGAAATACAGAGAGGAGATGGAGGCGGTTAAATAAAAGGGATAGATATAGATTAGGTTAAATAAATATATAGATTAGGTTAAATAAGTTTAAATAAAAAATTAAATTAATAAAATAATAACTTCCTAAACTACCCCTAATCCTTTTATAAATTAATGCCTTAGGTTTAACTTAATAACGAAACTGCCATCAGGTTTTATAGTAATTGATCAAATTATTAATGGTCGAGATCTAGTTCTCGCAGTTCTCGCAAATTTTTGAGTTCTCGCAGGAACCATTCTGTTGGTCGCCTATTTCACGATCTCCTTTGAACCCTACAACATACTAATTGCGGAATATGTAAATGGTGAAGAACAGCAGAGATAACCAAATGAATGATACTATAAAGCTTACGTGTTTGATTACAACCACAAATAGTATCTAAACAATCGATTACAAGACTTTAACACACAAGAACACTCAGTTACGTGACCTAGACCTAAGCTCACGTATCTATTCTTGATTTGACAGCTCTCACAACTTTCAACAACCGCATTTATGATCCCGAGGCTGCTATTTATAGTCACCTCGAAAACCTAAAACAGTTACGCGTGTAACTCCTTAGTTACGCGACCGTAACTTAGTTACGCGAGGGTAACTGTTAGTTACCCTCCGTAACTTACGTAAATGCGTATTGAAGTTTACAACTCGATCTAATTACATTCTAACTCGACGACACATTCTAATGAATACAACTACAGACAATAATGTTCCAACAAACTCCCCCTTGGATGTAGCTTGTATTCTTCAAAATTTTCTTGAACTTTTGGTGTCGAGAGATCGAGAGTTGATCCTTTAAACTTCGCAGAGAACTTGTACGGTGTACAGTTTGCAACCGATAACTTGCGAATCTTTCTGACAGCTAATCTTCATCATTAAGCAACGCGGCTCCATGAATATCAGCTTCGAGTCCTTGACTTCCAAGTGCTAAACTCTTCAAGATCCGATCTTTAACTATGTAAACCTGGCTTACAAAGACAAACTGACCAAATACGTGTTTTTGTTCTTTAAACTGATAAAATTTCTCATTTTTCAGAAAACACGTGATAAAACCTTTTAAACCTTGAACGATACGTGACAACGAAGAAAATAAACGCAGAAATAAAATCTTTTTGTATTTTTGTTTGTTTTCTTAACCTAAAACCGAAAATCTTTTTGTGGTTTTCATCTATAAGCTATTTACACTACTTTATAAACCTACAAAGAACAAATCTTTTTCGTTAGGGATTAGTTTGCTTTTAGGATCATATCGCAGAAGTCGAAACACAAGAATCAACCGATTATTAGTATATTTGTCCTCTTAAATACAACATAGATATCATACAAAAAATCTTCCGATTATTTAAATTACAACTGTTTATATGGATCCCACTTATATTTACACTTAGCTAAATCCGAACTTCCCTCAAAGCGTCATCAAACCTCCAGTATTTATTTAGGAAAACTGTCACCTTATTCCTATTTTATTAACTACTCTAAGTATTGAAAAAGCATACATATAGTATTAAGTTTAAGCACTTATGAATTTTTCATAATTTATTAACTTTATTTAAGTTTTATAAACTTTATCGAAGCTTAATAAGCTTTATTGACTCGTGAATTCCTCCCTCTGTCTCTGCCGTTTATCAAGTAAGCACCAAGAGTTATGGAATTCTTATTTGACTCTACTCTCCCCCTGTCTTTGCCGTTTATCAAGTAAGCATTAAGGGTTACGAGTTTTACTTAGATTTAATTATTTATAACTCCTCACCTTTATACTAACTTCAAGGAAACTATGATTTCGCAACCTTATAGAATCCAGGAGCGCCTCAAGTTTTAATAATTATGTAATCTCTTGAGTTTAGATAAAAGCGAATATTTATTATTATTTTTTTGTTTTTCCCTCTCAATTTTTCTTTTCCTCGCTTTTTCTATTACTCTCAGATACTTATTGTTTATATATATCATATATACATATCCTATGGTGACAGATTCCAGGCACCACCGATAGTTTTCAGCTTATCACTGAGATGAACAAACTTAACCGTGTTACCCCAATAGAAACAGGTTCGGAAAATTGTTATATGACTATGGCGTACCTAACTAATACTATCGTACAAGACACTTATGATTCTGATTTTTAAAGTCTGCCGATGTACTATCATTTCGAAGGTTTTTACAAACATTCTCCCCCCTCTTTTTATGTTTTTCTGATTTTTATTGTTTTACCGATTTTTCATAACTACTATACAAATCCCTAAAAACTTAAAAAGAAAGGATTTCGAAGTCACGATCAAAACGATTTAGGTTTTTACTCAATTAGACGCTTTATACATGAGTTTTCAAAAACATTTATAACTCTTTTTGAAAAGAGTTTTGCATTTAAGCAAAACCGTTTTTGTTCGAGTTCCCAACTGTTATATGTTGCGAAGTCTAAACACTTTAAACTTTAAAATATAAACATGCTGTATTAAACTTGAAACGTAAGTGTTTGAACGCAAACGGACCACGTAACTCAAATAGGAACCAAAAACCTACCGAACCACGCAATCACACACATTACAAACGTTCATTCAAGTAAAATAACCATAGATATATCAAAGATGGATCATATAATACAGACAAAATAGATTATGTTTGAGCTGAGAGTGAAGAAATACCAAAAATCAGCTAATCTACTGCAAACAAAAATCTACGCTGCTTCTTCCTGCACCAGCGGCATATTCTTCGAATGGTAGCCGCTTTCAACACACATGTGGACGACATGAGAGAAAACGCTAATAACTGAATCAATGGAAGGAGGAGAAACCGTCGTGTTTATTCCAGCGTTTCTCCAGCTAATAAGCTCCTGCTTTAGATCAGGATCAACTCGCAGAGCGTAGGCAATAGGACTGCGATGAAGATAGTTGATGATGCCTTCGAATCCTTCTCCTTTCTCAGCAGATAATAAGGCCACCGAGTTGTGCCTTTTCATGGAGATATCTTTCTTAGACGCCATTCTACACACAAAAACAACAAACTCGCACAAAAGTTAGTAAACGCACAGAAACTGCTAAAAGACATTGTAAACACGTCCTAGACATGCATAGACTACTTATGAAGGTAAGAATGCCATTTTTGAGGTGAAATGAAGTTACGCTGCGATCGTTTGAATCAATTACGTTAAACAAATTGAATTTTCAAACAGATGTGTATCTGTTGACAGTACGCGCCCGTAACTGTATAGTTACGCGCGTAACTGTCTCACGTAATAGATTTTTGAAAAATTTGGGCAGCATAACTGGACAATTTAAAGGTCCGGAGAACTTTTTCTTTTTAAACAGATACGTGCCCGTACAGTTACGTGCACGTATCTGGAAGTTACGTGCCAATCCCAATCACATGTGTCACAGTTACGTGCCCGTAACTAGTAGTTACGAACTGAACACAAACTTTATGAAGTCACAGTTACGTGGCCCGTAACTAGTAGTTACGGGTCCGTAACTGTCTGCAGAACCCTTGACTTCAAAAATTCAATGTAACTCTAAATACGCTATGGTTTTATTCCAAAACACATCAATAGCAATATCCGAGCAACATTGTGCTTTACACTTCACAGTTTGAACCATTATGAAGACAAACACTGTTAAACCTAAATTTTTATAGGTTTAAACCAAAATTTTTCTTTAAACCTTCGATTTAGGCCGAAAACAATAATCAAAACACGATATGGTATGCGAAAACCAGTTTATGATGTTTAATCAACATCAATTTCAAGTTTTAATTACGGATTATGAGACTTTGATTTGAGACTACCCAAACCGCGACCCGTAACTAACCAACACCCTTAAAACTCGAAATCGGGTCAGGAAAACATACCGTAATGTCTAAATGAGGATTCCGAGAAAATGATGAGAAGCAGGATTATTGATTCAAAATCGCGAA